>OX453292.1:27171282-27864606 GCA_949710015.1 Crataerina pallida
TAGAAATGTTTTATTTAGTTCTCAGTTAGTTTATACCGTTCGTTTTTAGTTTTTTTCCTTTTTTTTTTTCTAAATCTAGAAAGATAGAGCAAGTATTCTTTGCAGTATCCAAAGATTTGTTATAAGCTTTTGATATCATTTAATATTCTAAACATTCGGCACCTGAAGCGTGCTGTTTTATGTTATTTATGTACATACTTGCACGTGTAGTTGTTGTATGTTATGGCCACATATTGTTAATTAATTAAATTCTTCAACTCGGTGAGGGGTCCTCATCAGCCCTACATGTGCCATCGTCACCACCCGACACTTTATATGCTTCAATGATTTTATGGTTTTTATGCGTGTATGTTGCATTGAAAGAAAATTTATGAGAATTTAATAATAACATAACAACTCTGTTTGTTGAGTTAAAGAAACTGCTTTAAAGAATAATAGTTATCGTTTGATAATATCAAATAGCTGTAGCTGGCTGGTTACACAGTCATATATATATAAATGGTTTAAAAAAATTTGCATTGTTGGCATGTTTTTCTTATGCAAGCGCGAGTGTAAGTGAGTGTGCGTTTTCTTCTGCTTAGAGGAAATAAGTTTTGAGTTCCGTTGGTTGCCAATACAAACCAAGTCCGGGTGTATGTTTGTCTATCGCTTGAATACACATACACACTCATATAACAAAAAATTTCTGTCTGACTTCATTCACTTCATTATTAACGTTCACGCAACATGCAATGTTCTTTTACGAATACCATTGTTGTTGACTTGTTATTGTTATTATTCCTTTGTTTGATATCAACAGTGTTGCTTAAATGAAAACATATTGTTGCAGCGCAGCATTAAAACAGTTTGCCAACCTTTTAAGCTGACAAATAAGAAGTTTTTGTTTTCGGTTTGTTAACTTTACTGTTTGTCTCTCTTTAAGCTTTTTGATCTTTTCCATATTGTATTAGATGACATTATCTAAACAATTCTTACATGTACCACAACAACAATAACATTCCAAGACGTTTGCTAAATTGAGTGAGGCAGAGAAAATATTAAAAACATTTACGCCTTGTTGATAATAGAAGATTATTATTGTTGTAGTAGTAATAGTAATGGTACTAGTGCTATAAAAGAATCCGCATATAACCTTATGTAGACATATTGACTTGTCTCTATTCTCACACTAACGTATAACATTTTATGATGCCAAATGACTTTACTATTGTATTCGAAAGCCTGCTATGTACAAACACTGCAAGAGGTGTAAAAGTAGAAAATTGAATGGAAATGTAAACAGAACGTTTTGCTTTAGTAATGCTTCCGTTTCTACAAGTGTTTAAAAACATATTTACGAGTAACGGAAGTAATTATTTAGTGATATTTGAATGTGAAAACGCCTTCTTAGAGGGGGAACGCCCCAATCACTTATCACTCTCTACACGATTTAGTTATTGTTTTAATCATTTATCCGTGGACCATGTTAAGAAGTTATTTTCATTGAACATTTTTATAAAATAAAACTCATTTCTAATCAGTAAAGGATGAAAACCATTTCGGAATAATTTTAAATATTAAAATAACTCCGCCCATTTTTGGCTTATAAATGATATCATCTAATTATAAATTTGTATGTGCATCAAATGATGTACTTTGTTGCTTAATTTTTATGGCTGATGATTATAATTTTTTTAATTGTGGGCGTGGCTCTCATACAATTTCACGCAGTTTAAAAAGGAACTTTAGTATAGTAAGTAGAAATTTTTATAAGCCATTTCAATCTTGAAAAATATAAGCCTATGAGCGTTTCAACAAAAGACGGACACACGGACGGAGGGTGCTTTCTTTGGTAAATAGAAAATAAAAATTTATGATTTATGCATCAATCTTGAAACAAGTGCTTTAGGGGAAGTTAAGCTTCAACGAATTTTTTAAGGCGCGATGCATTTTTTTTTTTTTAATATATTCTAAACCAGAAAAACCAAAGTTTTATTTCTATAAATAAATGTGAGGGTAAGGGGAGAAACTTTCGCAATTAAAAAGAATTTTATTAAAAATTCTCAACACGAATTATCGTTAGAGTAGCATGTGAATAATATTCTCGTTTCGAGCCAGTAGTCATAATAGTAGCATTGGCACGTACTTGTACGATATAATATATAAGTGTGGTATATACGAGTACCTACATGGAAATGTTAATGTAATCATGTGTACTTGCACATTTGTACATATTTTCAATTCCATAGTGCAATGCCAATGACAATAATTTTAGTTTTATTCATACACATACTTGCTGTGCTGTGTGCTGTTTGCTGCTCACTTTTTCAGCCTCCCCGCTACAATACTTTGATACTAAATGAACACACCCACCATTTATGTAATAATATTTTGCAGATAGTGTATACGTGTCTGCATGCATATGTGTGTGTGTGTATTAAACGAGTATAAACATTTGAAAAATGTTTGTTGTAGTTTTAGTTTATGGCACATTAGTGATGTGTTGTTAACTACAAAACACACCCAAAATATTTCTATATTGTGCATAATACAGACACATGTTTATATAATATTTTAATATATAAGCATGTCTGTATGTATATAGTTGATGTCTTTTAATTTAATTACATTTGCATGCGAGCAAAGAAGAATTCATTTAGCTGACCGACATGGTTTTCTGGTGTTATGTGATATAATAGGTGTAAATATTTACACGAGAGCGGTGAAAGAGGGTCAAAATTCTTATTTAGCATCACTTACATTTTCATGTTTGAAGAAGCAGAGCATTTTCAGCTCACGGAATACACGTTTCGATGAGACCAACGATTGAAAGACATTTGGCAGCTTTTTTAATGCAACACGTCGACCATCCCGTGGATCTGTGACAGCCCTGAAATTATAGAAAAGCATAACAAACATTATATATTTACATTAATTCATTCAACTCTATAAATATGCTTTAAAAGTTATATAAAAGAGAACAGCAAAATCTATGCTTGCCATTGGCTTTCACTTGTGTGTGTTGTTGTTACAATGTATGAAAAATTAACATTTCAATCACAACAATTGATACCAGTATCCGTGATGTTTCCTCTTTTACTTTATTTTGACTTTGATAACTCTTACATATGTGTGTGCGTGTGTGTGAGTGGCTGGCTGGCTAATCAATGAAATGAAAACGCCAAGTAATTTGCATATTATGCCTGCCGCTCATTGATAATTACCAACACTAATCATATATTATCATCAAAACCACAGACAATACAAACAACAATTACTGGTAATGTGCGCCAACTGTTGTTGTAATGTGTAATCGATTTGTAAAATGTATACCCACTCACGCCAACGCACACACACAGCTTACCGCTAATAATAATTATGCTTTTTTTTTGTTTCGTATCGGGTTTTCTCTTTACAACGCACACACATCTACACACCCTAGTCGGTCAAATTTGTTATGTGGTTAAAATATTGATTAATTTCAATGTAATTAAAAAATGTTGTGTTTATAAATTAATGTTAAATAACATCTAAACAACTGCAACTACAACAACAACTGACTTAAGTGGGTGGCAATGTGTGGGCAATGGCATTCTTCAGATAATGCAAACTAAACATTTACTTCAATTTACAATTAGAAGGCGGTTGAAACGAACGTGCATTTAGCACTTTTATGAACGGATGTACGGAAAAAATATGCCAAAAATTAAAAACAAGTAAGAATATCCTCCACATCTACAATAGTGTAGATGTACATACGGACATACTTGTCTGCATCGACTTTGTTTTTGATACTGATCAAGAATATATATACTTTGCAGGGTCTCTTATGCCTCCTTCTGGGTGTTGCAAATGTAATGACAAACTTAATATAACCCCCCATTTCATGTGGGGCATATAATAAGCAAAACTCTGCAGATTGTTGTTATATTATTTATAAAAGTAACGAATTGATTTATAAATATTGGATTTTGCATATTTTGCTATAAAATTTCTTTAACTGGAAACATGATTATATTAAGCTCAAAGGTACGTTAGCGCTTCATCGCTTGCTAAGGTAGGCAAGTGTTCGTTGTATAAAACTCAATTTATTTCTTTATTAAAATGTAATTTGCCTCAATTTCATCTCTAGACAGTTAACTAATAATAATTTCAATCTAATGATATTCTCGACAACCCCAATATATGTATGTGTGCATATTCTTGGGAACGAAATATAAATTGAAAGATGAGGGGCAGGAAGAAAATTTTATATTCAATGCATGTTTGGCAACCATTTCCGTACACATTTTATTTAAATGACCGGCAGCCCTAAATTGTGCTCTTCTCGCTCTTTTCCCTCATACAACAACGACAACAACAAACAAACAAACAAACAAACATAAAAGCGTACATTAAAAGTTGTTGTAAGTAGAAACAGTCTGGCACCCAAATACATATAAATAAACATTAAAGTACATATAGAAACAATTTTGTAATTTTATGTAATTCTACACCAATATAGAAGAGTTTTAGTATAAGCATCAACATACAGGCAAGACCACTTATACATATATATATATATGGCTTTTAACTGCTCTCTCTCGCTCTCAATTTAAACATATAAATAACAATAATTAGTTTTAGTCTGGGTCTTAGGTTGTTGAAAGCGTTGTCACACCCTCTCTTGAGCAACAAGCAATATTATTTAAAATATCCTGAACAGAGTTTTCAAGAATAACAACAAAAAAACAAAAAAACTAATTGTAGCATAATTTTCAGAGCTAAGTGGCATAAGGCATTATATGATCGCAGTGGATCGTTTATAATATTTTCACTTGTTTGGAATTTATAGGCATTCCATCATGCCCATTTTTATACATCTATGTAGGAGGCACTAAATTTAAACTTTATGGCTCAATTTTTGTGACTGACTGAAATTTATTTTTGTCGGTTGAGGGCGTAACTTTCTATCATTAAGTTATAATAAGTTATGTGAAGGCAGAAACTTGATTTTTTAACGTTTCCTTCTAAGCTTTGTCAACCGAATAATAAACTTATTATACCCTTTAAAGTAATGTGTATAAAAGTACAACAGAACATTTACTTGTATTTCACATTTACATACATATCTATACAAAATAAATGAACGTCTATGATAAATGAAATTTTATGGTATAGAAACAGTTAAAGTTTGCATGTTTGTAACAGATTCAAAATATGTTTTATTTGAATAGAACTGAACTGTGCAGCTCAACTCAAATATATTAGTTAGTTGTGTTCAGCACAAAAAAAAAAAAAAACATTAACATAAGATAAATAAATAACATGAAAATATAATTGAATGCATAATAAGCTTCCATTTATACCATGAATAAGAACGAAATTAATACATGTACGGGTATGGATGCATGGTATGATATTGACATGTATGCAAATGTTATGTAAACAAAGGAACTCGTTTAAATGTATGTATGTATGCATGTGTAAATGTCAATGCAAATGTTTCGTCAGTAAACAATACATTGCAATTATATCGTAAAGAATGTATTTAATGAACCTAATTTGGCAATAAATTAAATGTAAACAAAATGATTGATCAATTGAAAATTTTCAAAAATATCACAATCGAATGACACCGCATACCATACATGCACATACGTGTTGTTGCAGGAAATATTATAATGAATTATTTTTGATAATGCATCAACATTTGTTTTGTTTTAAATAGATTATAATATGAAATGCTTTTGTATGCTTAACAGGCTATGAAACAAGACATTTTTATGTGTATATATAAAATATATAGAATAAAGGAAGAAAACAGATTCTAAGATATACTCATGGAATCAACATCAAATCGCCGCCGCTGCCGAATCCAATTTTCTTACTTGTTAACCATTTAAAGATGTATTGAAGTTTTGCTAGACACTATTTTACACTATTGTCCATTTTTTCAGTTGGACTTTTTCGGGTTCAAATAAACTTTCTTTATAATTAAAAGCAAAGTCAATGAAAAAGTTTGATAAAAGAATCTTTTGTGCTTAATATTTGTTAATATATTTTATAATTTCTATTTTTAGCGAATTTTTTACTTTAACACTAACAAAAAACAAAGCTATTATGATGAACTAAATATCACACCAGAGACATCCAGTTATCCAATAACCATCTAAATTAATGATATTATGTTTAGAGCACACAGTTTAACTTCAATCATTGGCTAACTTTCTATATTCCTTTTATTCATTGAAGCATACTTTCAAGGATACTTTTTCATTAAAATTTCAAGCATACTTTTCCGATGACTTTCTTGACATTAATCTACAATCAACATGTTTTGATTTATACTGTAATAAAAAGCGAAAAAAAAAAAACAACTTTAATTCACACATTCTTGGCCACACACACATTGCATTGGCAATAATAAACCCAAAGTTGTTTACAATGCAGTTATTATTCCTTTTAATTTTGCTCTTATTTTAGCCACTAATGTTACTTTTCTTATATGATACTAAGCTGGCAGCCATTTTGTCTGTATAACTTTTCAATTTATTACATCTAGGTTGTTATTGCTTTTGGTTTGTTTGTTATTCCATTTGGTTGTTTGGTTTTTTTCTTTCTTTCTCTCCCTCTTTGTTTACACATCAATCGTAATAAAAAACATTTTTTTTTTTTTATGTTTTTTTTTTTAGTTTTAGGCCAATATTAGTTTTATTTAGTAAACAACATCAAATCAAAAAAAAAGAGAGGACAAAAATAGCACGTAAAGCTATAAAACGCTTAATCAGTATAAAGTTTTACTTTTTATTATAGCTTTAAATTGTTACAAAGTATGAAGAGGACGGACTTGGACGTCAACAAGTCTTTGGAATTTTCTCTAAGCAATAAGAAATCAATAATAATAAAAATATAATAGCAAGAGTAAGTGTTAGAAGTGAAGGAATACAAGCGGAAAGCATTCCTCGCTGATACTTTTGGATTTCCTTTAGTAGTCTTTAAAGTTTATGTACGCGTGTTTCCTTTATTTGGTGATAATTCTTATTTTAGACAGCAGATGGAATGCGTTCAACTCAATTTTACTTACACACGCTAAAAAATACCTTTGAGTTCATTGCACCGCTTAATAAACGTTTTCTTTTTTTGTCGAAAATAAAATTTTCTTTTCTGTTTCCTTTCTATTCTAATTTTATGTAGAAAAATGATCGTAAAGTTATGTTAATAAAAAATTCCCTATAAAGTGCCTCTAGTTGAAAGCATATTGTTAAGGGGCTTTTCATAAACATTTTCCAAAGCATACCTTAAGGATTTTTGTTTAAATGAAAAATTGTGTTAATTATGACTTAATTCACTAATATCCTTAAAAATACAATCGTTCTAGTGAAAAATTCTTCCTTTAGGAGTTCCTTTATTCAAAATATTAAAGTTCAATTAAAAAAAGATAATGTAAGATTATAATTTGTTATATTAACTCAAATTTTTACAAATAAGTACATGGCTTACTGATTAGCTTACTCTAGCAGCTTTTGCAAGGCTTTAAATTAAACGTACAATTTGTGAAAAATATTTATTGAAACTTTCTTTTAAAAATGAATTTCATTTCATATAAATATAAAGCCTATATGAAAAGTTCTTTACTTATACACATTTTGAAAGTATTACCTTTAATGTAATGTAAAAATTTCTTTTCTACCTTAATTTTACGCAGAGTTACAACTATTCAAACATTGACCTGATTAAAAAATTCAATTAGATCACTGTAGATGTTGGCCTGTATGTAGGTTCCATTTATTATAAAACTTAATAACAAGTTTGAGTTTCAAAGAATTTGTCCTTTTTGAAACGGAATGTTCGAAACAAAGTTAATGGATGCAATTTTAAGCGTCATCAGTCCCACTGTGTGATTATTTAAGTCGATTTTTGAGAATGTATTAAAGAAACGCAATCCATTTAGACTTAATATAAATTCTATACATGAAGCGGTGTACATTTCTAAGGTTTTTTAAGAGAGAACAGTACTTACTTACAGTACTTGTGAAAGAGATGATTCAGAAATAATTATGTGGAAAACTCAACAATTCGTGATATTTTCAAATGAAACTTGTCACCTAATTCCATTTATTACTCGTGAAGCTTCAAGTTTAGTGCATTGTATTAAAAATAAAAATATATGAATTTTTTATCCCACCCAGAATACGAAAGGGGAAACATTCATCAATCGAGTGTTACTTGTGTGTATTATATACACTAGTTTTCACGTGACAGCAATACAGTTTGTAAGTGTGAATGAATGAGAGCTTATGAAGTATTATATATAAAAATATCATTGTGTAAATCTTGGCATGTCTGAGGCACTCCATCGTTTTCCACCCTCAATTATATAGTCTTTGAAGGTACATGCCACATTGTCAAAACGTTTGTAACGCTTAGTCGGAGGTGTATACTACAAAGTATATATATTTTGAATCAACATCGAGCCGATCTATGGGTGTATCATACTCTTGGTCGCAAAAATTGAGACATCAATTCCATATTTAACAAAAATGGAAGTAGTTTTCGAATACGGCACGTCCACATTGAAAGAAACTCACAAAAGAACAATTTTTTAAAGAATTTCTTCCACATTACTCATTAGAGAAATTTGGTGGTTAGCGATGCATATTCCATTTGTTTAATTTTCTATTTTCTGTTCCTGTTACATTTCTCACATGATATTCCCTTTCTTTCTTATTTGGTTTAAAAATACTGATGGCGCTATCTTTTCTACGAATACATACATTAGCATATATTTGTAGATACATTATGTGGATAAAATGTATGCTCATGCATTCGTATAGTATGTCTCAAGGGCATTTCTATTTGGCGGAAAGATATACAAAACATTTACAAGTAGATGCAATATCTGAGCATTTGTCAAAAACAATTGTTAAACAGCTCATTTCATTTTCTCTTCTCTGCATTTCGTTTTTTTTCCCTCTTACGTTGTTTTATTCTTTTGTTTTTTAATATCCTTTTATGTCTGTTGTCACATTACATTTCATGTTTTGTAATAAATCTGGTATTTATAGCATTTTTGTAGCATAGAATTCTTAAATCAGTACCAGTTACTATATGTATATTGAGCTCTAAGAAGTAGGCAATAAAATATTTACCCAACATGAAGTATGCTTTAAAAAACTTTACAAAAATCCTTAAATTCGGTTGTTGTTGTTGTTTTTTTTAAAAGCAATATTTAGGCCAAATAGATTTGGTTGTATAGTCCAAGTATTCTATAATGAATAATATTGTCAAAAAATTGTTTATTACCCCTTACAAGCCTAATTATTTCTCTGGCATAGATTTATTGCAATTCCCTTGAGTACCAATTCTATATGGGTAGCACGTTATGCGTATAAATCTTTAATCAAATCAATATTGTTTAGTTTACATTGTCACCATACTGACAAGCATATAGAAAATTGCCTACATGGCATAGAATACAAAGCATAGCAACCACATGGACTTACTCACTCACATTAATTTATTGGCATTCTTTTATATTTGGATATATGTATATGTATAATAAGTACTTAGTGTTGCAGTAATATAACCGTAACTGTATAACTAACAGTCTTATCTTAATTGCATACAACGCTATGGTATAGAACGATATTTGAGAGCTGCACGATTTCTTTATACTCATACCATATATGCATGCGCTGGCATTTAGATTTGTGTTTGTATTTGTGTTGCACACTTCAAGATTAATTAACGATAAATTTTGACAACATTTTTTTCACAATTGTTGTAGTAGTAAATGTTCTACCGCGAGAGAGATAAAAGGATTACAGTCAAGTTTTTATATAAAAACTCCCAACTACCGCACTTTACGCGGTACGCACATGAATTATTATGTGTTGATGAATTATTTGGTTTAAGCATATAAAAGACATTTATTAGATTATATTAACAAAAAAAAAAAAAAGAAAAAAAAAACAAGCATGTGTGTGTTTAAAAATCATGCCTTTAAGGTTAAAAGATAAAGCAAGTGAGTAAAAAAAAATTAAATTTAGCTTAAACTAAATCTTAAATGCCCTCCACATACACACACACACACACACACACAAACTGTGGGCGCGCATAATTACGCCCTCTGATGGTGTATGTCAGACAGACGGACACATGGACATACATGTCTAGATCGATTCAGTTTTTGTGCTAATCAAGAATGTATATACTTTGTAGAATCTCTGACGTTTCCTTCTAAGTGCTGCAAACGCAATGACAAACTTAGTGTACTCACCAATCTTTTGTGGAAGGTATAAAAATAAGCAAAAAACAAACATAACTTAAAATAAATAAACTTACACGCATATATGTGTAATAAACTAGGCAGAAGTTAAAGAATGAAAATACTACAGTGCTACAAACTTCTCAGCAATTATTTAGGGAAGTTTTATTGGCAAAAGTTTGAGGGGAATCCTCTGTTTAGTCATACCGTACTGAAACAGTACGGTATAAATTTTCCGTAGTAAGTTTTAATAGTAAGAGTTTTAAGAATTTTTTTCTACTTTTTTACACAACCAGCTTCCTTCGTAATTATTTCCCACTAACTTCTTTTATAAGTCCTCACCTTCCTTTAAAAAACAAATATTTTATCGAAGGACTATTTGTTTAATATTTTTTGATTTTTTTTTTTTTTTTTCATTATTAATATTAACTATTTTACATGTGCTAATATGAATAATTTTTCCGTGTTTAGTAAAAAAAAAAAAAAAAAAAGTAATCGTTTTTCTGTATAGAAAAACTAGTTCATACCAGGTAGCAGAAGGTAATAGCAATGATTTATGTTGAAAGTGATTAAGACTGTAATAAACTAAACACGAGTAATGTATTTTTAATTATACGAGTGCACGTACAAGATACTATATACTATACATTGGCTGTTAATATAGAGCGACTTTTCATACTAATGTTTGTTATTGGTTATATTATAACTTTCCCGATTGAATAACTAGCTTATCTAGTTTATAAACTGATGATTGCTTGAATGCAAAAAAAAACCATAAATTGATTTTGCTTAACACTAATAGTGTGTAAGTGGACTTTATGGAGCCAATTCTATATAGTTTAAGAATAAAATGAAAAATATGTTCATAAGGTAGCTTTTCGGAGGCGCTCTACTAATTTTATAAAAAAAAAAAAGTTTAAGCTTTAACGATTCTAATCTTTTCAACTTCAACTTTATTGTTTTATTATCTTCGTTTAAATTGAAGGCCTGAAGGCAGGCCTTCCGTATTCCATTCATTCTTTTCAAGTACATTACTTCAGTGTAGGGTATATAGTTAGTTTGTTATAGCCTTTGTTTAATCGATATTTTAATATTTGTCCGTCTGTTCAATTTATTAATGGTACAATTTAGAACACATTTAAGAAAAGACAAATATTTTTAGTAAAATATAGTTTCCTGTGTAAAATAAACAAAATCGATTAAAAGCCATGCCCACTATTGGGAAAAAATATGTTACAACTACACATATGAAGCCATAAAACCTTCTTTTTAGTTTTACTACATAATGTACTGGAAACCGCCTTCCATACGGATAACCAACACGCCCATAATTTTTAAAAATATTTTAGTTGATGCAAAAATTAACGTTTGAGTTTAAATTTAAAATTTAAAGGTTAGTCGAGATACTTAAAAAAGGCGTAATTGTATAAATGCCACGCCCATTTTTGTCCTGTAGAGAGTATTTCAGATTGGGGTCAATCATAACTTTACATGTAACATTTTTTTTTTTTTATTAACAACTTTTCTATGTTGCAGTCGTGGTCGGTTCTCTTTCCATCTCACGTTTTATTTACTTTGGTTGTGTATGGTAAATACTTATGCATACTAAAGTATGCCATGTACGCGATTCTTTTCGAATAGATAAAATTAGGTCATGGTGTGGTTGTTGTTGTTATTATTATTGTTATAATGCTAATAAATATATACATATAGTCAACCAGGTTACGTTTAACACCTCATAAGCGTTAACATTCACCCAGAGCAATAACACTCGAATCATTGTTATCGGAGAGATTATCATTATCATCATCATCATCACCATCAATATTGTTATTGTTTGCAATATAATTTTCTTTATTGTTATTATTACTCTTGCAGTGTAAACCATTCGACCATTCATAGTTTTATTTTACTCAAGATAATTTGTCTGATAATGCAATGTGTACGTACGTCCATGCATTGCATGCAGTAATAAAGATATAAACTAAAGAAAACCTATTATGTACTATACTAAAGAAGCAAACGTTTTCCGGGAATATATTACTGAAAGAAGAAGAAGGACTCTATTGTTAGTTAAGAAGATATTGCTGTATGACAGTTGAGAGATTGTATTTAGAAAAGAAGGAGCTCAGCGCAACACAACTTAGCCTGCAGTGTCTATCGTTTATTTATTATTATGCAGAGTTTTAAATATCTTTTGTTGTGCTAACAATTCTTTTACATGGCGAACAAACAAATTTATATAAATACATTATGTGACATACGAACAATGTGTCTTATTATACAGTTAGTTTGGTGTATAAAAACATTTCTACATATTTCCTGTTCTTGTGTTATTGTTGACCCAAAAGCTATTATCCTTAGAAAGTATATAAATTGTACACATATTTACTTTCCTTATGTACCTGGCTACACATTATTTTGTTTACTAAGCAGTTTTCTTTTCTAGTTTTCTTTCTAGAGAAAATTCGTTTCCACTTTGGTGATTTTGTATAGAGGGAGCGACCTTTCATATACAATTTGTTGCTTTCTTGCCAAATGCTTTTTGTTAACTATATACGAGTTATAGTTCAAATACTACTTATTATCCATTTATAAAGGAATACAAAAAGGAAAATTTCGATTAAAGTAACTACGCAGCAAAAGGGTGCTTTTTTTAAGCACGCTTGGCAGTTTACTCTTCAGTTTCGGTTAAATAATTTTCTATTCAACAAACATGGCCCTCCCTCGTAGAACTATTTCTTTATTCATTATAAAAAATTAATAAAAAAAAAAAATTAACAAAACCTGACAGGTCACCTTTTAGGAAGCCCTCTACAAATATATCATAAATAATTTTATAATTTTATAATTCAAAGAAGAAGAAAGATTTGAGAATAAGAAAAGAATACATTTACTTCCCCGTCATCAATTGTTATTCCATTCAGCTACAATTTCTTTAAGTTTTGATTATGATTACAAAAGCTTGGGGTTGGGTTTTTCTGCTACAGTATGAAGAAACAAGTTTCTTTATCAGACTTTTAAACAAACTAAAACGTGACCAAAGTATTATTTAAACTGCGTACGGTTTCTAACATATATGAATGGTATGAAAGAGTGAAAACACAGCGTTGATAAATTTGTATAAATATTTTGCTAACTGTAACTGAGTTACGTGGGGATGTAGCTCAGATGGTAGAGCGCTCGCTTAGCATGTGAGAGGTACGGGGATCGATGCCCCGCATCTCCACAAACTTTTTTTCTTCTCCTTTGTTTTCTTACTCGGAAGGATTTATAAAATATTAAAACCTTTTGCAAAAATATTTACAAAAAAAATAATTTATTATCTTGAATTTGATTTCACTAATATGATAAGTTTCATACAAATTTTTTTTTTTTTTAAATAAACGTACCATGAATCATTCCAACCGTTGTGTTTATTAATTTAACAAATAAGAAAGTTCGGTGAGTCTCCATGGATCATTTACATACATTGGTCTCTACATAAAACAACAGTGTGTCCACTCACTTATTTATGCGAATTAAGGCTAAGAAGCCGTAATATAAATGAATTATATACAATGGAATGCATAAAAATACTTTGTAATGGAAATAAAGAAAACCGGAAAAGAGACAGGAGTGTAAGAAATATTCTTAAGTTGTTGCAGATAATTGAATGTGTGTACAGTAATCCATATGAACACGTAAAAGGTGAAAGAATGTATCGTAATATGCACGTACGCACACATACACATATATACTGCACCCTTTTTACTAATAAACTGCAACATTTAGTAAAAATGTGTTTTTAAACGTACATTTGACCACAGCAACCAACTGGACAGCCAGCCAACCAGCAGCTCATCAACGAAACATGCTGCAGCGGTTGCGGCTAGTTTACGGCTTATAAACACAGTGCGTAATACATTATTACTTTTTATATTCTTTACATCATATAAAGCAGGTTAACTAAATTTATTATATCACTTGCAACACACAGCAAAAAACGTCAAATATTGAATTCATCTAAACATGTCCATCCGTCCGTGTGTCTATTTATTTATTAAAACACTTATATTGACATATTTAGCTTAAATTTTGTGCAGCCTTTTAAGATTTCTTTTTAAATTGGTTTAAATTGAAGCTACGCCTACAATCTACAAAAATGTATCTAAGTATTGAAATATGTATAAATTATTTATCAGTTGATACAAGACAAATGGGAGGATGCTGCATAATATATATTAGTATACTCTAATGTACACCTGCCACGCCTCCAATTAGCTTAAAAAGCTTAAGTAAAGAGTCTCTCCGTCTTTTAGCTTAAGCTCGCATATAACGTTTTCACTTGTTGTTTGTTTACACGTTGAAGTTCTTGGGCGGTTTTCGGTCATTTTTTCCGTATTCATTGTTTTTTCTTTTTTGTCTCAATCGCGCTCTCCACAAAAATTGATTAATGACACGCCAAGGATGTTAAGCATTAAAATTCATTTTGATGATTAACGACAACAGCCTCCACTACACCAGTCAACATTAATGATGACGACGATGACGAAGACAAAGACGATGATGATTCTACATAAAAAAAAAAAAAAAACGCGTGTGTTACGTTAATATCGACAACGCGGTTTAGTGTTGTGCAGCCATTGTTTGGCTTAAGCATTGTAATGCGTGTAAGGTGGACTAGGCTGTGTGGCAATAATATAAATTGTGCGCTGGTGGTGACGTTGATGTTGCCAGAAATCAACAGGAAACAGTTTTCTTTTATAATTCTTCAATAATTAACTGTGCGCAACTTTTATTTATTTTCAATTTTTTACTTTGTACTCGTAAAAGGTTAATAAACGCATTTTTTTTGTTTTTTTTTTTTGGAGTTCTCTGTGTTGTCAATGGAATGTTTCATTCTTTCATTCATTTAGGATTTTGATTACAAATGCTTTACAAAAGTCTGTCTAAGCAGATTTATACAATTAGGATTCAATTGGGATCAAAGATATTTCAATAATAATATGTTTGACATGACTCAGTGGAGACCAAAACGAAGCAAGTTGCCCATATGACACATTATTGAAAATGAAGTGTTTTTCATGACATTGCCTCCGATTCTAACTTATCAAATATTGTGAAAACATATTTTGTCTGAGATATAATTGCAGGCATTTCTCACTCATTGTATTAGTCAATTTTTTTAAATGTCTCAAATTATCGAGAAATCCATCAAACATGCGCTACAAGTAATTTCACAATTATAACTAAAATCTAAAAAGAAACAAAGAACAAAACTTTTCGGTCTATTCAATCATAACTGTTATTTCAACAACACAGACCATTATTATGGCGGATTGTGTTTCACTTCAATTAATATGCCAAGTGTACGATACGAATGAGAGATAAGCTGCAATATATGAATATTATCACACAAACAGTACTAACCTAACTTAAGAAATGTTTATCTTATTAAGTAAATATTTATGACAAAATTGTTTATAAGAACCGTTAATCCAATATGTAAACATAAAGTAAAGCAGTGTTTCTTAAATTGTAATAAAAAGGAGACATAAATAAATAAACTGATCGTTTCAGAATCACTGTCGGAATCGATGAACGGATGGATTGCTACTTTCTGCAATCAGATCAATTAATTAAATTGGACAAAATCGGTCAAGGGCCACGCCTCCAATTATCTCGTGTACCGTTGCATTTAAAGTGGGCGTATTAGTTTATTGGACACGCCTAAAATTTTATCCAAAACTAAATTTGACACATGATGCATTAACTTTTAGAGAGTGTAATTAATTACATGCCACGCCCCCTATGAAAGTATTTGACATAAACCATATTTATTTATTTTTACTTATTTTTTATATTATTTTTCCAAATTTTACTTTAAATTGTTTGTTCATCACTATTGTTGTTGTTATTGTTAGTGTATATCTAAGATTATATTGTATTCTTAATACATACATATACACAGTATACATATGTCATTAAATAGGGAACCCCTGCTTTAAATAGATTTATCTTTCCAGTCTCGTGCCTTTTGCGATTATATTGCAGCATGTTTTTATTTATTTGTTTTTTTTTTTTTTTTTAAATATATGAAGGTGTGTTAAAATGTTACGTATTTTTATTATATTTTATATACATTTTTATTTATTTATTTTCTTTTTATTGTTAATATCTCGTATAAATAACGACACAATTGGTGGCTGAATAAAAACATTGATTTTTTTTTTTTTTTTGCAATGTCAAGCTTTAACAATTATATTGAGTCACACGTTTCTTTTTTGTTTTTATTGTGTTTTTTTTACTTTTTGTTGTTGCTGTGTTTTATTAAAGTATAATATTTGTGTAACATTTTTTTTTTTTGTTAATATGAACCGTATAACAATTTATTTGTTATCAGTTTTTTTTTATACTTTCATTGTATTTTTTTGTTATTTTTTGCCATAATTGTTAACCGTTATTTGTGTATGTTTGTGAAACACTTTATGTCAAACTATTGTCAAACATGATAAAGCATCAGCATAGCCAAGGGAATGAATCATTTTGTTGTTAACCCGTTCATTCGATTCAATTTAATGGTGCCCCACAGTTGTACACCAGCATACTGTACCCGCCCCTCACAGTCACATTCATTGATACGATATTGACGGGGATATACTTACTGTGTGTCTGTGTATGCACCAATTTATTATTGTTTAATAATTTTTAATGATAATTGTTCAGCTTTTCAGAGTTTACTTTGCTATTTAACCAAATTGCGGTTTTTATAGGCAGGTGTTGTATTTGTCTTTTATGTCCGTTGCACAAGGAGGGTGTGTTTCCCCATTTGCAACTTTTCAATTCGGAAGTTGTTATAGGTGTAGTAGCTTTGTTACCGCACACACACACACACATATATATATATATATATAATTTTCACTACGTTTTCGTATAATGGGCCGTACCACAGCTCTGTTCGTTTTGTATATTTATGGTGGTATAAAAAGTGGAGGTCGATCAATGATAGTGTTACTCTTGGTTATTATATTGATCAGTGATCAATAACTAGAGTTCTCATCTATAATTTAGACTTTCTAAATGTGGTTAAAATTGTACAACAACAACATTGTATTGATTTTAAAGCTGATAATCACAATGACAACGTTTCAGACACCACCGGTTACTTTTATTTCAATCGCAACACATTTTCAAACATAATTTTACAAGAAAATCTATTTAAAAAAAAAATTGCAGAAATCTTGCCTTTGTCTTATAAAATTGCCTTCTGTGAAAAGTTTATTCTTATCTACCTTTAAATTTATTACACGTAAGTTTTATGCTGAAACATTTCATGTAATATTTATCAATTTTCTTGAGAATATTGTGAAAATTACAAGCACACAAAAAAAGGCCAAGTATATCAAATTATCAATAGTCACAGGAAAGCTTAAGATCTCTCAAATGATTAGCAACCAAATCTGAATCGATTTAGACACACGATTGTAAATTTTTGAGATATAAAACTTAAATTTTTGTACATATTGCAGAAAAATGCAAGTTGCTATTTAAATTGGACTAAATTGTTAAACAAAAATAGAGCGACAGAGTTAAAATTCGGAACAAATATTTATATAAAGCTTTTCTTTTAATGTACCAAAAATGAGTTGGATTGTGTAATAGACACGCCCACAATTTACAAAAGAGTTTTATATTGGGCAAAATCCAACAAAGAAATAGATTCGTACTGTATCCATGAATAAATAGCTTAATCAGGTAGCTGCCACGCCTACATTTTTTTTTTTTTTATAAAAGAGGCGTGTATAACACATTCTGTTTTTTTTTTTTTTAAATTTTCTTTCTAGAAAATCTAAAACAAGCTGATAGACGGTTGGTCGGTTAGGACGGAAGGACATCACTTGACTTCTTCACATACTTTATACCACAATTAATACCATTTATAATTATCATAAATAATTTACATTACTCAGCTTTCATGAAATAATTAAAAATTGTAACAAAGTCTTAAAAAACAATTAATGTAGAAACAACAAAAGAAAATCACAAGTTGTTTTTAAAATAAATGAACAACTCATCAAATTGTGAACAAAAACTCTGAAGGTCTCACATAATACATACATACATATATAAGCACTTCTTTTTCTATTGACATTAACATGTATATTTATACCAGTACAAGCTGAAAAATGCCTTTGTGTAGATATGCAAAAAAAAAAAAAAATGATGAGTTTTGATTTTGTAGCTTGTGCTGTCACTAAATAGAGAGTCAGCGTGTGAGTTATAGATACAGGCATACATGCAAATACTGTTTCCATTTTTCTCTTCCTCTTATTTATAACAGTTTCGAGTCAGTCAGTGTATGTTTTGCTATAAATCGTCAATAAAAGCATGCATCAGCATGCATATGTAACACACACAACTCTTCATCTTCTTTGCTCATACGCATCAAGTAATTATCTCAATCACAATCATTGCCAAGTGTATTTCTTTTGACTGTCACCACAAAACAAAAAAAAAAATAAAAAATATACAAAAAACGAATCACCAGCCAGCCCAGCTATCACCGTAAGAGTTTGCAACTTGTGCAAGGTCATTAAACCGCATACATTCACACATTCATGCAAATGTGAATTTGCTTACACACACGCACACACATGTATATTTGTTGATATAATATTAACCCTTGTGCTGAAATTAGAGTCTGGCCAGACCCTTTCTTATGTTTTATAATATTTTTCACAGTTTTTTTTTTTTTTATATAATTTTGTCTTGGAAATGATTTGAAATATTTCTAAACTCATATGGTTTCAAAGTTTCATATATTGCGTAAAAGATTTTTGAAATCCTCACACAGCTGTATGTTCGAGCTTAAACTTTTACCATTGCATTCCTATGACCATTAGCTATCGATTGGCATCAAAATTACGAAATTACGAAATATTTTCAAGAATTTACTCATTTTTGACTTTTAGCAAAAAAAGAAAGAAAAAAAAATGACGAAAAAGTTAAAATCATTCAATTTTACTCAAATTTAACACGATTGACCTTTACAACATATGAAATTTGATTGGAAAATATAGCAATCCTTTCACAGTGTTCTAAAAAGAGATGAGTGTGGCATACAGAAGGGTTCTAAAAATTGGGTTCAAATTTGGAACAGTTTATTATTGAGCTATAAAACAATTCTTGACTATATTTTATTAAAAAATTTAAAAAAATTAAAAACTTCATTGTATAAAAACTTCTTTTAAAATATGATGTTATATAAGAAGTGCATCTAAAAATGGTCCGATCTGAAGCATTTTTAATAGTTTTTGTTTCAAAATACATCTCTTAAATTTCACCAATAAATAATAAAAATGGCGACCTGTAGATTAATTAAAAGAAATTAGAAGGACAGACAGACGGATTTAGCTTTTTATTCCAAAACGCTGCCGCTACAATATAGCTACTTAAAGTCTGGTCATAACCTTGATCTAAAGAATACATTCATTGTGCTGTCTGTAATCATAAAGGTTAATTCATGTAATGAGTGAATGAGTATACTTTGTAGGTACACGTGTATATACGTACGTATGAGGAAAAATGGCATCATTTCACTTATTTCAAAACACTTAAATACATATTAACTTATCTGTATGCTTGTGTGCTCAATGATGTAAGGTAGGAAAATTCAGAGAGATCGAGAGAAACAGAGTGAAATGAGTTAAATAAAGCAAACACGTGTGTGAAGGAGCCCAGACTATGCAAAATAGGTTACAAAAGACAGCACTCACACACACAAATTGTAAAGGTGGTATGTGTGTAATGTAAGTGCGTATGTGTGATGATTGTTTTTTCTTACTCAATCAAGTTCATTTAATGGATTTTCTATGTTTTATGAATAAAGACAATATAACAATAACAACAATAACAACAACTGAAACAAAAATAAGTTGTAAAGCTTTTAAAGCACCCCAATCACTATAACGCAAAGTTTGTTGGCTGTTGGCTGTTAGTTGGCAAAGGTCAAGGCTTTACTTTGTGTGTACGTAAATGAACTGAAAATTAATTATAAAAATAAGAAAAATTCTTTAACGAGATATTGAAACTAAATGCAAGTCTGCAACGCATTCTTTATATTAATAATTAATTATAAGGAAGAGAGTGTTATCAACGAACATTCCAATTAAGGAGACTACATGGGAGATATTTGCTTACAATTTACAATTTAAAAATGATTTTGTAATTTATGTGAAATATTATAAATTAATAGATAACTAGTAAGGAAGCTTTCTGTTCTACACAACAAATCATTAAAGTTTTCACAAAACAATTGTTTTGACAAAAACATTCATTTCATTTTACATTATAATTAAAATATTAATGTTACTAATAACATACAATACCTACACACATCGTTACAGTAATTGATTAGTTATCGTTTCACATTCCCATTGTCATTTGTTACCACTGTTGTTTCACATGAATGAATGAATGACTGACTGACTGAATGATATCAATTATTTTTATAAAAAAAAAAAAAAAAAAAAAAACAAATAAATATTTAATCACAAGTGTAACTAAAACGTTTATATGCACAATCAATCCATCACTTGTTAACCTTCATGGAAAAATTTTCAATTCCTATCGTTCTGAAGTAGACTTTGTATCATACATTCCATTAACTAAATTTAATTATCGTATAAAATATTATTTAAAAATTATTTAACGAGCACAATTTGAATTCTTGGATGCTAAGTTGATGTTATGTGTGTATATATATGTGAATAAAAAAAAAAGTGAATAATTACATATTAGTAGATTTCCACCATAGTGATGGAGGTATACTAAGTATGCCATTGCGTTTGCAATGCTCTGAAAGAAGTGATAAAAAACCTGAAACGAACTAGACATTAACGTACGCGTGTCCGTCTGTTGTTGGTTCAAAAACAATAGACGGACACCTTAGATGCTACCAAGTGAGCAAAATTAGTTGAGAGCCACTCCCACAATTGATAGAAACTTCTTTATTAGGTTCATAAATTGAACATTTTTTTAGCGGGCATGCCCAAAATATACAAAAAATGATACTTGACGAAAAATTTTATTTGCTTGTTAGATTATAATACATACACTATTAGAGTGCGCTATCATTGTACATGACACGCCTACTTCGAAGGAGATAGTGTAGGGTATTTAAGATTTGGCCAAAGTCAAAATAATTTTTTTTTTTTTTTACTTACAATAAAAAAAAAACTTGCAAGTTGAAATTTGATAATAATTAGGCCAGCGGTGGTAAGAGTTGGCATTAGCCACACCCACAATTTACAATAAAAACAACCTTATTTGGCTTAGAATCCCACTTATTAATTGATAAGTTATCCGTAAACAATACATGGCGAAACTAAGTACCTGCCACACCTATAATTTGTATAAAAATTTGAAATGTAAATTTTAAGATTTCGGCCAAGCCCTAATTTAGTTTTTAGTTAGTACATTATGCGTCTCTTTGCTGCTGCTATAGCATAAATTTTGAACAAACAAATGCTAAATAAGAGAAAATTTTATATTTATGCTTGCAAGCACTTTAATTAAATTAAATATTCATTCCATTACAACAACTACAATAGATAAATAAATAAATGAATGAAAAATTGAAATTAAAATTTTTACTTTCTACTGGGATTCATGTAAAATTTATGAAATGCAAGACAATCTCCCTTTATAGAGAGATTGTCTGGGTATTGATGTAAACATAGTTTTTTTTTCGTTTCGAGTGCACTTTATACAAAACTTTAAAGTTTTTAATACACCTACAATGGCAGACACATCAAGATAGGTTACATAAATATATTGTCCTAGACATATATACACACACACACATGCAAACACTCTCTCCAACTCTATCTGATGCAATTAACAAAAGTAGAATGGAGAGCATCATCATCTGTATCATGAAAAGTAATCTTCAACGAAATGACAAACAATACAATAGCGGCTACTAGGTAGTACTGAGACTGGTACTGCTCTTGCTAATATGTGCAACTATTCTGATGGTGTTATATGATGAAGTTGGAAAAGACCATGATGATGATGATGATGATGCTGGCGAAAAGTGGCAGTGATGTGTCGCTTTATTGTGATTTTCTAATGATTGTGGTTGCTTTTATTTGCAGTCCATTGTGCGGCACTGCATTGTTTTGTGTGGCTTTAATTAAAGCGATGTATACACGTAGTGAATGTGTTTTGCTAAGTGTTGGTTATTTTGCTAATATTGTACTATATTACTACTCTTCTTCTTCTTCTTCTTCTTCTTCTTCTTGTTCTTCTGGCTCCTTTTGCAATCTGATTTTGTCAGTCATGTGATGTGATGCTATTTTGTAAAATATCTAAATAATACGAATACCCAACAACAACAACAACAACTGCACTGACTGACTGACACTGACACAACTGTTTTCAAGGTTACCCATCTAATCCATTCCTTTGTATTACTTTTAACATTCAGTTTATGTAAAAGTTGAACAACAACGTTTATCGCTGAGTAAATGTGGCGGTTGTATAATCCATGTGATTAATAGTTGATTTTTTATTTTTTTTTATTTCAACAAATGACATTTAAGTGTCGTCGTCGGCAACTTCTCTAAATTTTATTCTTTTATTCGATTTGACAATGATGGCAAAATATTTTTTTAAAGTTTTTATAAATTGTTTAATCGGCTTCTTACAATCTGGTTTACAAGCACAGTTGCTGTGATGTTTAACTTTTCATTTTCATATTAGTCGTGTGTGTAGGTTTTTTTATTACTTTTTGAAAATGAAAAAATAACAAAAATAAAAGAAAATACCTTGAAATACTTTTAAAAAAAAAAAAAAAGAGCACTTCTGCGCAATTTTTGTTAGTTTTTTGTTTTTGTTTATAACTTAATTACGTTATAATCAAAACATACCGACATACAAAAAATTATATTTGCCTTTAAATTTATGATTCAGATAATTTGGTTATTATTAATCTTAGCATAGAGAGAATTTATGGCATTTTCAAAATTGAAAAAAAACTTGTTTGATCGAAAAACATAAAATGATTAGACACCTCAGGGATATATCGTTTCAAATTTGACACTCCCATTTCTAATGTACACACCTACCAGATATAGACCACATGGATGGCAACGCTCTTGTATAATTGAGTGAAATTTTTCCATATTTTACAATTATGGACATGGTTTCGATCCGTTTAAAACTTGTATATCGATTGGTCTATTTTCACAAGCCCTCTCCCTATAAAGCCACTATTTAACATACGTCCTGACGTCATGACAAATAGTGAAAAATAGTTGATTAGCTTAATAATTGACAATGATAAATTTGAACAGAATCAGACTATTTTTAGAACCCCTTCCCACGTTTACTCATCCATTTCCACTAATAATGGAATAAATTGTAAAATTTTTTCGTATAAAATCACTTAGAACCGTTAATAATAATTTTTAACTCACATTGGTATTGTATTGTTTGTACGCCTTTGATTATGACTTGATTGCGGGAACCTTTAAGGCTTTAACGAAAACAATCATTTCACTAGCACAGTTAAGAGGCCAGCCCTGTAAACTGTACATATTTGAAATTCTCTCTTACACAAGTGGTGTGCAAATGAAATTATTCAATGTTTTTTTTTGTATTTTTACCACAATCATCACCATCAGCATACTTCGGCAGTATACCCAAAAATGTACCAAATAATTGAATTAAGCGGATTTTCCCATTGAATGGCAACAGATAGCAAAATGATTTTATCCAAAATAATAAAGAAAAGAATAAAACCAAAAATGGTTATACGCATAGGTAGGTATACATACACATATACATATATACTATATTTACAAATATTGAATTTTGATAAGATTTCATGATTAATATGAATAAACATGCTCGTGCAAATTATTGTACATATACCGGCAGTAGTAAGCATATACAACTATGTTACGTATACATTTAATATATGTATAAATGCATACATACACGTATACATTATGTATTGTATATCATCTATATTAAAGCATTGTATTGAGTAAGTTAGCAAACGAGAGCGCACGCGTACAAATTATAACACACATGCAAGCTGGTCACAGGTATGACAACTATTGTTGAGAGAAACATGAAAACATGAAAAACTGCCATTTATTATGTGTATGCATTATATTGCTATTAACAACAACAACAACAACAACAATATGTGAACTATCGATATTAGACACATTTTTCAACTTTTTATACACTTTTTTTTGTGACGTTTTAAATTTAATTTGATAAATTATTTGACAATAAAAACTAATATGACGATTAATTCTCATAAATTAATCATTAAAGGTGATGTGTGTGCATTTATGTGTACAGCGATCAAGTTTTCGTAAAATGTTTTCGTTTTTTTTTTTTGATGGTGGTCGGTCGTATGTAATAAAATTCCCCTTTTTAATAAACTACAAACTGACAGACAGACAGCCAAAAAAGAAAAACAAATAATTATTAAATAAAACTTAACAAAGCTGAGCTGTTAGAGTGCTTGCCACTCTAAACCTGTTAACTCAATACTTTTAGCAATTATCGTGATTTGTGTTTCAATAGAAATAGAAATGCTTGACCGGTTACAAAATTGTTGATAAACATATTTATTTTTTAATTTATATATGTGTAGGTTTGAGAAAAATCAATAAATTATTAAAGTCGGAAAGTTGTATAAAAAAAAATTAATTTTTTTTTAAATATTTCACATTAAGACCTTTTACGTAGATATTGTATGAAAACAATTGAAAGGTTCAATCCTAACATTTGTTGCCCTACAACTAGATGAGTAAACAAAAATCCTTTCCATAAAAAAGTCATTATAGCGGGGAACAAAATGGTCGTATCGGGTCCAAATTTGATATAATCAATTATTAAGCTAATTAACTATTCTGCACCAAATTTTGTCAAAAAACAAAAATTACAAATTTTCATCGTAAAAAGATTTATTTTAAAATAAAGCCTCTTAAGGCAAATAAACCAATCAGGTCCATTTTCATTAGTAATCATACTTGCCTTAAAAAAATATGTTAAATTTCATTTAAAAATATCCAAAATTGCGACCTTAGGGTTAATTGTAATCTATAATATAAAGATGGACAGAAGGACATTATTTAGTCGATTGAGATTTTGAGATTTTGATTCTAAGAGTAGATGTATATAATTGTGGCATTTGCCATTTAGAAGTTAGAAGACTTGAATCAGATCCATCTTAAAACACTTTCTGAGTTAATTAAGTACGTCCGTCCATTATTTTGTCTTTTTTAAAAAGCCGACTTCATTAATCAAAAATTCAGCTATAGAGGCAAAAAACTCAATCTTTGATCAATATGATTAAAATTCTTTCTTCTTTAGAATTACTCTTCTTGGACTAAAGCCACACGTGCTGCATGTGTGTATGTGTAGGTGAGTGCAATCGTTTTCTTTATGAAAATCATAAATTACGAACATCGAGGAATACTTTCACGTATTGAGTCATTTTATGTTAACAATAATGTAAATTTACACCCGTATGCATACATACACACCCACAACCACACTCAAGTGCCCGCAGCCATATATGAACATTTACTCTCATCATGAGCATGCCTATTATGTACCTTGTTTCAAAAGGCTTTTATCACCTTTTGAAGCACCAGCAAGAAACATCATATTACATTTTTGTAGCAAACACGCACGCACATACACACACAAGCGAACACATATGTTCATACAGTGCATGGAGAGGATGAGTAAGAAGTTCCGTGAAGAATGTCTTTTCGAATAAAATTTTAACTTTTTTTTAACAGTTATAAACATTTTTATCTCCATCTCCATCTTTCACTCTCTTTCTGTTTCAGTTTCTTTCATTTTATTCTTCTTTTAAAACATTCTTTAATGATTATTCAGTTGGTATTCTTGATGGGGGTTAAATGCATAAATACAATCACGGTTTATTGTTTGTGTATGTGTGCGCTATGCTACAGATCATAAATTAACGCCATAAAGCAAAGAAATTAATGCTTAATGCTTAAAATATAAAAAAAAGTCAACAAATCATTGATGCACTTACTCATCTCATCTCATCGCATCGCATACACACAATAACGCTGCATGATGCATAAATAAACACCAACAACAATACCCATAAAAAAAAAAAAACTTCATCGGAATGCATTTATATGATCCTCGAAAGGAAATTAATGGGAATACAATAATGTGGCATAACCCTCAAAACCATTACCTTTCTAAGATACACATACTCACACACAACCTTTCCCGATTAATTAATGCATACAATGTGTGAAAATCTAAATAATCAAAAATTTAATTTTTTTTTCCATTCCATTCTCTTCGACTAACCTTTTTGTACAATAACGGTCATAAACTGTTATAAAAATGGTACAGAGAGTGGCTGGCTTTGTGTGTGTGTGGGCGGAGGGGGTACTCTTTACATTATTTTTACCGGATCGAATAGATATTTCGTTGTTTTATCGTAAAATGAGCGTAAAGCGCGAAAAAAAGGTTACAACCTAATCAAAAATAATCGATTTCGTTATGCACTCATATGGTGTGCAACACAATGCATAAACGTGTACACACATACAAATATATATATTCATAATCAATACAAAATCCATCCTTAACATTATCATCATCATCATCATCAGGGCCGTTTGTATGGTCTTCATAATATTTTTTAGAATTTGTTTTTTTTTTTTAATGTTGCTGTTGTTATTATTATTGCCTTTTTGTTTTGTGTTAGAACTTCTTCTTCTTCTTCTTCTTCTCCTTTTTGTTGTTATTATTTTGTGTTTTTATTTCTTATTGCTGTTGTTGTTGCAGTTATTTATTTATTTATATTATACCTCCATCAGGCTAACATGTGGTGTGTGGTAGATTTACTCTATTAATGCAATTCCATATATATTGTATATTTGGATATTGTTACAGCATTCTTGTTGTTATTGTTGTTATTAAAAAAAAAACAAAAAAAATTAGTTTTTTTTTTCAAATTGCCTGCATCGGTAGTGATAATATTGTGGCATATAATAGTTTTACAGTGTGTGCATATATATGTATGTATGTGTGTGTGTGTGTGTGTCTGTTTAAGCATTTAATGTCACACATTCAAGTGTAGTTATTCTTGTTGTTGGTGGTATTGTTATTGATGCCACTTGAGACACAACAAATATTCAACTTCTACAGAATTTATGTGTTTGGTATTGGTGAAATTCACATTATTGTACATCACAATATACACTTAGACAAACCCCAACACCAAAAAAAAAAAAAAAACACAGAGTAAATAAATAAAAGTAGCCATTTACTCGAGTCATAGTGTTTATTTACAAAAACTGTGGATACATTGAATAACGGCTAATTAGAGAATGAGAGGGTACAACGGGTAGAGTGTAAGTGTACTCTCATTAAGTGGTTTGTTTTGTCCACTAAGAGACTTTTGTCGCGTTAATTAGAGTTTCGTTATCTCCCTCCACCCTCCTCCCTTGTCATTTCTAATGTTTATTTTTATTAAATTAATTTAAATATATAATTATGGTGGCTTTGGTTTGAAAAATAATCGAAAAAGTGTCCGTGTGTCTGTTTCTAATATTAAACTAAAATTTGGCAAATTTTTGGATTATGCAGTTGGCCTTCAATTAAAAAGGGGCGGAATCGGTGAACTGCAACGCCCACAATGTTTACGTTGGAAAAAGTTGTGATATTGAACTTAAACTAGGCACAGATTTAGTTTGTGCAGGACGAGAAATTTCATTATTTGCCACGCCCACGAGGGGCTCAGACTTCATCTAAGCCAAATATAGTCTTTTTACTTATTTGTTGTTTTTTTTTTTTTCAAGTGTACGTGCATGCACCATGCTACGTGACACAAGGAAGGTTTGGTTTATTAGCAATGTAAGACACATAACAACACTAATACCTACGTATGTACATATACATATGTGTTTCTTGTGTTTTCTTGTATGAGTGCCTTGGTACAATAACATAAAAAATTATGCTGACGATGATGATATTTATATTTATGTATATTTGCCTCCTCAGTGATTGCCAGCCAATAACAAAGTCCGTCCCTCCGTCCATTTATCTCTATATGTCTTTCACTTTGTCTGTTGTCTGCACACATGGTGCAATCATATTTTCCAGCATGATTTGTACATAACATCACTGTGTGTGTGTGTGTGTGTGCGGTAAAGTATGAGTATGCGTGTCTCATATTTATTTAGCAATTTAGTGTTAATTTCCATTAACTTCTTTACAATAGACTAACTCCACCTAAGCCATCTGTGAGTGTGAGTGTGAGAGTGTGTGGGCAGGATGTGAAACATTTGAACTCTCATCGTTTTTCTCGGTTGCTGTTATTATCGATAATTGGCAGGTAGTCATATTAACACATTTTTTCATCTAATTGATTTCCTTATTTTTTCATCTATTTATGTTTATTTTAAGAAGATAAAGATTTTCCGGGAAAAAGTGTCAATCAAATGTTAACATTTGTAAACATTTATTTCTTTTCCTTTGAAACTACAAATCGTTTCATGTACGTGGTATTGAGATTTTACAACAGATAACAACAGAGAGTTCATGCACTCGTCGGAGTCATAAGCAGTGCCCAAAAGGATATGTGAATGAGGCGTTTCCCTATTAATATATATTTTTATGTATAATTGCAGCAGTAGTCGACATCAAAACGTTTTGAAGAAGAAGTTTTATGGATGACATGATGTTTACCATACGGGCGCTTAAGCATCTAAAAACATTTCTTTATAGGACAACAACAAAATTGTAATAAAAAAATAACACATATGCGCAGCCGATGATTCAGACACGATAATATAACAACAACAGCAACAACAACAATTAACCATTAATCCGCCACAGACAATATGGAAAATGTGCAAGAGAGTGCAGTTGCAGACGCCCGTCTAAGGCATTAAATGCCGGTTAGTAGACAGAATAGAAAATCACCTGAAATGATTTTGCAAACACGATGAGTTTGCATATCAATAAAATATTCTTTAATAGGATTTGTCTGCACTTAAAATTACGCACACTATGTGGAGGCTTCGTCATGATTTGAAAAAATCATTTCAACAATTTTTTTATTTTTTTATTACATTTTTATTTGTCTACTGTAGCCTGCCTTTCCTTCCTTCCTTCTTAAATACAATATATTTACACTTATAACGCTTTTTACGATATTTATTCTGGCTGAAAGCTATAAAAATCTTTATTAATATTTTTTACATGGAATCAAATGTCAAATGTTTAGAAAAGTGATCCAAGTCAATATTTCAATAAGAAAAATAGAAAAAATTATTACGGCTTAGGCTATAGTTTTTTTTTTTACATGTTAAAGCATTAATTATATTATTTTCGTAATTATATTTCGTGAATGCCATTTTTCCGCAACTTCAATCGATACAGATAAAGATAAATTGACATGACACCTCATGTCTCTCACGTGTGCGATCAATCTACTGGAATTAATTTCCAAGTTGTGCTACACATACATTTCGTTATCACGTAATAGTCGCTTAAGACAGTAAGTCTCTACAATTAATGTGTTAGCATTGTCATATCAAATGGTTACGTTTATGTTGTCATGTGGTTATCAATTGAAAATACTCTGCGTACAATACTCAATTTTATTATATTTAGATACGCAAGCAAAGGCAATCACGTACGAGTACATAACCACCACTCATCAGAGAGGTTATTAGAGAGATATGGTTGGCAATTGTTGTTGTGTATTTTTTTTCATATCAAAAGGTTTCTAAAGCTTTATTTATTCACTTTGAAAAAGTTAGCATAAAAAATTGTTGGAAAAAATCCCAATCAGGAATAGAAAGAAAAAGTATTGGCGCCATAACTTTAATTTTTAATCCGCATTGGCTGACGTTACACATTTTTTTTTTAATTTTGGTTTTTTTACTTTGTACTAAACATACTGAATACACCTTAACACTTAAAGCATTAATTTTTCTGGGACACTTGAAACTGTTACAATAACAATAACAACAATTACTACAAAATACTGTCCAACCAGTCCAAAGAACTTCAGATTGCATGCAAACTATGTACAGAAAAACAGCAGCAACAACAACAACAACAACAATGTTGAAAACGACAACGACAATAATTCTTAAAAAGCCAAGAAACCTGTAAACATATAGAACGAATTAAAAGAAGAAAGACAGGCAGAGGCGCAAACAAAAAGAGCGACAGGGAGAGAGGAAGATAGTTAAATGTTAGCCCGTACAGTACAATGACCATCATAGAAAACGAGAACGACTGAATTAACGAAAATTACGAAAAAAATAAATAAATAAATACCATAAAACCAACAATAACAACTAAATAAACATATATACGAATGTAGGAGAAAACAATTTGATAGCCCATGATAGCGATGGTGGTGGTGGTGGAGGCGGCGGTGTGTTGCAGTGTCGAACATTGTTGCATGGAACAGATATTCAAACAAATGGTAGGGAAGAAGAAGAAGAAGAAGAATAATAATAAAAAAAGGGATAAAGGCAGTGGATGACACACACGCACTGTAATAGATATCTCTTTGTGTGTGTGTGTGTGTTTGTGTGTGTTGAGCATACACTTATAAGAATACGTAACCAGAGATCTAGATAATAGTTGGAAAATTGGTTGAAAATGTATATGGCAACAACAAGCTAACAACAAACAGAGAAATAAAATGAGACCAACACAAACAACAACTACAACCATAGCAAGCATTAGGCTGTAAAACCTAGTTCTAGCGTTGTTAATACAATACAACAGCAGCAGAAGCACCAACAACAACAACAACAAGAAAACAACAAAAATTAATACAAGAAAAAACTGAACTGTAGTTTACAAATCTTACCCTATACAACGACCAACAATACGAAATAAGGGCGTGGCAGTTACCCTACTGCTCCATTTAATGATGTACATAATGTGTGTCAGCTGACCAGTGGGATTCTAAACACAAAATGTTTTTTCTAAATTTTGCGTCTATTCTATAATACATTAAACGTAATTTTTTTTTCTTTTTTTTCTTATTCAACTGTGGGCGTGTCATTTAACCTATTTTGCCCAATATTAAACTGCCTACAATATTTACAAATATATTTGCATGTAAGTTTAGAGTCGATATGTAGAAGTTTATTACAAATGGACAGACAGACGTAAGTAAATCTGTTTGTTGCAAAATGTTGCAAACATGTTGCCAAAGTGAGTGTATCCACGGCCTCAACCCTGCCTAGGTATATAAATAAAAACTGTTTTCTTTTGCGATTTGATTTACTATTCAACACAACAGCCACAACCATCACCATCAATAAGTGCAACAGTAATAACAATATCAAAAAGCTAACAACCCGAGAAAAATCATTGGGCACCATCACCAACCACCACCAACGCAACGTAGAAGAAGAATAGCTTTATGGGAAATAAGACCATAAGCATTAAACACTGTCGGGGTATGGTGGTAGCATAGCCTAGCAGTATGGTAGCAGACGGGTGTAGGCGAAGACAGAGGACAGAAGACATACAGCATAAAAAGAGTTGCACTCTCTCATAACAACAATCTTTTTGTAAAATATGAAATTTTGAAAGCGTTTTCGTATGATTATCAGAGTGGTTTGTGGTTTTAGTTCTACTTTTTGTTGTTGTTGTTGTTGTTGTTGTTGTTGTTGTTGTTGTTGTCGTTAGAGTGTTATTGTGTATGTTTCTTTTTTATTATTATTATTTTGTGCTTTTCTGCTATATTATTTATTTACTCTTTATACACTGCGTGTGCGTGTGTGTGACGCGCGTACGTGCGTATCCGTGTATTTTGTAGAAGCCGCATATGCCGGATAAGTAAAGTTGATAACCTTGAAAGCGTTTTATGCAAAAGTTCAATGAATTTTCGTTTCATTTGTAAATGCGTATACACGTATGAACGTGCGTAAGTAGCGCGTGAGAGTGACTGTATATGTATGTGTATACAACTGCGGTGGACAAGTTTGTTTTCTTTTAGCAACCACACCACTACACTTATACAAGTAGGAAACAGCACTAATAACAACTGCACTACACCTCCGCGGAGAATCTTTAACCCAACAATAACAGCAACAAATAATGTAAGGCCAACAAACTTTTAGTTCTAAATAAGGATGCATAAGATGCGTTAAGATAGTAAAAGACATGTTGAAGAAATTATCAAAGAAAGAAGAAGAAGAAGAAGAAGAAAACTTTTTAATAAAATAATAATAATAAGAAGAAGGGGAATATGTGCAAAATGTTATATTTGGCTTAAACCAAATTTTCAATACTCTCCATATTTATGCATAAATAGTGGGTGTGGCAGGTACTAAATTACACCCTCCACTCCCTGTATTAATTTTTCTTTAACCAAACTTTTTGCTAAATTGTTGTGGGCGTGCCTGATATGTTAGCAAGCTTATATGGCCATAATGGATGAACCAAGTCTACCAAATTTCAACTTTATAGCTCAATTTTAATTCGCTATATGTACCATGTTTGTCTTTTGTGGGCGTGGCATAAAACAGATTTCACTAGAAATTAAAATTAAATTCTTAATTATTAAGTACTAAGCTTAAAAAATGTTTGTTTTTAATTTTGTGGGCGTGTCCTTTGATTATTTTTACCCATTTGTAATAAAAATCGCCCTAAATGACTTGAACTTGAATCATTCCCCACAAAAACTTAAGTGAACGGACAGACGTGGTCAAATTCATATAGAATTTGATTTGAAAGGATACAGAATTGGGTCAAATGCCACACCCACAATGAACAAAAACTTCTAAAAACCACAAAAGCTTTTCTGTGGATTTGAAATTAGGTCCATATATATATAATTATTGCATCCATCCGATTTGCTAAAAATGGACGGAATCGAATAACGGGCACGCTCTCACTTTACAAAAAAGCTGTAGTTTACTGTGGTGTACTGTAGTGCAAACACTCTTAAAAAACATAATCAGGTCACCTATCAATGTGGAGGATATTTAAAATTTAGCTTAAGTCAAATATAGTTTTTTTTTTTTTTTTTACTTCTTCTTTCTTCTTCACAATAACTGAGTAGTTATAGTTGAAAATAAGTTGATGGACAGCAAGAGAGCGTAGCAATATAAACACAGGAAGTCGATAATAGATTTTCAATTATATGCCACTTGTTTAATAATAATAGTAATAATGAAAGTAACGCAGAGAACGCAATAACAAACAAGAGTCGAAACTGCCAAGCGATTGAATGGGTGACCGATTGATGGGCACGGCCACTTAATCAATAGCTACAAGCCATGAACATCTCAACACACATTTTATACATTATCAATATCATTGAAGTATATTTTGAATAGAAGGCACATTATATGTGTAGAGTAGTGGATGTAATCGCCCAATTATCCGGTTTAAATAATTCTGTAAAAATGATTTTCAATTCTCCTCTCCCTTCCTTTAGTATTTCTTCGGAAATACAGCTTAAAAATGCTTCATTTGTTGATTGAATAGAAGAATAAATTTTAGCATAAAAACGGACAGATGGACAGGCTTAAAGGTTTTTTTTTTAATTTAATCTAATAAACAGAAAAGAATATTTTCCTTCTATTACAATGCTACTACTTTAGTTATTATATTGTAATCATTTTTATTCTTTTTGTTTTTACAAAAAAGGAAAAACTCTCCTAAGTGGAGGAAACGTATGTTACCGCCTAATACTAATCATTATTATAAATAATGTGCTATTAGGCGTAGACAGGCATCAACACCACCATTGACGCTAAAGTAAAATTTCATAAAACACACATATAACAAAAACACTTTACCACCACACATACGCGTTAGTTAATTTTTATAGATCACGCTTTCAGTCTTCAGACTCGACTACATGAGTCTTTGGTTAAAAGTCAATCATCATCATTAGCATCCACATCATGAAATGACTTGCAAACAATTATATATTTATGTAGGGAATGAACAACAAGTGTAAACTATATACACACAATGCACGCACATCTAACAATTTATCATCATCAACATTTTTCACATACATCCATCCATCCGTCCAACCATTCATTCCATCATCTAGCCATGCGTGCATGCATTCATGCATTTATTCATTTATTTAACAATCTGTTTATGTATAATTTGATGATAGTGTATGTATGTGTTCGTTTATCAAGTACATGTGCAATTAGTATTTCATTAGGTCAATTATACCTTCTTCTCACATTCGCATCATATCACATACTTAACTATAATATGAACCCGTATATATACGCGTTAGCTATGTGTTAGCACTTGAAGAAGAAGCAAATTACAGCTTATTGGAAACTTTAATTAATAAGGTACAAATGTTTTCGTAAGCGTTCATATAATATTTCTAATTACAATAATTTTTTATTCTCACGTGTTGGTTACACTTTTTAAATATTAATCCAAAAAAAAAAAAATTTAATTAATTTATTTTATACAACTAAAATATAAAAAAAAACTAAAATTAGATTTAAATACCTTACACAAAAATTGGGCGTGGCAAAGACCTGATTAGTCTCACTGTAGTTTATTTTACGACGTACCAACTGACAAATTTGTTGTTACATTAAAGAAGGTTTTTTGTAAAATTGTGGGCGTGTCGATTAGCCCAACCTGCCCATTTTTAAACATTAGTTGATAAGCTAATTACATGTGTACTAAGTTTGAGCTTTAAAGCTCCATTTTTATGGCTGATGTATAGATTTTTGTCGCTTATGGGCGTGGCATTTAACCGATTTTGCTCTTTTTAAATAACATTTTCGAAAGTAAATTTATTAAATAGGGAATTTTTTTATAATCCATCAATTAAACTTAACTGACCGGCATCAAGCTCCTTTTATGGGCGTGGCATTTTTCCGATTTTGTTTAATTTGTATGGGAATTTACAAATAAAATTTATTAAGTATATATTTTAATTTCCTCAATGTAATGATTAGAGTGAAAAATGGGCGTGGTCATTTAATAAATTCACCCTCTTTGAGGTAGAATACAACTATTTAAGCTAAAATTTGACTCATAGAGCGCTGGTAAGAATAAAAAAGGCTGCAATGGCTTACATGCCATGCCCACCATGTACTTACATACAAATGTAAAGCGTATCTAATTTTTTTAAATTGTTTCTTTTTAGCTCATACACACAAGTACGTGTCACTGTGACGTTATTACAGAAACTGAGAAACAAAAGATTCTTAAGAAGATTTAATAAAAAGCAAAAATAAAAACTTATCTCTCTAACGTACAACAATCGATAATAATAAAAACGTATTGTAATTTTAAGAGGAAATTAAGCAGAAAAAAAACTACATTTTCTATATATTATAAATTATCCATAATTTTCTGCCTCTCTTTCATTGCATTTGTTACGGTTTTATTTTTATATTTTTATATAAAGCAGCCACTTGGCTATCCTTGAATATCTTGGCAAAACATTTCCTGTGCCATTCTTTTTTTTTTTATTTTTTTGTTGTACATATTTTTTTTCTTATATCTAAACCTACTATTGCTTTAGCTATCATCGTATATCTTTCCCATGACAACCAGCCATCCAACCAACACTCTTGAAACTGTAACAAATTGAATGCTACAGAAAGTGAAAAAGAAGTATAAATAAGGAGAAGAAGACGAATAAGAAGAAGAAGAAAAAAAACATATAAAAATTGACGGATGCAGTAAATCCGTCAATTGCAATTTCAATTTCTGATTAACACAAATCACATTTTTCTCGCCTTCCTCAAAAAATCCGTTTTCCTTTATGCTAAATCCAATTTCATAAAACTGACGTTGCAGTAGAAATAAGAGCAGTAGAAAAAAAACTTGTACAGCATATGAAAAGTTTCCCACAATGCAATGTTGTTGTTTAAATTTGTTATATTTAACAACAACAACAACAACAACAACAACAACAAAATACATGAATGATTGCTGGCAATAATGTAGATGCCTGTACACATACATACGCATACTGAATTGGGGCAATCATATGGACAGAGTGTAAAAATGTCCATGTAAAATATTGCAAATGTTAAGCCGAGAAGAGAATGACTGAATATATGCCAATTAAGCGTACATATTACAAGTGGTCGATATTTGTGGTTATAATCTCTGTGTAATCTGATTTATATACGTAACCAAACCTTAAGCAACATATGATGCAATTTATTATAAAAACAACAACATAAAACATATGGTCACTGTATGTTTCAGCAACTTTTCAATGAACTTCTTTCCATCAACTCTTTTTCTATAAATTTCTTAATTGTCGATTATCTAAAACCCTAAAAGAGGTTCAAGAGGATCTTAAAAAATTATTATATGTCCCAACTTAATAAGGGTTCACTTTTTTAGGCACCTTCACCTTTAGACATGTCAACTACTGAACCATATATTATAAGCATAAACCTTTCTGTACAGCTATTTAATTGTGGTAATAATTGTTAAAAATACTAACAGTAACAACAACAATACCGCATAAATAAATTATATAATAATAGTTGACATCTGTTCCAACATGTTCCAATTGTACAACTAGCGATAAATTTTCCATATGAAAATGCATCATATAAAGTTTGGGTCCAATTTTGAATACTCATTAGTTTAGAGAGTTGAAATATTCTTTATTAAAAGTTAATGAAGCTTATAACTTATGGACGGAGGGATTATTGGAAGTTCTACATAAAAAAAAATATTTAAAAAACCTTAAAAAATAAATGATTTGCTTTAAATGATCGGCGTGTCTATTTCTAAGAATTTTGCTTAATCTTAACACTAAGTTGTCAATTACTTCCATGTCAATTAAAATCTTATTTTTTACCATCAAGAGAATATTTACCACAGATGGACGAAAATACAAAATTTCGGATTTTGTTTAAAATATTAAACTAAGTATACCATGCCATGTGATAGTTAAAAAGTAAGAAGAAGAGAACAGCTTGCCATTTACATAGTTTTTCATTTACTCTGAAAAAAAATAGCAAACATGATACTGACAACAACAATCACATTATAGGGATGAGCATAATTATAAATATTGATGAGTATACAGTTTACCATTCCGTATCAATATAACATAGAGAGAGAGAGAGAGAGAGAGACAGACAGGTAATGTTATATTCTACAGATATTATATAATAATTGCATGAGAACAGAAACTATTTTATATTCTTTATAGTATAAAGAGCGGTATTAAGTTTGTTACTACCTTTGTAACTAGGCTACGGACTTGAAAGAGAGAGAGAGAGAGAGGGTTTAGAGACCCTAAGCGATATACTATAGTCAAAACCTCAGTCCATTCAGCATTTACTTTATGTGTATGACTGTTGTTGTTGTTGCTGTTGAAACTCCGACACTTGCATTCATTGAGGTATAGATGCAAATTTTGTACAATTATTTTAATACTACGAGTATATGGTTTTTTATTGAATATGAATGAAATTATTTAAATGCCACGCCCACAATTCATAAAAACTATCTTAAGGATTTAAAAATTTTGTTATTACATAAATTTAATATAATTACATCAATATAGAATATTTCCGATTTAAAAAAAAGGGGCGTGTACGCCTACATTTTTAAAAAAAAGCTGTGTTTTGATTCCAATTTAAGTTATAAGTAACAATTGAATTAATATACGCTAAGTAAACATCTGCCACGCCCACGTATACCAATACTTTGAGAGTGTATCTCACATTTTCTCCTAAATCAAATATAAACTTCCTTACTTGGTTACCACTTGAATGCATTTGCCATAAAATATGATTGATGTAGAAAACCACAAAATAAATTAAGACGAATTATTGTTTATCAAGCAGCAGCAACCGAGCAAACCAACAACAAAACCCTAATGCTCAGGTATCCGACTGAAGATGAACACAAGTATTGAGTATAAGAAAACAAATTAAGAGAAGTTCAGACGACTTTCATGTTGTCTCACTTTTTCCTTTTTCTTTTTAACATTTGTCTGTAATATAAAAACCACTGAAACAAGAGAGGCCGTTAATAAATATATGTATCATTCCATCTGTTGGGCTTTGAAAAATTGCTTCTTTTTTAGTTTTTATTTTAACTGTGGTCGTGTCAATTAATCGAATTTACTCAATTTCCAACCAACCTTTAGGATTTATCAACATTTTTATTAAAATGGATAAAAGAGATCTCAATTTTTGCGTCCAAAGCATTAATTTATACACAGTGCTGCGTGGACGGACCGACAGACATACTTAAAAGGATTCAGCATTTAAAGCTTATTTAGTTTTCTACGCCTTCTTTTTGGCGTATAAAACTATATTATTACCCGCACCATAAATTCCTTGACACCCTCCTATAAAATCCTGTACTTTTGAATGAATTTTTTATTAAATGAATAAAATCAATAAATTCAAAACATTATTATCGTGTTAAGTGTGGTGCACAGATGAATGATTTTGTTCCTTAAAGCTTTAACTTAAAGTGAAGCACAACACATAACACATAGCACCTGCATTATTTACCGCATAACATGTGCAAAATGCAAAGTAAACGTAACAGACCTTGGTCAGCTTCCAACAGTAGTACAAAATGTGTTAAATTGTAACAAAACCAAAAGAAACAGAAACAACTACAACAGAAACTAGAACATAAAAAAAGAAAAAGAAAAAAAAGCAAAATATTTATGAAAATATGGCCAAAGGGCTAAACAGCCTTCACTGTGGTTGTGGTTTCTCTAAATTACTTTCATATTGATTACGCAACTGTGACTGCAATGAGATATCCTTCCAATAAAGGTATTACTAATACTACTCGGTATGTATTATATACAATTCAATTATTTATTTAATGAAAAGGAGAGGAAAGGAACAGAAGGGAAAAACGTGGATGTACAGACATCTTAGAATTGTTGTAAAACATTAAAAAGGAATAATAATTATTTAATGATTAATTATTACAATTATTGGAGAGGTGGACTGTTTGCTTTATTGTATGATTAATTTTATTTTAATATTTCATAAATTTTCACACACAGTCACCCACACAGCCTCACACTGTGTCACCTTTAATGCATTTCCAGTCGGACGCGTTCACATGTCAGTGCATTTTGCTACATGACACATACACAAGTACCACATATTGGATAAACACTTAAGATGTGCTAACAAATATTTGCCACACACCAACAATAATAATAAAAACAACAACTACGACAACAAATATTGTGCTATTTTGTGCTGTGCTGTAGCAGACGCTGCACAATATTCAACAACCCACACGTTGATTGTCAAGTCAATACAGTACGCTATACACTATACACTGAAAGAAATGTTTGTAATAAGGATAATATCGTACTTGTATCCATACTCCTCCCTCTCAACAACAAAACTGCTCTTACCTGATTGGTAAATATGTAGAAGAAGAAGAAAAGAAGAAAAAGTTTGATTACTCTGAACGCATAAATATTTATGTATTTAATAAATGTAGTATACACGGGTGTATGTTTAAGCTTTAAATAAAACAAGTTGTAAAATTTCTTCAAGTGTTTTTCTTGTTTTCTGTCTCTTTGTTTCAAATAAAATAATTTTGTTTTTATTTTATTTATACACACATACTTGTACACGTATAGTGTGTATACAAAATATATAATTTATGCATGAAGCCATAAATATTAAAGTAATAGTTCAACTTTTCTATTTGCTGCCTCTTTTTCCTTCACACATACAACATTTCTTGTACATAACTCAATGCCTAATATGTAAATATCTTCTGGGGCCTTATGTACATGCATACATATATAAAACACGATATAATATATATGTTTGTATACATGTATCTAGGTGCACGTTTCCATTGTATTTATGTCTATATTTTGTATGTGGTTTCTATTAAACGTGCAGGCGGCAGCCTGTGTAAGGTGCAACACAACTCCTACATCGAAAATCTTTGTTCACTTCATAACAATAAATGATATTACCTACAATAATTTAACACATACCCTACCCTGTGCAATGGTAAATAAAATTATTAACAAATATTTGTTGATATATAATCATTAAAATGTATGTACGTTCATCTTGAAAATAATTCTCTACAGAAAGTCTCTTTTATACTACAGAGCAATTATACTTGAGTACACTATAATATAAATATATACTATGTCTCTCTCACAGTTTAAAAAGCACTGGAAGAGAAGTCATTTTACCCGAAAATAATCAAATAGTATCAAATGGAACTATCGTGAACGATAGTCGACACTACCGGACAGTTTTTCACAAGTTTTCAGAAATACAAGATTTCCTGTAAAAACGTGACAAAAGTCGTTATTAGGAAAATGATATCTGACTGAACTAACTGGTAAGGTTTATTTCTAGATTTCTTTTTGTTAAATTTTGAATTTATTTTCAAGAAAATTTTTTTAACAATAATACGGTAACGTTGTCAATTGATTGAAACGCTAATTACGGCCTCACTTTAAGAAATAAAATCTAATGATATCACCTGACTAGATTGAATGAAGTCTGTACGATTTTGTGGACTTACTCCAAGATATTAAGAAATCTCTTAAACAAAACATGGATATCATTATCGTTTTTAAATAATAAATCAGTTTTTATAGCACATTCGGTGAGAAAAAAAGGCCGACTATAATGATGTCCTGGTTGTGCTTTCTGAACCAGTGTAGAACAAGATCATTACAATTACAAAGCGATAAATTTAAATAATTTTAAACATTCTGATTTGCAGTATCTTCAGCATCACGAAATCTATTCACAAATCAAGGAATAACTTGATCAAGTAGACAATTATTAATTAAGTTGAGCTGATGATTTTTAAAATTGAATAATTACATGGCGGACAGTTGTCGAGTAAAATTTAGAATGAAACAGCAGTGAAAGATACTTAACGTTTACTTGCGACAAATCAAAGACAATTTTTGTGGACTAATCTCACTTCAAACAAAAAATTAAACAAAACAAAATCGACGAAACGATGATGTTTTGATTGTAATCGACCAGTAATAATTATGATGAGGTGACATGATGCAAAGGCTAAGTTGGTTAAAGTAAGGTGTCACAGAAAGTGTCTATGCTTCGATTAGGCGAACTTGTTTGCTCGTTATTTTAGTTTCTATATATAAACATTTCAACTAAAAGTTAAGTCATTTTTTTGTTTTTTTTTTCTTCTTACATTTAACTCTCAATTGCTTGCAACTGAAACGTATCGCTTTGGGATATTAAATACTGAAAATGGTAAAATAATTGATTGGTTGCAATCATTTTTCACAAATTATTACAAAATTAGTGCTTTTTCGTTTATTTTGTTAACAATGTTGTATTTGCCACGAGTCCGGCTCGCGGCTTCAAACGGAATATTTTGATTATTTTAAAGTATTACTTATATAAACTATTACATAATGATATACAATTTACGATTTATTTTCAGATAAGTCATTTTCTTTTCTTCTTCTTCTTCTTCTTCTTCTTCAAGATTAGTTGTTTATAATTACAGTACTGATTATCAATCCTGTCAAAGCAATCAAAACAATTTTGTTATTATAACAAAAAGAAGAAGAAGAAGGAAGAACACAACAAGCCATCTACAGCAGCAGCAGCAGCAGAAGTTGTACAAACAGTAGCAGTAGTATAAAGCCAGGTCTAAACAACAACTGGAGATGGATAATGGAATAGTTTTATATACTAAAGAATAACTACTGTCATAGTCATGCATAAGTCTCGTATAACTGGCTGGCAGAGATTGTAATCAATTTCCATTTTTTTCGACTTTGTTTTCATTTTTAGTTTATTTTTTTTTTTTTTTGTTCTTTTCAATGACGCTGCTAAAGTAGAGGTTTAACAATAATTTTAACAATGATTTGCACTTTTTTTCCCTCCAGCTCAGCTCACACACAGCTTACAGCTCTTATTGTAATGAACATACGTTTCCATCTATCTATTGTAAAATGTCTCAGACAAAACGAAAATACTCATATTCTCTATTATATCTAGCTTGGAAGTATGTAGGGAGCATCTGCATTCTATAGTAAAAGTCACAAACACACATACCCATGCAGATACTTTTATATTATTGTGCATTTTACTTTTATAACTTTGTACAGGCAGGATATTAATACAGTGCAGAGAACAATGCAGAACAAAACAGTGAATTTGTCTTGTCTGACTTGATGTATATAAATGTGTATGTAAATATATGTGTATGTATATGCTTTGTACAAGTGAAGTTTAATAATCTCAAAGATTTTTAGATAATTCAAGTACTTTGCAGTAGCAGTCTGGAGTTGAATTCAGTTGAATTGAATACATCACTTATGCATCATACTTAAGCATATATACGTTTGAAACAATTTAATGATTTGTATCAAGAGCAAGATTTCTATTGCTTGACTGCCTTCTCTGATAATTTACATTATGATGCATATCCTTATATATACTAAAGCAGCATTGTTGTTGTTATTATTGTTTTGTTTTACAGTTTTAAATATTTCACTTTAAACTTTGTCTTATTTGGTATAACTTTTGTTAACACAAAACATTTACAAACAGTAAGGAGATGCGGTGACTTTTTAAACAATTGTTTCTATTTGCACTATAAAGGGAGGGAGATCCTCAAAGTGGTGCAATTTGAATTATTTTTACTATGACTCTTTTTTAAGTCAAATCTAAGCCTTCTATTAAGTTTAATGGAAGCATCTTAAAAAGTGTGCTGCTTAGCTTAGACACTGAACTTTGGTACAAAACGCTGAAAATTTCCACTTGAACGATTTTTACCTTAATCTTAAATACTCTTGACAAAGTCTACCTTAAATGTTTGATGGGTATGGTGTGGGTTCCATGCTGAAAGAGGTTTAAATTATTTACCTAATATCGACAACAATACTTACTTATCAACTCCCTTCTAAGCTATGAACTTCTGTGTGTTTAAAGGTTTTGTTTAATTTCTACTCAACTACTTCACTTCAGTTCAGACAGAGAGCGCTCTGTATTAAGCAGAGATATACATTTTATATTAGAGACTCATTCAGCGTATAAACCTTTCAATAAAGTGCAATTACTTCAAGTTTAATGCAGCTTAAGTTAAACATGAACCCAAACATATATATGTATACACACACACAAACACCCAAATTCAAACATAATATTTTCATTAATACGATTTATGCATCAGTTTAGATTCCATTCTCATGCCAAGCACTTACCAGTTACATATATATTAATCATATTCTCAGGAGCTCATAATTATATGCATACACAGCATAGCGCAGCGCACCACAACAAAGTATTTAGCATGCCTTTCATAGGTGCGCGTATTTCCTAACGTTTACATTAACTTTTAAGCACATACTTTACGTCATCATGCATACTGTACTATAAACACAAAGCCTCTCTGCCCTCCCAACCAAACAAACATTTCATACATAGCAAAAGCTTGCTAGAAGATGTGTGTTTACAGTACACAATACAAATCAAGTTTAACATGCGAAAAGCATATTTTTAGGTATGAACGACATTCATCGTCATTGGCAGCAGCATGTGTGCATGATGTTAGTTAGTTCAATAGCATGCGGAAGCAAAGCAAAGCAAAGCAAAACAAAACAAAACGAAATTTGCTCTCTGACGATTATTTATTAGATTATTATGTGGTCTATACTATGATGCTTATAGATGTGTATGTATATGTGAGTGTGTTCACTTATTTGTTGCTATTTTATGCCTGTGTACGCTTACTATACTTTAAAGTTTACTCCGTGTGGTGGATTCTTTACTTAAAAATTATTTTGCATTTTATGCTTTCTGTTGTATGTCAGTTAGTGTTGATTTTAACGATTTCCAGTGTGGTTTTTAAAGCCAAATTAAAAAAAAAAAACAAAAAGAAAAAAAACACAAAACTTTTGTTTTATGGCATTCAATTGTATTGCAAGTCAACTCCTTGCCTCTCTCGTTGTACCCAGCAGCCAGCAGTTAAATTGTGTGCTGTACATACAACCGGCAAACTGCCGTTGTCGCAATACACTCACTACTCATGGCATAGCATGGCATGGCATTGCTTTGTTCTTTGTTCAAAATCATTTAGAAGTGCACTAAGTACACTTTCCCTCCACCATCACCATCATAGTAATCATCGTGATCGCAAACAGCAACAGCAACAGCAATAACCAACTACAACTAACAACGCTGCTGAGGCTCTACTTCTACCATATCACATTTTCATAGTTATGCATTGCTATATGTATAGGGAGATGTAGGTGTATATATAGGTGAGTTAGTGTTACTCTGACAGTTGATAAAACAGTAATGGGTAGTAGCAGCAAACACATCATTGTTAGTTCAAGTGTCAGCAAAGCAATTATTTTGTGTTTCTGTTTGCATGAGTATGCACGGCGCTCTTATTAATGTATGAGAGAAATAGCAGGAGAGAAGGATTTCAAATATAAACTAATCTCTAGGCGTGCATATATATGTGTGTGTTTGTGTGCGTTTGAAAAGTTATTATAAGTTATTATTCTTGTTGCTACCGATTCTATTTCCATAAGCGGCTGGCTGCTGTTGTTACCATATTTTATGGATGTGTATTTAAAATCATCATCAGCTTACCAAACAGGTTTGAATGATTTTGTCATATTAAGTATGTTTTGTAATCAAAACAAAACGTTTGTATGTGAACGAAATTGAATTTTTTTTTTTTTTTTTTTTGATATTTTACAAAATCTGCAGACACATGATTTTGTATGATACTGAAAGTGGTCCAAATAACATTTTTCAAAAAAAAATATTTTTAAGAGAATATCAATTAAATCGATGTATTGGTAACTGACTTAGATTACTTTCAAACTTATAGAGCACTCATATCATCATATGCAGAAGGGTGAAGATGCCTAGAGAATCCATTAAGCATCAGATCTTTTAATGATCAGTATCAAAATCTGATCTATCTATGTACGTCTGTCTATTTTTTGGCATTCTAGGGTATATTTGGTATACAGATGTTCCCAAAAATTAGATGGAATGGTAGAGGCGGACACGCCTATAGTTTAATAATTTTATTAAAATATAAAACAACATTTTTAATCTTAATCTTAGGTTGTATTCTACTTAAAAATGAACAATAGTCGATTAACAGCCACGCCCACAATCGATAAAAATCTATCTATTAAGCACAACAATTTAGTATGAAGGTAAAATACGATGCATTGATTTAAAATTATACGATTTAAGGAGATGATAAAATGAAATGGGCGTGGTCGCTTTACATTTGAACAGAAAACATTTTTGCCTTAAGGAACAAATAAACTGTAACAACCACATTTGTTCCTAGATGGAGAGGGTATTTCAAATTTGGTCTCAGCGCCAAATTTAATTTCTTTTAATCATTTTTAATTGTATTATGTACAAGAAAAAAGTGTCACATGAAAATAAAGTTTTGTTTTTATTTGTAATGAAATTTGTACCAACACTAGGCAACTGACATGAGGCCCAATGTCATAAAACATAACAGTATTTACTTCTAAAGAATATTCTATAAACATTTACAAAGTGTTGTAGGCATGAATATATATATATATGTATGTGTATGTGTGTATGTTTCTCTGTGCAAGAATATTAAGTATATTTGTTAATGTCTCTAGAAAACATTGATCATACTTACTCTCATAACTTATTACGAAACTACCTGAGATTGGCATATAAAGTTTTACACTCAGACGGAAACGATAGCGCACAACTTATGGAGATGAAATGAATTAAAGTATAACACACACACACACACACACACACATTTTGTACGTATGTAGAATCTCTCTCTTGCCGGTTTTCTCAACTGAAACCTTTTATTGTTGCGTCTTATTGTTCTATTCATCTTTTATTTTATTTACTTTGCTTTATTTTTGCCCACCAACCAAGTGTTAAGTGGAGATTAAAAGTTGAGGTCGTTGGTTATAATTGAGAGTGCGCGCTCATTGTAGTGATTAAGAATATATATATAAACAGCTCTTCAACTACAGTTATTTCATATCTCATGTTATTACGGTAATTATCAATGTATGCAGATGTAGATGGGTTGTATGCGTATATATGAGTAAGTGTTGCGTATATTTCCATAAATATTCTAATCACATTTTGAATGCTTTTAGTTCTTTTCAGTTTCCGTTATCTTCTTAATCTTCTTTAGCCAATACCAAAGCAAACTAATTTGCCAACACTGCTTAGATTAAGCATTCAAGGCATTTTAAGTGGAAATTTTTATATTCAAAGAAGAAACTTTTTAAATGTTAATTGTGTAAAAGCTTAAGTAGCTAACAAGTTGGAAAGTTTAGAGTTTATATTTCGCTTCAAATGAATTTTTATACATTCCATATATGAGTGTGGGGAAGTATAACAAGTTCTATGCGTTGGTAACAATAGGACAACCAAAAGGAAACGTTAGAGATTTTACAAATATATCTAAGTATGTCCGCCCGGGTGTCCTTCTATTGTTGAAACGCACAATATTGCACAACTTTGAGATATTGTCTACATATGATTACAAAGCGGTTTCAAGCCACGCTCATAATGCATTAAAATTTATTTATAAGTCACAAAAATTGTACTAAACCTTAACACTAGATTGCCTAAGCAAGTCATTTTGACTGCTTTTTAATTTCAATTAGAAAAATGATTATGTATATAATGTCAGAATTTCTTAAAACTTTGTAACTTTTTCTACAACATATAAATACGTTTATTTATAATAGTAGTTACTTCCCCCTCCTTCACTTTCGGTATATATATATGTGTGTTATACCGATATTGACTAAAAGCAGTCATTTTGACTGCTTTTTTGAACACGTTGATTATTTTATTTCTTTTGTGCGCTAAATTCATGAAAGAAATGTCGAAAATAAGTGAGTTATTGAAAAAGCTAACAAATATAAGTGAAGAGTGCTCCGATATAGAATCAGATGCAACAAACTCTGAGCTATCATCTGAAGATGAAGTGGATTATATAGTGAAACATCTAAAACTGAAGGTAACGATGGAGAGCCGATCACCAATGACGAAAATGATATCAATAAGACCAAGAAAAGTGTAAGGTGCTAAGTAGTTTTGAATATGAAACTTGTCGAGCCATATACAAGCTGTGGAAGTGGAAATATTATGACCGATAACTTTTTCACTATCATGTCACTCGCAACAAAATTATTGGCCAAAATTTCTCAATTACGACTTTGCCACAACAATAAAACAATAATAATATATGTGAAAAATGTGAAAAATGTGAAAAATGTCAAAAATTTGTTTGCGGAAAATGTACATATAAAAAGATTGCCACTTTCATTTGCACAAAATGTCATCTATCGATGTCTTAAAAAATTGGCAGATACCCTCATAATTTAAAAAAACCTATTTCGTCTCACTGGTCAGTTAAATACGACATTTTTATATACCTGCCACGCCCACCATCTTTATATATGTGTATAGTTTTATAAGAATATTTAAAATTCGACCTTAAACCAAATGAAGTTTTCTTTACTACTCTAAATTCTTTTCACGTATTTATGTGCAAGAAAATTAGGTTATGAACAATGTTTATGGTTGTCGTTCAGGATTTTTTTCTCTCCCTATACAAAATTACACATTATTCATTTAATAGACGAAGCGAGCACACATAGTGGAGGTTATAGCACAATGAAAAATTTTAGACAATATCTTCATAATGATTGATGTGAGCTTAACGCTTGTACCGCCATAATTGTTAAAAACTTGGTGACAAGCATTAGAGAATAATCATCTTTTATTCTTCTTCACGTTGATTAAGTTAAATGTTACATTTTTCAAATCATTTAACTATTTATCACTTTGTTTTCTTATAACTTAAATTAATTTATTTTAGAATAAATGCAAAGTGGCAACGATTCGGATTAAATTTGCGAAATTGTTGATCAATTTGCATTGATTTCGGCATAGATTTGCAATAATTGTTGAACATTTAACCAAAGTGCCTATTTTCGGAGTAAATTCGAATTAAATTCAGAGTTCAGGCGTAGACAATTATTTCAGAATAGTTCAATAATACTTTTAAACTTCCTCTGCTTGATGGAAAATCTGAAACTAATTTCGAAGTAGATTAGAACTGTAATTTATTTCAGAGTAAACTTGTAGTGAATAAGGAACAAAATCGTCAGTTCATCTATTATTAAGTCTACGTACGTTTCGATTCTGTTCAAGGCTTTGGTGTCTCATGAACACACTCAACTGCAAACTGACACTGTTTGTGATAACATCAGATGCTACAGTATTGACAGTGTGAACTTTTAACACTAAATTTGTTTTTGTTTTTGTTTTTGTTTTTTTTTTTTACTCCTTTACTTCAATACGGAAACTATTGCTTCAACAGTATCGCCAATCGAACTATAAAACCAAAATTTAGTTCATTGTTAATCATTGTGTAATTGGTAATATTGTTGTTGTTGTTGTTGTTGTTGCATCGCTTAACATTTATTACAAAAGCACATGACACTAAAACGTGCAATAATCGTTCGTTCGTTCGTTGGTTGTTTAGTTAGTTTGGTGTTTAGATTGCGATGCTGAAACTTGAAGTTTGCATTTTTTTCCTTTTGTTTGTTTGTTAAAGAAGTTTAAAAGGCGACAATTTCAAAACACCACAAATATCGCTGAATTGTTTATTAAACGAGTTAAATGTTGATCTCTTTCAACATTTACTGTACTGTGTCGTGTTGTGTTGTTGTTTCGGTTTATGTTTCATTGAATACGATTTCTGTTCTTTTGTTAGCGTCATCATTATCGTTGGCCTCCCAACATGGTACACATTCTTCTGTGTTTATATAACGCTGTGCTATGCAACGAAAAATTTATAATTGTTGTAAAAAAAAAAAAAAAAAATATATATATATATGAAAAAATTGTTCTCTTCTGCCAAGCCTACCCACCACCAACCCCACAGAAGGCGGCGAAAAGTTTATGTAAAAAATTTTCAACTTTTTATCTCTTTATAACTGTGGTTGTAAAAATTTTTTTTTTTGTAATTTTTTATGCTACCCTGCGGAATAAACGATTTAACCGATTTTGGACATTTTTTTTTTAAAAACCATACATTCACGGACTATAATAATAACGATAAAATAGAAATGAAAGAAATTTAAACTGAAATGGATGAGAGGACTAGCAAAATGGTAGATTGTGGTCGACTGCTAGACACGTGTAGAAAGAAAGCCTTAGTTTTGGAACTAAGAACATTTAAAGTTGGCAAAGGTTGGCTATAAAAAACCAATTTAAAATATTAACAGGAAAAAAAAACAAACAAAATTTGGCTTAGGTCTAATCTAACCTTTTACCTATATATACAAACAGTGGGCGTGGCATGTACTTGGTGACACTTTTTAAGCGTGCAGGTATTATATATTAATAAATCAGTCGAATTTTAAGTTTAGCAAAATTTTTGTAAATTGTGGTTGTGACCCCACCCTTTTTGGTAAATTATATAACTGTATAATTGACGTAACATCTATAAATGATTAATAGGCGTGGCACTTGTACAATTGTAATCATTTTTAGCGACCGGCAAACTCGATTAACAATTAAAGTCGTCACCAAATAACCGTTTTATGTAAATTGTGGTCAATTTTTTATAAAAAAAACTCTATTAAATAGAATTTGGGTAAAGAATTTCACTTCAAAATCTTAAATTGCTCTTTAATAAATACGGACACCCAGACGGACACAAGAACTTAACCGCTTTACAGCTTCTCTAAGGCATCCTTCTGTGTTTTGCAAACGTAATAACGGAATTTAGTAATTTAACATTTATTACCAATTATTACTCAGCTGAAAAAATAAAAAAGAAAAAAAGAATTATTTACAATTTCGTTTTATCCCTTTACTGTAACAAATTTCGTACACTAAGCTACAATTTATTCGTTGGTATGTTTTGTACAAATGCAAAACCATTCAATACAGTTGTTTGAGTGTTTTTACTATTAAAGTTTGTTTTATTTGTTTTTTTTTTCTTCTTCTTTCTGTGTTAGTTTATATTTTTTGAGTCAGCGTAGTATACTTCTACCAGCTATAACAACAACAACAACAACAACAACAGCATATCTGTGAAGGCAGAAGTTGATTCAATAACAAATAGTAAATTAAAATAAATTTGCTTTGAAAGATAACGAACGTACAAAAAACATTAACATTAAAAATAAAACAAAACAAAAAAAATTGTTGCAAATACTTTATTGTTGTTCTTGTTTTTTTTTTTTTTTTTTTTTTAATTTTTCTACTCCTTGTTATTGTTATCAAAAAATCCAAAAAAAAAAAAAAAAAAAAAAAAACTAAAAACAGCCACTGGCCTGGTGTGCGTTGCTACAGTGAATTTTTTTTTTGGTTCAATCCAATCGACATTCATAATAGTTGCCAGTTGTAAATGCTGCGTTGTTGCATTTGATACAACTACTAGTGGCCTAAAAGTTCATTGCTGCTAATGGTTCAACTGCTAACCGCACAAGTAAGCAAAGATACAAAAGCAAAACAAAAAATTGAAATCTTTATAATTCAAGTGCAGGCACAACAACACTTAGCCTCAGCCTTAGTAGCCAACACTCATTCATATAATTTGTAAATTTTTTCAGCTTTAAGTGGGTCAATCGACAATATTCACTACTTCTCTTCACCTCCTTCTCATTTGGCTCTAGGTCTTAACGATGCCATGCAGGCGTTTATGTTCATGAATTATATCAAAAAGGGATTTTTGCTTTGATTTAAATTAATCCCCCTTATTTCTTATTGTACACAAACTATATATCCATTCATGTACATACATATATATAAAATGGTTCTCTCTCGCCTTTATTTCAAAAATTGCCACAATTCTCTTCTTTTTTTTTTTTTATATTATACGAGTATATTGTACACAATCATTTTCAATACACAAAATTGTAGATGAATAAAGTGCTGAAGTTATCGCTGGAAATTTATCAACTTGTTGGAGAGATGATTATTATTTTATGCTATCGCAAGTTTTTGTATGTATGTATGATATACAAAGAAAAGCATTTTGACCTAATTTTCAAGTGGGTGTAAATATTGAGAGAAATATAAAAGATGGAAATATTTTTTGCACTAACGAGCTAACTGAACATTAAATATTATGATTGTGGAAATTTTGCAAATAAATTTTATTTAAAGAAGAGAAAAAATGAAAACTTTTTTTTCACATTTCTCTCTGGTTTTTATTTCATAATTTAAAATTGGTTTGAAACAAACTTGATAACTGTTACGTTTATGTTTTAAATATAGGCGTGGCAGAAAAACAGCTTTTCATTAATATCACATCATCTCATTGGTCAAATTAGGTAAGTGTCCGTATGTCTGTCCGTGGATGAAATTATTGCAATTATTGAGATATTCAGCTGAAATTTCTACCAAGATTTATAATCTGTATACGCAATGTGCAATATCGTCCAAGCCTTTTTAATCGTGATATATAACACACGCATCCTCAATTTAGTAAAAGAAAAAAATCCAGTAGGTATACGTATATTTACCACGCCCACATTTTGTATATAAATATACAAGACTTGACCTAAAACCAAATTTAGTTTTTCGCAAAACCGGTCTCATTTTGGAGAAACATAAGAAATAAAAAAATCGCTTAAAAACATTCTAAAACCTTCCTTAGTTTCTATTTAATTGTGGGCGTGTTCTACGACCGATTTTGCCTAATTTCAATACCAACCGGCAAACAAGAATTACAAGTACTTCTGGGGTTTTATTGATATAGATAACTCAATTTTCGCGATCGAAAGAATATTGAAAACAATCAGACGCTTTAGGCGGACAATACTAAATCGTTTCAGAATTTGCTGCTTCTTTAGAATTTATATACTTTGATGCTTCGTTTTGATCGTTACAAACCTTTTCATAAAATAAGTGATAAAAATTAAAAACTAAAGCTGACCTTATAAGTAACTAGACTGATAATAATAGGCGGTGATTGTTAATCGATTGTAGCTTTTTTACTTTTTTCATTTTAATACAGCTTTAAAATCATGACTAGTAAAATAGATGGACACACAGACATACGGACATACAGACAAATTACAAAATTTATTTTAGTTGGCAAATAATAAAAGACTTTTTCAAGCCGATTGTACAGTAAAAAAATCTTATTTACGGTTGATACTCGAACTAATAAATGCCATTCTATAAATTTTAAGACATTTTTTAGTTTAGACGCGCACCTCAGAAGGTTCCTGGTGCCACTGTGAAGGTATCAATTTTCTAATCTAATCTAATATACTCTCATTCACTTAGTGCAATTTCCGTATATGATAATAATAATAATAATAATAATAATAATCATTAGGAAAGTATTTACACAACGGTGTACAGCGAGACCTCGTAAATATGTGTATTTTTTTTTCTCATCTAAACGGAGGGGGGAGCACACAACTGTATTGCTGTCTAGCTGTATCCATGATTTATTGGATGGTTTTGTTATGGAGAACAAAAGGATTAAATTGCATTTAATGAAGAACACAGACACATAATTTATGGAGAGAATAGCGTTTGTTATGGTTGTGCTTTCTCATTTTTTTATTTTTTCTATTACTATATAGTATACAATATAAACAAACCATAATTGCTCGTGTGTATGGCTTTTGGGGGTGTTTTGAAATTGATTTGAATTCTCTTTTTTTATGGCTTCAGGTGTTTTAGGTTTTTGTGGTATATATAACGGTAATTTTAATTAAGCATGTGGCTAAAACAACGACAATCTATTTATTTATTTTAAAGTGAGTTTCTCTCTGCAGGTTTCTAATGAAAACGGACAAAATGGATTGTCAGGCACGCCTACATTTAATGAAAAGGCAATCATGTTAAACAAACTTCTTATGTGTACATGTAACAATAGCACCCATCAATAAAAGTTAAAAAAAAAAAAAAGACAAGTAAGAAAACTAAATTTAGCTTAAGCCAAATCTTAAATACTTTTCATGTTTATAATAGAGGGCGCGGCATGTATATGATTAAGCTCTATACTTAACTTAAGTCCAGTAAAGTACGTTTTTTTTTTTTTTGTAAATTATAAGAATAGATGCATAATAAAAGAATAGAGGGCATAACAAATAACCTGTCACGCCCACTGTTTGTATACATATAATATATATATATATATATATAAAATATTTAAGTTATGGCTTAGATCGAATAAATTTTTTTTACTTGCCCATTTGTTAATTGGTTATTGTGAAATGAAAGGGAATAAAAAATAACAAAAACAACAAAATGTAAAATTTTCACACACGACAATATTTAACCACATGTTACCATATGTTCTGTAAGGCGTTTAATAACAAAAATATAAAATTGTTGTTATTGTTGTTGTTTTTATGTCTCATTTCATTTCATTTTATGACACACACACACCTGCAAACACATGTATTTTACAATATTGCATGTTTGTAATATAATCGTTTTGAATTGCGGTTCACTTCAGTTTTGGGATTTTTTTTTTTTTTTTTTTTTTCAATTTAAATTTTCCTCTTAATTATGACTAATTGTTTGGAGGTTAAATTCTATGGCACCTATCGTATAATGAATGCGATATATGATCGTAATAAAATACTTATACTGAAATTTAACATGAACTGTATGTGAGTAATAAGAACAAGAACACATATTAACGGTTATATAATTGTGTGCACACGCATATGTTTACAGAATTTCAATGAAGTTTGTAAATGTGTGTATGTTTTTGATAGATCAACAGAAAAGAGTGCTGTTAAGTGAGGTCGCCGTCACACACATTCACCTAACATTTTTATCTCTCACAATTGTTCTTATTAACCTAGTGAGTATATAAAATGATATGAGACAAATGAAATGATACAATCATGCCTATTCGTCTGTCCTTACAACCATATGCCCGTATTTCTGCCAATCTGTTATAATAATTAACAAAAATTAACATGAAATGCTTGTTACAGACAAACATACATACACATGATGTATTGGATAAAATGTAGAAAGAATTCTTCTAAAAAAAAAAAAAAAACCTAGAGTTTTTTTGTAACTTAAAGCTTCAATCGCCTGTCCAAGAAACCTCAATTTTTATAGAAAAATTTTGACATTGTGAGCGTGATCTGCACTAACTAACAAATTTCACATTATTATGTGAGTGTTTATAACCGTTAGCATTTCAGCAGACACTAGCACTTTGTTAAAGTTTATGCATATAGTCTAAGTAATTGCATCGATATGTTCCAAATATTTTCATTAACTTGCTCTTGCCGCTATTTAATACAACGTTCTACAACTGTTTTATGTAAAATTCTATTTTGTTTATGTTCCAATCAAACCCATTATTAATCGTATAACCAAGCGTAGCGAATATAAACTTATTATACGTATGTACAGTAACTGAAATGTGTTTTTTTTAATTAATGTAAAATTGATTGCAATTGTGTAATTTTTCAATGAAGGCTTTGGTTTTTTTTTCTTTTTTTTTTTTTGTTTCTTTAAAGGTTTTTTTGTTTTGTTTTGTTTGGTATTGTTGTGTGTGTGTATGTGTTTTTTTTTTACTATTCATTGCTCTTTCACTGCATGCTTAATGTGTACCATATACGTATAATTGTTGTCTATTGTCTGTATCTGTGCAGTTATATGTGTTTTCTGCTGTTATGTGTTCAAGCTGTGAAATCGAAAGGAAAACTGATTGTAACTGAGTGTCTATGCTTAGCGTACTTGTACTTGTACGATACATAATGTACATTATTGTTGTTGTTTTTTCGTGTGTGTTTTTATTGTTATTATTATTAGTTTATGTTTGTTTATGTAAAATGCATTTGTTACAATTGTTGTTGTTACAATTTCCATTTTTTTGTTGTTGTTGTTTTTGTTACGGTTATATTTAATATTATTATTGGTGTTGCTGTTGTTACTGCTGCTGTTACTGTGCTAACAATATTGACACAATTTGAACATTTATCATAGACAACCATTGAAATTGAAGTCTTAGATAACGACGATCATGATCTTTGCTTATTATGGTATGTATACGTTTACAATATGTGTATATATATGAATATGCGTATATATGAGTTTGACTATTACTTCTTACTTAATTCTTTCAACATTCTCGTCATCATCATCGTCATTACCATTATTTACTGTGTATATGAGAGTGTGTTTGTGCGTGTGTATAATATAGTTAGAGTCTAAAACAACACTCTCGAGCACGTTTATGTCGTTTACAATTTTCAGTTTATTACATTACATGCCATTGTTGCAGCATGTTACGCTTTAAAGTTGCCAACCATTCTTTCACTTTTTCTATATTTTCTTCTTTTTTTTTTTTTGTATTTCTCGCCTATTTCTGCCCCAACATTGAACAATAAAATGATTTTTACAACTACATGTACATAACGGAACAGTGTTAGTTAGTTAACAAAGTTTATTTGTTATTGTTGCACTTTACACATTGATTGAATATTAAGTTTATAAAGAGTGTGAGTGAGAAGTGGAGAGAATGAAAGCATTTCTTTAGAGCCAAAGCACAGCATACTTAACTGTTAATTGTTTTGTTCTTTCACACATCAAATGACTAAATTTCCAAAATTCCACAGAAATGACTGTTTTTTTTTTTTTTTTTTTTTTTGGTGACCTAAATATGAGTATTAGTCATAAGAAGAGTATATTTCCCAAGAGGTGCATGCTCTACTTAAGATGGACGATAAATTTACTTTATTGTTTAAACCAAACAAAGCGTAATTAGATAATAGCCACGCCCACTATTTGTAGGTATTAAGGGTATTTAAAAATTCATTTAAACCACATTTCATTTCCTTACATGAATAGCAAATGAATAGCATTTGCCACGCCCAACCCTAAATGCCGCTTAAGTAAATTCTGTTTTTCTACTCATTATTAAAAGAAAGAAGAGGAATTACGTAAAAGTTTAACTTAAAAATTAGCCACGCCCATAAACTAATAAGAGAGATACAAGGTACACCAAATAATATTCAATGAACGATTCCTACCGATACCAACCCACAATATGTTTTATTTGACGTTAAATAATTTTAAGGTTCGTTGAGTAGCAACATTTTTCCGTGTTGGCGTGTGAAGCATATTTGATTAAATACATTTTCTTTGTGTGCCCAATATTTATAAACTTTGTAGGCGTATAAATTATTATTGTAGGTATATATGGTGTGCCACTTAATAAATGTTGCTTGTATTGCTGCCAATTAATTCGCACAAAAAAACATTATTACGTATAATTAGTTGTTGTTGTATATTAAAAAAAAAAAAAAAAAACAATACAAGGAAATTTTTTCACACTTGTTTCATTTGCTTTCTCTTGTAAACAAACAAAAGAAAGTGTGTGTGTGTGCGTGCATGTGTTTGTGTGTGTTTGATAAGTACTTTCATTGCTTTTATGACAAACTAACATTATCAACAGCACTATATTGACTGTATGAAAAGATAAACAAACTAAAAAAAAAAACAAAAAAACAAAAAAACAAAAAAAACTTTTATTTTTATCAAACATCATCAAACATGAGTTAACTTCCAGGTATTTAAGTAGAGACAAATGGAGTAGTTAGTAGTGTTATGCGTATGTGTCACACTATGTGTGAATGTTTATGTCATCGCATCGTATGCATGTATGTAGGCATGTTGGTATTATGGATTTATCAGGTTTCCTACATAATATTATAGACTACTTAACCTACATTGACTAAATATTAGTGGCATACTAACGATAACCATGCTTGGTACATACGTTAAAGACACACACACACAGATTGTGTTGTGCTTATAGCAGTTTTAGATGGAATGAAAGAAAGAAAGAAAGAATGCTGCTTGTGCTTATATGTATGTGCGTTCTGGCAAAATAGAAAAAATAAAAACAACAAAAAAAGGCCAATCCAGTTGACACATTAACTACAACATTTGACGTCAATACACTGATACTGTGATGGATGTCAAACAGTGTAAAGTGGTTACCATAACAGCCCACAACTTATGCAGATACAGGTACTTTTCTCTTTCTATCTCTCTCTCTCTCTCTCTCTATTTCTATCTCTTTTTCTTTATACCGCCTCCGTTTTAATTTTTTTCGCTGTTATTTACACGTCCTATTAACACAATCATCAGTGTTTGTCATTGTTGTTGTTGTTGATGATGATGATGATGTTGGTGTTTTTGTTGTTGTCGTCGTCGTTGTTGTGTTTGTTAGTACTGCTATCTATAGTTAGTTGGGTAATATGTAAATTTCACAAGTAGTCGAGTTACCAACAATTAACATATGCAACAACTAAGCAAGCAAGCAATGTCTGTCCCTATGATAGTATTTTGCATACATTAGATTCTTACATGAATACATCAATATTTTAAACAAACAATAATACAACAACAATATACCATTGATCTAAACATAAACTTATTTATCATTTTACAAAGAAGCAGCAAAAAATTTACATAAAGTCATTAGAGACGCATTATGTCATTATATAATAGGTGAAAAGTTCTATTTGGCTTAGGGTCTGACGCATTTTCATGCGTTCAGAACTTTACTCAGAACTGTTATGTTGCCATTCACTTACGATGAGAAGGTATACTAAGTTGGTTATTTTGTTTACAACACCGAGAAGGGAAGGTAGCGGCAGAGACTTTGCAATGTATGTAAATTTATTGATTAGCATAAAAATTTCACTTATTCTACTCATTTCCATCCGTCTGTCCGGTGTTAAAACTTTCAATATAGCAAGTTTTCAAAAATTGATTTGAAATTGTGTACATATCTTATTAGTTCCTCTACATCAGACACGCCTACTATTTACAAAAAATTTATTTTTTAGACACAATTCGACATAAAAATTTATACGAATTAATTATATTATGAAATGGCTTAGTTAGACACCGGCCACGCCCACATTAGCTAATTAGCTAAATAAAAAAAACATTGAAAAAATTTTAAAATAAATTCTTTAAAAATTCTATGGAAACTTTAAGCTTTATATGTATGCATATGTGTAAGTTATAAAATCAATTAATATGGATGTCATAAAAATTTGCTGATAATTATCATATTGCTTAAAGGTCGTTAAAACAATTACACGCATAAAATACTCCCCTAGACTGCAATAGACAGACAGACAGACAGACAGACAGACAGACAGACAGACACTACTCTATGGTTATATAAACTTTAATAACGTATTAAATTTATATTTTATTGTTAATAGTAAGTGGAATGGCAAGCAAGAAGCATCTAAAGAATGCGTGGTGGGGGGCTATTAAATGATTATAAAACTCAAACAACAACAAATACAATTACTATAAAAATATGTATATACAATAGTATGCACACATAAGTAATAAAAAAAATAACAATAACAACAACAATAACAACAACAATAACAACAAAGAGAAACAGTAAAGTAAATATTACATTAAAGTTTAATCAACTTTACGGTTCAACGCTATAGAAAGAGTTTAGAGACCAGTCGATGAACTTGTAGCTCTCCCCCTTAAATTGTTAATGCTTAAATTAACAAACAACAACAACAACAGTAAAATTGTAAATGCAAGAAAAAAAAAAGCCTTTCAATGTTTTTCTACATTATTGTACATTTTTTATACTATATTCCACTTTAATTCATTTTTTCGTACTTCAAGTTTGCATTAGTTGTAGAATTGTTGTATTTAAAACATCTGCTGTCATCGTAACAATCATGTGTGCAGTCACAGTCTATCATTTAAACTGGGGAGTACATTATGTAGCAGTAGCAGTGGCAGTAGCAGCAGCATATCGCAAATGGAAATCAGTTTGCCAAACAACCGAAAATAAAGGGAACGGCAGAGATTGCTGCTGCTACTGCTGCCTTCTCTTTAACTTTATCTTTACGCATTCTTCATTCTTTATTTATACATATGTATGGTATGGCATGGTATGGTATTCATGGTATGTTTGTATGTATTTCAGTTAGTTTCAACTTGACTTTGTTCACAATTATTCACCGTAAAATTTGAAATTTTCAATTTATTGCTCTTGTTGTTAAAGTACTTGTGTGCACGCATTCACATTTAATACATTTATTATAGAGAAACAAGTAAGAAAACTAAATTCGGTTTAGGTCAAATCTTAAATATCCTTCATATCTATAGCGGTGGGCGTGGCAAATGTATATATGACGACTTCTAATAATGCATGTATTACGTATCACCTTGCAAATCGAATTTTTTAAGTGAGTATAGTTTTTTTGTAAATTGTGGGCGTGTCTGTTATTCGACCACGTCGATTTTTGGCACATCGATCGATGGGATAATTATACATATGTGTACTAAATTTCAGGTTCATAAGTTAAGTTTTGTGGCAAATATATAGATTTTTATCGATTGTGGGCGTGTCTGTGATCCGAATACGACCATTTTTGACACAGAACATTAAAATTATATATATATATACCAAATTTCAAGTTCATAGCTCAATATTTATGGACGATAAATCCATTTTGATGCATTGTGGGCGTGGTTTTTTGACCGATTTTGCCAATTTTAATCAGCAATCTGCATGCAAAAACTACAGGTGTCTGTAGAAAATATGTCAAAATTTATGTCTGTGAGAATGCCAACAACAGACAGACACTTGGATACGGATTGACTCAGTTTTTTGATGCTAACCAAGGAAATGACATACTTATAATACCGCTCATCCTATCTGGGGGGTATAAAAATACAAAAGGAAAATAAAATATAAAAGTAAGGAAGACAGAAATCACAGGCTGAACTGAAATGAATTTTACTAAAAAAGTTTTATGACCCTATTATAAATAATTTCTTATGCTAATTGGTTTAGTTGCGTAAAAAACAACAAAATAAACTGAAAAACTGAAAAACTAAAAACTGGTATAACATGCTTTAAAAATCTATCTAAAAATCTATGTTTGAACGCTTTTACGTTTAACGGGTTGAAACATTTCATAATTTATTAAGTTGTCATTCAGGGAATTGTGTTGGTTGGTGTGCAAGTGAGTAGCTTTTCTGACAGGTTCAATTTAATTATTTATAAAAGGCATGACACTATTTAATTATAGCTTGTAGATGTGCTTCAAATATTTGTATTATAATATGTTAAGTTAACCCTTGTACTTGCTTGCTTGCCATACATAAATTGATGTAAATGATTAAGAAAGTTATAAAATAAATAAACGATATTAAAATTTCTTTTTCTCTAACCATTCAAAAATGTCCGTCAGTCCGTGTATATACATACGAGTATATATTTATTTCAAGCGGCACTTTTATAAAAACTGAATATCACAGCTGCAAAATTTCAAAGCGTCTTAAACGTGGTCTTTGCATCAAAATCCAAAACTAGAATACTCTCAACTATATGTCGTAAAATACCAATAAGTTCCATTAAGTTTAAGGTTGAATAAATTTGTTTAGATATATTATCCCTTTTTGACAAACGCTTGTTCATATAGTTTTGGGTTAGAATTTACGAGATGACTATAAATTGTACGTATAGTGCAACAAAATCTGGCAATTCTTTTTCTCCCTACCTTCTCTATGGCACGTCCGTAAAATTTTCTCCACAAAAAATGGAGGCCTAACGCTTGTATGTAGATGTGGAGGGTATTTTAGATTTGGCCTAAGCCCAATACTGCCTCTGTACACCTTAGTAATGAGGGTTGCTGTTCGTTTGCAGCAAACTATTATTTATAATAACTGCACTTGTCATGATATTTGCTTTAATATTTCCGTTCTTTCTATCTCCTTCCTATACATTATTATTTTCTTGTTGTTCTGTTATGAGAATAAAAAATTTAATTTACATTATTTTAACAAATGTATCCACACTTGTATGTAAATATTTAGTACACCCTAGATAACCATAAAACACGTAAAACCATATGTAAGTGTGGGTGTGTATACATATGTGCGATGGTAGGAGTAAAACTTCTGTGTAAAAAAAGATTTATAACATAATGTAGAAAAATTTCAAAGTCTCCGTACATACCGAATGGTATAAAAAATGATGTCGACCAACAACTGCTGTCATCACTTTTGCTTACAGGAAATTAATCAACTTTTGAAGCCATTAAAAAAACAAACACATCAACAACATATAGTAGTAGTTTGCGTTAACTTACCTGAAAGAAAAAAATGAAAAAAAAAAATTTATCTTATTATATAATATATACAAGATATAAATATATTATTATAACGGTAAATTAAAATAAATGAAACAAGAATTGTTATTTGTTGTTGCTGTTGTTGTATAGATCTCAAATCATCCTAATTAAAACAACGTTTGACAATCATTGACATTGATTGTAGAAAAAACTTAAACGAAAACTTCTTTGTAACATTCATTATATAATTTTTGTGAGTACTGTGGTTTTGTGTATTGTAAAATCGATTTTGAAAAAATATCGATTGTGTATGAATTTGGTTTTAAATGAAAATGTAAAGCGATTACTCGTAGTAATGAAGCTTTTTTTACTGAAACTGGCCATAAAGGATCATTTTTAGTACTTTTATAAGAATATAAAGTTTTTTTGTTATTTCATTTTTATGAAACAAGGACTTGGTCTTGGTTTTTAACATTTTCCACTTATTTGAATTCATTTTATTTATTAAATTTTTAATTTTTGTTGTTGTTGATATTTAAACCATCAAACATCTCAAGTTTAAAGTTACAGTTATGATAAATTTAAACCACTTATTATGAGTTTTTGAATAGTTTTGTTGCCTAAGGCACAAAACACACCATAACACAGCAACACGCGCATTTGCAATAATAACAATAGCAACACACGTTTAGCCTTCAATTATGAAAATGTTTCTTTTTTTTGTTGCTTTATATCTTAAAGTAGACACACATGCGGAACTCCAGCAATTATTAATGGTATGACGCTGATGAGAAGAGTACATTTTAATGTTGTTGTTACAGCGATGTATGCGTCTGCATACGCTGGGAACATTATATAAGTATGAGTGACTGACTCCACCACCCTGTTATATGTAATTTTATTTTTTATTTTTTTGTTCACCGAAAATCTTTCTTGCATTAGAGAATTGTGTCAAATATTGACTTTGTAACAACCACCAAGCGGGGGGTATATATAATATATTGTATTTCTCACACTCACACAAAACAACGCAACGCAACGCAACGCATTATTCACAGGTTTGGGAATGAAATACAAGTCTGTCAGAGACCATTCTCTGTCTCTACAGCATATGCACATATTGCTGTAACGGTAAATCTACTGAACAAAATAAATTACTTTGGCACAAAGTCTCTTATTTCATAACTAATATAAATTATGCGTACGTTTATATCCAAAATGTCGGAAATGTTGGTTCTTGTTTTTTTTTTCAAATGTTTCCAACCCCCACTGTAACCGTACGATAGAACACGACGGGATCGCTGATATATCGTTTGTTTATTATTTAGCTTTTTTAAGGGTTTATTGTAATTACTGTTATAGAGTGAGAGCGTCTCTCTATTACTGTGTTTTTTTTTTTTTTTGAATAGAAGGTAAACCTTTTTTTTCTTTCACTTACCGTTACATCTTCATGTAGACGCGAGTAAGAGCAACCAACCACATTTCCTTTATATACATAATTCTGTGAGCATACAATTAAATTCAACATCTAGAAGTTAACTGCATGCCATAAATACAGCTTAGTTTCATTTACAAATGTTATAATTACACGAGATGCGGCTGCTTGCCTCTTCCCGGAGGTATAAACAAGCAGCTCCCTATCTTTTAATTGAATACTTTACTTTTAATATACATTCTCTCTCACTCTCTATCTCTCTTTACTTAAAAGTGAAATATCTTACACTCACTTATCAAAAATGTGCACACAACAAACCTATAAATTAAAAGTCTTCATTTTTCGGTGTTAAGATTATTAAATCAGTAAAGTTGAAGGCTGTCATAAGCTTTTTTGTCTACAAAGCATTATTTATAACTTGTGAAACTTCATAGCGAACAAATTTTATTGAATAGATTGTAAAATAATCATTGACTCCCTTTAAATTGAAATTTATAATCACTCACTCATAGTTGATAAAACCGCCACATAAACCCCATTGTATACTAAGTTTTCTATTGCGTTTGCAACATATATAAGGAGGTGTCAGAGATGCTATAAAATATATATTTATTCTTGAGCAGAATCGAAATATTAGACGAACTAGATAAATGTCTGTCCGTGTAATTTTTTTTTGTTGGCTTCGGTTCTTTCTGCACGCAGATCACTAATTAAATTGGAAAAAAAAGAATTAAGAGCCACGCCCACAATCAACAAAAATCGTTCTACTTGTAAGAAAAAGTGAGTTATAAAGTTAAAAATTTGTAAACACATAATATTCGTCAATGTGTCAAAAAATGGGACGTGGTTTTTTTTTAGGGATAGACTCACAATTTACAAAAAGTCGTTTTTATTTCGAATTTTTTAGAATTCATAGCGGCATCCGTCATATTTGATTTGAAATGACAACAATGACATGATCTCTATGGCATTTTACTCAAGTCGAGTCAAGTCTTTTTATTCGATATCTATATTTAATAACCTAGCTGTAGCTGTATGGTAGCTGTATTGATAAAATGTTTAGTAAGTTTTCACATAACTTATGACATTTTATTTGATAAATCCTTGAACCGTAAGTAATTTAACAAAGTCGGACGGTCCCTATATTTATTGTCTTATGATCACATCAAGCTCTTTCGTTTGATAGATTACATAGAAAGGTATAGTTGATCTTTTTTGATGGCAGGTCAAATAAAAGAGCGCTTAAAAAATATATAAAATTATAGTTTAATTAATTTTTTATAATTTTTACTTCAGAGTTGATAAAATATCACAAATCTACTTATGAAATATAAACGAACTGCAGGACATTTTATGTTTGTGTTAACTGTCAAGTATTTGAAAAGAAAGCGTTAAATTTGACTCTTATCGGGTATGTTCGCCATCAAGTATGTCTAAATTTTCATATTCATGAGTAGTTTTTATCCTTTAAATATTTCATTTGGCATGCACACACAAGTGTTTGTTAAAGTCATAGTTTCAAGTTTATTATGCGGTTTCAAAGTTTGTTTTATTTCATACTTTCTCACAATACATACGCACATAATCGTCTATATGTATACAATGGTTTCTTTTTCATTTTATTATTCTAAGAAATTGTGTAAAGAAATGTTAGATGTTATCCTGCCAGCCTCCCTTTAACTATGTGACGCCACAGTACTTATTCGTTCTTTTTTCTTTCTTCTTCTTTACAGCATTTCAAGGGTATTTCATGTTCTCTAACATAAAACGTACATATGTACATATATAAACTACAATATATATACATTGTTGTTGTTGCATTTTATTATTATGTGGGATTTCTTTTTATTTCCAAAAAAAAAACTGAAATTTGAAATTTCAGTTGGGAAGGATATGAATCACTTACATTTAGTTTTATAGAAAATTTGAATTCTTCCATATAACGGTTATATAAATATTTAAGAGGATTTAAATAGCCCCAAAATTTCTACCACTTTGCGGTATCAAGTACCTTAATACCGTTTTAACCACTCGCTTAAAGCCGCATAAAGTTATTTTATTCCTTTCTTTTATTACTTTTATTACTTTAATGATTAAAGCAATAGATAAAAAAAACTGTGACACTTGAAATCAAATTTTCTTTATTATTCATATGAATTCTATAGAACTTTACTGTTCACATTAACTATATATTTGTAGTTTAATTATCGTTTGTTTTATTTGTCACATTTGTACGTTAATTAAAATGTCATAAACTTTTAAAATTCAAAAACAAAGGGTACACATTATGGAAATGTATTAGGAAAGATTGTAAAATAATAGATAGAAAAGTAAACCTTTCTGAGATAGAAATGTTTTACAATCAAATCTTGGGGACAATTTCTTAGTAATAGTTAAATTTCAGCTAAACTGGGTTTTCAATAAACCACTTTTTTATTTAAACTTAGCTTAACTGTTCGTTTGGTTTGGTAAAAGAAAGATTATTTAACCTTAAGAAGCATTAATTTGCTCTGAAAAACATTTAAAGGAATGTCAATTTCATAAAAAAAATTCAAGTCCTCTAACCGTAGTTTAAACCATAAAACCAAGTTAAACCAAGTTTAAACTTAAGTAAAACTAAACCGTAGTTTAAACTACGGTTAAATCAAGTTTAAACTTAACTAAAACTAAACCGTAGTTTAAACCACGGTTAAACCAAGTTTAAACTACGGTTAAACAATGTTTAAGCTACGTTTAAACCACGTTTAAACTACGGTTAAACAATGTTTAAGCTACTTTTAAACCACGTTTAACATAATTAATGTTTAAAGTAAGAACTGTCCTTTAAAATACATCTGAAAAACTGAGTCTTAGTCATTGACATGATACTAAATTAATTAAAATGGAAACCATCACCTCAATGAGGGAACCTTCTTCACTATTTTCGCTTTAAATACAGAAATAATACATTTTACTACACAAGTTGTTTGGAAGAAACATTTTAATTTCATCAATTGTCACTTATAAATCTCAAATATTCATTTATAAGAATACATCATCCACTTTAACTATAATAACTGTCAATGCTGTGTCAAAAACAGTCAAATTTACTTTGGAAACAGTCAATTAAAAAACGAAAACAGTCATTTGCTATTTAATCTTATTTTTAATTTACTTTTGAAGTATAATTAAAAGTATTTAAATGCTACAGTTAACTTGACTTTGTATGCATAAAAGTTAAGTAAAACTAAAGCTAATTATAAATTGCCAACACTTCAGAATAATACATAGCAATATAGGACATATATGAGATCATATATTGTTGTTAATTTAATTACTTTTTAGTTTATTTTTGTTATTATGTAACTCCTTAAAAATGTTTTAATTTCAACAATTGTTCTTCCTCCACACCCAGTTACCCAATACTTTTATTGCAAGTTGGTGTCATTTGAACTTTAGCAAGGTACGTTTACCCATAAAAAAAATTAAAACTAAACATTTTAGTTATAATTAAAGAAGAAACTCAAAATGTAATTTATACTTTTTTTTGTTGCAAAATTGTTTATTTAAAAGAATTTATGATTAAATGAAACATTTAGCACAAGTACATAATTGTTTTTCCATTGAAAGATTCAAGATTTAAGAACATGATAATTTACAAAATAAACAACAAAGAACATTTTGCTATTAAGGTCAGAAAGAATTAACGTGTCTTTGCCTTATTCAGGGCACATTTATTTTTAATAATTAAGACCATAAGCATTTATTTATTATTTAAAGAAATAAAGAAAACATTTAATACAAATAAATTGTGGAAACTTCGAAACAAAATTAAGTATATTCAATTGTAACACGAAATAGTTTTAATCGCTAAAGAAAAGGAGAAAGAACTTACAAAGGGTGCAATGGAAAGGTTTAAATTATAAACAAATGTGATATCCATGATATCAGAATAAATATGATTTAGTTAAAAATCTGTTTCATCACAAACTGTGCGTTTTTTATGGACAATTCTGATACTGCAAAGTAGCTACTAAGGCATTTTATGATAATGCTTAGCTATCTTTACCTCAGCTATTGGCTATTCTGGAAGCCTTACACTGACTGACTGACCTTTACACTGACTTAGGAAAAAAACCCTCCGCATGTATTAACAAATGGTGGGCATGGCAGTTACCCTCTACCAATGTACGTATTACTGTACGTTTTATCAATTTGAATTTTAAGCCATATAAGATTTTTTGTAAATTGTGGATGTTTCTATTATCAGAACACGCCCATTTTTGGCACATCGATGTAATTATTAATATGTATACCAATTTTCAACATATAGCTAAATTTTTGAGGTAGACAAGTAGATTTTTGATTGACTGTGGGCGTGGTTCTTGATCGATTTTACCTAATTTAAATAGCGTCTTGCATACAAGAAGTATCTGTACAAAATTTTGCCTCAATATCTCAAAATTTACCGCTGTAAGATCGACTCAGATTTTTATTTTGATATATGTGTACTTTATAGGGTGATACCTCCTTCTGAGTGAAAAAGGAATAATAAACTTCTTGCATCTTATGTGAAGGTTGAGAAAGAATCATAAGTTTCTCTAGGTATCAGCGCACACGCCTTTTTAATAATAATAGATTTTATTAACTTACGTGCTATAGATTTTATACCATAAACATGGCAGGTATGTACTTAACTTTATGTTAAAACAACTTTGGTGTTTTTTTTTTTTTTAATCATTAAGTTTTAACTACTTTTACAGTTAGAATGTTTTAACTGTAAATACCAGGAATAGAAACTATAATGTTTTTATGATGGTTTTTTTTTTTTTTTGGTAACCATGTTCAAGCCAGCAAGAAGAAACAATTAAAATAGGTAGAATTATAAAAAAAAAAAAAGCTACAAAATTTACTACTAATTGTCACATATGGAAAAAGTACAAGTACACGAACAAGTATCCATAAGTTTTTAGAGTTGACGCGTATTGCAAAATTTCCTCACAAAACTTAAAAATTTCTTATAAAATGATATATCTAAAGAGGGAGTTTTTGGTGCCTGAGGTGTTATAATTCAAGTTCTGAGATCGTACATAATGATATCAGAGCTTGATAGAGAGTGTTTAAAACACTTCTCGGTATAGGCTGATATGTTGATCGATTGTAATTGAAATTTATATGGACGCACTATAAGAAAGCACCGTTCAGGTAATCCAATTTTCTACAACAACAATAACAACCATATTTGAGGTACATCCTACCTGTCGTACAACAATACAAACAAAAAGCAACGGCACAAAACACAGAACAAAGCAGTTATACACCCGTAGGATTACCTCTCTAAGTGATCTTTAAAAACAATATTTACTTTCTTCATAAACATAAAACAAAAAATGTTGAAAAATAATAAGGACCAAGGAAACCGGTTTAATGGCCATTAAACAAAGTAAAGGTACGACCAGAGGCAGCAACAACAAAAACAAATCACTCGACTCGATGAAGGAATTAACGAAAAAGAAAAATGAAAAAAATGCACCTGGTTCTGTCTCAGGTAGTCTTCCTTTTCTTTTTTTTTCTTTTTTTTTAATTCTTTTTTTAAACATTTAATAGCAACAACCAAGCGTACATCCTTTTAAATATATGTTTAGAGAATGAAAGATAAAGAGAGAGAGAGAGAGAGGGATAGAGACTACTTGTAATTCAAGAAGGATCCTTTGGTTGTATGCAAGTTTATATAATTATAACAACAAAACGGCAGCTGATCGATGAACCCAAACCAATCAAGCAAATAACAAATGATTGAAGCATTGAAGTGACGAACAAGTTCATTTTTATACTAACTAAAGTGTCCAAATGGTTATTGTCAAGTTTTTTTCTTTTTGCGTTTTTTTTTTTTTTTTTTATGGCCTAAAATTACCACACTAACCTGCACCAGCTAACTAAATTACTGTGAGTGAAGAATGTAATAAAAATTGATCGTAAAAATTCAATTTCATTAACGCATGAGGTACAACAACATTCTACTTAAAAATTATGTTCAGAAAAAAAAAAAAATCGAACATCAAACTGATCGAACAACATTTTTGTAGATTTGTTACGATAAAAACTTTATTCGATTTTTTTTAACCGACTTTCAACAAATTTTGATGAGGAAAGGAGAGTTTTTTGTAAAAATTTCAATTTTGCAAATTTTAAACATTTCAACAATAACTAGATCGATACAGATTTTGTCACTTTTTATATAGGTTAAGGTGGACTTATGAGTAAACTTCTCTCACTCGCCAAAATAGAAACATGAGCTTTAAACTTGGCCGAAATATTGATTTGAAAACGTACTGTTATGATACAAAAAAAAATCCGAAGGATATGCTTAAAACAGATAACTTTTTAAGGAGAATATTAAACGATTTTTAAGCAGTTTTTACTTAAAAAAAAAAATGTCTTATTACTATGCAGAGGACTATTTTGCACTGCAACCATTGGGTCTATTGTATAATTCGTGCCCTTAGTTCAGGAATCGTAGGCTTTTGAAGTAGTTTAAGACTTTCCTGGACTCAGAGCTCTAGATTTCTTCTCATGTTGTCACATATGATGTCTCTCTCCTTAGACCCCGCTCACAATAGAAAAACGTCTTGGTTTTATTTTAAGCCCCTAACATGGAACACATATCTCTCGCCTCTAATTAGCTATACAGCTGAACGGCTCGATTCAAGCATTTGTAAGAGTTTTCCGCTGTATACTGTTCACTTTGAATTCAACAACACTTGCTGTCGCTCACTTTAAATGGGCCAAATGGTCGCATACGAAAATGCAAACAATTTCAGCTCAATATTTAATCATCAACAATTTCCAAGTGTAAGTAAGGCGTACCGTATAGAAATTTACAACAGCAACATTCACAACAATTACAACAATGCATACTATTGTATCCCGAAAGCAGCGCAAACATACAAAAAAAAGGTTAAATGTTTAACACGCATGATGCAGAGGCAATTGCCACAAGTTAACGTTCATTGCACTCTTATTTCATTTACAAAACATGCCGCCACACATACACACATGCATAAGCACAAAAATTGAAGAATATCGAAAAACGAGCAGAATAATGCATTTATGCCTTTATGCTTACATAAGACATAAAAGTTTGGAACAGGTAAGAAGTTAGTAAGTGCACAACGACACCAACAGGAAGGTTGTTTTTTTTTTTTCTTTTCTTTTTAGTTCGTTGTACTCAGACAACAACAGCAAACCTTGCGGGTGCTCTAACCTATCCCAAGTTTAAGTTTTGACACGCACCCGAGTCAACACAGCTCAGCCGTAGTAGCCAACCAACCAACCAACCAACCAACGAGCCAGCTAGCCAGCCAAACAGCCGGGTAGACAGACAAACTTGGTTTTGTTTAAGAATGTGTATTTATTTAGGTACCTGATGATGTTGCTGCCACAACAGAACGATTTGCTGGAGAGGCAGCATTTCTATGCTATGCGGTACCATTCCTACACATTTTATTTGTCTGTCTGACTATCTACCTATTCCTCAGTCTGTGATAAATAAAACAAAACAAAACAAAAAAAAAGCATTTTTTTTTTCTTTTTATTCGTAAAGTTATTAATGCTTGACCATCACATCACTTTATATGTATCTATCTCTCCTGCATCACTTCAGTGACGGTTGGGAATGATACCAAGAAGGAGGAGGTGGAGAAAGAGTATAACATAGCAGCACAAGGAGTTGCCCCCTTAAAATATTGTAGTTGTGTGTTTACCTTTGGCAGTGTCTGCCTGTAGGTATAGACTACATACGTATAAGCTTGACTGCTCTCGTAGGTTTGTGCGTGTTATGAGGAAAACAGAAGGAGTTGAAATTACATTATATTTTTAAACTGTTTTTATTTTGTATTTTTTTTTCATTTTACGCTTTAAAAATGTGTGTATGTGTATAAATTTTGTGTCTGTACGCTATAAGGAAGTTATGTCTACCGGTGGTTATTTTTTGTTAACCGATGATAAACTTAAACAGTTAAAAAATATTATCTCTCCATGCACATATACGTACATACGTACGTGCGGACATATTCTGTTAGAAGTGGAATTTCTTTTTTCACTTAATTGTTAAAGTGATCGTTTTTTTTTTCTTCTTCTTCTTCTTTTTTACAGTTAAGATATCTGATGCTATTATTTTTTTTTTTATGAATGTTCAAATAATTATTTTATTTTTTTTTTATTCTACTATTCTTGATAGAAATTGATGGCAATTAATCGAAGAACTAAAAAGTATTAACTTTCACCTATATTATTTTAATTAGGGGTTACAGTTAGAGGCAAAGTCTGTGTTAATAGTTTTTTTTTTTTTTTATTGTAAGCTCACAATTTGATAAATCACAAGCAAAGTTTGTTAACAATTATTTATTAAGCAAATTAACAATTTTTTTTAGTGAATTCTATTAAAAATTTTGAAAAGTAAAGATTTTTTTCATAGTGAGGTCTTCTACTTGGACGGAGAGACGGACATGATTACAGTTGTCCTACTTTTCCATATTAGTTAATTTTCTTTAAAAATGCATTCATTCAGGATGTCTGTTTGTTGACTAATTACGAAAAAAAAATATGATAAATGGACAATTTAAAGACAACCTCCCGGTTGACACTTGACAGAATGAAAAAAAAAAAATGATTTTTTTTTAATGAAGCTTCATTCACCAACAGCCGGAAACTAAAGTCGAGTAGAGTCTACAAAGGCGGAATTAAAACGAAATTATTTAGTTTGAAAATTGAGCGCATATCGCTTAAGTTTAACTTCATCATCACCATCATTGGCATTGGCGTCATTATCTGCATCTTTATTATGATCACTGTTTTAGCTAATGTATAAATATGTATCTAAATGAGTGGATGTAACGACCAGAAGACAAGATATAACACGCACAAACACACATATTTTGTATTTGTGTGCGACTGTCCCAAAAACCAAAAAGGCAAATAGCCAGAAACTTAAAAGTTACACCAACAACAAGCAAATGGGATTAAAAAAAACACGATTCGGTTACAAACAACAACAACAGCAACAAAAAAATTTTAAAAAAAAATTTAAACCAAATGCAACTTAAAAAACGTCAGTGTCAGAAACTTGAAAACAGACACAAGACAAAGAAAAAAAAGAAAAAACGATACAAAAAAAACAATAACAAAAACGCATAAACAAAACAAATTACATTCAATGAGTAAAACCAACAACATTAATACAACAACAAAAACAACAATAATAGCAAAAGTAAAGTACACAAAAAATAGAAAGAGACGCAGAAGAAGAAGAAGAAGAAAATGAAAACCGCAAGTAATCAAGAAATATGTTTTTTTTTTTTTAATTTTTCATTTTTATTTCACTACCGCCGTCTGCAAGTAAGTACTCTGCTGAATGCTAGGTTATAAGTACACTGAGTGGGGAGTTTTGTGCGGCTGACCACATTTTTTTTTTTTTTTCTACTCTTTACTACTCTTGGGCACCGTTTCATCGACAGCATAATTTTTACACAGTTTTTATACAGTTTGTTTTCTATTTGAATCTTTTGTTGTTATTTTTGTTTTTGTTTTTTTTTTTTTTTCCCATTTTCTACTGATGCGAAAATTACATCATTCACCTATGGGGCGCGTAAATAAGTATATTACTGTGTGTAAGTGCTTGTATGGTTATGAAAAAAAAAAAACAACACAAAAATTAAAAGGAAAGCAACATACGTACGCACCTTATAGGATGACCAGCTGCTATCTGCATAGTAAAATATGAAATTAACAAAATCGAATAATAACAACCAACAAGAATAACAACAATGAATGACCGGCATCTGCATGTTCTGACACAAAACGTACAAGCAATGCTCATTCGGGATGCATGCCTATCATGTAGCATGCGCGGCATCCATGCTCAGACATAGAACATACCGCGGCACACCACACACAACCACACACAACAACATATGCCTGGCGTCAATTAATGCTACGAGACAAACACAATCAACATCATCATTATGAAAACAAAACAAAACAAAACAAAATGAAAATAAAATGTTAATATGTACATAATTGTGTTGGAGCTGTTGTTGTTGTTGTTGTTGTACTTATTATTTATTTTGCATTTTCACATGCATATGCGTACCTGTCCGTTTGTCTATATATGTTCATATCATTACGAGCGCAATAATGCATTAAGCGTTTCAGCAGCTGATTGTGCATTGAAGGTTTACAGCTGTGCATGTGTGTCACTTACATATTCCAAAAACATACCAATTACATTGGTACATATGTATTGATAAACATTGAGTACATTCTCATCTTATATTAGAATCATTCGCAGGTATGTCTCTCTTTCGTTCTCTCTGACTATTTTCCAATTTGTTATAGAGTGTAAATTTATAAAGACAGTTACCGATAAACAGTTATTGTTCGAGAAAAGAAAGAAAAACAAACAGATTTTTTTGTATATACTATAAGTGACACTAACATTAATTTAGATGACACATTGTGCTAAGTATTTCTGGTTATTATTATTTCAGTTCTTTTTTCTATATTTTATATATTTTAATGAATAGGGTTTATTATGTATGTTATAATATTTGAAACAAAAGGAAGAAAGAAAGCTTTAAATATTTGAATTGGCAAAGTTTCAAGTTGTAATGGAAAAAAACTCAAATGAAATTGAAAAGAACTCATAGTGGAAAGATTTTTAATAGAAACAGGAAATTACTTAAATAAAATCGGGAAAACTCAATTTTAATTGAAAAGAATTCAAATAAAATAACTCAAATGAAAATATATAGAAAATACTCAAACTGAGTTGATAATAACTCAAATAAAGTCGGAAAAAACTCAATTAGAATTGGGATAATTGAAATATAAATGGAAAGGGCTCAAACAGAATTCATCGTATATAACTCAAATGGAAATAACTCAAATGAAGTTGGAAAGAAACGTAAAAACTATAATTTAAATATTACAATAATATGAAAAATACTCAAATTGAGTTGAAAATAATTCAAATAATGTCAGAGAACTCAATTGGAATTGGAAAGAAATGAAATGGCAATTTGAAAAGACTCAAATAGAATTCAAAGTAAACAACTCAAATGGAAATAACTCAAATTAATATGAAAAATACTCAAATTGAGTTGTAAAGTAAATTAAAAAGGACTCAAATAGAATTAAAACCAAGAAAAACTCCAATGAAATGGAAATAATTTTAATGGATATGGAAAAAAACAACAGTTATGAATATTTTAAGTGATGTTACTATTTAAAATAAGCCACACCTACAATTGACAAAACCTCTCAGGACCATAAAAAAGCTAAAACGCTTTTATTTTACTTATTTAAATTTACTATTTTTTTTAATAATGTGCTAAAAATGAACGGGATGCGTCTCCTTTGGTTTATGGATTGTGTGTTTGAAGTAAAATGTAACACAACATTCTTTAAAAGATTGTTAAAAAAAAGTTGCAATTGTATCAAACACCACGCCTACAGCTTGTGCAGAAATTGAGCAGATATTCAAGATTTGGCCTTAAGCCAAATTTTTTTATTATCTTTTATAATGCCAACACACTTATTTGGTTTTTGATTTGTATAAGAAGAAGAGGAAACAATTCACTTACACGCATTAAATTAAATTTCGTTTTGAAAATATGCCAAATTATAACAACTATGGTGGAAATGCAAATTTATGCTTAAGAAAACAAAAAAAGAAGAAAAATTTAGTATTTTCTTATATTTTGTATTGATAGCCAGCCAAGCCCAACAATGTAAACGGACATTCCACTCGTATTCGCATATAATCAATTACAGTAAAGCAACAATGTAAGCTTGAAGAACTAGTCATTATATATACGTATACACACACATATATACACTTTATGCATAAATACCGGCTAATCAACTCTAAATGTATTTTTTTGTGTGTGTACCCAAGACATGCCATCCACCCAAGCAGCCAGCCAGCCAGCATTCACGCGAACCAGGCTGACTTATATTATAAATAAGTAGAAATCTACCTACCTACCTACCTACCTATTTAAATATACATTTATTACATGCTGAGATATTGGCACATCTGCACAGAAACAGTCAGAATAGAAATGATTTTAAATTTTTTGTCAGTTGACAAGTGTAAGCATGAATAGCACGCATTTTCAAACATCTGTAATAATTTTATGCTTAACAATAATAACAAAAACCATTTAATGTTCAATACGAACATTTTACGTTATATTTAGTAATAATTCCAACAGACATATACTTCCTATAATGGCTTATAGCCGCTGGTGACAACTTTTTGAGGGGACAATTTCATTTGCATTTAATGAACAGATGTACGACTACAATGTATTGTACGGCAAGTAAACTAAACAGGTTGAGTGAGATTTCAAAGATGGAAAATATACAATTATTTATATATGCGTGTGTGTGTGTGTGCGTGTGTATGTATGTGTGTTACTTCACTAACTTCTTTTGAATGAACTTAATACTGTTGTTAACCTTATCACAGCCAACACAACCATACACAAGTATTTGTAGATCATAATATGTTTCAATTCAATTTCAAAACTGTCTTAACACGCCAGCTTGTATGTAAAATCATTTACATCTCATGTGTAATCGATAATGGCTATAAATACTTTTCTTCAGTGATTTTTAAAACATTCACAGAGAGAGAGAGAGAGAGCGTGAGGGTATTGAATCACAACAAATCAAAACTTAATCATCTTCATTTTAAAGCATTTGTTTAGACTTTAGTTTCTATTACGTTTCATTTCATTGAAATGTTAAGAGCAACAGTTTGTTTTCAAACTCCCCAAATATGTCACAAGAAACTTTTTTATTGTTTCGCTAGGTAAAGGTCATCGATTGCTGTGGGAGGTTTTTGGTGGCCATGCTCTATTAAAATTCAATTTTTGTACGCTACACATAAAATAGGGGTATAGTAAGTTTGTCATTCTTTACGCAACATCTAGAAGAAGGCGTGAAAAAACAAAAGTCAATTTACACATGGCCGTCCGTTTGCCATTCTGTGGTCAAAAAATTGGGTTAAATAAAAAATTTTTGAAATTTTATTTAGACACTCGCAGTCAGACGCCCATTATTATGAAAAAACTTTCCAAAAAAGTATATTTGTGTAGATATCGATAAACTGAAAAGGGGCGGGGTGTAATAACAAGTACGCCTACAATTTAGAAAACTTTCTTTGCAGAATTTAACTGCTGTGATAACATATTTCAATAGCTGTTATACACTTGCCACGCCCACATAAGAAAAAAACTTTCGACAATGTAACCAATCACAAAACTAAAAACTAAAAACTTTTCATTTAACTTTTACACTCCCAGGCCGTGGCTTATGGCGGTCCTATAGAAAGAGCTGATTTAGTACAATTTAACAAAAAAAAAAAAAAAAAAACAAGTTTGCTGCACACACAGCCATACATACCGTGAACCTCTTGTAACAAGAAACACAATCGAAAGGGACATCACTACTAACCATCACCACCATATCATTAACCACAACACCACCACCACCACCACCACCACCACCATCATCATTAGTATATTGTAACAACAACAACAACAACAACAAAACGTGCACATTTATTAAGATTCAAAAAAAAATTGCTGCTGCTTGCCTTAGAAACGATTGAATGCAAAACATAAGAGAATGATGCAGAAAACATAACATACACATACATACACGCAGCAAAAAAACCAAAAAAAAGAATGGTAACGAGGATATAAACTATTATACACGCTTTTCTTCTATTTTGTTTCGCTTTTGTACCCTCTTACTGCCACATAATGGCAGAGTGGTATACTAAGTTTACCGTTCTGTGTATGATGATTTAACCAAAGGAAGACGTCGTATATATATTCTTGATTATTATCAAAATCTGAGCCAAATTGGACAACCATTGATAATCTAAAAATGGGCGGGATCAAATATATTCAGTTTTGAAAGCGACTTATTGGTTGAAAGGGTATCCAAAGGATGCTATAAATCATTTGAATACGTCTGTTGATATGTAACAAATTAACTGTAAATGCCTTAACCAGAAATCTGCCAGTTGGCTGTGTAATAATGTGGAAGGTATTTAAGATTTGCTTTAAGCCAAATTTGATTTGTTTTTTTTTTTTTTTTTTTATAATTTTTTTTCATTCGTGTTTTCCGTTTTTTTGGGTTGGGTTTGCCTGATTACTTCACACAGTGTTATCGATTATAAAGATTTTAGTGAGTGTGTGCGCGTGTATGTCTACTTACAAAAAATTCTAAGGGACAAGTGTGTGGAGGAAGTGCATTAATTTATGAATAGAAATTGTAAGAACAATAACAACAATAACAACAAATATAATAGTAATCATAATAAGAGTAAAAAACGTATGGAAAACACATGAACATCTAGAGAAAAATGAGGGGAAAAAAATATAATTCGAATGAATTGTAAGGATGCTGACATATGAACACCAAACAATCATAACATACACACATACACTTAACAAGTACTCTTATACATATGTAGGAAGGAACCCAGAACAGATAAGTTTACACACATGCTAACTATCCTACAAGTAAGTATTCATTACACAGCGGGACCATCTCTTATTTCATCTTTTTTCACACTTTACCACCACCACACTCTTATTGTTGTTGTTGTTGTTGTTGTTGTTGTTGCTGCTGCTGCTGCTTATTCTCCTTCTTCTTCTGCCCCTGTTGTTATTATGTTGTAAATTACATAAAAATAGAGGTGTAGTCTTACGTTACGTGCGGGTTGAACATTTTTAGCAAAACTTTTTTTCATTTCGAAAATTTATAATTTCGTTAACATTTGTGGGAACTCTGGATGACTGGTTGGTTAGGCTAAGTAATTGGTTATATGTTAGTTATTGATAAAGGACCAATTTCAAGGCATTTACAGCTTTTTTTTTTTTTTTTTCTTTTTTTTTAATAAAAAAAAATATACCAAGCGTTGAAGATTTCCTGAATAGGATTCTGAAAATTATTATTAAACGGAAAACACGAGCGTTTAATAATCATCAATAGTTACAATACAAAGTGATGATCGAAGCAGGTTTATTAATACAAAGTTATTGAAACAAACTGCGCTTCCCGGGTTATGTATAAAAAATTGTAAAATAATTAGTATAAATAGAGATAGCGACTGCAAACTTTGCAGAATTATTAATTATCTTGAGGCACAAGTTTATAATAAAATTGAACAAATTCGGTCGTAAGGTACGCTCACAATTAAGAGTAAAAAAGTAAATTTGAATTAAGACAAATTTTGAATACCCCACACTGCCTATCTCTCTCTAGTGAGCATGACATGTTCCTGACAAAGCTTTCTAAAACAGTATATCTTATGCGTATAACTAATCGATGGACAAATTTTGAATGCTAAATGGATAGAATTTGAGCATGGCTTTCAACTAATTTTGCTCCATTTGCAGACTCTAGAAATGTCTAGACCAACAACAGGCTGATATACAAATTAGATCAAGTGAGATTTTGATGCTAATGAAAAAAATTTATATATTTTCTAAAATCCCTCCATCCGGGTATAATAAATTTATTATACCGCTACAACTAAAATAAAGGCTAAAAGAAAAGAGATTTTGAAACACTTTTTTATCATATTTTAAGCAACTTTAAATTCAACAATTTTATTAAGATCCCGCCCAATAATATAAATGAATCATTTTATCATTATTATCGTACCTATGAATCTAAAAAGCTTTCCGAGAATCATCATTTGTTGCATATGAGAATAAAATTTTAAAAATGTATTAAAGGATTCATTCTCAACCTCCTTCTCTCTCTCTCTCTCTCTCTCTCTTTCCTTCCCATTTTCTTTTTATAATAATTGTTCATTATAAAATATAATAACCTCGATTCGTTTTGCTTCTCAGGATACACTCTATACACAACACCCCAAAATGTAGTTAAAGTGTTTGCCAAATACACAACAGTACGCATGTTCTATAATGTTGGGATGGCTGAAAACAAAACAAACAAAAAACACACAAATATCTTTCTCATCATATGTTCTGTTTGCACAGGTCTGTCAGCTATATGCTGCTTTGGATAAAACACAATATCATAGAAACGAAAAGATGAAATCAGGGTATTTTTTGAGCAGCAGTTTACGCACACTTGCACAAAATAATGTATAATATATAACATATATAAATGTGTGTGTGTGAGATGTTTTATTCCTATTTTTTTTTTTATTTTTTTTTTTTAACCCTCGTACTTATGAGGACAACCATAAGCTTAGTGATAAATGAATTGTAATGTCTTATCATTGCAGGAGCCGAAAGATTTTATCAGAATGATAATATGACACAGACACACACAAAAAAGCATAATAACCTCTGAAAGTTCAATTATTGAAATGACTGTCGTGTCACTTTTGCCACTCTACCTCACCGTGTGTGTGTGTGTGCCTTTGTTTGGCTGCTTAATAATAATGTTGTTTGTCATCAGTAAATTATTTCATTTAATAGAAAAGCAAATCCGCCTTTCTGTCTCTCTCTCTCTCTCTCACTAAAATCACTAATAAAATGTTTACGTATAGAGTTCGGAATGTAGACTTGGATTGGAAAAAATTATGAGGGAGGCAAGCCGACCATGTACTGTTATGAGGGTCTTATATTCTTCTTGTTTCTATGTTTTTTATTTTTTTAAACAAGAGTGAAAATAATATCCATAGAAAACCAAATAAGAAGGTACAGTGGCATCGAGACGAACAGGAAATGTAAAAAAAACATCAGCAAATAATAAAAATCCTGTTATAAAATCCAGTTGCCCATGTGTACACGTTGGGTTATACAAACGTTATAAAAAGTTGTTGCTTTTTTTTTTTAATTTTTTTTTTTTACGAGAACAATTGTAACAGGATAGAAGTTGTTTTTTTTTTTTTTTTTTTTTCTGAATCAACAGAAACAGGAACAAACAAAATCCACTTTCATCCACCGACTATCAAAGCAAAGCAAAGGAAATCTGAACACAGGCATGGACGTACCAATTATTAGGGTGTACTCATAAAGCACACATTGTAATATTTACTTAGTGCTGTATTTTATTCGTTTTTTGGACTATTGTCAAAATTATTTATAAAACACTTATAAGAGTTTCGCTGGTGCGAGTAAGGTAGTACTTAAATATTCTGATATTAATTTTGGATTGAGTACTTCTTCTTCTTCTTCTTCTTCTTCTAGAGTATACGCCCGATCGCTCTTCATTATCATTATTATTTAGAAACTGACTTAGAAAGTACGAAAGAACTGATGATAGACGATAAGAAAAATTTATTGAATTTTCCCATAAAACCTCAAGTCTTCTACAACCACAGAGAGGCAGGTTAAGACTTTATGTACTTGACAGCTTTTTTAAAATATTAAGACTTTTGAAGTGAAAGCACGGGCTTGTACAATAGACCCAACTGTCGGGTTGCATTACAGCCCTGATAAAATAATAACAATACCATAAAAACTAAGTAGCGTATAAAATAATTAACTGAAAATATTAATTGACGAATGCTTGTTAGTCTCTTTCTCTCCCCTGTTCATGTAAATATTGAACCATATAAATGATTTTATATAAAAACAGTTCCATGCATACTTAAAAAAAAAGCGACATTTAGTGAAATTTATTAAATATTTTCTATATTTATTATATATGCAAAATGTGGGCGTGGCATTCAACTCAACTTTTTAATAATACATATTAACTCACAAAGACGGATACGAGGCTAAAAAAAATTTTTATAAATTTTTTTTTAAATTTTTTTTTTTTTTTTGTTACGACCCCGCCCATTTTTCACAAATTTATCTAATTATAAACAAATGTACTAAACTTCAATGGTTAAAATTTAGTTTTTGTAGCTATTGAATAGATTTTTATTCAATTGTGGGCGTGGCTGTTAAAAATATTTTGTACAACTAAAATAGTCATGTGGTAAAAAAAACGTGTATAAAATTTCACTTCAATATCTCAACTTTCGCTAACCCTAACCATACTCATAAGAGATGGACATACAGACCGACCAGGAATATTTTTAATATTCATATTTTAAATAAAATTATATTGTTACATATTTATTTAATTACTTGTATATATGTAGAATACTTATATACTACGTATACAACACGTACATTACTTATTATGTGTGACCAAGATGAAATACTGGACAGCTGTTGTCTGCCCTAAAGTTAATATTGAAAACCCTGCACTAATAAGTAGTGTAGTATAGTGTTGTCATGACACCACATGTTTGCGTATACATTTGTGTGTGTGTGTGTTGTTTTTATCGATAACATATTTTATGTATTTCTAAATGAATGATGTCCAACATGTCCTTATTAGTGTAGAAAATATTATAAAGCATGTGTATGTATGTGTGTTCCACTTCAATCTTATTATTGTCATAATATCTGGCCGCTTCAAATTTTTGGTGTAAGAAGCTATACCCCTTAGGGATCTCAGTTCTATTCATCGCGAACAGGTAAAGTTTTTCAAATTTTGTTTTCATATAAAAGAAAAGAATTTCTACCACCTCACGTTATTTCACGTTTCATAAGCAAGAAAAACTGAATAAAAAGTCGTCACCGTTTTTGTGCGATAACTCTCACGTGTAAGTGACAATCAAACTGTCATGATATTCCCCATTTCCGGTTACCATAACACACATACCCATTCTATAATTTTAACTGTACTCTATAGATAGTAACTCGTTAATAAAAATTTAAAAAAAAACTGTTCTTCGAATGCATGGTTAGAGAGATGAGATGATATCCGTAGTTGTCTAGAAAATTATACTTTTCGTTGCCACATAATTTTTTGTTGTTGCTGTTGTTGTTATAAAAACCTATTTCGGTTGCAAGACTACAACAACAACAATTAACAATATGTTACATTTTCTACAACTCAACTCATCTGTGATGCGTTTATGCTATTACCTTATGCGGGCTGCCTAACTACAAGGATGGTGGCTGGCCGAATGTGTGTGTGTGTGTCTCTCTCTCCCTCTCTTTCACTCTTTCAATCTCAACTTCATTACAAGAGTTCATCACACAATACAATCAACCACCACCACAATTCAGGCAGAAAAAAAATCCATTTTCAAAAAAAAAAAAAAAAGCAGAAAAACAGAAACACATCTCATATGTGTTCAACTAGAGAATGAAACTGGGCACACACATGCACACTATTAAAGTGAATTGTAAAATGAATTTTCAACCACCATCACCACCATCACACTGCACATTATTTTGATTTCTTTAGAATGCGTTTGAATATCTACCGCAACGTGTTATTGTTGTTGTTGTTATTATTATTATTGCAACACAATTTTTAAAAGAAATTGACATTATCAAGTTTTACATGTTAACAGCACATACGTACAACAACACATTGTACAATCGTTAGAGACAGCGCCCCCAATACATTGCCGTCATAACATAATTATCTAAAAAAAAAAAAAAGGAATCACTCTGACGCCAATAGGCTGGACAAATACAATTTTTCGTATAAAAGATTTTTCAGTCTGGCTTTTTTATATATATCAACAACAACAACAATAATAATAATAACAAGTACAACGATTATTATAATAACAACAATAATAATAACAAACAAGGGTGAACTCTTTTAGGAACTTGTCGAAATTGTCGTATAATAACCTTGACAACCCTGCTTTAGTTTCATTTCAAATTTACCATAAGTACCGTATAATGTGAAAAGGTATTAAAAAGAATTAAAATTATCCGTTAACTTGTCCATCGTACAATTTCAGCTGAAAGCCTTTATAATACAATAACAAAAGAAACAAACAATTTCGTCAATGTTTCAATTTGGTTTTAAGCAACTTATCAAACATATAATTGTACTAAATCCTTCCACAAAGGATAACAATAACAAATGTAACGAAAAATTTTATGCTTATTTTTTATTTAATTATTTTTAAGTGTGACGATTAAAAAGAAAGTAAATTAAGCTTAAGTAAGCTTCAAATTTTTATTGAAATTGTGGGCGTGGCTGGCACTTAAATGACGCTTTTTCAAAATGCATGTAATACGTACCAACTTACACGTTGGATACTAACAAGGAAATATTATTTATAATTTGTGGGCGTGTTTTTTATCCGACCACGCCCACATCAATGAATACCATATAATTTATGATATTATATTAAAATGTTTAAAAGTTTATAACACAATTTTTGTGGCTAATATATCAAATTTTGTTTGTTGTAGGCGTGGCAATTGACAAATTTTAATATCACTCTGCTTACAGAAACTTTTTAGAAGTGTCTACACAAAATTTCATTTAATTATCTCAAAATTTACAATAGTAAGAATGCCAACAACAATAGACAGACATACGGATGGACATGGCTAAATGGAGTCTTAAAATAGAGTCTGTGACGTGTCCGTTTTTGTTGTTACAAACGAAACAAAAGCCTTAATATACCACATCTTATGTGTTATAAAAAATACTTTTCATCATAAGCTCAACTCAGGTAGAATGCTTCAAAAAATTACACAAAAATGTGAAATTCTTGTTAAATATAAAAATTACCCAAACATCAATATATAAATATATAGACACAAATACATTTATAGGAATATATGTATGTGTATGTGTATAGAACATGAAATCCTATAATAAATGAATACCCTAGATGTATAAGATTATTTATTCTAACGTGAAACGAATTCAATGTATCGACTTAACGCACACACAGATAGACAGACTGACAGACAAAGTGCTAAACGAATGGCAGAGCAACAGTAACATAACTAGCAGCATAAGAGCACATCAGTCAACCATTTAGAAATGGTTGATGTATTGGATCCATAAGAAAGAAATGATGCAAAAAAAAAAAAACAAAAAAAACCAGTTGCAGGTAGTTTTCAAAGCACTTGGAGAGACAGACAGATCATTTATGCTTTGCGGACCTAAGAATATAATACAATATCTACATATATTTATAACCCTCCCTAAGGTACAAAATACAATAACAAAGAGCAGAAATGTTATTATTTAAAAACAACAGCAAAAAAATTATATTTAGTTTAAGCCTGCACTTGGGTACCCTACAGACAGACTTACACACCTGATTTTAATACTTTATAGGATCTCGAACGCTTCTTTTTCCATTGTTATATATAATTTAACAAAGTGTATGCCTTTCTATCCTTAGGTAAGATGAGTATAAATACAACAACAATCTTTCTTTTTAACGATTTTATCTCTTTTTTTAGAAAAAAAAAAATATCAAGCACTTGCTTTAACATGTTTCTTCTTCTTGTTTTTGTATATTTATCGACATATCAAAACCGTTTTACTGGGTGTTACCGTTTGTACTCGTATAATACATACACACATATGTTTACATATTGCATATAAAAATATGAAACATATGTTGATAAAAAAAAAAAAAACAAAAAACAAAAAACAAAAAAAACTCGTACCTACTTGAATGAAGAAATTTCCACTTTCATACAAAAAAAAAAAAAAAAAACAAGTGAAAGAAAATTTTCTGATTGCTTCCCAAGCTGCTCTAAGCGTCGTCGCATAAACTTTTACACTGAATTTTTTAATAAATTATTTTAGTTTGATAATGATTTATAATGGAAATGTTTTAAAATAAATTTGGAATCGAAAGATAAAGTTGATGTTTGTGTTATAGATAATGATTTTAATTGTGAAGGCTAGACATTTAATTTAAAAATTATACAAAGTTTGTCATCGCTTAGGTGGGTTTTGAAGGTCCCAGAAGGTATACAGAGTCGCAATCAGCATCAACCGTGCTTGATTGACATATTGAAAAATTTTTTTACCAACATTTTTAGTCCATATTACAAAGTTTTTATTAACAAGAACGAAATCGATTTTTAACCATGCCCTCAATTGATAAACATCACGAATATAAAAAAAAAAACAAGTAAGGCTCAGTTAAAAAAACTTTTATAACTTCCTCGTCTACAATAGTGGACGTGTTGGGTATATGAAAACGCCCTCTAATAGTATATGTTTTACATATTAGTTTGCGAGTACAGTGTGGAGTGTAGTTTTTTTGTAAATTATGGGCGTATTTTTATCCAACCATGCCCACTTTTTTGTATTTCAAAGAATGGCATAAATATAAATACTTTTAAAATCAAGTTAAAAAGTCAATTTTTATGACAGATATATAGATTTTTGTCGATTGTTAGCATGTCTGTTATGTATAGAAGAAGAATATGTCTACATAGTTATAGAAATGAATGTAATTGTATGGTTAAGGAAATCACAGCAAAATTTAGCGATAAATTTATATTTATGCAGAATTAGATGTTGTGTGCGTAGCGTGCTCGGTACAATTTTGCTGATTTTCCATCGCAGTTTCCAACACAAATGAAATGTCCATTAAAATGTTAACATTTGTTGTTCCCCCTTTTTCCTACGAATTAGGGTATTTGCTTAATTCATGTTATACTCGTACTGGTCTGGTTTCTTTCTTTCTAATAATGAAGGTTTATTGTGTTGTTGTTTTTGTTGTTATTAGCTTTGTTTTCAATGCATAATTTTGATTCTTGTTTGCAGTGGTTGGGCTGCTTTATAGCCATGGGGTATATGGTCGTGCTTTTTACAATTTTTTTGTTGTTGTTGTTGTTGTTGTTGTTATTATTATTATTTTATTTTTATTTTTATTTTTATTTTTTTCTTTTTAACATATTTTCCAAATCGTTTTTGAAGCACAAAGTTTTTTAGTTTTGCTTTTTTGTCATTTATGTACGTGTGTTATTGTTAGTGTGTGACTTTTTTTTTTATTCATACACTTTTCTATATAAAAAATAAAAAAATATGTGTTTACAGCTTTGGCTGTAATCAACAATGTTGTGCTGCTTTTGCCTCTGACGCTGACTGTTTCCTTGTTGAGCTGTCTCGTTGGTTGGTTGGTTGGTTGGTTAGTTGGCTGCCTTTCGGCTTCTTGTTTGTTAGGGTCTTTAACACTGGCGCGTTTTCATATTATTGTTGTTGTCTGTGTTGTTGTTGTTACATTTGCTTCGCCGTCTTCTTCTTTTCCCTCTTCTTCGTTTCCTTTCTCCCTAAACCATTCACATTCAATTTTGTGTATGCGTAAGTGTTGTGTGATTGTGTGTGTTCATCCTCAGCATTACGTACATGTTCTGGTGGAGTTTCAAGGGATATTCTTATGCATGTAAGCGTTTATGTGTTAAGTTTATTGAACGGTTTTTGAGTTTTTTGCGTTTTTCTGTTGTCGTTGTTGCTGTTATTTACGATTACGTTTTTAGTAGAATTTAAGAATGAGAAATACTTATAAAGTTTTCTATCGATTACATCCGGAAATTCCGTTTTACACGTGAATGGAAATTTTGATGGGTTTTTTTTTCCACCTCTATCATGCCCCACATATATATATACAGAGGTAAACCACTCATATGCACAAACAATACATAAACACGCACGCACATGTGTGGCAGTAAAAAGTCATCATCAATTATTTTGAATATGGATGTCGATACAAAAACTGCACAAAGTTTGATTTTAGAAGCCAAAAAAGCACTAAAAAAACACTAAAAAAAGTATCTTATCTCTAATCAAATTAAAAAAAAAAAAAAAATTGCATCTGCCAACAAACTACAACTTGTATGCATAGAAAAATGATGTTTATATAAATATATTATGGTTAAAATGTCATACATACACACGCGCGCATTAACATTTTATCAATTCAATCAATCGTTAATACTTACCAAACAACACCGAAAGCACCATAACCGATGGGCCGATCCGGTTGTACATCTTGCGGTACGGCTGGCGGTTGATAGTAGGGGGCAGCAGCAGCAAGTATGGCACCTTGGGGTGCACTGCTGGCAGCTCCACCTTGTACCAGTGACATTGAAACGCTCATTTGATACAATCACACAATCACCCACAAAATCAATTTATTATTATTAATATACTTTTGTTATTGTTGTTATTGTTATTATTATTATTGTACAGTTTCTTTTTCGTTTGTTTTTGTTATTGTTGTGGGTGTTATTGTGTAAATGGAGGTGCGTGTACATATAAAGATTATGACGTTCGACGACACCAACGGCTACGACAACAACAACACCTCAATATAAACATTCAAAAGTTATTATTGTTGTTGTTTATATTCGTTTTATTTTTTCTCTCTTCCCTCTTATAATGTAATCAGATGCCGTGAGAGATAAGTGCTTTCATATAACCCAAGTTTTCGTACAGTTAGTAGAGTCCTAACAAGTTATGAATAGAAAGAAAATGAATGTTTGTAGGTGTGTATGGGGGGTAGGGGGTGAAAATTTGTAGTCAACATTCAATTAGTCGAATTATTTTTATATTCCGCGCGTTTCCTTTATTGTATTTTTTGTTAACACTGCATTGCTTTTCGCACCTTCTTTATAATGTAAACGTTGATTTTGTAATAAAAGTTGACTGTCGCAGCATAATTAACCTTAAGAGATAAAACAATAAAAACAAAACGAAACAATTTAATGAAAAACAAGTGAAAATATTATAATCAAAAATTGTAGGCGTGGCTGCTAACGAATTTGATTTCGTTTAATTTAAAATCGACCTAAATCAAGCCACAAATTTCTTTTCAACATCTCTCGATAATATATCAAAATAAAAACAGACAGACACACTTACAGATGGATTCAGTGGGAACGTAGCAAACGGAATGATCTTCTTTCTCCCTCCTAGTTAATCACATAAAGTTCAATGTAAGTCTATTACTTACATTTACACGTAAATATATGTTTGTTGTATGTATGTCTGTGTATGCAAAACTGTTAACTTGCTAAATTTTCAAACTTTTGATACAACTGTTTTACAATTTTCTCTTTAATAATATTATTGCTACAAAACATACACACCTGCAGCAACAAAATCACATAATTATGAGACACACACTACAAAACATTGTAAAAGCTGTTTTTTTTTTTGGGGGGGGGATTTTTATATTTGTCACCAATGGCAGCTAAATAGTTATTAGGCAAAAGAGAGAAATTATTGCATTTCACTTAAATTTATGCTGTAGTAGAGTAAATATTGTTCGTCTGAATTATGCCTCTCTCTCTCTTTCTCTCTCTAACAAAACAAGCCATGCGCTGCAAATTATAATAAAATGATATCAATAGCAGTGAGAAAGTTATCACAGAATCCGAAAAGAGTGATTTGTAAAAGGCAGCCACACATTGGGGTGAAATAGTGAATATTTTACAAAAAAAAAAAAGAGGGTGTGATATAAACATATTTATATTGTAATAATGTACGTATTGGGGTAGTAGACTGAGACTGCAGAAGAAATGTAATGAAAAGAGAAAAACTTAATGAGAGAGCAATTCACCACTTTAGAGTGTGATTTAAAAAATAACAACAATAAAAGTAATGTTACACAGTTGTGCATATTACATACATACACATTAAATTAAAGTATTCTGCACATAATCACACACACATCCAACAGCAATGGTAAAAATAGTTGATAGAAATGTACGAAATAATGGGAACTTACTTCTTTGTAAAAAAAAAAACACCAACCACGTTTATTATCTCTTTGCTGTTGTCAGACAATATCAAGGTAAACAAACTTGATTTTTTTCCTTTGAAAAGTATGTTTTTTACTATTGATTATGTTTTTTTTTTAACATTTGTTATTTTACATTCAAGTACATACAAACGCAGACGTTTATCTCATTTTTTGTTTTTGTTTTTGTTTTTTTTTCATGTATAACCGCATACAACAATGTTATGATGCCGGTTGGGGAACACAAAAACAAAAAAGAGAGCTTAATAGAGCGAGCAAGAGGCACAGCTATAAAACAATAACAATAACAACAATGATACCGTTTAGTTAGAGTTGGCTACTAACCGTATTTGTATCCACATTAAAGACACCGCAAGGGGGCATGTACAAATCAATTTTTTGAGTGAATTAATGAGCACAAGAGATTTTTAATATGCATAGGTAGTGAGAGCACAACGCACACAATATGAAGTGGATTTAGTGTTAGTTAGTTGGGGGGTTACATATGCACAAACATCGTTACGAATAGCGTTGTTTGTGTATGGTGTTGTTGTTTTGTTCGTTAAGAAGATGTCAACTCAAATAAATGTTTTTTTTTTCATTACATTGCATATACGTACAAAACAACATACATACGCATACACACATATATATGTATATATACTTATAAACAATTCCAACTTTAATTTAGACATTTGTATAAATGTACGCGTTACATACAAAAATGTATTTATATGAAATATTTATGTATTTATTATATCAACACTTGTGTACACACAACACCCAAACGTAAGTTTTTTTTGTAGAATTACTGTTACTGTAAAAATAACAGTAAAGTAATCTTTATATGTCCCGTAACTGTTCCTTTTTCTACCATTTATCCCCGGCAATATTGGGTGTAGGTTTATGAGACATTTTCTGCACACTATGTACATATAAGCATCTAACCCCAAAAAAAAGGAAGATTCCCACATATAAACAGAAAATTGAGTAGAATGTATAGCGCGCGCACACACACATATATACTGACTTGTACTTACAGAGTAATATGCAAACGCACACACAGCAAAGCAAGAGAGTATTAATATTTATTAATTTCTTTTAATATTTCACACCGACACACATATTTTATACAGACATTCAGTTTCAGCCTTGCGCTAAGTTATTAAAATATTTAAATGTTTAACTTTTATCATAGATATTGTAATTATTACTTTTTTACTTTTTTTTTAAATTTTTATATTAATATTATTTTCATGTACTCTTCTTCACGCGTTCACACAATCTTTTACACACAAACAAACAAAAGATGAAAAAAACGTTCTTTTAACGGCGACTGATTTGTTGTTGTTACTACTGTGTAGTTGCTCAATTATAATTTTTCACATGGAGCACTTTTTTCTTTTTTCTAGTTTAGCGAACTTTGTTCTCGTTCTCGTTTTTTTTTTTTTTTTGAGGGTAGTGTAAGAGAAATGCTTTAATTTATAAATGCTTTCTCATTCATTTCATGTTGCAACATGCATTATATATAATATTATTTGCTTTTTAATTTATTTCACTTTTTTCAGATGTCCTGAACATGTGTAGTGAGTTATTTTGTTACTGTGTTTTGTAATATAAATTGAAACATCAAACCAGCCATTCGCTTTTTTCAACTAACACGTACGAAACCCAAGCACTAACTAAATTGAGTACTTGTAAGTATTGTTGAAGTAAGCAGTAATCGCAACCAGCAGCACCAGCAGGGAGATATTGTGATTGACTCACACGAACAAAAAAGTTCGAGGGGACTATTGAGTCAAGTGAACGATCGGAATTAGTTGGCACTCTTTGTGTATGGAGTTCAGTATTGCTGTTAAATTGATTAAATAATCTTTTTCAAATAATAATAATCAAATATACATGCAAAAATGATTCAATTCAGTGTAATTTTTAATAAATTTTTTAATATATTCTAATGTTATCGCACTACCACACACTGTGCTTAAAAATAATGGAAAAATTTAAAATTATAGCAACTTTATAAACGGATATTTCAAAGAAAGAGAAAGATAAGACAACACGAAACTAATCCACTTATTAATATTTTAATATTTTGTATAATGTTGCATTACTAACATTCCCACTTTAAGTTTGCCGCCAAGACGGTACAACCTTGGCTAATTTGCTTATTAAATACTTGTTAGGATGGTCTTAGGTCATCGGGAAATTATGAAAAACTTGAAAAACAAACACAAAGCTAATATTTATTATTATTTATTTATTACATAGAGATGAAATAATAAATTGCTCTGCTCTGCTCTATAGATATAATGGTTCTATAAATTCAATTGAAAAGTTTTATGCAACTTTAATTATTTTCTAAATAAATCTTGCTCAAGCGAATATTATCATTAAATATATAACAGCAAATTATAATATGAGACAATCGGATTTGTAAAGGACGCTATATAACAAATTTATTGCTGTTGTGTAGAATTGCCGTTCCAGGTGGCATTCTCATCATCTGAATCTTTACGGTTATCTGACAAGCGATGTATATTGGAATTACTCACATAACGACGATAAACGGTATTTACTTCGGAATCATTCTTATCACGATTATTGTAGCCGGATGTTGAAGCTTCTATATTACCGCTCATGAAACGATCCAAGTTCCGGCGTTTAGCTCTACATTAAAATTAAAACCATTTAGAATAGACCCCTGACGAGGAAAACCAACTGAAACTTACGAATCGTTCTTGTTGCCAGCGTCTTCATTGGCACGCTTTTGGGCACCACTGCGAGCATTATCATTTCCACCCGTAATTTTTTCCATTATCCAATTCTTGCCCATCATTATTGCAGCAATAATTGGATTCACTACTGTCCAGACAATATTAGATAACATATTAAATAGACCGCCAGAACGACTTATAATAGCAGATGGACCGCTACCTTCTTTGGCAATTACTAGAATAACGGCACTGGGCACAAGACCCAGTTCCGTTAAATTCATTGCATCGTGTTCAACAGTAAATTCTCGTTTAGGATATGTTGTGACCAAAATGAAGTCTTTAATGCCGGTAACTGGCAACAATTCATTCTTGACATAGTCACGCACCTCCGCCAGTGTCGTGGAACATTTGAAACTATGATTTTTGGACAATCCATTGCCAAAACGAAACTGCAAACGTGATTCATCTGGTGCTGCTGCTGTTGTTGCTGCTGCAATCCCAGCTTCACCCGTTGGCTTTGACGGTTGCGAAGTACTTGGCTGAATGTCTGTAGCAAATTTATGCACTCTTTCTGCTTTGTCGGCGGCTATTTGAGCTCTAATTCGCTCACGAGCAGCTTGTTCCTCTAAGCGGTCACGTTTCATATTCTCCTTCAGTTCCTTGAGTTCTTGCTCCTGTTGCCAGTCGCGCAGATTTTGTAAGTACTTACCTTCTTCGCGCCGCTTTAATTCACGCTCTTTTTCTAAACGTTTTTCCTCTTCAACGCGTTCCAGCCTCTTCTGTTCCAAGTTTTTGCGCGTCTCTGCCAATTTGATTTCCTCAGTTTTATCTTCAACCATTACTTCAGCAACTGGTGATGGTGATGGCGATGGTGGTTTATCGTTAGCAATTGCTGGTGATGCTGCCTTGTCGTTGGTATTAACTTCTTCGTGGGGTGCGGGTGGTGTAGATTGTTGTGTTGGTTTATTAGAACACACATCTCCATCACAAATAATATCCGATTTTTCATCAGCCCTTTCTTTAACAGTTTCAGTCACAGGTAGAGCAGCAGATGCATCTATTTCAGTTTTGTCATATTCATTTAATTGGGCCTGAGCAGAGGCGGCTTTTTGCTCTTGACATATAAAATTATTAATGGTGGAGCTGGCTGTCGATACTGCGGGACTCTTTCCAACCATTTGCAATACTTTAACAATTTTTGTATCCAGTTCCTCAACACTATTAAGGATGCCGGTGGCAATTTCCAAAGGTGTGCCAGATTTACCAATAAAAAATATAGATGGTACTGGTACCACTTGATATAAGCTGGCAAACTGTATATAGGCTTCGCTTTCACTTTGTATTTTAACAGCCACAAAATCATCAGATTCCAGCTTTTCCCGTACTACGGGCTCATTTATAAAACCGTTCAGCTTCTCTGTATTATCATCTTTACCTACAATGAAAATACAATTTTCACATTTCATTTGGTGCATATACACACACTTATACAAATAAAAATGTAAATTCATATACAGATGTGCTAGAAAATTCTTCAACTAACCTTCAATATAAACAACAAATATCGCATTTTTAGATTTGGAATGTGCAACAGCATCGGCTATATTGCCTTTATACCAATTCATGATTAAATTTCACGTTTTTTATGCGGTAATTTTAACAAAATAGTATTTATTCTGATAACTAAAAATTTCACAATATTTTTATGTTTTCGTTTCGTCAACAGCTGACTAACTATGACAAATTTTTCAAGTTTACTGTGAATGAGACTAGACAAGACAGAATGAATACATATATATGATGTATTGCTTCTTTACTGCTACAAACCAAATGTTTAAAAAGGTTATTATGCAGTAAAATCTTATAATTATTTAAAAAGGGGAACAAATAACAACATTTGTTTAATTACTTTGCTTGTTAGTGCAGGTATTCATGTCGGATAGTAAAACTTTTGTATATATGCACACTTCTGTTTTTATAGAGGCAATTCACAATATAAAGCAATTCTATCTGTTTGATCCCTTAAGGTATTCAAAATCTTGGCTTCACTTAAAAATTACTTTGCTTCGTAGATGCTCGAAATTAAAAACACATAGTCATTGGAAGTTTATGAAATATTTCGATGAGAAAAAAAGTAATCGAACCAAACATGTATTTTTATATTTTTTAATTAGTGAAAGCTTAATAAATATTGATATATATGATGGGAAGGTTAGCCAATCTCTTTTCAACTCTTCCAATTTATGCCAACTTTAAGTATTTTAAGTGTAGCATATATTGTGTACACTTAGTACCATTTTCTTTTTTGTCTTTATGCAATAATGGTAAAATTTACTTAAAAATTACGTACATTATTAAATTTAAAAGAAAGCTTAAACTTTATTATTCCATACTCCGTATTAATCTCTTAATAAATTGGACTATTTTCATTAAATTCTGCAATTGTTATAAACATACGTTTTATTTGGTTTTATTTTATTAGAAAATTTCTTTTTACCTTGAACATCTGTCTCACTTTGTATCACGGAAGTGGCCCGAGATGATATATCGCTTCTAGCAACACAATTAATTCGGGGTACACGAACACAAAGGCGTCTCAGCTTGTGGCCATTATAGAAATTGCCATGAACAATAGTTGAAGTGTCAGTACACTCATCATCTGTACAGATAATTATTGATATTTAATATTAGTCCAGCCCTTATGTTAATTTACCTAAATTTATATTTAATTTCTCCATATTGTAGCGTTCAACTCGTACAGCACAACGCTTTAATGGTATTTGGTCTCGTAATTCAGAGAGTGGTCTTCCTATGTGCGGTGAACGGCTTACATTCACCCTGAGCCTTTTAAGTTTAAAAACAGCAGTAGCAGGCATTTTATCCAATTATTATTTCTTACAATTAATATAAAAAATAAAATGTTTCTTTAAAATATATCCACAACTATTATAATTGAAAACAATACACAGTATGACGATGTTCCAAAACGTTCTCAAGCGATAACATAACAGTTATACAAAATTAGCGCAACACAAAATTTTGCGAATCATTATATATAATAATTTCTTCATCTTAAAATTAATATTTTCTGTCAACAGTTGCTTAAGATATTTCGGAGAAATAATTTAAATAAATATATAATTTCGTTAATAATAAGAATGTTATATGATGAGAAGAAAAAATTAAATTTATAAAAAAAAAAAAAAATTTGTGTTTCGTTTTCGTTTGTATACTTGTATATAAAGAAGCAGCTTTAATAGAAACGATATACGGCTAAACGTTCCCTTCACATAACTCAAAATATCAATGTTATATATAAATTATAAATAAAGAAGTAAGGTGTTGGTGGTCCTGTGGCGCAATGGATAACGCGTCTGACTACGGATCAGAAGATTCCAGGTTCGACTCCTGGCAGGATCGACAATTTTTTTTTTTTGTTCACATTATGTAGAATTTTTTGTTTTAATAATTTTATATTGATAATTTATAAACATTTGCTAAAAAGAATTAATTGTCATTATTTAACAAAGTTGTGCGGTCTGTAGCAAGAATAAAATCAGCTAATCACTGCCACTGCCACTGTTGCGTTGTAACCTAGTATTCATTTTCTTTTCCTTCGTTCTACTAGTGTTCTTATTTGTGCATAAGTATGTTTTGCATACAGATGGTTTACTTGCAATAGAAAAATTCAACCAAAAAACGAGTCATCGATAGCAGTAGTGCGATTGTTTAAATTTTCTATTAGAAAAATATCAAATTTCCACAAAAAAGAAGAATTTCTCAAAAACTTGTTTATTTCTTATTAAAGTTTTTGAAATAGTTCAATTTAATATAAAACAAAACACAATGGGTGACATCAGCATGCTTATGGAAATGGGATTCCCCAAAGAAAAAGCGTAAGGGCCGGCTTTTTCGTGAATGTTGTTAGTGAAATAAATTTTATGTGTGTTTTTGCAGTGAGTATGCTATGAAGGTGACTAATAATAAAGGAGTAGAGCCTGCCATGGAATGGTTATTGGCTCATGCTGATGAGGAAATACCCAAAGAAACTGCTGGCATGACTGTGGGGGCAACACCAGAAACCGAACCGTCAACCAATGAAGCTGCTTCATCGTCAACCGCAACACCAGAAGTAGCTGCAGCGGTAGCCAAGTCATTAAAATGTGACGATTGTGGGAAATTGTGTAAAGATGAAGCGGAGTTGTCATTTCATGCGGCCAAAACGGGTCACAGTAATTTTTCAGAATCAACCGAGGAAAAAAAACCACTCACCGAGGAGGAGAAGAAACGTCAACTGGCTTTAATAGAAGAGAAATTAAAGCAGAAACGTTTAGAGCGGGAAGAACGCGAAAAGGCTGATGCTTTGGAAAGGGAGAAGAATCGAATTAAATCGGGCAAAGACATGACAGAGGCACGCAAACGTATGGAAGAGTTGGAAATGAAAAAATTGATAGAGCAACGCAAACGCGAGAAGGAAGAAGAGAAAGCTGCACGCGAAAGAGTCCGAGCACAAATTGAGTCCGACAAGCAACGCCGCAAAGCTGGGTAAGTTGGGGTACATGCGTCATTCCATATAAGTTAATGTGTTTCCTTTTTTCCTCTGGTAGTCAACAGCAACAAAACAAATCGCCCAATAAAACTGAAGCCGCCATCATATCCTCGGCTACCTCTACAACAATTACCACCGATAATAATAATGCTGGTGGCAGCAATGTAAATAAAACATCTAGCAAAGAATACACACGGACACGCATACAAATACGTTTACAAGACGGCTCCACGCTGACCGAAACATTTAATGTTAAAGAACAATTGTCAGCTGTACGGGTTTTTATACAAATGAAAACCGGCAACGATCTACCATTCGGTCTGATGACCAGTTTTCCTCGTAAAATCTTCAGTCATGAAGATTTTGAGAAGCCCTTGGACGTTTTAGGTTTGGTACCCTCCGCTGTATTAATTATGACGAAAAATGCTAATGCCTGAGAAGACTGGTGGACATGAATGTTTGTGTATCCTTCACAACTAAAACTGTATTTTTTAATTAATGAAAAAGAAAAAAGAAGAAAAAACAACAACAAAAATATGTAACAAGATTTTTTTTTTTTTTTAAATAATATGTCATAAATAAAAAGAACAAGAAATGTTTGACAAGCATTGATTGAGTAGTAGAAGTGAATTTCACACATTTATTATTATGATTATTATTATTATTGTTGTTTTTGTTTATTGTATATAATCTTATTGTTTTGGGTGTATTGGAAACGAAGTAATATAATCACAATGATTTAATAAACATGTGTTTCAACAGAAGAACGTGGACCGTTAGCCGTGCGTGCAGTTTCATGCATGTTTATCAATTGAATTATACGGCACGTATATAATTGATAATTAAAATTATTGCTTTTTTTGTAGTGCTGAGATTGATAGAGAGAGAGAGAGTAGTAGAGAAGAGGACTTATCTTCTTAGTATAGGTATACAGTTAAGTTTTACATTTTCTTAATAAATTTATGAAGTTTCATTTTTATACCACACTGCCGTTATACCGATTAATTTAAAACCAAATTGTAAATCAATTTAATAATGTCCGTCTGTCTCTCTGTCTATTCATGTAAATTTATACGCAGGCTACAGGTCGCATTTTTTGAGATATTTCCATGAAATTTGGTGGCAAGCACTTGTATTGATCCAAAGAGGAACTCAATTGAAAAAGGACCTGATTGGACCATTTTTGGACTTCCTCCCCATATAAAATGTTTTTTTTATTTTAAGAACAAACAAAAAATAAAAAAAAAATTGACATTTTTATCACTTTGAAACTTTTGAAAATTCAAATTTAAAAAAATTTAATTGAAGCATTTAATGGTCGAGCTTGACCGACTATAATATTTTCATTTTTTTTTAATAAATAAGTTTATAATTAATTTAAATTACGTCATCTTCCATTCCTTTATACAAAAATATACTCAATCTGTTAATTATATGGTAATACTTTAAAAATCTTTTGTTGCTTCAATAATTTACGATAATAAGTGTTGTAAGCCGATTGATTGATTGATTAGTGACCATTTACAGAGTAAGCCACATGATGAATTGTATTAATTTGTAAATATTGACAATGGGAAACTTCCAGGTGCCTTTCTCTTTAGCTTTTGCTTTGGATCGGTGACCGGGCGGCACCAAACTGGGATAACGTACCGGTTTCGATATGTGACAATTGGTTATAACCGTACCGCCCGGATAATCAACCAACACCGCCTCACTTAGTACCCCATCACAATCAATCAGCTCCAAGCTCTTGTTAAAACATATGCGTATCTCGGCCAAAAAACTGATTTCAGTTTTCAAGTCATAAACGCAGTGTATAGAAGGATTTTTACCCAGACCGTTAACCAAAGCCGTATGCAGGGCCACCACTGTATTGTTGGAATCGGGATGTATATCTGCCCGATCTAAAATTCTGGACAATTCATAATTCTGGCGCCAATTTAAACCTTGATCGAAATATTTCAGTTCATTGTTCAATTGTTCCAGAGTGGCAGCACAGGTGCCATGCTTAAGCCATTCATGTTGCCATAACCAATGTTCATCGGTACTCTCATCCCCATCAATATCGGGCCAATAATTATTCATACCGGACATAATGTCCTGCAAAGCTTTAATATCAAAATTGGCCGATTTATTGCAAAAATTCGGACCCATATGACCCAATTTTGTTGGCCATACACCATGTATGGTCCAGAACTCTTGATCCGAAGGCAATTTACATTTATGATTTTTGTCCTCTTCTCGCCAATGATAACAAGTGGTTACTGGCCATTGTTGCGTAAAGATTAACACGTCCCAGTCTGTTGAGGCTATTGTTGAATTGCTCATTAAACCAAATTCTACATCGAGATCGTCATCATGATATTCGGAAGAACTGAACTCTTCCGAATGGAATAGATTATGTTCCATGATTCTATACCGTTTCAAATCATTGGCTTCCTTAACATCTGCGCTTTCCATGGAGGTGGATTCAGAACTGTCAATGGATGCACTTTAAAAAGTAGTATCAGTAAAATATTATTAATCATGAACTGGAACGTTCGCTTTATTCTTATCAATACAAGTTAAGTTGTTTCAAAAAGTTACAACATGTAAACATTTTATTTATAAATTGATACTCCTCATAAGATGGGCGGTATATTAAGTTTCCTAGTGCGCTATTGCAATAACCAGAAGTTGATAATGATTTACACAAGTTTGTCCGTACGTCCATTTGTTTTTTGCATTTTGTGTCGTTATTCTTACGCTTGTAAATTTTGAGATATTAAGCTGAAATTTTTGTACAGACACTCCTAGTTTCTTCACACAGATTTCTATTTAAATTAAGCAATATTGGCAAAGAGGCACGCCCACAATCTACCAAAAATCTTTATAATCCTCTAGAAATTCAATATTTGGCGCACAAATTAATAATTAACTCAGCCTTGGATAAGTTAAAAATGGGCGTGGTAAGCCTGGACTTTTACGTTAATGCTTAATACACCCTACATATTGTATATAAAGATGTGAAGAGAGCATTGAAAATGTGGCCTAAGCTAAATAATTTTTTTTTTACTTGTTTGCTTTTTTCATTTATTGCTCATCGTAGAATTGTAGGGCATTTGGTTTTTATTTTCAAGTTTATATTATAAAGCATGCCTGGACTTAACATTGTGACACAATTTTCATTTATTATTTTGTTGTTTTTTTTTTTTGCTTTTGTATAAATAATAAAAAATCGTAAGCATTAGATTTCTTTGTTTATAACAAATGTTGGCAACACAACACACAATGACATTTTCTCATTCATTATACACATTTGTTTTTGTTTAGAGTTTAATTTCTTTTCTTGTTTGATAAGGAAATTTAATAATTTATTTTTAACTAAACAACTTTGTAACCTTTACCTGTCCACTGGTAATCCACCTGAAAGCATTAAGCAAGTGATTGCAATGAGGAAATTTTTTCCAAACATTTTCTTCTATTTTTTTTCTTTTTTCTTACTTTTTTGTTTTATTAAATTGTCTATTTAAAGTTGTCAGTGTATGTGTTTAAAACTTCTGGATTGTTATAAATTTATATATTTCGTTTTAATTTATTAGCAGTTTTACAAATTTTATTTCGTTTATTAATCCGCCAACTAATTGCTAGTGAAGAAGGAAAAAAAATTGTAATGTCTCTCTATTGCGCCTCTACTATTTTCTATAGTTAGTTAGTCTTGTTCGTTGTGTGTTTTCATAGTGTTGCTCTCGTGAGAGTTTTGTGTGGTTTTTTAATTGCATGTATCTCAATATTTCAATTTTTTAGATAATGATTTATTTGGAAACTAACTCAAGTCACTTGTACTAATAAAAACCAGTGGAAATAAAAAAAAAAAAATTAACACCCTACCCCACTTAGCTTCTCAAAAAATATGCTACAATTAATATAATGTATAAGTAAACGCGAGACACTTCTTGATATAAAATTATAAGAAAATTGTTTCTAAAAATGGCTTCATTTGATTCAAATTTAAATTAATTAAATATTTTCAACAAATTTTGATATGAAATATTAAGAATTACGATTTTTCGCAAAGTAAATACGTCCATCATTATAAAATCTTACCCAGCAAGATCATTCTAAAAATCCTTCAATTCGGTTCTTTTTCAATAGAGTTCCTTTTTGAACCTAAAACATGCCTATAAACTAAATTTCTTTAAAATATTTTTAAAAATGCAAGCTGTGACTTGCATACAAATTTATATGGACTGACGGACATGACTAAAGTCAATGCAGAAAGTGATTTTTATATTATTTGTTTAATGAAGGACGGGTGCTGCGTTTGCTGTTTAGGAGCTAAAAACGTTTGCATAAATTTAATATACTTTTTCTTGTTAGTGGTTTAGGGTTTAATTAGATATATACTAAAACTTGGATATTCACCACTTTAATACAATGTGAAGAAAGAAATTTATGTTTGGCAATAAAATTTTACACTAAATCGCCGTTTATTACTCTTACACTTCCTTCTCTCATTTTGTGTTAAGAATGCATTTGGTTTTAGGCTGGGGTACGTTTGTTGTATTTGAAACTGCAATATCGACTTTAGCTTATGCGCCCTCTATATAATGAAATTATATTCTTTACAACCGTAAAATGGTACATCTTTACAAGATTAACAAGAATTTTTATTAAATAAATTAAAATTTTCTAGCAAAGATTGTTTAAGTTATACATTTATAATAAAATCATTTAATTTGTAATAATTATAGTACATGTTATATTTTTAAGAATTATTAAGCTATTATCTTTAATGAAAGTGTTAAAAATTTATTATTTTTTAATGGAATTTAGTAGATGGAATACAATTATTACGTATTATTATTATTATCCATTAGAAAGATGTTTACTTTTAATAAATAAAATGAATGAACTAAAAACAAGCTTGAAGGGACGTCACCACATACGTAGGAGTGATTTAGTAACATCAAAATCAAAGCGAATTTAAAGATATCCGCAGTTCCGTCTATCATTGATTGGCATAATAAGATTAGACTTTGTATGTATATTTTAAATATCATTTGAAACATCAAGATGATGAAAACAAATTGCTTTATAATATTACATCTTGGAGTGGGAGTATATAAAATGAATATTTGTAATAGAAAGAAGAAGACTTTGGAGACCTAACAAGTATACTCGAATGTTAAGTCCAAATAGACATATTTGTCTGTCAGTCTGTCTTTTGGAAAGATTTTTTTACAACCCTTCCCAATAAAACAAATTTCCAAAAACCAAATTTTAAATGGCAATAGTCTCAACTCAAGCCAGTGTAACAATTCCACATGTTTAACCAAAGTAGAAGCATTAATTGTACGCCCATATATCGTTCAGTTGTTAATCATTCATAAAGAAAATTAATATAAATAAAAAATTGTTAATTACAAACGTACTAAAGACACGTCGCATACATTGATTGTTGAAAAAACAAAACAAAAGTAAACAAAAAAACAAAAAAAAAAGCCATCTATAGATTTATAGAACAGAAGAAAAATAGTAACGAGAGAGAGAAAACAACAATCATTAAAATCCTCACAGAGCAATGATCCCTCAATTTAATATTATAATTGCAACAATTATCATCCTCATGCTACTTGCGCAGATACCCAACACACACATGAAAAAAATGAATAAAATTTTTATCAACAGCAGCAATAACACTTTGGTATAAACAAGAAGAAGAAGAAGAAGAAGAAGAAGAAGAAGAAAAAAGAACAAAATATAATACACAAACACAACGGTATTTACAACAACAAATAGCGAAAAAAGTACTCCACAGAAGATTTCATTTATTTTATTAAGCTCCACCCCTAAAAGAGAGGAAAATATTTCTTTTTAAAACTCATTCAAAAAACGCAAGCGCAAGAAAATTTGTTTTTGTTTTTTTTTTTGGTTACTTCTTATTTTAAAAAGAACACAACGTACATACATCTTCACTAATGTGCAGTACAGTTATATAAGAAAAAAATGTGGAAAAGACAAGAAATAAATGCCATTTTATATTCACTACCACTACAACCATTCCAAGGTTGTTTAATGTTGGTAAGTATGTGACTTTGGCAAAATGTTTCGTAACATCCAGAAGAAGGCTCTACAGATCCACTAATATATCAAATACTGAGAGGAACCATTTACATCTGATTGTTCGTCCGTCCGTCCGTTCATTTGTGTGCCTAAAAATCGCAAAATCGTTCTTAAACTTTTATGAAAAATTTATAAAATCAGTTAAAAGACACGCCCTTAGAGTTTTGCAGTTTTACATAAAGAAGACATAAAATTGTAATATATTACTTAAAAGCCTTCCTTATTATTATTATTTATTATTTATTATTGTTGAAGTATTCAAAATTTGGCTTAAGATCATTTCTACTATTTTTTTTTTTTTTTTTATTTAAAATCAATTGAACGGCGACACTTACTTGGGCTGGCTCTACACTGTATGCAATCAAACTTTATAGCAGTGGATTTATGCAGTACAACGAATATATATGTACGTGTTGTATTATTGTATGTTGCTCTGTAGGTAGGCATGTACACTGAAGTTGTGTGTAATTATATTTTTTTTTTACGTCTGTGTCACTTCCGTAAAGCTATTATTAGCTGTTCTACACATTGCTCTAGCAAGTACATATATATACACACACACACAAATCTACCAATGCATGCAAACAAACGTTTCTGTTTATAAGTACGTGTGTTTGTGTGTGTTGGATACAGTTACAAACAGTTTTATCATTTTTAATGGGTTATAATACTTTTACTGTGTGTGTACTTTATTTCTTGTTCTTCTCTTTTTTTTTCATTTTTTCTGTACTCTCTGTAACTTTTCACTGCCACACTATCATCAGAGAGATGAGTTGACACAGATGATGTTAATAATGATGGTGATGATGTCGTTGATAATGGCCACCATTTTTTGAGAATTAATGGCCAAAGTTACTAGCCCCCTCTTCCTCTACCCTTCTATCATTTATTTCTTTTTGGCCGTTTTTTTTTTTTCATAACCTTACATTTATACGTAATTAAATTGATAGTAGTACTTTTGGGAGATGACTGTTTTTATATGAGTGTGTATGTGTGTGTGTGTGTGTTTGTTTGTACTTTTAGATGAGTGTAAGTTCAGCAATTAAGGGGAGATTAGAGCTGGAAATTGTAGTTATAAAGAAATGAATTAATGGGGAAGTAAGAAAATGAAAAAAGTACCAGAGAGAATAAGAAAGAGACAGCGAATAAGATTTATTAATAAACTTTACTTAATTAATTAAATAGTAAAGAGAAAAAACCATGAAAATTTAAAAAAAAAAATGAATATTTGAAGATGGCCAATTATAAAAAATTTTCAGATTTATATCTAGCAAATTATTTTGACAACAATTTCTTACATACTTGATTCCAATTAAAGCACGTATATCCAAAATTATAATAAATTCAATATGGCGGTGAGCTTCGATTATCAATTTTTTCCTAAACCGTACAATAAGACAAAACTTGATAGTAGAATGTTGTAAGTTTGCGATATCTTAGAAAAATTCAATATGGCGACTAGGCCCAGTTGTTAAAAACTATTCGATATGGGTATCAAATAAGAGAGGTTCACACGTATAATGCAATGAAGTAATTGGCTTCATGCCAACTTCAATATGGTAGGTCTTCGAAGTTGTTGAATTTCTTATTTTTTACAAACTATTCGATATGGGCATCAAAAGAAAGGGCTTGACCTATAGAATACAATACAAAATTATACCCCCCACAAAATGGCGGATTAATAATTTGTTTACAATGTAAGTGATATGGAAGTCATATAAAACTATGTGATAAAATAAAAAAAAAAAATCAAATATGGCGGCAGTCAAGAGATATCAAATTACAAATTACAGATGGAATTTTTTTTTTTGTTATAATAAAATATGACGGCTGCCAGAAGAAGGTACATTTATACGATATATAACAAAATGGGTATCAAATGAAAAACCTGGTATAGAATGCCCTCAACTTGCGATATCTTACAAAATTTAATGTGGTTGAAATTTAAACTATTCAAAAACGTAACGTAAGTATAAGCGATGCATATTATTATTTATAAATCACTTGAGCTGAAAAATGATTATATTTTAATTAATGTTAAATTACTTTAGATACGATATATTATCGCTTGCTCATATTTTAATCATTTCGATTGCAAAAATATATTTAAAATAGATTACAGACCGTTACGATATTTATTGATATGATAAAGAAATCAAAACAAAACACTTGTCATATAACACCAAGTCGATACAATAAGTTTTTATGAAAAAAAAAAATAAATAAAAATAACTGTAACTTAAGATTATTAATATAATTCATTCCATTTCATTATGTCAGTTTTTTCTTTTTTTTTTTTTTTTGTGATACATGAAAATCTGTCTAAATATAATGTTCGGCAGTGATACAAAACAATAAAAACCTCTTCACCAATGAGAATTGTATATGATGTGACTACCCTCAGTGTTCTTCTTGTGTTTGTTATTTTTACGTGTTTTTTTTTTCTTTTTTCTACCAAGAGAATGTTTTTTATAGCTTTAGGAGTGCGTGTGTGGAGGATACACGTTGGCTTACAAGTTTCTTAAAAAGGTTAAGAATAATATTTACATACGTATACGTATATATACACATACTCACTTAGACAGCACTTGTTATTATAAATAATATAATGCTTGAAATAGAAAACATTATAATGAAGGTATGGTGGTAGAGGGAGGAGGGGAACACCCTTCTTAAAATTCATCATTCATTTTAAGTAGTTGAACAAACAAATCATAATCATATAAGTAGACAAATACTACGTGTACACATGCATGATATAAATTCGTAGTTAAGCGCGCATATAAATAAATAATGTACATAAAAAAAAAAAAAAAACCAAACGAACCAACATTATATCATTACATATAATTTTTGAAAACGTGACAACTTTTTTTTTATGTGCATTTTTTACATTGATGATGGAAATGTAACATTTATTCAAAATAAGCTGAGATTATGTGATTAGAGTAATAAATGACTGCAACAACAGCAAAAACCAACAACTGCAAAATAATAGAAAATTAAAAAAAATTTGTGTTAATAAAAAATTTAAAAATTAAAAAAAATTTATGTTAATAAATATTAAAAAAAAAAAAATTTTATAGAATTTTTTTTTTCACAGTCCACTGGAAGGTTTCTTTGGTTTACGAGGGAGAACCACAGAATACAGTTTAAGAACCATTGGTGTAAAGAATGACAAGTGAAAAATTAAATTTGATCACAACTGAAATACTCTTACTATACAATACAATGAAAATGTGGGTGTGGCAGGTACATGTTGTCCCTACGTACATATTTTTTTCATATTTACATTTTTTTCAGTTGCTGAGTGGGCTAAGGCTTTGTTTTAGTAAACTTTACACAGACACAGGTTCAAATCTAGCTGAGAAAAAAAGTGAAAAAAGTGAATCGAAGCCGCGAACCAGCTAAGTGTTCTGTCTTTAGCCTAATACGGACGTCCCTGACATAACAATTTTAAAGTCAATAGATGCACTGATGAAGAGTGCAAATATTGGGTCGAATTTTTTTAACTAGACGTTTCATACTTGACGACTCATTATTTTGTCTATTGAGCTTTCTGTCTTAAATAAATTTAGAATACACAGAGACAGAGTAGATGATTTTTACACTGCTTTGGTTGACTTTAAAGTTGACATGAAAAATTTTTTACAATCGTTTACCTGTTAATAGGTGCATGATTAACATTATATGTAAATAAATTTGAGTCTGTACAGTATTTTCTGTTATTTGTGATATATGTTCAAGTCAATTATACCCTTATACACACAAATTAATCAAATGTGCGATAATTTACTTTCATCATCTTTTACTACACTAAACACCCGGACAGTATTGCATTTTACATGCATGTGTCATGTGCCCCTCTAAGCTTATCTAAAAATTTGCATGCAACACTGAGAAAATAGACACTTTTAGCATATGAGTGTTTGTTTAGATTGTATTTGAATAAAATTATGAACTTCGTAAAACGTGAGGACAAATGATTCTCATCTCTCCCCCCTTTCTCAACGAGTAGTAGTTAGCAAGATAAATAGACAAACTTGATATGTAACTGACTGTAGAAGAAGACTTTATTGCATTGAGATGAAGACAATGATGATGATGATGATGATGATGTTTATACAAGAGAGAGGGAGAGAGTTATTGCCTTCTTGGGTTATGTAAAGTGCACTCGTACAATACCAAAATGCAATTTATCTTTACATCATGCCATCCAACCATTCGCACACACAACACAATGGCTTGTTATGATGCAAAAAAGACTTTGAGTATATTAAACATATCAAAAGATGGACGGACATACGGACATACGGTCTTACAATCAGTTTAAGTGTTTTTGTGCTGGCACAAGGTAAAGTATGTAAAGTTGTATATATTGGGATAATAAGCTGTAATAGGAGTGAAGTGTGAAAAGTTAAAATATCCAAAAACTTTATTATTGTCATGCATTGTACGTATGTGCCGAGCTATTGTTGTTGCTGGTATTGTTGTTTGAGAACACTTTTTGCTAACATTTCTGCATAATAATGATGCTTGGTTTTATACTTTGCCAATAATTCAAATAAACTCTTGGCATTGTTACAAAAATTGTATAAGAAGTTGCAAAAACAAAAACAAAAACAAAAAATAAAGGGAAATCCAGTCAGAGGAAAGAGCAAGAAAAGAAGAAGAATAAATTGTTAGAAATACTGAATTATTGTTGTATATAAATATGTGTAAGTGAGACAGAGAGAGAGAGAGAGAGAGAGAGAGAGAGTTTTATAAAACATATTATATTATATTTGCATTTGTATTTGTATATAAATATATCTTGTCTAAGTAGGTGATTGTACGTTTAGCTGTCATTGCTGACAATTTGTGCACAATTTTCCTCAAACCAATTTGTAATTTAACATTTGGGGACTTGGTGAATAGTTTCTGTATGGATATGTTGAATAGTGCGTTTTAAATTGGTTTATCACACACACACACTCACACTCATTCATGCAAATAACACAACATTAATAGCAACAACAACAACAACATCATATCACTTCGTTATCAACAACATGTCAAATATCTAGATATGAATGGCAAAGTGGTCTAATCTGTAAGAGACAGTTATTATCACCACGTTTACTCAAAGAGATAGTTAGAGTACAGCTGCGGGCAAAAATTTTGAAAGAAAATCATTCATCTTTGACAAAATTGTTATAACCCACACTCACTCAATACAAATACATTAACAAAATAATAATAAATTACAATTTGTTGACAATTTGTTACACAGTGATGGTGATGTTCTAAGTTCAGTATGAAAATCTGTTTCTATCTAGCCATGTCAGTCCATAACACCTTAATATTAAGAATATTTACCCAAAATATGTTGATTTTCCTGATCAATATCGATTGATGGCCACGCCCACAATTGAGAATAAAACACTTACAAGTACCACAATACACATAAAAAGTAAGTAAATCAAATATGGCTTAGGCTACATCTACATATAAATGGTAGGCGTGGCATACATAAGATTACGCCCTCTAATAATAACGTATTTGCTTGCAATTTGATTTTTTTTACACTAAATATAGACTTTTGTAAATTGTGACCGTATTTGTTATCTGACCACGCCCATTCGTTTGTCATAACAATGAAAAAGATAATTATAGAAATTCGTATCAAATTTCAAGTTTGTAGGTTCATTTTTATGGCAGCTATATAGATTTTTGTCGATTGTGGGCGTGTCTCTTAACTGATTTTGTTCATTTTATACATCAATCTAAGTACAGAAACTAATACAACAGTAAACAACTCTTCTATGTAATTAATTTATTATGTCAACAAAGTCGTGTAGAGTGTAATAAAAAATATGTACTCGTATATCTATGGACGCATAAGTCCGTAGGCATTGTGGTGATATTCTCTTTTGTAGTGGACATAAATTTATAGTCATTGCTTAACGAAGCATTCTTTAGAAGATGTGGCGTAAAAGTCTCCACCACAACAATCGGCTGAAACCAAATTCCAATGTACTCCATGCATAAGTGTTTGTATTCGAAACGTTGGAAAATGATTTTTTACTCTCTTCGTTTAATTTACTTGAAGACTTAAATTTAAATAAAATAAAATTGTCATTGAGTGTCCGGTTTATCCTTTATACTTTTTTTTTTCGGTTCTATACTGAAAAAAGAAACACACACACACACACATTTGCTTGTGTTAATAAAGACTAACTGACAAATTTTTTGTTTGCTTTGGGTTGCAGCAGCAGTTCCATTTAAGCTTTTAGATCAACATCTTTTACATTATTAGGTATGTGTGTGTGTCTACGGATAGTCAATTTGCAGATAACTGTTTAATCACATATGACCACAGTCACACATACACCCTAACAGCTATAAGATGAACACTGAATGTCTGCATTGAATTGGTTGGTTGGTCAGAGTTGTATGCATCTCTCACCCATACTACGGTTGATTTACACACATAGGCAATATCAGTTAAATGATTGTCATCCCTAAAGTGCAATTAATATGTAAATAGCATGTTCAGTTATTGCACTTGAACAGCAATTGCTTGATATAACCACACACACCGTACAACCCCAATCAATGAACGTGAATGCATATGATACGTACATGTATATACGAGTACATACATTCATATATGCTAAAGTTTGAGAGGCAATGGTGTAAGATTTGGAATAAAAATCTAATGAAAAAAGATTGACTTCTATTATATTATGTGAAGAGCCGTAATCAGGTACTGGTTCGTATGCATATAGGAGTTGAGGATATTCAAAATTTGTCCTAATTATAGTTAGTTTTTTACTTTTCATCCACTTCACTTTATTCATTTACTTACTTCTTTGTTTTTTTATATCCTTGTTGTAACCTACACCCCATATGGTAAGAGTATTAAGTTTGTGCGGATGTTTGTAACTCTTAAATGGGAAACCGATCGATTCAGAATTAAAATCTTAAAAGATGTAACCATGTTCGCGTGTCCGTCAGTGTGTCCATGTAAATTTGTGCGTTAGCTACTAAGTGCATTTTTTGAAATATTTCAATAAAACCCTATACAAAGACATGTCTTGACTCAAAAAGGTACCCTATTGAAAATGGTTCGAATCGGATCATTTTTAGAACTCGTCCCTATATAAGGTCGTATATTAATGGAAGTCTTAATATGACCAAAAATTGCAATTCTTAACATATTTTGACAAAATTTGGTAAAAAAAATAGTTAATTAACTAAATAATAGGCTGGGTCAAATTTTGGATCCGATCGCACTATTTTTAGAACCTCTTTTCCATATATATGGCAGTGCTTCGCTTATACAGAGAACTAATTGTAGCTTAATTTTGGGGCCCGCCCTGAAACGGAGTACGGGCATAGGTGCTTCGTCCAAGGACGACGGGGCCAAAACAAATATGCAAAAAGCAATTTATATATCTAGGGATCAATAACTACTTTTTAGCAAACATAACACCAATGGGATACCAACCCATGGGCAATAGGCTGTCCGAAGTTGGGAGATCAAGTGATCGACAGTTCTACCAAAGACTAAGTTTGGTACCGCGGGGTACTGGAGCCCCAAGAACTAAGGTTCTTGCCAGTACGTACTCTTGGGTAGGCCCCCTTGTGGGAGCTTCGCGGGGACTGTAAAATCGCTGGTAGGGCATGGATGAAAACCCTGTCACCAAGGGGTGAACTTACATGGCCTATAATGTAAGTTCTAAAGTTGGGACCTCCTTCGGGGGGGGCGCAGGGACGCTTAATTCCCTACAAAAGTCTAATAGAGTCTCTACGACGGGTATAGACGTAAAACACAAACTTAATGTAGCTTAATTTAAGAAATTAAGTGGTGTAGGGTATTAAACAGTCGGATTTGATCGATTATAACATTTTCTGTTATTCTTCTTAATGTATATTTTGTACAAAAGTTTTGCTACACAGCACTATCACTTAAACGAAAGAAACTCTACTAAAAATTAGTTGGACATAATAGTTATGGGTTAATAAAATAATATGTCTTGCTCTCTTGCTATTGTACATAATCTTATAGCGCCATTACACTAACAACAATCGCAAAATTATATGCGGTTTAATTTCTCGCCATAAAATTGTATAATTTTGTGTTGACATTATCGTAAAATCGCCTTAACGGAGCCATTTTGGTAAATATTTATATGCAATATAAACTCTTCCTCTTCTTTACTATAGCCTTCTCCCTGATATATGTGTAATATAATAAAAATGCTACATCATTGGTTACATTGTTGATTAACATTAAATGGAATTAATTTCTCTTTTAAACAGATTTTTATAGATTGTAAATAAATAATTTTAATACCTTTTTCAAATTTTATTATATAAAATACTTAATTTTATTGTTGTCGGTAAGTTAATATTTCTGTGAATTGATTTAACTGCTTTTGTATGTTAATTTTATGTGGGTGTGTAAAAAATTGTATGTTAATTTGACCATTTTGGAAGTTAATTAAAAGAACATTTGTATAAATTTCATTGTTATATATATATTATGGGCGTGGCGTAAGCGGTGTCCGTACGTCCACTTCTCTTTATTTCCTAAATTCATCAAAAATAAACAAACGGTAATGGAAAGTCCGTTACTAACTTATTATAATTAAAAAAGTATACTTTATTTAAATAATAGTTTAGAAATAAAATAAAATAATACAATTGCATAAATTTATTATATATCCGAGGTGTACTACTCTTAATAATATTGATGAGATTCAAATAGCCAATACTCGTAATGTGTAAATAATTGAATAATGAAATTTTGTATATAAGTATGTGTATGTGTTATATAAAATGCTTATTATAAAAGAATTTTAAAATATTCATTTTTAAGTACAAAAATTATGTTAATAATTGCTAAATTTAAGACGGAGGTATGGACAAACCTTTTTAATTCATATAAACTAGAACAAAAACCAATTTGAAAATTTCAACATTAGATATATTTTCATATTAGTGTTTTGTTTATTAATATTTGTTAAACTGTGTTGTATCTTAAAAGTAGCCATTGGTACTTCAGAAATACGCACTTTGCACAAAGATCTCATTTCGAAGTTTTATTCACATTTTCTAACAAATAATTACAATTAATATATATGAAGTACAAAAGGTCATTAATAAAATTAATCAATTAATACCGATCGACGACCACCTCTATAGATCGCATCTGTTTAGTTTAATCCACCTTCATATAATGACAAAAATTTTGCTAAATAGAATAAATCTTCAAAAATGGTTTATTAAACAAATACTTTGAAATAAATTAAAGATTCGGTGTATACCCATGCAATGCTTGTATTGAATGAATTTAAATGATTGACTGATTATGATAAAAAAATCCAAACACGTTTTTAGGAAAACATTTTTTCTTCAATGTCATCAATAAATAAAAAACGCATACCTAATAATAAAATGCGTGTAACAAAAAATTATATAACAAATAAAAATTTTTGTATGATTTTCCAGGCGATTGCACAGACAAATTTGCATTTTGGTCTTGTTCCTGCTTTTTTTTTTGTTTTGTTTTTGTTTTTACCGTAAATAGATCCATTTGTGGATTGATTACATATAAATGAACATAATCAAGCGTGTATAAAAAATGTAGAAGCATGAGCATAATACGTGAAATTTGAAAAAATAAAAAAACCAAAGAGAAAAATTTATAGAATTTGAAAAAAAGTTTTATTACGTTAACAAGCAACGAAAAGTTTGTGTATATGCATGTACGCGTAGAAAGTAAAGTAAAGTTTTTTTGGCGAACAGCTTCTCCTGACAGCTTGACAGGTAATATTTTCAAGTTGCTATGCGACGTTCTTGGCATGTACGCAGTTTAAAAATATTTTCAAACATGTAAAAAACTAAATTTGGTTTCTGCGTGTTGCAAACGGAGTGACAAACTTAATATATCATCAAGGTGGAGGATATAAAAAACTGTATTCTTTTGGTTTAAAAAAGAGAATAATCGTCGCATCCAACCCACTGCAGAGCTTTTTATACAAACTAGTTTTTGCAAAATATTATAAAGGTTTGTTGCGTACTCTGAAGAATACCCTGATTAAGCAAAGGGTCTCAGTTAAGTAAGATAATGGTTCCAAACCATTTCTAAATTCAATTAATGCCGACCATGAAAATATTTTTATTTTATTGTCAAGTCCTTCATATTTCATTTAAAAAAGAAAACAAATCATGACTTGATGCAATCTACACTTCAAGATCTTTCATTTAACACCCATATTAAATGAACTTGAACAGCTGAACTTAAAAAACTGTATTTCTTCCTTCAATTATTTCAAAATTGGAATAAAATTATAATACTTATATATCTCGTTAAATATTGACATTTTTCCACTGAACAAATAAAAAACCATTATTTGTGATTGAAAAGAAAAAGGAAAAGAAAATGTTTATACTTAGAGTTATAAACTTTTAGTTTATCCAGATAACATACACACACACTCACTTATAAATAACCTTTACATCACTCTCACTCACTCTCTCTCTCTCTCTCTTCCCATCCTCATCTGTCAACTTATCATTTATTGTCTAACCAACTAATTAACTAGCAACTCGAATAATTTTTTACAAATGAAAAGCTACTGTTTGTACTGTTATTAGATAAAAAATAAAACAACAATAACAACAACAACAAGAATATATATATATATTGTACTTTGAATTCCATCATTTTTAATAATTGGAGATAATAAGTGAATATTTTCCTTAAAAAAAAAAATAATAAGAAAACATTTTCAACTAAAGGTGCTTGAGTTGTATTTAAAAACTCATCGCTCTTTCATTTGATATTCGATAAAAGGTAGTTGGCGTCAGCAGAGGGTACGGCGCTGTGTATATTTATATTGTGCTATGTATAGTTAAAGTATGCAATGAATGGGCGGAGTGGGGGAAGACTCTTCATATCACTGTGAACACATGCATTTACCAGGTGCTGTATTTCTTTTCAAATGTCAAAAATGTGATTATATCAGGAATATATTTCGTTTAAATCGAATTTGGAACATACTGTAGCTTTATGCCCTTTTAGCCCCTATGAGAAATTTGATTTTGGTAAAAATGGTAAAAAAACTAAATTTGGCTTAAGTTAAATCGTAAATAACTTCCATTATCAAACATTGGGTGTGGCAGACATATGATTACATCCTCCAATAATGAATGTATTACAAGTTGATTGTTACGCTTTTCTGTTATAGGATCATGCCCATTTTTGTCACATCGATGTACGGTATAATTATAGACATAAATATTAAAATTTCAAGTTCATAGGTCAATTCTTTTTAGCAGATATATAAATTTCTGTCCATAGATTGCGCATCTGTTACTTGAAAACGCCCTTTTTTGGCACATTCATCGTTAGGGTGATTATAAATATCTATGACAAATTCTAACTTCAATTTTTGTGGCAGGTATAAAGATTTTTGTCACTTGTGGGCATGGCCCTTGGCCGATTTTGCCCATTTTAAATATCGATCTGCGTGTGGAAACCACAAGGGTCCTAAAAAATTATTATTATTAAAGTTTTTGTTAAAATATGAGCTGGCCTTAGATAGATTCTACTTAATTTCATTACTTAAGTACGAGAGTAAACAATATTTCAGCCAATTATGAGCTAGAAGTATATTTACCATTGGCGGACAGACAGACATAACTAAATCAATCGAGAATTTAATGCTTATCTGAACCTCTTATGTTTGTTTTTAGATGTTGCAAACGTTTTAACAGAATGCCTTTACTTCCCCACCTCAATGTAATGAGTAAGGTATAAAATTATCAATTATTAATACAACAAAATGTTTTTCCCTATGCCTTCATTATCTCCAAAACACCACCTTAAGTGCAAGTCGATATTTTACATACATTTAAAAAATTCACTAAACATTCAAATTGTTTACTTTTCATATCTTGAACAAAATTCTAAAGTGCAGTAATGAGTGTTGTTGGGGAAAGCCACTGTTTTCGAAAAGAATTTGAATTATTTTTCGAGTTCACTTTTGTTAATTAGTGTTGAAAAGCTATGTAAAAATTGTGATAAGAAAAAATAAACAAACATTCATTTATCTACTGAGCGAACGTAAAGTGAAGACGATAATATCAAGCATTATTTTCTTATCTTACTTTTCTTGATTTCTATCTATAGATGGAGAATAATTAATTGCAAATTATTCTGTTGAGAAAGTAAAAAGTACTCAAGATTAAATAATAAGAACAAACAACAACAACATAATGATGATGATGATGTGTTGACGTTTGAAGGTTTCATACATAATAAAATAAAACTGTAAAATGCACACAATTCGTTGGCTATCAATTCATGAACGATGGAATGAAACGTTACAGATAAATGAGAATGTTTAACGATTGTACACAAAAATATATAAATGTCTTTATTGATTTTAAAATTATGAAGTCAAACAAACCCGACACCCAGCCATGAAAAAAGTATTGAACGATATGCCAGCAGAAGCTACAAAGTTAATGCGCAGACAAGAACAAAAAAAAAAAAAACAACACTTTTTTACAGTGGGAAGAGATGGGCAAAAACACAACGAAACAGTTCAATTTTGTCATAATATTGTCTTACAAGAGAGGAGAGAGAGGGTTCTCTTTTTTTCATATCTTGTGACGCTTCAATGTTTACTTTTTGTTTTCAATTTATTCATAATTTTAATTGTTATTTATACCCGTCACATTGGTTTAGGAGATAAGAATATTTAAAAACAATAAGAAAAATTTAAAATTTGTAATTTTTTATTTGTAGGCGTGGCATTCACATACAACGCTTAAACACTTTTAAAGTATCCCTTATATTTTATCTTAATGGTGGAATTTTGCATAAAAAAGTTGGTTTTTTGGACATTGTGGGCGTGTCTATTTTCTGTTACCGCCCATATTTGATTCATAATTATCTTAGAAAATTTTGTTAAATTTTTTATATTTATTTGTGACATAATTTTGTCAATTTTGGGCGTGGCTCATAACCTATTTTAGCCATTTTATAGAACAACCTAATGAAAAGCTTAGTTTATGTGACTTAGGACATCTGTACAATAGAATATTTGTTATATTTAGGCGTAGTAGGCGTTTTTTGAAAATTTTTGTCATTAAGAAAAAAAAATTTATATAAGTATGTAATGTTTATAGTAACAGAATTTTTGTAGTTAAGGGCGTGGCTTTTAATCTATGGCTAATAATAGCATTTTGGAACATGGACTGCGAGTGTCTCTATTAAATTTTAGCTCAACATTACAATTTTAGAAATCTGAGCCTCTCTACACCCTGTAACAAGCTGATGGACATACAGACGGATATGGCTAGATTGTCTTATACTCGTATTGTGTTGCTGATGAAACAATATTTATATCATAGTGGCCTTCAAGGACTCCTTTGTAAAGAAACAAAGAAAATGACATACATGACAACCAGAGGTGCAGTATAGATTTATAGATACAAGCCTAATTTTACAGGCGAACATATTTTTGTAAAAATCGATATATATTAAATATTATAATAAAATTATCAGTAGTATTAAAATACATATGTGTACATATATCATATTATAAATGAATGGCTGAACACCTTTTATAAGCGATGGTTTTTTTTTAAGTTTCTCCAGCCTGTGAGAGTTAATAAAATGAAATGATCAAACAAATTACGGTCATGTTATGATAATTAAATATTAATAATAAATAATTTGTTTTATTAACAGCAGTGATATTTATATTTTTTAATGACATTCACATACATACACACACACACACACACACACAACTACTACAAAATGATTTATTTTTTATAATTTTTTTTGTATTATTTTTTTTGTTATTATTGCACAACTCTACTGAAAGTTAGTAGCTTAAGTGCATATCCACATATATTGTAGTGCATAAGTTGTTCGCTAAAAAACAATTAGTGACATAAAATTGGCCACAAACTCGACATAAATAATTTTATAACCAGTTCACACCCTATGCTGCTACGCAAGTGCAATATACAAGTATGTAATAAAGTGGTTAAAACACCCTATCTCTCTCTCTCTTTCTCTTTCTCTCTCTCCCCCACACACAATTACTCACTTACTCACTCACTCACTCTCGACTATTGTTTGTTAGCCGCCATTTAAGTAAATCGTTAGCATGGAAATTTATAGTCACACACTAGTTCCAACTATAAATGATTTTGTATGAGGCTGACAAACACGAAGAACGTACTCGTACTGTGTACGCATGTGGGTGGATTTGATTACATTGTATAAGTTTTGTCCAAGCAAACACATTTATCATATATGTGTCTTCAATGAAATTAATTGCATACTATAACAAAAACAACAACCAGACAAATATTACAACAATTTATAAAATTTACAAATACAACAGAAGATAATTAACCTTTTTTTTTTTTCAAAAATTACTGCCTATTAGAATTAGTAAAGTTATTATTGTAAAGAAGCTCAAGTATTTTTTGCGCTACATTCTGAATATTAAAATTTGGGCCCGTCCGTAAGTCTGTCTTTTGTTAAAACTCGTAAACTACTCCAAATTGTAAGCAAATCACTTGAAATTTTATAGCAACCTTTAAAAATTCTGTGTATTGGTTATTAATGAAATAGGCGGAAGCAATCAAGAGCCACGCCTACTATTTAAAATTTTGTCTTATGGCCTGAAAAACTTATGTGAGAAAAACACATTTAGATATCGATGAATATGACAAAAATGGGCGGGGCTAGATACTTGACACGCCCACAATTTACAAAAAAAACTTTCTTTAATATAGAATTTTAAACTTATAAAGATTTTATTATTATTTTTTAATTTTTTTAATAAAGCCACGCCCACCCATTTAAAAAAAAACACCTGCAGAGCATCTTAGATTCGATGTAAGCTTGCTATAACCATTTATACATGTATGATATACAAATGACACCATTTGTAGGTTTTTTCTGCGTCATCTCAGTCCAACTAATCAACAATAATAAACAATAAATTTTTGTTTTTGTATTGAACCCTAAAAACCTAAACAAATATCACGTAAGCAAACCGCAAATATTATACATCAGTGACATTGATTTAACACACATTTCATACTTTGATCACTCTTCAAGAAATCCACACAAAATAAAAATACTATACAGTCATAATAATAAAGAAAAAAGAAAAAGAATATCTATAATAATATACCAAAAAGAAAAAAAAAAAAAAAATAGAAAAGAAAAGAAAATCATCCCTATGACATCATAATCATAAAATCACAAACAAGTTGATTGTGTGTGGTAGCTTCAGAGGATAACTAAAATACACCAAAACAAAAAAAAAAACCCTTTCTTTCCTTCTTATGTACGTATGTGTGTGCATATGTATCGTATAAAAATGTGTATCGACAGTTACCGTTGTGTGTTGATTGTTGTGTAAAAATTTTTAGTGTTATATAATAAATTGCTGTTATTACGAGTATGATGTGTTGTTGTTGTTGTTGTTGTTGTTGTTTTTATTTTATTTATTTTTTTATAGGTCAATATTTACAAAATGTCTCAATCAAATTAACAACTTTTTAATACGATCACTTTACGCATCACTTGTATTTTTATTACATAATATAACCACAATCTTAACTTCTCAAGGGGTTACAAGGGTTTCATTGAAAATAAAATTTATAACAAACCAAAGGATACATATACTTAATATATGTATAATCTTAATCAGTATCGAATATATATCAACTTATGTTTAGCGGAGTCGTGATAGATAGAAGTATAAAATGGCGGTTAATATCAAAGTCTCAGTTAATCCAGACTGTCCACCTGTTTGTATTAAGAAGAATGGGTCTGTACGTTGTTATTAAAAAGATATTAAAATAAAATTTTATACCAACATTTAAAATTTTTATACTAAGCTTGATTTTTAAATTGAAAAAAATCGTATGAAATCCACGTCCACAAATTGAAAAAAGGTCTATCCAACACTTTAAAATATTTTACGTTTGAAAATGAAATTTGCTTTAAATATTAATAATTAGAGCTTCTTCAAAAGTGCTAAAAGTAGGCGTGGTCATATAACAGATACGCCCACAATTTACAATAAAACTCTTGGGCATATAATCCCACTTGTACGTTGAGTTATGATTTTAAATTGAGAAAAATCCTTTGAAAGCCACGCCCATAATACACAAATTTCTACCTAATAGCCAGAAAATTTATCAAAATAGCAGAAATTTATTACATACGTATACAGTGAGCTTTTCCAGGGATGTGTTAAAAGTTAAAAGTGGGCGGAGTCAGATACAATGTTTTTGCTCAAAAGTTGATTTGTATTACGTATATAAACTAATGACAAACATTATCAGGTAACTGCCACGCCCATTTTTTTTATATAAATATAAAATACATTTAAAATTTTGGATAATTTTCGAATCAGTTTTAAACAGCCATGCGATATTGGGTATGGGACGGGATGGACCGACTATAACATTTTTCTTCCTGTTTTCATTTTGGTAAATTGAATTTTCAATTGAATAATTTAACTGCACACCATACCATATATCATGGCTGTCTGTACACTTTGTAATTAATTACAATTTTCTTAATGCAGAACGTTTCCATGTTACCTGCGGTTACTTCTGTAAATAATTCGTTTTTCTAATTTTACTTAACATTTAAGCAGAAACGCATAAATTTCAAATGAATTATTATTACTAATACAATTACAATTTAGCAACACTTTAGCCATTCAACACATATACAGGCACATACATGCATACATAAGCAATGAGTTGTACAAATGGAATTATACATGAATAGCAAGATAAACGGTTTTGTGTAAATCTTTATATAAAAAGTGGGCAAAAGTCGCTTCATAAGGCAGCAGAATATGAATGATTTTAGACGAATTGAAACCAAACATTTCTTTTTATAATATGTTCAAATAGATGTTTTGATGGTGATGAGACAACAATAACAATAACAATTATTAATTAATAAAAAATCCTTTTTTTTTTCGAATTGAAAATTTCACAAAATGTTCAAAAAAACATTCATTATTCCGTACACATGCACAAATCACCCATAGCCACCGTTTAAGACGTATATGGCCACAGTAAGCTATGTTTTAAAATTTTCGTCCTTTTAACAAAACTTGTAACAACATTATTATACGTTTCCATTAATAGCGCAACAGTGTATACGAGTATAAAAAAATATCAAGAAAATCAAATAAATGTTGGAAAATTTTGCAAATTGTTTCGTGATTTACGACAAGACAAGCAATTTGTAAGCATTTGTAAGAGTAGAGAGAATGTTTACAATCCAACAGAAATTTTACAAATTGCTGTAATATTATATCAGATTACATTTACATGATACACACGCACATATGCGCACATATATTGTATAAGAAGGTAAAACGTTGGGGAGTTAAGAAAATAATAAAAAAAAAAAAAGAAAAAAAGGAAAAACATTAAACATTTTTCAAATGGAAGGTATTAAGTGAATGAACGACAAACTCATGAAGTAATGAAAGAAATAACTTCCATTTTTTTATTTTTTGCTAACAACAAAGAGTTGCCAGATTACTTAAGATATTTTAGTTTTTTAAAAGAATAAATGTCACACTTGAGGCTTAACTGAGACTACTTTCTTTAAAGCGTGCTAGGCTCTGAACCATAAACTTTTAATTAACGTTAAATATTACACAAAAGTGCAAGTTCTTCATCATTCCGATACCAAATTTTGTAAACATCTAACGTCTGTCTATTTGTGCATTTATGTGTCTATTCAAAATCAATTGGAAGCTATGTCTAGAATCAAGAAAAATCTATCTATCTGCTGCTAAAACTTGAAGTATGCAGTTTTTAAAATTCAATTTCAATTTCTACACTTAGATTGTTATTTAAATAGGGCCACGCCCATAATCAACAAAATTCTATATATATATCGCAAGGTTTTAATAATGGAGTTGGTCAATATATATCTATTGATATGGCAAAAATGGGCGAGGTGGAACAATTTACAAAAACCTTTATTTGGCGCACAATACGATTTTATGTAATACATATACTACTAAAAGGCCTAATTAGATAACTGCCACGCCTACGTATAGTTTATAGAGTATGAAGAGTATTTAAGATTCAGCCTAAGCTAAATTGACTTTTAGGTTATTGGTATAAGAAGTTAAAGTTGTGCTAGAAGTGGGAATGATTTTACAAAGCTTCGACCACAACCCAGTGTCTTAAAATTTTCAAGTATTAAACACATCTGGCAACAATATTTTACATAATCTCCGCCTAGCTGAGGGGTTTATATAAAACCCCAACCATAAGCCAAATATCTTAAGATGGTGGATGAGTTTAAGAAATCTTCGAAAATTCTTTCAAGTAAGAGTTTGCGAAAAAAAAATATTCTATAAATTATTTGTAATGTATTGTAATGCAAAACATAAAAGGGGGATGTTTTATGCCATAAGGGCAAATGATAATAACATTAACAGTGATAACAATCAACACCACCAACAGTTAAAGGATCACACTTATGATGAACACTTTCTTTTAAATACGCATAAATAGAAAAGAATAGAAATAGAAAAAGAATGCTTGACATAAATTGAGCAATTACAGAACGCCCAGAAGTAAAACATTTGCTGAAGGAAGGATAAGTACTCCGTGTTTAATTTGATCCCTTGAAGATGGACAATGGCTGGTTTTCGAACTGAAGCTTGTATGTAACAATGTGTAGCAAAATTTGAACTCTTTCCATATTTAGCTTGTAATTCCAGTTTTCGATTTAGATATATGAAAAAATTTCTCTATTATGTTCATATGATAAAACACAATTTTTTGTCCGTACGTCCGTTGTTTAAAAGTTAAGCCTAGAATACAAAGTTTTAGGGTATGTGTATAATAAATAACTTTCATCCTAATAAATAAATTTTATATACAATTTAATAAAATTTGATTCAAGAAATTATTGAAGACAAGGGTATAAAGATTAAAAGTTATTAAATATAAAAAGACAGACTGACAGACATGAAATTTAATCAACTCCTATTTAACTGCTAAGTAAGAATATATTTACTCCAAAAAGCTTTTATATTGAATTGTTTTATTGTTAGATTTTCCAAAATTTTGCATTATTTTTGTTTTATTCGGCGTATGTTTTAAATATATTTTGAAACACTCTTCACTGATTGTCAGGTAATTGTTGGGTTTCCATTACCAAAGATCTTCTATGTTTGTTGTTGGTGTTGTTTTCTAAACTCAAATAAATTTCTACATGTTTTCACGACTATTGGTAATTGCGACACAGACTCAACTTTTAAAAGTTTTATTGCCAGCATAACAACAATCACACAAAACATTAACAAAAACAACAAGAACTCATATGCACAGACGGTGTGTCTAATACCCACAATATTAAGCATTTATCTGTTTGAAATTCAAGTACTTTTTGGTTCTGGCTAGATACCAACACACCCATACATAAACGCATTACTTACACTTGTGTGGCTTTACGGTTAAGGGCTAAAATTTTCGGGGGCATCTCACAAAACTCTGGTGTAATGAAAAATGGCAACAAAACAATACACAACTCGACATAAGCACAAAAAAAAAAAAAAATAAATAAAAACTCATGTAAATATATGTACGTGGATGTGAATGTAAGTAACAACAAAACAACTTCCTAACAACAAATGAATGAATGGAATGTATGGCTGGCGGCTGTTAAGCCAATTAGCGGGAAACTAATAATAAATTGAAATTTACGCTTCAAGGCTCTGGGGAAACAAATTGTAATATCTACTACAAAACTTTCAATGCACCACCCAACTATTGTTGTTGTTTTCATTATATGAGTAAGGGCATATTTATAAAGGCGTAAAATTGATTCATAAGGTTAAGAAGTAGAAGAAATCAAAAGACAAGAAAAATTCAAATTGAAATCAAAAAAGTTGTGATAAATAAACAAAACTTATTATTATTTCTGAAAAACTTGTATTAAAGTTATATTTTAAGAGTTTAAGTTGAGTTTAACTTTCTGTGGACGTACGGACATAAATTGCTTGTACACAAGTAGGTATTGTGGAATACTGGAAGTATTAACCAAAGCACGAAAAACAATTATGAAAGGGGCTCTTCACCGGGGGCGTGGCAAATACACAATTGCTCGAAGTATGTCTTTCATTTTACCTCGAATTTGTGAAATCCTGCTCCAAAGAAAGTGTTTTACAAATTTATTATCTGATCACGCCCATTTTTCTGATAACATCTATATTAAAATTTCAATTATTTTTATGAAATATGTATAAAAATAGTGTGACGAAATATAGTTTATTGTAGGCGTGACACTACATCTGAAATAAGTACCTAAATAAAGTAACTAAAAATATCTGTTGAATCGTTAGCATTTTTCCAAAAACGATCCACTGACATACGGACGCCTATGACTAAACCAAAATATATATAATTTATATGTTTTCTGTCTCATTCATCTTAGTATTGCAAACAAACATAACAAACATAATATTCTTCTCATCTTATGATTTATTACTTCGGTTCATATATTTATTATTTATTTATTTTCACACAGATCACAGGCTTAGCAAGTTATTAATTTGAGTACTTTTATGAATTCTAAAAATGTAAAACGTTAATCAAACATTAAGAAAATTCACCTTTTTTCCTATGAATTTTTCAAGCATGCTTGTGTTTCGGTGATTGTGTTCGCCCTTCTCTCAAGGGCTCACTAAATGAGCTGTTAATTTTATGCAAATTATTTACAATTAAATATTGTCATCACGTAAAGGCGACCAGTCGGAACAAAAAAAGGCATAACAACATCAACAACAACAATTTAAAGCCATACGTCTTTCATTTAGAGTTAAGTTAACAAATTGGTCCTTTGGGATGGTATGGCATAGCGGTATAGCTGCACAGGTTTCATTTAGGGGTTGTTACGGTTATTGTTGTTGGTTTTTTTTTTTTTTTGTTACCTCATTATTAAGTTTTGTTTTGTTTTATTTAAAATTTTTATTAGGGATTTATTATTCTCTTGCTTGTGTTTTCTAATTGTACGGTTGGTGCTGTTGTTGTTGATTTTATTTTTGTTAAACAACACTTAAATAAATTAATACTAATTCGCTTTAATTTAAGCGGATTACACATTTTATGTTACACAAGAACACACAAACACACACACACACACACAACATTCAACAAATTTATGCTTCTGTTTTTACATCCTTCAGCTTAGTGCGGAGGATATACTAGGTTTGTTATTTCGTTTGCAATATCCGGAAGAAAGTGCAGAAAATCTTATTGTTTATTTCTTTTTTTAAAACACAATGGCTTCAGAATCATTTTCCGAATAATTTATTAAAACTGATCATGTCCATCTGTCCATCTGTCCATTTATTGTTTGTTATTGTATATGTGTGTGCTGCAGCTTTTCCGCTTCTAAATGATGTAGGGTATTAGATTGGTTGACTTTGATTAACTTTTCATTGTTTCATTGATTGTTTTGTTAAAAATTTATTTAACACTAAAACGGGTTTTCTTTGTGTTTACATAATTTTTACATGACCTCAATCAATGGTGTTATACGTATGTGTATGTATATGTATAGATTGTAAATATGTATAATTTTATGCGTGGATTTATAATATTTTTATTTTTTTTACGCGAAGCGATTTCACTTTAGTTTGTACACCTTTTACGGTGAGTGCCTCCTATTTAGAAACCAAATTGTCTGAATTCAAATGTGTTGATGCTTCTTCTTTTTATATAACTACGACATTTGTATGCAAACAATTCTTACTACTACATACATACAAGTTGACTTTCCGAATCGATTTTATTATACGATTATGTGAAAGCTTAACCAAACCATTTATTTTCGGGTCATAGACAGTCTCGAATGTTGTTGTAATGTTTCTTTCGTACTTTCTTTCTTTCATTTATTTGAAAAAAAAAAAAACCTAAACTTGTACTTTTAATCAAATTTTCCTTATTTTCTTTCGATTGACTTGCTTACATGGTCGTCAAATGAAAATGGTCATCTTCTTTATAAATGATTAATATTTGGAAATTATCATAAAAACACTTTTCCGAATGAAATAAAACAAATAGAAATAAATTTTGTTAAATGTTTACACAATCCATCTGTTAACATTTTATGGAAAACTTAATCCCTAAGTTAACCGCTTAGATGAAATTGTATAGAAAGTTGCACGCATATATATACATTTACAATATTCCAGCATCATCAACAACAACAACAACAACAACAAGAATGATAGATCATAACATAAAACCTAACAGCAAGTAAAGCATTAAAGGTCTTCATGACGTTGCGCACTAAGCTTTTTCGCAATTTCGTTACGTTTAGAAATTTTTATAAAAAATTAACTGAACATCAAGTAAGAAAACTCAATTTGATTTAAGCCATATCCATCTATGTATATAAATTGTAGGCGTGGCATATTATGTAAACAATACGCATGAACTTCCACAAAAGACTTTTTTGTAAATGGAAGGCGTGTTTATTATCTCACTCCGCTTAATTTTGAATCATCCATGAAAAGGTTCGTAATTGACGTGGCTGACACATAGATACTTGTCAATTTTAAGCATGGATATCAATCAAATTCTTCCAATTTATATAGAAACCTATACATAGAAACTATATCAACTCAATGTTTCAAAAATTTACGATGATGAAAATGTCACCATAAAAGGGACATACGGACGGAAATAACTAAATCACCTCTGATTCTCATACTGATCAAGAATATATATACTCTGTACAGTGTATGAGTGTTTCTTGGTGTAATTTAGAGAAATTTTGTCATAATTGAGCAAATTTTCATTACCATACTATTGAGAGTGTTTAGTATGAACATCCCATAAATATTTATTAATTAAAATTTATAAATTGTCATTCAATCAATATACATTACACCCAATAGTTCATGTGTCTATTGTTGTAAATATACACCCGCTTATAATTAAGAAAGTGGTCCAAGTCTACATTTTCAATATATTGAAATGTTAAGAATTTCTTTTTAAATCTAACTACTGATAAGGCTTGAATGTTGTATTCGAAAAAGTGACTTGGATCACTTTCATAATATATAGAAATATTTGTATGTATAGGAAACATTTTTTTGCGTTTGCATAGGCACGTAGAGCGCATATCCATGAAAGCGTAAACACATCACAGTTTAATGTATGCTTCTAAAGTACATACACACACACACACACTTACATAACTTTACTCATATAATTTATAGAAAATTGTTTGTATTGTTACTTATATGACCAACGATAACGTTAATGTTCAGTTTGTCCATCTTTTGCAAACTTTCTATCTGTGATTTTTCGTTAGTATCAATAGTAGCCCCGGCTCCGACCCTGCACTCACTCAATTACATTATATCGTCAAAAATATGTTTACGAAACGCTAATTGCCTCAAATGGCAAAATTTTGTTGATTGTGTTGGATTAATGCATTGAAAATTTCTACACCAGCCAGAGGAACAATTTTCTTTTCAATTGATTGGAAAAGTCGTTGTTGTGCGTATAAATTTGTTAGCATATGCATCAACATGCAATAACTCACCAAAAAATTAATCCCAACAATTGATCTGAGGGTGACATAGGCAAACGAACGTATTTTTTGTATATGTTAGAAGAGACAAATTATGATGATAATTGTGATGATGATGATGATGGCAATAGAGGGGAGGGTAAAAAATATTAAAGGTAAAATAAGTGAAACTAAACTGAATTTGGTTTACACTAAAGCTTAAATACCCTTCATAACTATATACATAAAAAGTATAAAAAGTGGGCGTAACAGTGGGCGTAACAGTTACATATATACGCTCTCTTATACTATATAATAAATAATCAAAATTTTATATATAATAAATAATTTATAAATTTTAATAAATTGTGATCATCTCCGCCCCTTCATGGATGATATAATTATAAATCTATGTATATAGTAAATTTTAATTTTATTGCTTTATTTTATATAGCAGAAAGATAATATTTTTTTTCGATTGTGGGCGTGTCTATTAATTGATTTTGTCTTGTTAAAATATTCATATTAAAAATGTTTTTTCAAATTTTCATACACAGTCGGACATATCTACATTTTATCTTTATGCTGCAAACAGAACAACAATCTTAGTATATCTTCCATTTTATATTGGATTACCCTGTAAACTTATTTATATTTAAAAACAAATGAAAATGTTATAATCGGTCTTATCAGACTATTTATTTATACCCTACAAATAGGAGTTTATATGGAGAGGGGTTCTAAAAGTGGTTCGATCCGGTCCATTTTTAACAGGATTCCTTTTTGGTCCTTGTACTACAAAATTTGCGCACAAATTTACATAAACTCTTAAACGGACAGACGGACATGGTTAAATGGATTCAGATTTTGATTCTTAATCGATCGGAATATATAAAAGTGGATGTGGTATATGCCGCTTAGGAGTTACAAACATCCGCACAACCTGAATATACCCTTTGTCACAAATGGGGCAGGATGTATATAAAACAAATATCAATAATTTGGCCTTAAAGGCTTTGAAACTTTTAAGTAAATCCTCTTTAAAGTAAAATTTATTTTAAAAAATCTCTCTTTGAATTGAAGATTTTATAAAATCAAGCAGAGGCAATAAATTATTGTTATCACTGTAAAGGTTCATATACTTATGAGTCGTGACTACCGTAGGAGTTCTTTTCTACTTTTGTTTGCTTTATCCCTAAATTGAAAGCAATTATTTTACAATTGTTGTTAAATTACAAGTTTTAAGTAAATCGGTTAGCAATTAATTTATATGCTAAGTAATCCATTACTAAACATAATACCGTTATCTTTAACTGGCTACCTTTGAACGCTAACATAATATCCAAATATCTTGCTTTATTGTTATTGTTTTATTTATTTATTTCATTTGTCACATCTGTTGCAAATTATACAACAACAATAATCATAAACAATACGAGCGATCAAGCGCGTTTAAATTGTCATCAAACAATTTAAACCAATTCATGGGCATTAAAGGGGCGTCCACGCTTAGCAACACCCTACAAATTGTAAAGAAATGGAATACACGCACAAGCGAACAAAGGAAAATAATATAATAAATAAATCGCGACTTTCAACACCAGCCCATAGCAACCACCAAAAGTCTTAAAAGTTAAACCCCTAACAGCCACATATTTAATTGTTCCGAGAAGATGATGCTAATGCTCGCTAATAATCTTTAATCGCGTTCGTGTACATGTTCGTATTCGTGCTGCTTATTCACACCGGAACAACCAAAAAGGGTAATCAGGGTAATTTACTATCAAAATGTTTGTTACAGTTTGGTTAAAGCACACACATACACACAGCATTATGTGTTATTTAGCATATGCCTGAATTTAGTGCACTGGCTGGGCACATGCGTATACGTACACCCTTCTCTCACAAATTTGGAAAAACTACCCGTTTTATTATTCAATCGTTTCATTATTATTATTATTATTATTATTATCTGCTGCTGATCCCCATGTCAACAAACAGATGATCAGAAGAGAATCATCTTTTTCTTTTTTTTCTGTTTGTTTGTTGTTTGAAATTGTATTAAAATCATCATCAGCCTGGCTTTGTTGATATATTTTGTTAAAGGTACATATTTACATTCGGGATTTCTATTATGCGAGATTGGAATTCATTTTTTTGGGAACATTTTTGCACCATATGCATTAAAATTTTTCCTTACAATTCATATTTTTCAAATAATTTTCTTTTTTTTATTTATGAAGAGATCTTAATAAGTAACATGTATGTGTGTGTAAGTATTTGAAAGGTAATAAAATAGAATCTAAGAACAAGATGATAAAAATATTAAATTGAGTTTTATGATTTTTCGTCGCATATTGATTTTACCCCAGTTAGATGTTTCTAACAACTAACAGCAAATGCCAAACCCATTTTGAATTGTATGGATTGTCTTAGAATTCCATTTTAAATCAATTTATTCATGTCCGTCTGTCTGTCCATTTATTTATTTCTTTTCAATCACTCTACAAAAATCAATCGATGTGATATTTATTGATGAAACTTGTTACAAAGATGTCTTTTTAGCCAAAGATGTACTCTATTGTAAATATTCCTTATGGGTCCAACTTTAGTAGTCTTCCTCATATAACGTCATGCTTTAAAATAAATCTTTATATGACGAAAATTCGCAATTTTTTAATAATTTTTCAATAAAATTCATAATAAAAAAAGAGCTAATTGGGGTAATAATTGAGTGTAATACATTTTGGCCAGATCGAGCCACTTTTAAATCATCTCTCCATGTACAGCTTTTTATGCGAAATGACTTTTTCAACAAGGACTTGTGTTTAGTGATTCAGGTGTAAGATGTTAAATGGTTAATTAGAACTGATACTTTATTTATTTTATACATTTTATGTCTAAACAATTTTGTAATGAAATATTTCATTCTCATCTCCTTCAGTGATCAGATGTTTTTGTGTTTACATTAAAAATCGAACATACGCTCTAAAATGTCGGTGTCTTCTATTATTTTATTTGGCAGTTCTATTGTTTAAACACACGTTTTACCACTTACAATCACATTCATATACTTACCACTTAAGCTTTTATGTATAGACGGGTATATACGTATGATGTTGTGATGTTGATGATACTTGAAATTGTTGCTCATCAAAATAATATAAATGTCGCATTGCATTGTATTGTATGCTTTAAAATGAATGTGTGATTGAGTGGCCTGATTATTCATTTCAATATCTTTCCTATTATACGTATGATTACGTGTTGAAGTGGTTATACAGTTAGTTTTATGATTAGTGATGAATTGATGTTTTTCTCTCTTCATAGCGGTAAAAGCTGCCTCTAAAAGATTCCTTTTGTATGAGTGTTGGTGCGAATTTCACATAAATGAATTTATTGTATATTGTAGAGAATATTTTTATTCCTCTCCATTTCTATGTTTGTTGAGCTAATTGTGGCGAAACACTGCTGGTGTGATTGTATTGAATTGTAAGCCTTTTTTTTTTCTATATAAATATTTGCGGTAAACATCTGCCATTAAATTACTGTTTATTGTGTAAAATTAGCTAAAACTAGTGTGGTGCGAAGGGGGAGATTTATAAATCTTCTAAGCTGGCTTTCGGCAATTTTCAGAATTATTTATTGGAAAAAAAAAGGTGAGAGTTTTATGGAAAATAAATAAACCTCAGGGGATAAACATTTAATAAAGACTTTTTCACACCCTACAACTTACAGATGAATTTATTTTGCTACAAGGCTCCCTCAAATGGACCGTAAATCTCGTAATAATTAATGTATAAAAACAAGATCGATTCCAATGATTAATAGCTTTTTATCTGAAATTTACGCCTCACATTTAGATAAAATACATTGAAAAAAAACCTCTAAAGATTATATTTGTAGAGGAACCGGTGAAACTTGCAATGTCATACTTACCTGCACAATATAAAGTTTCTTGAAAAACCTCTGTATGGTAAAGAAACCCGTCGGAAATTAACTTTTAAACAAACATTTTCTCATACCAAACTTACATACAAATTAAAACAAGTGAAGAAACTGGGAAACTTTAGTGGTGCTTCCCGAGGAGTGTGTATATCAAGATATCTTCTGTAATTTATAAATATTATGAAAAAAAAATGATTCTCTTTGAGTTTGTGTTACATTGTGAGCGAGTCTCTTGACCAATTTTGTCCAATTTTAATATCAACCATTGTATGAAAACTATTAACACTTCGGCTAAGTTTTGAATCGATATCTTACTTTTTGCGACAAGGAGAGTGATTACCACAAAACATAAACACCGCAAGGACGAAGAGACAGCCATGGCCAGATTGACTTAGTGTTCAATGCTGATTCCAAATGTATATACTTTGTGGGATTGTCTTCTTTTATGCGTTGCAAATTTTTTGACCAAATAACATATACCCCCATATGTATATGATGGTGAGTGTAAAAACAATTACATTTCTTCTTTAATTAATTATCATTTATTTTAATAACTTTTTTTATTCATTTTTCCCATAATTTTTTTGTTTGAATTGCTCTACTGTACATCAAGTGCAAACCATCAAAAACATTAAATACTTTAACTTTACATTATTTACACGGAGACATTACTTTTTAATTTAAACAATAAAAACAAAATGAAACTCAATCGATGAAGCATTTATGCTTAAATTCTAGAGTAGCTGTCACAACTAGCAAGTTCGAGGGGTTTTAACGAAGACTTTGTTTCTAACTCATTTTGATTGAGTTGTAGAATTGTAGGATTAAAGATTAAATTGAAAAAAAAATATTTTATTATTTTTACTTTCAATATAAAATTATGTCGTCTATCTATTTAGAAATGTACGTACGTCCATGACTGATGGTATTAATTGCAAAAGTACACAAAACACAAATTGGCAACACTTGCAATTTTAATTGTTAATCCAATAAACTGAAAGCTAATGAATCTATGTAAACACGTAGTCATGTGTCTCCCTCCCACTCACTTAATCAATCCATCAATCACTTACTCCTAATTCTTCTCACGCTGGCGTAAATTGATACCTAAACTAAGTGTTTATTTACGCACAATTAGATTTTGTGTTTAGAAATATGTTCAGCTCGGTGACTAGCATTTTAATTAGTTAGGCCTCCTATAACGTTAGGTGTTTATCGTGTTTATTGTAAATGTAGCCGATGTCTTACTATCATCATCATTTAGAATTCTATTGAAAAAATCCTCGCTGCTCTTGATTTAAAAACTAACTGACAGTACTTTGCGTTGAACTGATCTGTTGTTGAGCTTGCTGCTGCTGTTTAATTCTCTCTTTGGCCTCTTGTTGGGCTTTCTTGGAACGTTTCCATTTCATGCGACGATTCTGAAACCAGATTTTCACCTGAGTCTCCGACAACATTAGACCGCTGGCCACTTCAAAGCGTTTCGGTCGCGACAAGTATTTATTTTGTTTGAATTGTTTTTCTAATTCTAACAGCTGCTGGGAGGTGAAGGCAGTACGTGGTCGTCGTGTCTTGCCTAGGATGGCGTGATGAGGGTAGGCGGCCAATTCGGGTATGCGATGATGCAACATGCCAGCACGTGCCAAAAATTCAAATTGTAAATGTGACGGCATGAAATGTTGACCCATTGGCAACTACAACGAATACAACAACAATAACAAAACAAAATCAACAAGAATAAGAACAAAGCATAGTCGATAAATATGATTAATACAGTACGGCTTACGTTCTATAATTAAAGAAACAATAACAGGTAAGGTGGACAGACGGACACTTTAATATCTACAAACTTTTTGTTTTGAAGAAAACTTCTATAAATTCATTGACAATTTCCTTCTGTAAAAAAAATTCAATTCTAAACATCACACATCAATATTTATTAAGAACGTTTTATGCTTCGCTGTACTTCTGAACTTGACTCTGATGTTGCCTAAGATGTCTCGCATTCAAAATGCGATAAATTTAGTTTGCCATGAAAACACAACTTACCGGTATTGGTTTACCCGACGGATCTAAAGGTCGATGAAAAGCTGAGCCGCCTTGTGTTAATATATGATAAGGATGACCTCCAGCGTACAAAGGAAAGTCTTGAGGTCTTATGGGGGGACTAAGCGGTGGTATAACAGGTTTCTTGAATTCATCACAAAAATCCATTCGCATGCTAACGTGTTGCTGATCTTCGCAACCCGGACTAATAGGCGGACTAGAGCGATGAGATGAATTTGGTGATTCTGATCTATAAGAAAAGGATAAAAATTATTTAATTTAGAAAATATATGACTTAGATTACAAAGATCCAAGTCGAGGATGGCAAAAAAGAAAAGTACAAAAAGCTGATAGACGAGAAAACAGACCCAAAAGACCTAAAAGATATTCCCCTCCTTCCAAGTCCACCACATGTCTAATAAGACACATTAGGAGAACGTTCAAGTTGCTTCAAAAAGATAAATGGTTTTCTAGTAATTTCAAGATTGGAAAAGAACTGAACTTAACCAGGTGTTCGGTCACTTCTTAATTGAAGGAAATGAAAGTGTTAACTATTTTGTAACAAGCGAACCTTTCCGTGGAGTGCTTAAAGAAACTTAAGGGAAATGTTACAAAAAAAAAAAAAATCAGCCGTTTATTGCATCAACTATAGAGGCCAGCGGCAGGCGTGCAGATTCATAAGTCTATACAGCGTTTAAAACTATTGAAAGACTTCTACGCAGAAAGAGTTTACTAAGACAAAGCTTTACTCAACTCTAACACTGAAGCGATAATGAATATTTTTACACTAAGATTGAACCATCAAAAGTTTAAAACAAGTTTACACCAAAGACCTACTGGTCGCACTTCATCACAACCCTTCTCTCGTAATAAAAAACATTCATTCACTACTCGCTTACCTTGACATGCCGTCGGGACTGGGTGAATCATCATATTCACGTGATTCATGTAATCGTTGTAAAGCTTCTTGTTCGGTAATACCAGCGGCTGTTAAATCTCGTGCATAATGGAAACCAACCGTTAAACGATCCTCAACAAATGTTGACGTGGGCGGTAGTGGTGGTGTTGGCGTTGCTGGTATGACCTTTAAAGAATGCTGCAGCTCCACAGCAGACTGACATTCTGCGTGTGAACCTTGCCCTTTAGCTAGTAGAGCGTCTATACAAAAAGATTTCTTCGGTTGACTCTGATGTTGCACGGATGTTGACGTGTTTGTAGGTGAGGAAGAATGATGCATATTGGAACAGTTTGTGTTAAGTAGAGTTGGCTGTAATGTGGAGTGTTGGGCACTAGAATGTGATGGCAGGACGTTAAGTGGCGAATTGTGATTTGTTAACATAACCGTTGGCAAAGGTAGACGTGGCAGATTGTAAATACCGTTCACCAATGCCGTTGAATTTACTAAACTGCCTGGTAATGATGGTGGAGGTGGTGGAGGTGCTGTTGCGGATGATGATAGGGGTGGCGGTGGTAGCGTGTGCAGTGGCTCATAAAGTCTCTGGGCTGTAGTTAAAGAATTCGTAAATATTCGCTGATCTCTTAAGTTTGTATTCGTAGGCAGTTGCGTTAATGTATGAACGGTTGTTGTTGTTATAGGAACGGGAGCTACCAGTAACGGTATATTATTATTATTATTATTATTATTATTATTAATGTTGTTGTTGTTGTTATTGTTGTTAAACTTATTTGTTGTTTGGTGTGTCGCTCTTATCTTATGACAATCGTCCATTTTTGTTGTAATTGGTGTTTGCGTTGTTGTTGTTGTTGTTGTTACCATTGTTGTTGTTGTTGTTATTAAATTATTAATGGAGGATGCAATTAGTGAAGGTTTGGGTGAAGAACTCTTAGAATTAGTATGGATTGGCGATCGTAACGTTGGTGTCAGGCTGCCTTGTGTTTGCGGTGATTTCGGTGATAGCGTAGAGCGTGTATTAGAATCTTGTTGATAATCACTGTGTAGTGGAGATAAATGTTGGTGTTGCTGTTGAGCGGCAGCTGCTTGTATTTGATTTAAAAATTGTGAAATATGTTGTTGTTGCTGTTGTTGTTGTTGTTGTTGCAACTGTTGCAACGTAGGTGGTTGAGACACTTGAGCACTGGACATTTTTTTAAAACTAATTTTGATTAATTTTTTTTTATTACAATTTTTTTTTTATTGTGTTTCACACCCACACGCGCACACACGTAGATAGAAATGATGCTGGGTAAATGTTGTTGTTGTTAATTAATTTAACTAACTACACTCTTCTCAACAATTTATTAATTTTTTTCTTTTTTATATTAATTATTCGTAATAATGTTGATGGATTTATTTAACAAAAAAAATCTCTGCTTTATATTTATTATGAGTGAATTATTAACTAATTTTCCTTACTAACCGTTTAAATCAACACTTACACGTTTATACCGTGCGAACGCATTTTAACGACTGTGATAAAATTATCAACGATTCTTGAACATATAGTTATAGTGTGACTCAGTGTGCTCAATAATATAATAAAATCAAGGCATACAGCAGATTGGGTTGTTTTGCATATGTGTTTGCGTGTGTGTGATATCACCACTATTCCACCCATTTAATGACTCTCTATTTCCCATTCAAAAATCGTTAACAGTACTTTGTTGTGTTTAATTTTGTGAGTTGTTCCACTTCTTCTTCTTCCTCTTGTGCAGTTATTTTTTCATATATGAAATACTCTCTCTTGTGCGCACGCTCATTTACTCACCACACCATATTTATATGGCAGAGTAATGTGGATTTAAATTTATGTAATATACACAGAGTTGTCTCTTTTACTCTTTTGTATGTTTGCATAAGACGTAATTTTTTTTATTATAAAATGGGTGTGTTTTGTGCGTTAATGGGTTATTAACGTTAGCTCGGTGCTCTCAACAAAGCTATTATGTTTACATTAAATTCCTATTGCTAATGGGTGTGGCATTATTGTATATTATATCAAATACAATAACAATAACATGTGGCCCCATTTTTTGTTTTTTTCAAATACCTATTGTTTAAATTTCTTCACCAAGTGTGTCTGTTCATCGATCGGTCTCCATTTTTAGCCTAAAATTGTTGGCAAAACGAATTATAATTGCCATCATTACGATGTAGTAGTATTTGTTATTGGTGCTGCTACTTCTAATACTTCTGCCACTGTTGTTACTGTTGTAAGCTAACGGTTTGTTGGTGGGCTGGGTCATTAGTACTTTTGTTTTGTGTGTATAAGTTGCCCCAAGTGTACGTCATTCTATTGCATAATTACCGAATGACTGAAAAGCATATATCCGCACACATTAAATCATTATTCACTTTTTTGCTTCTCTCACAACATCATTGCAGTCATTCTGGCAATTATTTATTACTTAGCTGTGTATATGTTTTAAGAGCAGCACGAAGGATCATTGGAAATGTGTCTTTAAGTGTTGGCGTTTAATTTAATTTACGTTGTACATGAGTAAAATAAAAATGGGATGTGATGCCATCAGCACTTTTTATATTACTCATTAAGCTCATACACTCTGTTTAGCCTCATCATGGAACACATAATAAAGCAAAATTCTCTGGTACTAGAGTAGTTAATTGTGTTGTGTGCGTGTGGGTGGGTTGTTACTGTAAACATTTTCCTATAAAAGTTTTCATATTATTTTTTTTTTGTTGTTGTTGGTGTTTTGGTTGATTTTGTATTTCAATGTGTATGTATGTGTGTATCGTTGTATTTGTATTTATTGTAGTTTTTCATTAGCCCAAAATATATTTTTTGTTTTTGTTTTTGTTTTTGTTTTTACCTTTTACCATTTTTCTCTTTCTCTCTTTCTATCTATTCATTTCATTTACACATTCAGCATAGTTTTTCTGGTTTTAATTGCTTCTCTCGACCTGTAAAGAGTGAGAGGAGATACAATATTTTTATATGTACGGACGTACGTTGTGTTGTACAATCATAGCATGTTGCTGTTGTTATTGCTGCTGCTGCTGCTATTTCACTTGTTATTATATCATTGTTGTTGTTGTGATTTTCATTTAGATTTGAAAATTGTGTAAAATTTTTGTTAATTAGTGTTTGCCATCCTAATTACTTTTCAAATTACTGAAAAATCTTTCCTTTCTGATTTTTCATTCATTTGCATTTTATGTTGTGTTATAATACCATTCCGCCTGTGTATGTATGGTTTATATGAAATGTTACATTTATGTACATTTTTATGAGTTGAGCTGAGCACAGTCAACAATAAATTAAAATATTTTTGTGAGTTTTTCGGTTTATAATTAAAATGCAACAACATTTAAATGAGGTCATTAAATCAAAACGTTTCAAGCGGCTTAACTGAAAATCCATTTTTAAGGTTATTTAATTGAATCGAAATGTATTGAAAGGAATCGAGTTGAATTGAATTTTTAAATTTTATTAAACAAACATGCAATAGTCAAGTGAAAGAAAATTTCTCTGGAGTTTTTAAACAATTATTTAATTCGTATGTAATGTGTTAAGACCCTAAAGAAATATTTCGAAACAGAAACCGACTTAGACACTATTTAGACATGTCCGTCTATCCGTCTGCATATTTGTGTGTAACTTAACCTGCAATATAAACACTATTAGAACCACCAATTGTATTTTTTAATATTATTTCAAATGAATTTTTTACTTTTAATATTTTTTTTCAATTTCAATTGAAGATTTTTCAATTCCTTTATAGATTAGATAACAAAGAAAAAGTATTTATAAAATACCTAAAATCAATGTGTATGTAATATAGACTTGAGTCATTTTCAAAAAAATTCATTTATATATTATCCTACATGTATAAGGATATCTCGTTGTATTGCCCCTCTTAAATTAATTAGCCGGACCAACGCTCCTTACATACATTATACGTTTACAAACTAGATTTTGTCCAAAATGAGGGAAATTGTTCGAAAATATTATTAGCACACACACACACATACACATAATCAAGGATTTGCTATATTACCACAAATTTCCACCTACCCATTCACACAAGCATTCATCATTCCATTATCAACCACCACAAACGCACATACGAGTTTTGCTATTTGTTAGCTGACTGTATACCGCAGCATACATACGTGGCGTTTATAACAATAATATGAGTCACGGAAATGACTTAAATATTTATTTAACTAATAATCTCATTTAGGAAATTGTAAACAATCCAACAATATAACAATGACGATGATAATGGTACACAAGTGAGCATATATGTATATGTGTGTGCGTATGTGTGTCTGCCTGATGGTATAATGGTGGCAGCAAGTGCTAAATGGTATTATTTTCTACATTTCCTAACTGAATTAATAACACCCGTTACAATACTGCGCGGTGCGTGTACTTATCGTTTAATGGCTCAGTGCACTAGACGGCAAACAGCTTACAATTATTGGAAGGGTGGTGGTTGTATGTTTTTTGCTCTTTTTATTGACACTTTGTTTATATTGTAAGTGGAACAAAAGCGAAAAAGACCTGCAGCGTACCGCCAGCCGGTCTGGTAGTGTTGGTTATAACGAGACTGCACTTCCACCGACACTCGTTTTCATTTGATTTAACCACAATTTTTAACATTAAATGTACATTTTTGATGGATGATTCTTTGCCTTTGTCTTCTTTTTCTTCTTCTTCTTCTTCTTCTTCTTCTTCTTATTTAGCTTATTTATATTCCATTTACATTGACAAGGGTGAAATGAATGCAGATTATGTTCATGCCCGTATTTCTGAAGGGATGGGGGGAGAGAGGATTTTAACAACAATTTTCTATTCAACAAATTATTGAGGCGTACTAATGTGCAATCCAGTGATTTGTAATAAATTTATGACAACCCTTAAACACTTTAACACTTGAACACTCCATACCATTCAATTCTCTTGCTATTGTCGCACTAATGAAAATTAATCCAAATTACTGCAACATATGTGAAATTTTCTGGTGCATATTTTGTGTTGTTGTTGTTATTGTTTTATAAGTCTATTTGCTATTGTTGTTATTGTTTGCCATTTAATTTTCCAATACTTGTAATTTTACGCCTGATTAGAGAGCAGTAGAAGGCATCATAGCCAAGGCACATTTCCCTCTAAATCAATGGCTTTATAAATAAAATAAAAAACTATGATGAAATATACTTTTCTTGTTGATATTAAAGATCATCAATGTATGGTAACATTTTCTTTTTTTTTTTTTTTTTTAAGTACTACTGCTGCACTCTTGATAATGAAAAATTATAAAATTAGTTTCTTATCAACCACTCATCAAAATCAATCAGACAAATTATTTAATAACATTGTATTGTGTGTATTAAGTCTATTTTCTATACCCTACACACAATATATATGGTATACTATGTTTGTTGTTGCGTTTGGAATCCAACAAATAGACATCAGTGACCCCCCCAAGTATATATATCTGCAGTAGGTTTAGTCCTTTCGTTGACTTATAATGTTATACATATATTTATATATGTAGGAATCAAATTGAAGAAAATCGGTTAAGAGCCACCATGCCTACAGTCGACAAAGACTATCTATCTATCTACCACATAAAGTTTAAGTTCAAAATATCAAGAAAATGAGCGCTGGCTGGATAACAGACACACATTGAATAGACTCGTGAAGCATATCTAATACTTAGACTATTAGAGTGTGTGTGTGTGTAATTTTAAAGGTTTTTATCAATTTTCAAATTTTTCTAATAAACAGACCCATGAACAGACACACCCAAATCGACTCAGTTGATTAATGCTTTATAAAGCCAATAATGTCCGTTTTTGGGTTTTTCAAACGGAATGACTTACTTAGTATACCCCACACCATCTTATATACAGTAAATAAAATAAATAAAATAAATAAAAATAAAAAAAATAGATAAAATCCTATTGATAAGTGTTATTTAATATTAAAAAATAAACACAATTTTTAAAGGGTTCCTCTTTAAAAAGGAAGGGTTAATAACCACAATAATTAATAATTATCATTTGTAACAAGTAAACGTCGATTTTTTGATAGATTTATAAAATGTAGGAATTTTATGTAATACTTTTTTTTTTACGTTGGTGTGTGTGTGTGTGTCAATTATCAAAAATCAAACAAAATTTAATCACAGACTGTAACGTATATTAACCACACACTAAATATATAAAAAATGAAGACAAGTAAATTTTAATGAAGAATGTAAAAACTTCTTCATAAACCAAACTTAAATACAAGATAAACGCATAAAATACCTAAAAAAACAATAATCAGATAAATTCATGAATAAAGTATATATTAACACTAAGGTGACCGGTAATTCAACTTCAAATTTAACTCCGAATTTATACAGAATTTTATCTAGAAAGTTAATAGATAATATTATGTGTAAACGTAATCAAACGTTTTTAATTCATATAAATTTTACTCCGAATTATGTCCGAATTTACTCCGAAAAGTACGCAATTGTCTGCTTAGCCACAATTATTCAAAATCTATTTTAAAAATCGTTCAAATACTAAGCCCAATATACGAGTACTCCGAATTGTTTTCAAATTCACTTCGCAACTGCCTACTTGACCACAATTATTCATAATTTCATGTTTCGAATTTTTTTCAAATTTAGTACAAAAAATTAATTCAAATTTACTCTGAAATATGCTCAAATATTTTAATGATAATTATTCAAAATCTATTCGAAAATTTGTTCAAATACTAAGCCAAGCTTGCACCGAATTTTGTCCGAATTTACTCCGAAAATTGTGCAAATATCTTATTGATGATTATTCAAAATCTACTCTAAAACTCATTCAAATCCTAAAACCATTATACTCTGAATTGTTTCCGATTTCACTCCTAAAAGTACGCAAATATCTGCTTGGCCACAATTAAAATTTATTAAAGTACTAAATCAACTAAGCTGCGATTTTACTCCGAAACACTTCGCGCAGACTTCTGCTTCGCCATAATTATTAAAAATCTATTCCGAAATCCAATTCAAACTTCTAATTGAGATGTAACTATGCTTCGAATCTAATTCAGTTGCTTCCCTGTACTAATATTAGAGTGAATTAAATGAATTAAATCAATTTTGTGTTTTGACAAACAAAAAACATTATAAATCATGTATTTATAATATAATGGATGTAGGGTATAACAACTGTATGATATGATTTGCTATATAAACCCTTTAAAAATATGTTTGCAGTTAATGATGAATCAAGCAAATACGACCCTTTTACATACATGGCACATTTATATACCTACACATGTATGTGTATAACATAACTGTTACACTTAACCATCATTGTGTCATTATCAACAATTGATTTTACTAAACAAATAATTACAATTTAAAAATGTGTGCAAACAATCAAATCAAACAAAATAAATATAAAATACATGCACGCATGGAAAACTTATAGTAAAGTACAGTAATGTTATAAGGAAGAAGAAGAAGAAGATATACAATACAAAACAAGACATGACATAAGGTAGACGTTGCGCTTTGTTTATTCATAGTAACTCGCTAACCCGCGCTAAAAAGAATCACATCAAATATAAATCAAAAGTCGATTTTCTCTTATAGCACAACACACTCGCATATGTGTATGTAGTATCGATAGTTGCAATGCATATTATTGTAGACCTGGAACCGCCAATTGTAATTATTTACCTACTGCACACATTTCTTATCACATCAATGTCTACTTTGCAGCATAGTTATACGATTGGATTATTTTAAAAGTGGCACAAGTTCCCTTTACCAGAAACATACAAATTTCAAAAATTCGTCTAAAATTATTGTATATGGAACAGCCATTATTAATTGAAAGTAATTTTTTTTAACATTATAACCACATAATTAATTAACAAATAAATAAATCATTGAGTGTTTATAAAAAACGATAATATTCACGATAGTATTGCGACTTGTTGGTTTACATTAATTCTACAAATATTTATTAACAAATAATTGTCATCATTATATGACACTTAACAGTTAACAGTTAACAGTTAAATTATTTCATAATGAAGTGCATTAATGCACAAAACAGTCGATTAAGTTGATAAGTGTTATATTTATGATATTGTACGAGAAAAACTACAAAATCATAAGAAAATGAACAAACACAATTTCATCCTTCTCGGCATCTCTAGCCCAACCTGGAATAGTTTGAATCAAATTCGTATAAAATTCGGAGTAAATTCATAATCATTTGTTAATAGCTGAACTAAAAAAAAGGTAAAAGATTCGAAATAAATCGAATATTTTTAATGACGTTGTTAATAAGATAATAGGTGACACCAGGTCTGTGTGTAATACTTTTCACATGAAATTCATGAAACACATTTTTAAACCGTACGCGAATAATAATGCGTAATGGCCCTCCGATCTACGTATATGTGACCTGATAAGATACTAAAGTTAACAATCATTTGCAATGACGTCATCATCACATTACATCAATCCAAATAATAAAATGGATCAAAAAATCAAAAAAAACCCACTTAACAAATCATTCATTGATATGAGTGTTAGAAGAGAGAGACAACAATATGCTGAAAATAATGAATAATTGTTTCCTATATGACATTAATTAAAAGCACACACATGACATGAACCTTGAGACATATAAAAAAATATTAAATCTTATTTAATTTATAACTAATTGTCTAATAAATGACACAACTAGTAGTAGTTATGATAATATATAAATAGTATCGGTGCAATAAATCGTTTATAATGCAATTGACATCATAAAAGTAAGCTGCTACAAAATGGGGCAGAGGGAAACAGAGAGAGAGAGAGAGGGAGACATAATACAAAGTTTGTATAATCGGTTGATAATTTTTATACTCTCCACATAAAATGAGGGATGTACCATTTGCATTAACCAAAAGTATATAAATTATATATATTCTTGATCAGAATCAAAAACTGAGTCTATCTAGACATATATGTTCGCGTGTCCGTCTGTGATTGAAATTCTCACAGGCATAAATTTTGAGATATTGAGTAAAAAATTTATACAGACACATTTACTTTAACAGATGACTATTTAAAATGGGCAAAATTGATTAAGAGCCACGCCCACAATCAACAAAAATCTGTATATCTACCACAAAAATTAAGCTATAAACTTGAAATTTGTTATGTATATCTAGAAATATTATCTTAATCGATGTGTAGAAAATGGGCGTGGTCGGATAACAAACACGCCTACAATCAACAAAAATCTTTATATCTGCCACAAAAATTGATCTATAAACTTGAACTTTGCTACACATATTTATGGTCATGCCATCCATCGATGTGCCAAAAATAAGCTTGGTGGGATAACAGGTACGCCCACAATTTACAAAAAAACATATTCATCCTAAAACTAGACTTTCATGCTGATAGATTATTAGAGGGCGCAATATATATAAATATGCCACGCCTACCGTTATAAATATGGAGGGTATTTAAAATTTGGCTTAAACCAAATTTACTTTTCTTACTTGTTTTATTTAATGAGAACTTTGGCAAAAAGTTCATTTCATTTACACAAACAGTAGCCGATGATATATAAACCGTTAATTAAAGTGATAATGAATTGTTAACAATTTTGATATAACTTGTATTATATATTTTTTTTAATTATTGATATAATATTTAATCTTGACGGTTCTAACGTTTAAGTGAGAGACAGTCATTGCAATAAAAAGGAGAAGTTTGACAATTAAGTAAATGTAGTAGCGGCCGCCAAAAAAAAAAAAACACCACTTGTGGGTAAATAAAGCGAAATTCTTGCCAACTATAAAACCAAAAAATTGTATATACCCACACATACATATAAGAATAAATCGTATGGTGGGTTTCGTTAGTTAACTTTGTAATCAAGTACATTGTCGGGTAACCATAACTAAACAAGAACCACTAGCAGCAGCAGTTGTAGTGTTACCATGCATATACACATATGTAAAGGAATGTGTATGCAATGCATTGATTGCAAGAGAAACAGAGACACTATTCGCCGCCAGTTATTTTAAAGAGATATTTTGTGTGGATAAGAAACTGCGTTATAACACATACAGGGTACATCACAGGGGTACATATGACACGTAATTATTATTAAATGTTAAATTTTAAAATTTTAATAAAAAATTTAATCAAATTTGAGTATAAAAAATTAATAAAATTGAAAAATTTTAAATTTCTATTTATACACTCTATATAAAATGTAAAGTATACTAAATTTGTTATACCACTTGCCACTCACAATAAATTTTTTTGGAGAAAATGTATTTAAATCGTTTTAAAAATTGGACGATACTGAAAATCTTACTTTAAGCCAAAAAAAAAAATGTATCTAAGAAAATGAAACTTTTATACACATATTTGAAATTAGTGCATCCAAAAGGGTGTCAAAAGAAATGGGTGTGGTCAGACACACACAATTTCCAAAAAACAAAAACTATACTAAGAGCAGCATCCATCCGATTGAATTAGAACCAAAATCTAAATCGTTTTACGTGATAATATAATTCGCCATGTCCTTCCGTCCCGAGTATGTAATTGTAAATTGGTGCGCAAAGTTTTGATCACAGTTTTTAATGTTTTTTTTTTTTTTTAATTTCGAAAAAAATTGATATAGAGGCGTACAAATATTTTAAATTGGATCATTTTTAGGACCCCTTCTTATGTAACGTCTGTTTATGAAAAAAGACAAAAATTCGAAATTTTCAAAATTTTTTAATAAAAATTGACAAAACATTTTCAATTTGTATAATAATTGGCTGGGCGAAATTTAGAGCAGAACGGATCATTTTTAGAACCCCTTTCCATTAAATGATATTTCAAGAAATACTTTATACGCCAATGTCTCCTAATTAATGATAAAAATTAAATTCATTTAAGGAGCAAAATGGTGTAGAGTATTAAATAATCGGCCTTGAGCGTCTATAACATTTTCACTTGGCATCCATTAAAGACATTACCTGCTATATACATACATATCTAGTGAGCAACCCTGTATAATATTTCAACATATCTAACATACATATAAATACCGCAGTTTTACTTGATAAATCAACAAATACTTAATACTTTGTTTACCCATTAGTGTGTTTTTCTCTTCTGCTTGTCTTTGTTTTTTTTTTTTTTTTATTTCCTCCTTTTAAGCTTTTCCGTTTATTCGTAATAAGAAATGTTTTATTTTTTGGCGGTTACACAAAATTATTATCCTAGCTGATCGATTATAAGCGATTACTTACAGTGTATGAAAAGCCATCACAAGCTAATGCGAAGTGTGTAAGTGTAATTATATTTTACTTGATAATCCCACCAACCTAATAAAGTACGTAGCGGGCAAAATTGTCATCAGTTATTGCAAAGGTATGGTATTGAAAATTCGTCATCTGCAATATATTCCAAAAATGAATTACTTTATTTATTTTGAATGTTGATTTGGCGGAGAAGAATGCAGTGGCAGTGGTAAACTGCGATAAATTGCTAGTAATAGCAGTCAAATGCCAAACTTGCGGTTTGCGGCAAATAAGTAGCGAAATCTTAGAAGGGAAAGCAGGCGTAGGGATGCTCTGTAACAAAGTTTTAAAAGCCAAAGATTCCAATAGAACGTTTTGTTTGTTGTCCTTAAAGATTTTCATTTCTTCGTACAGCTTCCCGTCTTTGCTTTTAAGTAGAGAAAATATTTACTTTGCGGGCTACTGCATGCAACTTAACTTGTTGTCTATTATTATTTCTTTTCTTTTTTTTTTTATTACACCGGTCATTGGATCGATTATAAGGAACACGAGAGATTAGAAAATCCCTTGAAGTATTTTTTTCTTTTAAATTTCCTTCATACTCCCTCGTAAATATTATCTGTCTGTATACCAAAGGGTTTACATTAAAATTTTATCCGTACAACATAAGCAAACATAAGCATAAACACTCTTAATTGCGATCAAAGCTTTGCATTATTTGACCGCCTCTACCGCTCTACCGCTTGCTTTGCTTTGAATGATGATGATGATGACATGATACGAGCGACGTTTTAAATGCATTATTTGCACTTGTAATGCTATGAAGCTGATGATTTACTTTACTTTAACAAACCCACCCAAACTTTAACTCATAACTCCATCTGCTGCATTAGACGTTCACTGGTGCTAAAGTATTTAAAAAGTGTTTGTTAAAGAGGAAAATCTGTAAACACTTGTTTTGCTAAAGACATTAGGCTACTGTAAGATAATTAAAAAGAGTGATGGTGTGAGAGAGAGTGAGAGAGAGAGAGGTGGAGAAGCTGTATACATAATGCATACTATTCTCAGTGCAACATTTATGCATTATGTGTATGTGTGTAAATGAGAGTGTGTTGAGGGTGCCTGAGCATGCTTTCTTGTAAATATTTATTTATTGACTTATTAAGTGCTCACCAACTGAGTGTAAAGCCACTTAACGACACCTCATCATTCAATACGCACATCTACGTGTATATTTGCGTTTGTGTGGCTGCATAGCAAGCCTTTTTTCATCTTCTTCACTAAGCCCCCAAAGGTAGCAGCATGGTATCATTTACAAGAAACTCTTTAGTACCTTATTATAAGTAAATAAATTTGAAACGTTTAATCACTTGAGCAATTAATTAAATATGCTTTTATTGTTGTTGTTGATGTTTTATTATATTTGATACCAGGTGTGTACACATTACCACTTGGTTGTGCTTCAAAATTAAAATCTTTTGTTTTTTTCTGAAAAAAAAAGAACAAGTAGAAATGTTGTAGCCGGTTACACCCGACCATTTAATACCCTACACCATGTACATCAAATCATTATTATATAAGGTATATGAGAAGGTTTTACGAATGATCCAATCGGATCCAAATTTGTTACAATTAACTATTCTTCACAAAGTTTTGTCAAATATGTTAAACATTGCTAATATTCAACGGATAAAGCATCATTTCAAATACGAGCATTGTAAGGAGAGGGATCCTACATATGTTCCATGAATAATAATAATGAACCATTTTCAATGGTGCACATATATGGGTCAAGACACGCCTTTGTAACAAATTTCATTGAAATTTTTTTTCAAAACTTGAGCAAAAAGCTTGTGCTTAAATATACACTGATAGGCGGACAGAGAAACGTGGTAAAATTGTTTCAGAATATAATTCTGAACAATATACACAAATTTTCTGTTTTTATAAATAAAATTGCTAAAGATTATAATAATTAAATGCTTATAATATATATAAACAATAAAAATATATATTATTTTATTTTATTTTCTGTATTTTTATTTTATTTAAATACTTTAAAAGTATATAAAAGTATCAACCCTGCTAGTTTAATAAAATCATTAACTTAATTATTTTTCTCATACAGAGGTCGCTACTTAGCGAATTAAGTATAACGTCAATTGTCAAATAGAACACATGTACACGACAGCACATCAAAAAAAAAAAATACGCATACATTAATAATACATTATTGTCAATTCTCTAATAACAAAAATTGTTTTAATTGATTAAGAGTGCTAAAAAATGGTGTTTGTTAAGAGTTGGGAAGATTTTGAAATAGCTGCCGAAAATATGTACATGTCCAAACCTACAGCGTGTCGTTTTTCAATGAAATATATACATACAAAAGGACATGTAGTGCTAAAAATGACCGACAACGTTAAGGTAGTGATTCACTAAAAATCATTTGATTAAAAAAAAAAAAGAAAATATAATTAATTATTTAATTTGTCTTACAGTGTATACAATATAAAGCAGAAAATATGCCAGATTTAAAGAAAATTGAAAAATTCACAAACAATCTAATGGGACACATGGCGTCAAAGGAATAATAATAACACAGTTTATATGTAGCCGGATTATCAATTTAATTGGACGCTTTAAGTTAAGAGCTGCTGGTAAAAAGTCACAGCATTTACTCTTTTTATTAAGAGGTAATAAAGTGGGCACAAAGTACTGTGAATATAGTTTTTAAATAACAAACATGTTAGCTTTGCAAACCACTTTATTACATTAGTCCAGTGTGCGTGGTCATTTCTGGGTATTACATTTAAGTGCTTGTTTATATAATATTCACTTATTAAGCAACATTTCCATGAAATGCTTTTAATAAAAATTTATATCTAAAAACTATTTTTCCGGCTATCCTTAATAATGACAGGGTAACTCTGTAGAATAATTAGCTAACAGCTGTTCATATGTTGTATTGTTTTATTATAAACAGGTGTTTTTTAGAGGTTGACTAAAACCGCTTTATCTGACAGAGAGATTACAAGGAAGCGCTAGTGTGAGCGAGATAAAAAGAAACCATATGAAGAAGAAAGTTAGCCAAATGTTTTGGACTAACGGTCTTGTACTTCACATTTATTTTTCACTCATATTTGCGTTCCTCTGCTAATTTATATCACGTCAAATAAAGAAATTTCAGTTCTCTCTCATTCTCTCGTGTTCATAGGCATTGGAAAAATATTATTCACGTCATTTACGTTGTTTGCAATATTTATGCAGTTTATAGAAGAAAAAGTATTTAATAAAACTTTAAAAGTAGATAAATTTCAATACAAATATAAGAAAAGTAATTTGCTACAAGTTAAATTTATAAAACTAAAATAAAAACATAAATTATAATGAGATAAAGTTGAAATAATGTAGCCTTCTTGAAAAGCCAATAAGAATCTAGTCAGACAATACTTTCTATGAATTGCAGTGTCAGTGGCATAAGAAAAGTTTACCTTGAATAAGCCCAAAATGTGGAGATTTTTATTAAAACGGAATAATGTACAAATGATTAAATATGATTATAAAGTAGTGGAAGTGTTGGCCCCCACACCTTTTTGATGATGAATAACACACCAACAAATAGAAAAATTATAAATAAATTGTGTAAATTTTTGTATCGATGGTGTGTAAAGGTGGCTCATAAAACCCTGTGAAAATTTCTATTCATTAAACGAGAATTGAACGCATAAAGGAAAAGAGAAGGAGATTGTTTTATAACATAAATGGAGTGAGTGTGAGAGTTGTGTGTAGTGCCTAAGTAAAAAGTTTCTTCCTTAAAATAGAAGGGGTTGCAGTCCCCCCTCCCTTATACTATGTAATTGTTTGTTGTGTGTGTATACATATTCGTTTACACAACTTTACTGGTCAGTTAAAACTTCGAACGCGTGGGTGTTTGTTTGTATGCGCTTTTGTGCTTAAGTAAATATTTTTAGTGAAACAAAAATGGACACCGACGACACCATGCTTAACAATTGTGGTCCGCAACCCGGTGCTGAGATGGTGTATGGCACCGATGACAATAATATAGTGATGTCGGAAAAGGTAAGTTTTAAACTCAGTAACATCAGTTATTATTAATATATATCTATATGGACAATGCAATGCACTCTTCGCACAATCTATATAAAAACAGTTAGTAAGAAAGAGAAATTAAGAAAACAAGCATCAATTTTTTTGGTTGGGTTTTCATTAGAAATACTGTATTTTCAATTTACCTAGAATAACATAATTCCTATTTCATAGGAATTCTCTTTAAAATGATATGTTAGCAAGAAAAAAAAATTGTCACATCACAAATGACTAATTATGCATGAGGCTGTATTCAGTAATAAAAGTCATTGCTCTCTTCGATAAATTAGTAGTATGTAGTGGTATTTTTTGTACTAAGTACATTATTTTTATCAATTTACAGTTAGTATTCAACAGCACATGTGTGAATAATATATATATGTACATATTCTTTTCCATTCACTGACGATATCAATTTCAAGAAGCAGTTAACATTAACTTTTATCGATAGAATGGAATATATGAGAGAATGGTGTTTTTTATACATTCATATAATTACGTATAAGTATGAGTATGCTCATAACTGTGCTTGGGAGGTTAAACGGAAGTACAAACTTTTTTATTATAATAGTTCCTTAATTAGACATTAATAGAAGTCAACATTCATCCATAAATGTGTGTTTTAATTAAATATTTATAATTAGTAAGTTAAATAATTGTATTCTGTACATCATACTCTTGGAAAACAAGCTTGGTCAACCTGTACAAATAGTAATCTTGTATAAACTTTACTGAAATATTTCAAGGAAATTGTTAAAAAGTTTAATTTTGATTCTGGGTATGAAAATAGATGGAATGGGATCTATTATTACAATTTGAAATAAATTTTTTTTTATAATAAATATTTTCTACAATTGTACTTCTATTAGTTCAATCTCCAGCTCAAGGTCACATGTTTCTATGTTTTAAGACAAATTCAGCATTTTCATTTTTTAAATCCTTGTATAATTTATTGTTCGTAGAGTTCGTATAAATTTTTTAAAATTTTTTAACGAATGTTTTATAATAAAAACCAACGGTACAGAAACTTTCAACTGAAAAAGACTATATTTAGAAAAGCATTTTTCCAAACATTCACATTGGCTAGTGTTGTTAAGTATTAACAACAATGTCGGTTTCAACCGACATTAAAATGATCACTTGTTTAGTTTTTCTTCTTCTGTTATTGTACATAATTCTTGTAATTTTTAATTATTGAACTTCTTGCTTATTCTTTTTTTTTTGTTTTTTTTGTTTTTTCTTTTCTTTTCTATTCTTTTCAGAATGAGCAGGTTGTCAGCATTGTGAGTTTTACATGCTTACTAAAATTAATCTCAAATTCACTCAATATGTTAATTTTTAATTTGTATGTAATACCCAGAGTTACTCAATTTTAATCTAAGAAACTAATATTTTCTATATTTGAAAATTAACCGTTAAATTAACTTCTTTCTTCCCGTTTTATAACTTTTAATTACTTTACATATATACTGTGTCCTTGATCTGTACAAAAATTAAAAAAAAAAAATATTATATATTATTAAAAGAATTGTGAGAACTGTAGTAGCCCCCTGCTTAAGTATAAATGTGTAGCGTATTTAAGGTTTGGTTTATGCCAATAACAGTTCTTTTCTTTTTCATTTGTTTAATTTTGCTTTTTATGATCTGAAGGTCAACTCGTTTTAAGTTGAAACGTATCATAAGCGAGAGTGCATATAAATGTGTAGTTGTAGACAGCTTTGACTGCTCACACCCGTAATATGAATAATAATTTATGAATGAACGGCGGGGCTTTACAAACATGTTTACTTGTTACTATACTCCCCAGTCTATTTATTTTATTAAAATCTTTCCTATACCCCGCAAATATCACGTCACACTGAGCCATGTATTTTATTATCGTAATGTTTGACTTTATATTTTGAATAATTTATATATCTTGTGTCGTAACTTTTATGCATGATTTTTATTCCGCTATTACAGGCAAAAAATAAGTTCAAGAGTCACAAACTATTTAAACGAATTTGAAGAATGTAGAGGGTGATCCATTCAAGATTAATTTTATATAATTCAACTACATACCACTGAGTGCCATACTTTCATTACTTAGTAAAACAAACACTTCACCATGACAGCATGTGTACGAAAACATTTAAACAAACTATTGTATTTAGCTCTAGGGAATAATATCTGGGGGAAAATACATAACTTTTCTGTAGGTTTTCTTTAATGTGATGATCTTGAACCTCTAAAGTATAATAATTCACTGTGAATGCTAAACGCAGAAAGCTATTATCACACTGAATGTAAAATTTAACCGTTACTTACTCTCTATAATAAAAATATTCGTATTTTCGTTTTACTAACACTTGATATTATTCTAACTTAAAAAATACTTAATTAATTGTTGGCAAAATACAAATATTTACACACATTTAATAGCGGCGAGAAAGTATAATGAATGTAACAAATCTGATTGATTTTGGATATTTTTTTTTTGTTCTCAAAAATGTAGGTACAACAATTGGCGGGCAGCATATATCAAGAATTTGAGCGCATGATACACCGTTATGATGAAGATGTGGTGAAAAATTTGATGCCATTGCTGGTAAATGTTTTGGAATGTTTGGATGCCTCGTATCGCATAAATCAAGAGCAAGATGTTGAATTGGAATTATTGCGGGAAGATAACGAACAGCTGGTCACACAATATGAACGGGAGAAGAATGCACGCAAATTGTCTGAGCAGAAGGTAAAATGTATTTAATGGTATTATAAATTCATGTCATATAAAATTTATTGTGTGTTTACAGCTGTTGGAATCCGAGGATTTGGCTGAACAGGAAAACAAAGAGTTGGCCAGTCGGTTAGAGTCTTTGGAGAGTATTGTACGTATGTTGGAATTAAAACATAAAAACAGTGTCGAACATGCCAGTCGCATGGAGGAGCGAGAATCCGAATTGAAAAAGGTGCCTAGTAATTATTTGCTTAATATCGCAAAGAACATTTTTCACATTTGTATCTTATTGCAGGACTATGCTAAATTGCATGAACGTTATACCGAATTATTTAAAAATCATGTTGATTATATGGAGCGCACGAAAATGTTAATGGGCTCAACACACTCTCAAATGAGCTCTACATCGGAACGCATTGATTTAAGTAGAGCCCGCCTAAATCCTGTGGCAAGGTATGTATAATATAATATATAATAATAAAAAAAAAAACTATTAAATAATATTTTGTGTACATTGGTTAAAAAAGATCCTCCGGTCCAGTATCGTATGGTTTTGCCTCATTAGAAAATTCAGCCATGTTAGATACGGAAACTATATGTAGTGTTGGCAGCAATTCAGATGATTCGGGGCCGCCCTCCTTGCAAAATGAAATGGAAAATATACCGACAACTAGTGAGAAGGCGGCGGAAACTGAAAGATTACAACAACAAAACCAAGCCACCTCACCACATACCACGGACAACAGTCCCACTGTGCCAAATATACCAACAACCAATCGTAAGTCAACTAATATTCCTTAACCACTCAACTTGATCATCTTTTACAAACTAATCATTGCGTTCTTCTTTATATTTCTTATCCTGTTAAACCATTCTTCTGGGTCTTCTTGGCTTTATATGATTGTAACATGCCTCCTGTACTACCCCACCTACCCCACCCTACTCTAACATGTTAATTGGAATTTTATTGTGACTGGGCTAATCGTAACTTGATCATCATTAAACGTGTCATTGTTTGCTCTGTTGTCCCCATTATCACCTGTCCTTAATAATATCATATTAAAACCTTGTATCTAGTAGTTGGGCGTACTACTACCAAAAAGGAACAACGTTCTGCTAATACTTTATACCAAGAGCTGTCCTTTCAGGATAATGAAGAGAGTGAAGATAATGAAATTGTTACAGGTATGTGGGTGCTACTATATTAACCTTCTTTCTCTCCATCTCTGTGTCTCTCCTTTACTTTTTCCTAATCTATTAAGTATTTTTTTTTTTTAAAGGGCCGCAAAATCCTCTCTTTTAAATTAACCTTATTCTTAAATTGTGATACTTAACTAATGAACACATGAATGAAAAACTAATTTTGTGTTTATGTTTATACCTTATTTCATGCTTGTGTTGCACACGCATACACACATATGCAATTGTACTACACTATATGCCAACTCCGTCTCTGCCATTTCAACATTTTTAGGCAGTTGGGTACATCCAGGCGAATATGCTTCCTCAGGTGGGTACAAATGCTTAAAGAGGCATTTAGTGTTAATCTCTTGTATTACATTCAACTATTTAATATTTCATTTCATAATGTTACAATTCCAACAACCATACACATATAATGTAAGGAATTTCCTGTCATACATTTTACATCCATTGCGTCTAAGTTGTTGCTCAGAAAATAATGATTTATAAAGGAAATCATTTTTATACCCTTCAACTTAGTGATGAGTTGGTTCTACCGTTTGCAACACCCGGAACGAGGCGCGTCAGAGACTGTACAAAGTATATATATTCTTGATCAACATCAAAAAATTGAGTCTATCTATATGTGAGCGTGTCCGTATGTCCGTCTATTGTTGGCATTCTCACAAGCGTAAATTTTGAGATATTGAACTAAAATTTTGTACAGACACACTTGTAGTTTTTGCACGCACATCGCTCTTTAAAATGGGCAAAATCGGTCAAGAGCCACGCCTACAATCAACAAAAATCTTTATATCTGCTACAAAAATTGACCTATGAACTTGAAATTTGGTACACATATTAATGGTCATCCCGTCTGTCGATGTACCAAAAATAGGCATGGTCAGATAACAGACGCGCCCACAATCAATAAAAATCTATATATCTGTCACAAAAGTTGACCTCTCAACTTGAAATTTAGTGCACTTATTAAAGGTTAGCACATCGATCGATGTACCAAAAATGGGCATGGTCGTGCAACAGACACGCCCATAATTTACCAATAACCATATTCATCATAAAACTAGACTTTCAAGCTGATGCGTCAAAAACACAATTAGAAATTGCGTCTTCTAAAATGTACATACGTATATGACACGCCCATTGTTGTGGATGTGTAGGGTATTTTAGATTTGGTCTAAGCCAAATTTAGTTTTCTTAGGTAATGTCATGAGTTGCTATCGTTGTTGTTGTTGTTGTTATATAACAACTAAATTTATATCCATTTGTTTGTTTGTTTGTTTGTTTGTTTTTTACGTCACACGCACATACTCTCCTACTGTACTGTACTGTACTGCAGCCAATGACAACTACTTTGGTAAGTTGTGTCGTTTTGCTTTATTGTACAATATTTGTAGAGTTGATTGATTTTGTAGTGTTTATAAAAAATATAGTTTTCGTAGAAGGGCGAGCTACTAAATATCTCTTAAATATAAACTGTTCTTAATAATTAAGAAATTTTTTTACCCTTTTTTTAACTCGCACATGTCACAATGTTTGTTGTAATAAATGTTTCTGTTTTTACAGGAATGGGCAAAGAAGTTGAAAATCTTATAATAGAGAACAGTGAGCTGTTAGCGACCAAGTGAGTGTTTATGTAAACTTTGGCAGCTCAGCCGTCCAATTAATTATAAAATGTTCTGTTTCACAGAAATGCTCTGAACGTAGTTAAGGATGATTTGATAGCAAAGGTTGACGAACTAACTGGCGAAATAGATATTTTACGTGAAGAACTGAATGCTGTACAACAGTCGCGCAATAAATTGCGCATTAAATTGCAAGATTTGGAAGATGAACTGAAAAAAACCAAAGAACAAGTTAAACAACAAAGTAGGTTGCACACACACTCGCGTGTGTGTTTGAATTTTAAACTTATACAAAAATAAATATGAAAATAAAATGTGAACTATCTTTAAAGCTGACAATGAGCAAGAGGAGAATGATGTGCCGATGGCTCAACGTAAACGTTTTACACGCGTGGAAATGGCCATGGTGCTTATGGAACGTAATCAATACAAAGAACGGTTAATGGAGTTGCAAGAAGCGGTCCGTCTCACCGAAATACTGCGCGCTACGCGTACAGTGGAATTGGATAAAAAGTCTAAACAGAGCATATGGAAGTTTTTCAGCAGTTTATTTACGTAAGATGGAAAACGGCCTCTATACTTGATAGGGTGTAAGCTAAATGTAACTTATTTTTTTATTTTGCAGCCCCTCCAACCGTCCGCAGGAGCACACCGCCGACGGCAATGGAGGGGGGCCTATGTTTCGCTACTCAAGTCCAGTACACTCACACGGCAGCCCCAGTCGAAATAGCGACAATCGCTTTGCCATAACTGGCCGCGACAATATGTCACCCTACCATCCGGCTAATGCCGGTCTGGCCAATGCTCTGCTGCCTCATGCCAAAGACTTTACCGATGAGGGAACTTCAGAACGAGCCCGGGCTAGACGACATGAACAATACCGTCAACTGAGAGCTCATGTGCAAAAGGAGGATGGCCGCATGCATGCTTATGGTTGGAGTTTGCCGGCCAGTAAAGCGAACAATGAGAAAGAGTCGCATAATCGCCATTCGGGTGGGGTACCCGTGCCAATCTATTGCAATCCATTAGCTGAAGCATCGCCACACATGAAGGTGTTCTGCGCGGCTGGCGTTAATTTGAATGGTGGCTTCACAAAAAGTGGCCAAACAATTATACCAGCCAGCTCGCCCTATGCACCACGCTCTACGGCCAAGATTGCCGAAATTACCAGTCCAACAGCTGAACACTCAGCCGAAGCATTAGATCGTCAAATAACACGCGCCAGTCTTGAACATTTGGAGCCTGAAACTCAACTTACCTCGTTTGTGTGGATCTGTACTAGTACACATGCGGCCAGTACCGTCACTGTGGTAGATGCTAACGATTCAGTAAAAATTTTGGATGTGTTCCCAGTATGTTCGTCTCATGTACTGTGCATTGCTTCAGTGCCCGGTGCCATGGAAAAGGATTATGCCGTGTTGGAGAACTCGGAAGTGATAAAAACGGGCGAAATGCTGGCCCGGCCGGGTGACGGAAACGAAGAATATGGCAAAGTAGAGTATGTACGAATGAAAGCAAAATCGGACAAGAATAGCAATATACAGAAATGGGAAAGTTCCGAATCGCCGCTCGTGAATGCCGAAACACCGATAGAAGAAAAAGCCAAAGAGGTGACGGAAAAGTCAAATGTAAATAATGCTACTGCTGCCATAAGAATGGAACCGCTGGGTAACGTTAATGAAATTAAAATACGACAAGCCCTTCCGGGAGCACCGCAACGGCTCAATTCCCTTAACGAGGCTAATGCCAATGCAGTGATCGATTTCGTTGGTGCCACTACGAATGGCAACAATAACAACGATATTGGAATCAATCAAAACTCACCATTCTCACTTCCAGTCAATCCCATACTGGACACGAAAGATCGCTCCGAACCAATTATGAGTTCGGTTGGGCCAACCATGTGGCTGGGTTCCCAAAATGGTTGGCTGTTTGTACACAGTTCGGTGGGACGTTGGCACGAATGCCTGCACAAGGTTCATCTGCCCGATGCTGTGCTAGCCATAGTTCATGTAGAATCACGTGTTGTTGTGGCATTGGCCAATGCCCAGTTGGTGGTGTTCCGGCGCCAAACCGATGGTCAATGGGATTTGAGTAGTTATCATTTGGTAACGCTGGGGGATCGCAATCACGCGATACGTTGTCTATGTGTGGCCGGTGAGCGAATATGGGCCGCACATCGTAACAAAATCTTTATTGTAGACCCGATCTCCTTGAGCATCATCCACTCGGTGGACGCACATCCGCGCAAAGAAAGCCAAGTACGACAAATGGCTGCCACTGGAGCCGGTGTGTGGGTTTCCATCCGGTAAGTGTTTATTATTATTTATTTATTTAAATAAAAATTCAGCTAATAATGAATTAGAATTATGCTGAAAAGTAAAAAATTGAAAAACAACAACAACGCAGCAATAAAAAAAATCAAGAAAAAAACTTAAAACAAAAACAATAAAAAAATAATTACACCTACTTCTCTTTTTACACGATAGATACGTTCCCAAAAAATTCGTGTAAAAAAATATAAGAAGAAAGAAGAATAGATTGATTCCAGACCTAAAAATGAAGTTGGAAATCATCTTAAAACCAAACAATTCGTGTAAAAAGAGGATTAACTGTATAATTATAATTTATAAAGAATATCACAGATTATCCACTAACATAAAAAAATTTTTTTTTTTTCAGTTTGGATTCCACACTGCGTCTGTACAACACCTATACGTTTGAGCATAAGCAAGATGTGGACATTGAACCGTACGTTTCCAAAATGTTGGGTACCGGCAAACTGGGTTTCTCGTTTGTACGCATAACCGCTCTGATGGTATCCTGCAGTCGTTTATGGATTGGAACTAGCAACGGTGTCATTATATCTGTACCACTCTCCGAAAATCCCATAAAGAATAGTAAGTTTAGAGTTTCTCTAGGAAGAGAAAAAAAAGCAAACTAATCGGTTTCATATATTTTTCAGATGATCCCAACAGCCATCTACCACTGTGTTGTATGGCCAATGCTCAATTATCTTTTCATGGGCATCGTGATGCTGTGAAATTTTTCGTATCGGTGCCGTCACGTCAGAATGGCCCCAATACTCAGCTACAGTTCACTAACAAACGGCCCGATATGTTGGTTATGTGCGGTGGCGAGGGTTACATCGATTTTCGCATTAGTAAGTATTACGCCTCTTAACGATTCGCTTTCAGTGAAATTGTGTAAATTGGGGTTTTTTTGTTTTGTTTCCAATTATTGTTCATTTATTGTGCATTTATGATTATTTTTATGATAATGCTTTGTGGGGCCTGTCTGTCATGTGATTGATTGGTCGGGGCGGCCTCGATCAGGACAAGAGAGAGTTTTAAACGATGCTAGTGATAGTGCTGCGCATCTAATAGTTTGGAAAGTTAATTCGTAAGAATTCCTTTTTATTTTCAATTCTTATGCTTTGTGTTTTTATTTGGCTTGTAATGATTTGTTTTGTTAGTATTTTCAATTTATAGACTTGCACCTAAACCATTAAATGCGCCATCTTCGTTTCGTGTAAACTCAAATGACAGCATTATCCGGGAGTGGTGATCTTGTCACAAAAAAGTACAGGTTCATATAAAGAGAGAAATATTTTGTAAGCTTGATTTGTTGTTGTTTTAATGGTGCGTGTGTCTGTCTTTAGCTGGCTAATTATAAATATTGCTGCAACACCTTTTCACTACCTTTCATTTCATTTACTATACTTCTACTATCAGTGTTGAAGGCTTTTGGTGTCAGAAAATCAGAAATATCTTAAAACAATTCTTATTACAGTTGTACGGACATGATGCGATATTGTTTCGTCAACCGTTAAACCAGTTCATAAACTCTGAATGATGTATAAAGTTGCACTGACTCCTGACTCTCCTTTGCAATACATTGCACAATCAAACTGTTATACTTACACGGTTCACAAACGCTTCTTGTGGTGTTTACTTATTTATTCATTTATAAATATTATATCAACTATAATACCTGCTTATAAATGTGCATACATTACTTCAATTATGGCACATATCATAAATGGCTACATAGCGGTTAAAGAACTATGTTCATGTGTTTTACTATGCAATTTACAAAATGTCACTATTATCATCAATGCAGCTGTGTTTACCATTGACGCAATAAATTTAAGTTTATTCACAAATTTTTAAGTATTAAGACACGATAAGCCTAAATTCATTATACGTATCATGTACGATTAAGATGAAGCGAATATTTGTAATTCGCATAAAGGACTTATATTTTATTAAATTGAACTATTTAGTAATACTTTATTGACCATTTAATTATGTCTGTTGATCCATCCAGGTATTTATATGTTTAACATGCATTTAGTAATGTGTAGTATAAATCGAATCAAACTCTCTCTTTATACCCATTATATTAAAATAAGTTATGTATGCACTGCCTTGAAGTTGGGCGCACTTTGTTAAAACGATTGCAATGCTTAGAAGATGGAGTATATACTGTTTAATCTGAATCAACATGGAATATTTTAAAAATTATTGAAGGACACCAAACTCATGAGCTTTATTAAAATTATAGCATAGTAAGACTAAGTCGTATATAACATGAAATGATACCAACTACCAATCAATTATTTTATTTATTTTTCTTTTTCTTACCCATTAGCCACATTTTTTTTTTTTTTTACTAAAAAATAATGTTATTCACAATGTTAAATATATTTAACAATTCTATTGGATAAAGAACTATATAGAATAATTATGTATTAATTTTTTTTAAATATTTTTTATTTTTATTTTATATATATAAATATGAATATGTATGCGTATATTTACAGATGATAACGATATGGAGAAAAGTATTAATTTGGAATCGAATCAAACTATAGAGAATCGTGGCGACAAGAGTCATTTAATTGTGTGGAATGTTAATCAGCGCTAGATTTATATTATTATTTTATTTATATCTCAACAACACAAATACGGAAATTTCGTTAATTTTTTTTTTTTTAATTCTAAAAGTTGTGATTTTTTTAAATTTAATGTTATTTTGCAAATATTGCTTTTATTTATTGTAAGTTTTATTTTGTTTTAATGAGAATAAGATACAAAATGGAATAAACAATGAAAACACTTTCCATTAATTGTTGTACCCTTTACATTATAAACATAATTTATTCAAATATTTTAGTAATATAAACAAACAAAATGCACACAACAACACATCAAAGACGATATACGTGATATTTGAGATACAGTTAGTATTGTACCATCATATTACAAATCAACCAAATATAACACCAATAACAATTTAAATAAAAACAGCAGCAGATTAATTAAAAAAATCATTTCGGCCTGTGTCGAATACACTCCCTTAGTTTAAGGTCGTGCTTAATCACGCTTAATAGAGTTTATATATATATAAAAAGATTCTTTGTAGATAATTCTATAATTTTTTCATAGAAAAACTACCAACAACTATCACACACACATATAGCTCAATAAATCAATACCATAAAGTCGCATAAACCCAAAACTTTAATATATAAAAAATTCATACATAATATAACATTATATCCCTATAGATAAGGGAAGGCCTATAAAATACTTATAAACATAATAATAAATTTCTTTAACTTTCCCTCTAAAGCATTAATTTACTGAACTCAACCTAAACACCTAAAAACTATAAAAAAATATTCCATTTCGTGTTTACTCTCATTTAATCGCTAATAATTAACAAATCCTTAACTAGGTTCATTTTTTTTTTTTTTAATTTCTACATATTTAAGTTATATTGTTTAAAAAAAAATTTGTTGAATTTGTTAGTAAGTTTCTTATATTTTTTAAATATTGTACTACATAATTGAAATATTTAAAATGCTGAAAAAATATATAAAAAAAATATAAAATTTTCTAAACTACTAAAAAAAAAACCCAACCATTTTATTTATTTTTCATTAATTAGTGTAAAGTCTTGACATAGTTTTGGTTTTTTCGTCCATTCTTTAAAGTAGTTGATCTTAGCTTCATTCCAGTACTGCTGATATATTTTATTTAAATTTTTTGCTTCACTATATTTTAAGGTTTGCAGTTCATTTTCAGTTATGTTGAGATTCCTGAACAATGTCTTCTTCATATGCAATACATTTTTGAATTCTTTAAATAAATTGTATTTGGAAATTTTTAAAGATGCCTCTTTACTGAATAATTGTTTGGTGGTAATACCTTGACGTTTGCCATTGACAGAAATTTCCAAAAGTCTAAAATATTTGTATATGATGATTAGTAGTAGTATGATTCTTTTAAACATTGTTGTTTAACTTACTTGTGTTCATATGAGACATTACACCACACTAAACTATTAGGTGAAGGTTTGTTGTTCATATTTGGTTTAAAATCACTTTGTATGCCTTGACAGAGCCGTATTGCTGGTTTATGGAGGGTAAACCTAATCGCTTGGGGAAATGTGTTTTCTTTGAATCGTAACCATATAGCCCGTTCCAAAGTGTTAATATCTGATTCTCCACCAAAAGTCATAGTCTCGAAATATATGGGCTGGTCCAATACAAAATCAATTAGAGCTCCTTGTACGCCCATTAGTTGCCACTTAGCCAATTTATCGCTGCAACTCATAGATAAAGTGCGTTCACCGCGACCTGGTTTAGTACGCACTACACCTACCTTTTGAAGCATAGCATCCTTATGCTGATTACCCAATAGTTTGGCACCTGTATACACTCGATTACTTACTTCAGCACCTATATTACAAGTATAATCTACTTCCTGTTCACATTTAAGCTTTTTAACAATTGGCTGTAAATTAATATCCGCCGTACATAAAATACAGGCATCGCCACATGGTGTTTGAGTACTTAGGAAATGAAATGTTATGGCAGGATTTAACTTGAATTTTCCGGTATAATCACACCATTGAAAAATACTTTCATTTTTACCTGTTGCACTGTCGTCCAATAAAGCATTTTGAAGTTGTCGATAAAAGTAACGTAATAGACCCCTTCTAGCCATTACTTCGGCATGAGAATCATTTAATATTAAACCTTTACAACATAATTTGCTTTTTCCAATACATTTGGTGCCACAACCCATTGAGACTACTTTCTTATTAGTAGTTTCACTGGAATATTGCACAACAGCTGCTAACACCGTCCATTCATTGGTACGTGGTTTCCCTGTTTTGGGTAGTTTTCTATATTCCTCCAAACATAATAATAAAATATCTTGGGCTGTTGGGTTATTGGACATATTTTTTTTTTTTTGTAAATACAATTTTTATACAAACATTTCATAAGGGTTTCGCTTCTTCTTTTTTGTTTTATAAAAATCACTGGAGAGTGTTATTTCGGCGAAGGTTCTGCATAATCATATTTTATATATAAATAAAAATATCAAATTTTATAATTAACATAAATATATGAATAAAAAGAAATAGAAATCATTAAACTAGGAGAGTAGGTTAGTATAAGCGAGAAAGCTTCTTGATAACTTCACGTTTATGTATCTATATTAATGATAATGTATCTCTATTAATAATAACGGCTTTTATAATTTGCCCTATGTATTTAAAACGCACTTCAAGAAGAAGAAGAAGAAGAAGAATTATTTAAAACGTTATGACTTGATAACTTCATCTTTATATATAATTCTCTCTATTATGAAATGTTTTTTTTTTCACTTCTTACTAGAATTTTTTGTTATTGGAAATAAGCGAAAAATCAAACTATTGTTATAGTTTTATATAATTTAATAAATAAAAAACCTTAGCTATGTCTTTAGTTGAGACGTTTCGGAGTAATTGGCTTATAGCTACATTTGGCATAATACTTTTTAGTGGTGGTGCTGGAGTTTTATTTTGGAATGAAGTAAATCTCTGAAATTTTTCAAATGTTCCATGAATGAATGATATAATAAATAATGGCAATATTATGCTTATGTAAAGGGAAGAGCTGTGCATATAATATTATCTCTAGGTGAGATGCTGGAATATGCTGTTACATTGGACCCAACAGATGATACTATTGAGGCCACATATAATAATCGTATTATTCATATAACAGGACCGATAATTGTTGGTGAACCATTAACAGAACCTGATTACAATATACAAGTGATGGCTGTAAAATTAAAAAGGCGCGTTCAAATGTATCAGTGGGTGGAAGAGACTGTGTATGTATTTAGAAAGGCAAACATAATTGGAATGTGAAATATTATTTATTCTGTAGTGAACTTTTGTACGGTAATAATGATGACCTCAATTATTACTACAATCGAGAATGGCGCGATCATTTGATCGATTCACGGAACTTTTACCTACAAACTGGGCATCAAAATCCACCCAATTTTCCATTAAAATCTCTTACCCAAATTGCTGAATCGGTTTATATAGGTCGCTGCGAACTAGGTGAAGAGGTTAAGCGGAAATTTACAAATTATGTAGAATTAACATCAGACACGAGACCCGAGGATCCCACCATCAAAATGCATTTGGGTTTATATTATCACACAAATGATATATTCAATCCGCAAATCGGTGATGTACGTATTTTATTCACGTTTGCCGGCTTAGAAGGAGAAGTGGTAATTATCCCATTTTTCTCATTCATTATTACAAACAAAACTATTAATTATGTTACGTTACAGTATACCATTGTGGGTAAATTTGTGAACAACAAAATAGTGCCGTTCAAGACTAAACGTGGCATTGATATACTACTAGTTTATCCCGGTGAATTGACACTGGCAGAGGTGTTCAAAAGAGAACATCATGCACAACGTTTAACTACTTGGAGCTTTCGTTTAATAGGTTGGATTCTGGTGTTTTTTGGCGTCACCTGCACCTCCACACTCTTAAATGTCATATGTAAGGATTTAGATGAACGTTTTTTTTTTTAATATAGAGATTTTTTTATTTGATTTTTCGCTTTTTTATAGTATCACGAATACGCTTTTTATCAGCTTTGGCTCCGGATCCTCAATTTCCCGTCGGTACCAATATGCTGCTCTCCCTGTCAATGACTTTGATTATAGCGTCCATAGCTTGGGTGCTGCATAGGCCCATGGTGGGTGTGGGCTTGATATTTGCTGCCGCCTCACCATTCGTATGGTTTGCACGTGGTGTCACCAGTTACCAAAGTGTAAATTAAGTTGTTTTGTTTTTTAAGACTTTAAGTGTTATACCATAAGAGATACAAAAAAAACATTTGTTTGTTTGTTTGCCGTTCCTAAATTATGTCATAATATAATTATAAGAATTATTGAATTGTTGTTGTAAACTTTAGTTTTTAAAAAATTTAACCTATTTGACCTCATTTCGGTGTTGTTGCTGTTATCAGTTGTAATCGTCAAATTGATTTGTTGTCTCGTCTACACTTTGCACTTTTATTTGCGGCGTTTGCACATCTACAGTTGTGTTATCTGCTACCATTGGTTTAATTGTTGCTGTTGCTTGAGGACTTTGTGATTTTTCTGTCTCTTCTGAGGTATTTTCTTCAAAGCGGACATAGGGCTCGAAGGCATTCAACTGCATGGAACCACGATGCAAAGTGCCTAATTCCGCTTCAAAGAGAATATCACCGATAAACTTTTCAGCCAGCAGCCGTTGTTCCCGTGTTAAGCGTTTCAATTTAAATGTCCAGGTACGTGCTAACGATTCCTCTTCGGGATAATTAGCCGATAAATATTCACTGGCCATGGTGAAGGCTTCTTCGGTTTTAGCACGACACCCATTTGTCCGTGGACGCTTGACCGCTTCATTATTGTGACTGTTATGCGGAGAGTTGGCCACATAGGGCGGCTGTCTAGCATGAATGACCACTGCACTTTGATTGTTGTCACCCCCCGCTAACGATGGTGTATTTCCCGTTTGTTGATCAATTTTAAGTTGTGCAGTTGGTGGCGTCACAGTCGTGGACCCTTGTCCAAACGACTTGTGAAACATTTCACTAATATTTGGCGGTGGTGTGGCATTGGACATATTACGTATACCGTACAAATCTAAGAACTGATTGGCTGTATGTTCGTTCAAAACGAAAGAATTTTCCGTCTTGATGTGTGGATTGATGGCCAGAAATTTTTCAGCATTTCTTAAAAAGTCCAATTCATAAAATGTCCAACAACGCGGCTGATAAACATTTCCCTCCCGTCGAGCACATTCCACCACCTTCAGTTCCTTCCTATAATTAGTACGTAAGGTGTTGATTTTCTTTTTGACATCTTCCAATGTTGCGTCCCGTTTAAGGTAACGATAAATCGGTACCAGTTGTTGATAAGCATCTGCCCGTTTATCGCGATTCGTGTAATCACGCAAAGATGTATCCCACAATACGGGCAAATTGCGGTATGTGTGTATAAAGGCTCGCAAATATTGACGATTTTCTTCAGCGCCACTGAATGGTTTATTTAGATTTTGTTGCTGTTGTTGTTGTTGGTGTTGTAATTGCTGCGGCTGATTATTTAACATTATTTTAACAATCAAATGTAATTTAAAAGCAACGGTTCTTGTATTTAAATAAAAAGCTTTTACTTTTTTTTTTTTTTAAATTTCTTAAATTAATAAATTTAATTAAAAATGTCACATAAAATGTTGTTAATTATAGAAAAATGAAACTTTGCGCAAAAATGTATATTGCTGACTGTAGTTATTGAGAGACTGTCAGTGGGCGAATTGATAAATTGCCACATTGACGAGTTTCAATTTGTAAATACCTCAAACTGCTGCAGCGCCATCTTTATGTAACTAGTAACGGAAACTCATTTGGCGAATTAAATGAACGGTTAGAACACATATGCAAACAAACCTTTCATTTTTTACAGTTAGATTAATGATACTCTCTGCTACAATTCAAACACAATTTTTAGAATTTTCTGAATTTTATTAATTACTTGCGTTACATGATTTATATGAATGAGAAAGATTACTAGAGAACAGGACACATTTCTCATATTTTTGGCTTATGTTGCTTGGAGTAAAACTTTATAGAATATTAGGTTTCAGTTGATATTTTTAATGTTAAACACATACACATACATAGACGTGCATATACAACAAGTTAGAATGATAAGATGAAGTGGAGTTCAATGTACAACTACACATATAGAGGTCATTTATTAGATATTAACGTTTAACAAATTTCAAGGAGTGACTTTTTATTGATTTCCTTACAAATGGTCAACATTTTACACAAATGATTGCACAGAAAAAACATACATATATATATAAGATAACATAAAATTCGTTTTTCTTCGTGTTTATGTAAATGTAAACAATTTTTATGTAATAAAATGGCATTTCACTTTAAAAATTCGGTAATAAAACACAAACCGACACAAAATTGTGTTTTTGTTAACCTAGCCAGCACGAAGTCAATTTTTTTTAGCACTTAAATATCTAAACTTATAAAGCTATGGAATTATAAATAAAACCTTGAACTTGACATAAGCAATACATTTCATCACAGGTATACATACCCAATGTGATCAAAGCTGGTCAAAGAGTCAAAGCTTAAATGCTCTCTATCTAATGCATAGATTACTAACTTGCGATTAAGGAAATTTGTAAAACTTGAGGCATTATTTTTTATTTAAAAAAAAAATTTTTTTCTTTTAAATAATTAAAAATTTAACGTTTTTTATAAACAAAAATAAACGCAATGTAAATAGATTTGGTTTGGTTAAAACAAATTTTTTTTTTAAATTAAAATTATTATATCTGTACATTAAGCTAAAGCTTAAATTTTATAATATAATTAAATTAAATTATAAAGTAAATAAAAATTATTAATAAATATTCCACATTTTATATAGAGTACTTGAATATTGGAGAAGGAGAGATGGCCACAGATAACAATTTTTAATTCAACAAATCTACCAGATTCTCCTTTAATGAATTATAAATTTGTAATTGCTGTTCGGGTCGCAGATTGTATATCTAAATATAAATACATACATGTACTAAATCAGTTAGAAGGAATTGAAAACAATAAATAAAAAAACTAAGTTTAGCTTGGGCCAAATCTTAATTCACCTCCAGAAATATATAAAGAGATGGCATGGCAGATATTCTAATAACATAGACACACAAACGGACATGGCCAGATCGACTCAGATTTTCATACTGATCAAGAATTTATGTACCCTGTAGGGTGTCTGACGCCTCCTTTTCAGTATTTCAAACGGATTAGTAAACTTAGTACATAGCCTCCATCACTAAGGTGGAGTTTTTAAAAATACTTAATTTATTGCATCTTACCTGTGCCAAGAGTTTGGAGGGTGATGGAGTTCTAATAAAACTTGATATATAAACGTTAACAAAGGTGGCCATTAAAAATTGACAATCGAAGCGATCCATAATACCGCCATGACCAGGTATCATATCACCAAAGTCCTATAATAATGACAACATCAAAAAAAAAAAAATTCTTAATAACTGATTTGAATAAATAACATATTTTTTACCTTAATTTTAAAAGCTCTCTTAAAACCAGAAGCAAAGAATCCACCAAACGGTCCGATTATCGAACTAAACAGGCTCATGGCAATGGAATGCCATAAAAATGGAAACACTTTTATAGATTTACCAATACCAAACTACAAACAATATGAATGAAAAATATGTTTAACAACCCTGTCATTTTTCTCAAATATCAATAATAATAATAAATACCGTTACTTACAATTTTCAAGCTGTAATCTTGCATAGTAAATAAATAATTTGGCTCACAATTCATAGACATGCTGCCCAATTCTTCGGAATAGACAATGGGACATACAAAATATTGATAATGACATAAAATGTAGGAAAACAATAAACCAAAAATAACGGTAGCAAAACCGCCACCAATAAAACCTTCCCATGTCTTTTTCGGGCTTAATTTAATCAACGGTGTTTTGCCAAAGAAAAACCCAAACATATAAGCCATCACATCATTACAGATGATCATGGAAACTGGCACAATAAACCAAATTAAACCTGTAAGAGAAAAAAGAAAATTATAATAATCTTCAAACACTCTTTACAACCCTGGTATAGTACAGAGTAAATTAAATAAACTCCATGTTTGTTTAGAGTTTTTAATGAACACGTTCTGTACCATTGATGGGGTGATATTAGTAACACAATCTTCGTATATTTACCTTCAAATATATTCTGTATGATTAAATAACTCTGTGTAACGACAATTAACAGTGACACATGGGTCCAAGCGAACAAACTGAATTGCTTCATATAGTACTTTTTAACCAGCGACAAGACAAACCAAACAAAGCCGACAATGTACAAAGCAAAGGATAGAAAGCGATGATAAGTAACTAAGAATTTCAAGTATTCCTGAAAAATATTAAAAATTTATATTAATTTTAATTAAAACATTAAGGAAGAAATTAAAATTGAAAATTGTATATAAGAGATGGATCAATTAGTGATAATGATCGCGATTTTATAATGTGGAGGCTAATCAAGTGCAACCTTCTTACAGCTTACACCATCTATTAACCATTTAGTGCTTTATTGTGACCGTCTGAAAGCAATGATGCAGGCATTCGCTACCGTTTAACAACTTACCACACGATTTATTACCACCCCAAAGTAGTCCACTAAATTTTCGCCATAGAAAAAATAATTCGATGTCAATAGAAAGTACCAGGACAAGCTACGGAACCAGGGTAAGCCATGTATACGGTACACTTGGTAACCAATTGATATAATCTCTTGGAAGCATTTCACTTGTACCATCAAAGTCTTAAAAATCGAATATAAAAAATTCAAGTTATTATTGTAGAAAACAAATGCATTACAAAACAATCCCTTACAGTCACCATTAAAGCTAATGGGCCACCATAAATAATCAAGCAAAAGCCGCATATCATAATCCATGTAAATATACCCCGTATTACCCAGTTTTTCCATCTATAATGAATATTTTAATACCATTTTTAGATTTATGATCAAGTTTTTAATATTTTTTAATTACCTATCGGGTAAATCTTTTAGAGCTGAATCCAAAATTTCCGGAGTCTTGTCTGTCCCTTGAGGCAGAGTTTTAGACAACTCTTCTACGAAGCGTTCATCTGGTAGTTTTTCCTCCTCCGAATCCACCTATAACGAAACATTAATTTGATGTTAGTTCTGGATTTTCATCAGTTTTGTTATCATCCTAGAATTTATCACTTGCATTATTTTTTCTCATTAATACTGATTTTAATTTCATAACTGTTGTTATCTTATTTGAAAAAAAAAAAAACTACTTTACATTTTACTCTAAGACAGATGTGTTAAGGAATTTATATTTTATGGAGTGATGTTAAACTGTGTACGACAACTTCCAACAATACGGATTACGCATAGTGATTATCAACATTTTGGCCAAATTACAATAAATAAAATGGACACATAAACAAACACACGAACTTAATCCGCATCATTAACATTAACTTTAAGATGATCATGAACGGCTACTTTGTTACAAGCGCCTTAACAAAATTAAAACACTTTATACTTCAAGTGTTTGAGGGTATGCAACTGATAAGAAAACCGTATTAATACATATTTAAAAATATATATAAAATAGGGGAACAAGAGAAACAAGTGGTCACGAGTCACGAAATCATTTAAATACCATGTAAATACGTACGTATAGATAGAAGACTTCTGACAGTGTAATAAAATTAATCATTCCATATGTATGTGTTTGTTTAACTCAAGAAGTATGCATATGGAACTAATTGGATTTGTTGTGTTTATATTTGCTTTTTTGTTACTTTGTTGTTTTGTTTTCTCGTTCTTTTCCTTATTTATAAATGCTTGCCAATTTGCCACAATATGGACTATGGAATTGTGATGTATGAATACATACACACATCCATGCAAAAAGAAACACTTCTTTAGGGCAATTGCAATAAATATAGATGTTTGTGTGTACATGTAGTTTGGTAGATATCTACACATATTTATATCAGTTAATTTCTCTTAACAGCGAATAATATGGAACAAAATTCTCTATTCTATTTTTTATCAAGTTTTTATTAATTATATATATATATTCAGTATATTTCCATAAACTTACATGATCTGATGAATCTGCCGCAGATGAGTTGCGTTTTTCAGCTTCAGTTGCTGAGTCCATAACGGCTTCATCTCCAGCTTCTTCCATTTTTCGTCGGCGTACTTCAGTCATTTTTTAAATATTCTTTGAATTTTTTTTTTTTTCTGTTTTATTACCAATATATTAAGTTTTTTTTTAATCTAATTTTAAACACAATTACTCAGCGTCTTTAGATTATTTTACTTTAATAATGTAATGTTTTTCTAAGAGCTGCTGTTATTATTTTATGAATTTTATGTTTTTCTGTTCCACTTTTGTTATGCACACTGAAGTTTTCATCTTCTGCGCCGCCTCAGATTCAATTTTGGTGGTTAATTGACAAGTTGCTTTTCAATCTATATTTTAATTAAATTATTTGCCTGCTCTTTACTCTCTGTGTTAATCTCATTAGAGTTGTACTTTTTGTTATATTATTCTTTAATTTAGGGTAAATTATATTTTTATAATATATTTATATTAAGAAAATTATTTCCAGCCTATCTTATCAAAGAATTGCAAAAAACGGTAAAACAAATTAATGCAAATGCCGGACATTTTCTTAAGCAGCTGATCTAAGATAATTCGGTGATGTTAAACAATCGTGGCAGTGTTTGCGCTGACTACTAAGTTAGTTCAACTTAATGTTAGGGAGAAGCAGTGTTTATTCTAAAATAATTAATATCTTTAATCTTCTCACCAATTATATTAATATTCATTTTAAATCACTTTACATATAAAATTTTAGTTAAGACAAATACTTAAATAATCATCTCGCATTTGTTAGATTTGAGCAAATCTGGTAATATATTGGTATCGATAAGTTAATCGTGTTCGGCGTTCAGCATTTTCGCAGCTTCTTTTTATATATACATACACGTATTTTTGGAAAGCCATTGCAAAGATTGTCTGAATTTACTTTATTACAGAATTGAATTTTTAATTTTTTGCATTATTCCAACAATTGAGCAGTTTTTGTAATATCTTTATAAAATGGCTGCATCTTTAGATGGTGTTTTTCCAGTAACATTACAAGAAAAAATCAAAAATTCTAAAGTGTTAGTGGTGGGTGCAGGTGGCATTGGTTGTGAAATTTTAAAAAATTTAGTTTTATCCGGGTTTCCTGAAATTGAAATTGTAAGTTATTGTTTGTTGCCCACTACTGTACATGGATTTTCTCGATAACATACATATACACATTACAGATTGATTTGGATACCATCGATTTAAGTAATCTGAATCGTCAATTCTTGTTTCATCGTGAGCATGTAGGCAAATCGAAAGCAATGGTAGCACGTGAAAGTGCTTTAAAATTTAATCCAAATGTTAAGATTATCGCTTATCATGACAGTATAATGGCGTAAGGACATGATAAATTTTAATGATTAATAATTGCAATGTTTTTTATACATTTGTATGTTTCCTTTGCAGCACTGATTATGGCGTAAATTTCTTTAACAAATTCGATATTGTTTTAAATGCTTTGGATAATCGGGCAGCACGTAATCATGTAAATCGTATGTGTTTAAATGCTGAAGTCCCGTTAATTGAAAGTGGTACAGCCGGTTACAATGGTCAGGTGGAATTTATTAAAAAAGGTTTAACTCAGTGTTATGAGTGTACGCCAAAGGCTGTACAAAAATCGTATCCTGGTTGTACCATACGCAATACACCCTCCGAACCTATACATTGTATAGTGTGGGCTAAACATCTCTTCAAGTAAGTAAAGCAAACAGCATGCTTGACATATTTTATAATGTTTTCGTCGTTTAGCCAACTTTTCGGTGAAACGGTAGATGATGAAGATATTTCTCCAGATGTGGCTGATCCTGAAGCTCAAAACGATGCTGCAGAAGAGAAGCAAAATGATTTGGAAAATGGTAACGTAATGCGCGTAAATACACGCCAATGGGCCAAAGACAACTTTTACGATCCAGCAACTTTATTCAATAAATTCTTCTATGACGACATTAAATATTTGTTGTCAATGTCAAATTTATGGAAAACACGAAAGCCGCCCACCCCCATTACATGGAAAACGGTGTTTTTGGATCCTCCTATTGCTGATCAACAGAAAAAAGACACACCACATGACTATCATAAGGTGTGGTCCTTAACTGAGTGTGCTCTCGTTTTCGGTGATTGCTTAAAGAAGTTAAGTGGTCAGCTTGACAAATTGAATGCAGATGATTTTCTTGTATGGGATAAAGATGATCAGCCAGCCATGGATTTCGTGGCTGCCTGTGCAAATATACGCGCCATCATATTTAAAATTGGATGCAAATCACGTTTTGAAATTAAATCGATGGCCGGAAATATAATACCCGCTATAGCGACCACAAATGCTATAACAGCCGGTTTGGTGGTTCTACAAGCCTTTAAAGTTTTACAGGGCCAATTGGACAAATGTCAATCCGTTTACACCCGTTTGCGGCCGAATCCAAGGCATCAAGTATTAGTGCCGGAAAAACTTCTAACACCACCAAATCCCAATTGTTATGTGTGCGCTGCCGAACCAGCCATCCATCTAAAAATTGACACAAAACGCATGCGTATCAAAGAATTCCGTGATGAGGTGCTCATTAAAGCTTTGAATATGGTTAATCCGGATGTTATAGTCGACACCAAAGGTGTATTAGTTATATCCTCGGAAGAAGGCGAAACCGATTGCAACGATGAGAAATTAATGTCCGAAATGAGTATTGTGGATGGTGTTCTATTGAAATGTGATGATTTTTTCCAAAACTATCAGCTCAGCGTCATCGTTATGCATATTGATGCTGAACGGGAAGGTCCACTGTTTGAGGTTATAGCTGATAAAAATCAACTAAAACCGAAGGAAGAAGAAAAAGAACAAAAAACATCAGATTCAAAAAGCAATGGCGGTGAAGCAGATGATTTGGGAGACGGTCCATCGACTTCAAAGAAGATCCGCCTTCACACTGAAGTCATTGAAGATGACGATGACGATTGTTTGATTAATGATGATGATGACGATGATGCTGCTGCTGATGAGAATACCAACGGGTCTCAACTAAAAACCCCCACAGAATTATCAACAGACATCGACACTAAATTAAAAGTGTCATCAGCATCCATGCCATCTACTGCCGGAGAAAAGTCGAAAATTAATATCACGAAAAAGCGTAAACCATCTCTAAAAGATGAGGATGATGATATAATGGAGATTTTGGACTCGGACTCAGAAAACGAAGGACCCACACAAACTAAACGTTGTCGCGTCAGTGATGTCAAACAAGACAGTTCCGGTGATGTCATCAATATTGATTGAATTTCAAAATTAATATCTTTTGTATAACTTTAACAAATAGTACTAATAGAGATTTGAAATATTTAAAATAAAGAATTTTTCCCATATTTTGCAATGTGGCCATGTGACGTTTATGTCGATTTGTATTTTAATGTAAATGTGGCAACATCGCACAGCAGCTGCTTTTACACGCATATTTTCGCAAATACATACTTTTTTAAGGAGAAAGTAAATTAAATTAAATTTGAACGAAATTTTTTAAAAATATTTTGCTTACAAATGTCTTTAACCACGAGAATTAGTAATTTATTACAAAAAGGTCTTAAAGAATGGATCAACAATGCTGGCAATATGAGAAATTATCATGTGTTAGCTGCCAAACAGCCATTGCGTAATTTATATCCCACACCCACAAATAAACAGCAAATATTGGAGACTCCAACATTACTGTCTCCTGTTAAAGCTGTACTAAATCAAGTGATGGGCTTTAAGGTTAAAGCGCGTTTAAGACGTCGATGTAAAGATTGTTTAGTGGTAGTCCGTCAACAACGACCTTATATTATTTGCCCCACACATCCTCGCCACAAACAAATGGCTATGAAAAAGCGCGATTACAAATCCTGGATTTTAACTCATGCCACTCAATCTAAAGTACGTCCTTATTAATTATTATATAAAAAGTTTAAAATAAAGTGTTTAAGTTGATTTTTTTAAAATATAATTCCAAAAATGCATTTTTTAATGAAATCAGAATTTTCAATGTTAACAGTTCTCTGTGAGTAAATTTTGCTGAAAAGAAGAAAAACAAACCGTATGCATTATTTCTAAATAAATATTTTATTCAGTTAATCGTTAATTATTATAATGAAAATTGCAATAGAGGGTTGCGCCCATGGTGAACTGGAGAAAATATATGACACTATAGCTGAAATAGAGGAGAGGGAGGGCTTTAAAGTGGATTTGTTGTTGTGTTGTGGCGATTTTCAAGCCACTCGCAATATGGAAGATCTGCAAACAATGGCTGTTGCCAAAAAATATCAAAATATGGGCACTTTCTACAAGTAATGGACAAGTTAACTTAATTGGGAGACATCTTATATGATTTATGATCTCCATACAGGTATTATGGTGGAGAATTGAAAGCCCCTATCTTAACTATATTTATTGGCGGCAATCATGAGGCTTCAAATTATATGCAAGAATTGCCATATGGCGGCTGGGTAGCACCCAACATTTATTATTTGGGTTATGCAGGTGTGGTAAGAGTCAATGGGCTGCGAATTGTTGGCCTGTCAGGAATTTATAAAGGCCATGATTATTTAAAAGGCCGTTTTGAATACTCACCTTATACTGAAAGAACTAAACGGTCAGTTTATCATGTACGTCAATTGGAGGTATTTCGTTTAAAGCAATTGTCAGGCAAAATAGATATAATCATGTCACACGATTGGCCTCGTGGTATATATAAATTTGGCAATCAAGCTCAGCTGGGACGTTTCAAGCCATTCCTACGTCAAGAGATGCAGGAGGGGAAATTAGGAAGCCCGCCTAGTGAAAATTTATTAAATAAACTACAACCCCAGTACTGGTTTGCAGCACATTTACATTGTAAGTTTGCCGCTCTAGTGCCACATGAAACACAAACGTCTTTTGATCATGACAATGATCCGGATAAGGTCGAAGGAGAACATATTGAAAAAAAAGAACATTTTACCAAATTTTTAGCTTTAGATAAATGCTTGCCACGACGTCGTTTTCTACAAATTTTGGACATTGAATGTTCCATTAACAGTAATTGTGATGATCAACCACTATGCCTTGAATACGATTTGGAATGGCTAACAATATTGCATTCAACCAATCATTTGATTAATATTAAAGAATCCAATTATTATTTACCCAATGAAAAGGGTACTATGGGTGAAAGGTATAATTTTACACCCACTGCCGAGGAAATGGCCGAAATACTAAAGAAATTTAATGGCGATTTAAAAATACCAGAAAATTTCGAACTTACTGTGGAACCGTATAAAACCGGCAATGATTCGAAGGGTTTACATTACAATCAAGCAAAATCTCGTATTAATCCTCAATGCTTGCAATTTTGTGATTCGTTGGGTATTGATGATCCACTCAGTTTAAGTATGTTAATAGGTGGTCATGAGTTAATCCATTCGTCTACTTTAAATTCCCATATTAATGGTTTGGGTAGCTGTGTATCAGACGTTTCATCAAGTACATTAAAACGTAGATGTGGTCTAAGTCTACCAAAACCTTATGCACAGCAATCAGATGAACTACAGTTACCCTCAAGTGATAGTGAAGATTTAGGTAAAGATACAGTAGATCAAGTTCAAGCACCATCGCCTGTCAGTAAGAATGAAACACCATTATTTAAGCAGTTAAAAAGGCGCAATCAAGATATTTATCAAAATAAGGAAGACGATGGAGACAAGCAGTGATAAAGTGAGACATTTACAAAAGTTGTTGTCTTATATGGTGGTAATTTTTATTACTTTCTGCTGTTCAGTTGATTACAATGTAACGATATTTTGGAACATAGTTTTTATGGAATGACTAATATATTTCTGATTCCCCTTTTCTCTAAAGGATTTGTTTCTTTTTCGGAAAGTTTAACTATAATTTATTGCAGTATATGTACATTGGTTTGTTTTATTCTAACTTTCTTTTCGTTAATCACATATTTTGTTTACATTAATACAATGTAATTATTGTACTTCTTGCTCTGATGAACTGTAAGCCTCTTGAGAGCATATAAACGCAGACTTAATGACTGTGTCATCTGCTTCCTTGGTATCACAGTAATATGTTAAGGGTACTGGTATCATTTGAAGTTGTACCATTTGATTATTTGAATTGTCGCTTGTACTTAATTCACAAGCACGGTAGAAAGTGCACTTTCTTCGGCCATATTCAGACGTTTCGGACTCATAGGGTGGTGCAAGAATATCAAAAAATGCTGCCACACCTTCCACGGCAGTAATTTCATGATAATTTCGTTCGTTTGGTGTCAACAAAGTGCATTCCATATCATCCCTTACGAAAAGTGGCTCTTCTGTACGCACTGGCACCATTTGTACATCCTGTACGTTATCGTGAATACATTGACTTTCCTTTATCTCCGTATAAGATTGTATTTTCAGTTGGCCGTGAAGAACTTTAAGAACACCATGCATGCTGGGATGGTCATGAAGTGGCATTGTATAATTTCCACGCATTATAAACACACTTATGGATAAAATGTCATTTTGAAAAATATGCATAAAAGTACATGGTGCTTTCTCCGGTCTTTGGAATTGCTCATCGCTGAAAATTTCCTCCCGCTGGAGACAGATATCGTTACATGTTAATTGATCCGTCAGTTGTTTTAGGATATTAAAATTAGCAGGAAACTTAGCTTGATTGGTACGATCAAAAGTTTTTAATGCTTGCCGCAATATATTCATAAATAACGCAGACATTTTAAACCCGAATACATATAACTATTTATTTGTTGAAGTTTCTCTGAAGTGTTTGACTAATTTTTAACTATAAGTATATACGTAGGAATTTACATAAATAAGTAATTCCATTTACACTTCCAAATTGGTCGATAATTCTGATAATACTTCAATAAATATTATATAGTGCAATTTAAGAAATTGTTGTGATTGGATTACTTTTGACTCTTAAATGAACTTAGCATGCCGAAAGTAAGAAGTATACTGCGAATTTTAGGATTTCTCTGAATTGTAAAAATAAATATCCCCATTGGGGGAGAATAACAATAAAAAACAAATAATATATATATTTTTTTTTATTAGAAATATTAGGTAATTTGTGAATAAAGTGAACCAACTAGTTATTTAGTTTACTTTTATCAAATGCACTAAAGAGCATTAACTTCTAATAAAACATACATCCCATATTTTATATATTATAATGTTCATATTATATCCCTGCATTACACAAACGCCATGTTTAAAGAAAAAAATTTCGTATTTCTCATACAGCAACGCAAATCAGGGAAATTACGACTCTTTTGTTCAGCTAACAATTAATTACAAATAAATAATTCAAAAGAAAGAAAAACTTGATTTGAAGTTCATTATTGTGTTGTGGATTGAATTTTACTTATTTTATTTTCAAATTTTTACAATTTGGTAAGTAAAATTTTGTTCAGAAAATTTGTCTACACCTAAAAATGCTTGGCAAAGAAAAAATTCTTGTGTACGTATGGTATATAATAAGTACAGATTGTGTTTTGTATAAAGCGTGGTGTGATGTGCTTATTGATTTTTCATAAAAACATAGTTCAAAAAATTTGCAAATTTTTAAGAAAAAGAAATTTATTGATTAATACTTCAGGCCACGTGTTCTGCTAACATTTAATTTACCATTTATATTACGTGTACTGGGTGCACCACGACTTATACCACTTAAGCCTGATCGTATATGCGGTGCTAAATAAGGACGTTGACTAGTAGATGAAATTTTCATTTGTAATTGTTTGTCTGGTAGCTGCAGTTGTAGCTGGGATAATGATGAGGAATTAGTAATGCGTTTTTGTATTTGCTGTTGTAATTCGGATGGGTATCCTTGTAAGTTTTGTGGTATTAATGATGCCAGGGAGTAACTGGGGAAGTTTGTTAAATTAAGTAAAGATGGCGGTTGGGATATTTTATGAAATTGTTTCCTTGTAATTAATGGTGCTAAATATTTTATAGAATTATTAGAATTATTATTAACATTCGGTATATTATATACTCGTATACGACCAGATGATGTTTTTACAGCGATGCAATTCACGGGTACATTTTTCTCTTTATTATTAAAATATTCATAAGTATTGTTCGGAATGGGTTTTTGGTGTTGTCCAATGTAGGTATAACTAGGGGAATACACATCGGGATAAATGGTAGGTGAAGGCGTTTTATTTTTACTCAAATAATTAATTGATGTGAATAATTGAGTACGTATACGATTATGTAAATTACTACTGCTTGGTAATAATTCGGTATCGTTATAATTTATAACCACAGATGTTTCTTTGAGTACGGAACTTGAATTTATTGCTTCAGATTTACTGTCTGAACTAGTAGTGTTTTCAACTAATGCTATTTCTCCGTTATGAAGATTAACAGGCAATACTGTTGCAGATAATGATTCGTCAGCGTCATTCTCACTCATTTCTTTTGTTTGTTTTATATTATCTGCTTTTAAATTTTTATTATCAATTTTCAAGGTTTTTCGTTGTTTTTTGTTGTTTGTTTCATATGTATCATCATTATTATGCTTAGTCTTATCAGCAAATGCAAGCAATTCGTCAATGTTTGGTACATCTGGTATTTTACCATATGTTTCGAAATTATCGCGAAATGCTGTGGCCAAATCTTCATTCTTATATAATGCTGGGTCGATATGTAATTTTCCCGATTTCTTATCGTCTATATTTTTGATAACGGTAATAGTTTTAACGCGCGTACCTTCTTTGGAATCAATATTAGTAGCTGAGTAACTCACACTCAAATCACGCTTCTCCTGATTTGTGATTGAGCGTTTTTTGACATGATTCAGTCTCTTGTCATTATCCACGTTTTCAAATTTTTTCATCGTAACACTGTACACACAAGATAAAATCATAAGATAAACGGGAAATTTCTAAATAGAAACAGGAATAAAAAAAAAAAACGAAAGTAAAGTGAAAAGAGTATAAAAATTGTTCTTATTGCAATTAAAAATACAATTATGTTCTAGTATTACTAAAAAAAACATAAAAATACGCTACATATATATGTACAATGGTGCACAGGATATGTAAAAAGGGTAAGTATGTGCTTTTAAATCTATTAATTAATAACAATAAAGCCATCTCTCATAACTTAAAAACTTCTGCTGCAAAATATGCAAGGAGGTATTACGTTGTAATGATATGCTCACATTTCATGTATCTAAAGTGTTTAAGAGTAATGTTTGTTTGATCAAGATGATAAACAATTAAGAAAGAATATCAAAAGTATGGAAAAAATTAAAAAGTTTTTCTTAATTAAATGCTAGCTACACTGCATCGAAATCAAATAAAAAAAATTATTTGTCCTTAAGGGAATGAATTTAGATGAAAGCTAAACTAGTGGAAACTGGTTACACACTTCCTGCGATGAAATATCCCCGTTTGATAGCTCTTGAATAAGATATTGACTGCTCTAGTGAAACATATACCAAACTGAAGACATATTAATGGATGAATTCTGATATATTTTTGTGTAAGACGTTTATTATTTTTTTTAGTTAATTGTCCTCTGAATTAAAATAAATTAATCTGTTGTCTGTATTGAACTCAGTACAAGGCTGTGTTTATGATGCTTTCGGTCCTTAGGAATGATTTTTAATTTAACTTTTTTATTTGTTTTTTTAAGAAAAGTTTCTTGGAATTCTGCCTGATAATAAAAATATCATTTTTGAAATAAACTTTTTATATCCGAATTAAGGTGTGGCGTATTCCTTCGTCAAAAACATTTTTTGTTTTATTTGTTTTTCGAGCCAGTTATGCGACCTGTCCGCCTATGTCAAACATTCTCACAAAATTAGAAATATTAACTTCACCAAAATATTGCTGGTCCGTCGTATTGAAATTGATTTAAATATCACACTCAAACAATTTGTAAAAGGAAGATTCTTAAGCATTTTTGGTTTTTTACTTTAGTTTGGGGAAAAACGCGCTCTATAGTAGCTAGTTGTAAGTTTTATTTTAATGCGCAGAAATGATGGGGGGGGGGGTATCAAAGCTTTTACTTAAGCTAACTTTTTTAGCTGTTTAATATACGAAATAACGCAATCACGCATGTTGCATATAATCGGTATTGTAACCAAATATATTTTTATAAGTTTCTTTGTGGAGAGTACAAAAAACGCCATCGCGAATGAAATTGGGCAAAATCGGTCAAGGGCCATGCCCACAATCGACAAAATAGTTCAAATTTATAGTTTTAGTTCATATGCTATATATATTTATAAATACTCCATTTATCGATGTGCCAAAAGTGGGTGCGGTCAGATTATAGAAACGTTCACAATTTACTCAGCATAATGCTCGATTTGGAAACTGAAACGTAATATATGTACTATTAGAAAGCGTATTAATATACCTGCCACGCTCACTGTTTGTATATAGAAATGGAGGCTATTTAAAATTTAGCCTAAGCGAAACTTGTTATTGTACAGGCGTTTATTCACGTATTCACTTATTTGTAGCACACATTAATATGTAGTTTTTTTTTGCTCTACTCACAAGTATTAACATAATTATCACTCAACGAAAGGAGGTTCAGCTTTGGACGCTCAATACAATAGAAGTAAACCAAATGTTTAAATTGCAACGGTATTTATATGTATTTTAAAATTCGATCCGAAAATGTCGCCAAATTGAAGAAGAGGGTGATTTCGTTACAAACACATTCATGGAAGAAATTGTTTAGCCATTTGAAGTGATTGTGTTATTCCCAAACCTAGTTTCAAATCAACTAAATTTTATTAGCGAGGTGAACATGTTGGTTAAGAGTCCAAATGAATGTAGAGCATATACAAAGTTTGTCAATCCGTTTGTAAGGACCCCACATAAAACCTTCAAAGTTAAATAAATTATAAATACACCTAATTCTCTTTTTACACGATAGATACGTTCCCAAAAAAAAAAATGGTGCAAAAAAGATATTGGCTAAAGGGAAGAATAGATTGATTCCAGACCTAAAAAAAAAAATTGAAAGTCGTGTTAAATCAAATTCGTGTTAAAAAAATTCGTGCAGAGGCTTAGATGTATTTCTTATAAGCGTACAATTCTTAGTCGCGTCAAAGAAAAATAAAAAGCTGAATTATCATACAAACAACATTTACTTCAAGTAGATTGTTTTCACTTCAAAATGAGTGAAATAGGTAAAAAAACCACGCCCAAAATCCATTAAATAAAATACAAGGCCATAAAGTTGATATATGAACCTATTTAGAGAAACTGTGTTCTCTGAAAAGTTCAAATGCAACACTGCATTTAAAAAAAGTTACTTTACTGTAAATAATATAAACGAAAATGGTGTAAAAAGCATCCCAAATACGCGACTTAAGTCATTGGCATTAATTACTATCCATTCATCGTTTATACAATAATTTAATTACAGCCTATAAGCCAAGGCAGATAAGGAAGAATATGAATTCACCACATAAAGGCAATTAATTGTCTTTGACAAATTAAATCCAATCCATATTTTTACAACATTATTTAATCAGTTTAACTAGTTTTGATTGATTACAATCGAGTATATCATGAAACAAAACAAAGCTAAATGATATAAGACAGAAGAAGTACATTACACGGAAATGTGTGTTTAACCTACATATTCAGGGGAGTATATATATGAACTACAAGTAGTTATTGTGATGCTGCCATGGACCGCATAGGGCATGTAAAAAGGAACAGTTTTCTGTAAAATATTAAATAATTCTTACATTAACCAAAGTTATGATTTTGGTGCTTGCTATGCTTTGGCTTGAGCTCTTTTAATATTGAGTTGTCGCAGCTTTGAGTATCGCAAAATTGAAGAATTGGAGCTTGGATAAAAATGAAAAATTGTAAAATGAATATTATCACTGGGAGATGAGATCGGCAGAATGTATTTTTAGGGGTTTTCTCCTTAGGACTGTTTTTTAAAAAGTATGGAAGAAACTTTATTTACTTAGCCATTGGTATATGTGTATGTGTTTCACATATTAAGCAGTTAAACAGTTTTACAACCAAAAAGGATCCATATATACCATCAAAATCTAGACAAGTGTATTTGTATGCCTCTGTGGGTCACGTATAAGTATTTAAGATTTTTTGTACGGCCTTCCTCGCTACCAATAGGATAATATTTGCGTTTCAATGCGGAAGGTAGGAGGTTGGAGTCTTGCCTTCACATTTTAGGCAGTTTTTTAATAAGATTTAGATTCTATACAGTCTGATGAATAAGATTGTCACGGTAAATGCTTTTTTTAGAGAAGTTTTCTCCTGAACCTATCGATCTTGAAAGAAGGTCTGACAATCTTTATATGGGCTTTGTGGAATTAGACTATTGGAGGAAGAAAGAAGATAGCCTACGGAGATTTATTTTTTGGCCTGAGTACGACAGGGGTTCAACATTCAGTTCCCACAGAATGGTTCGATCCATCAGAAAGACTCGAATGCCATTTTTTACGCATTTATGGTCATTGTGGTGATTCGAATTCGCATTCGTTGAGTTCCGAAGTGATCCCGATGGACTATTAAAAACAAATGTTCAAAACTAAAGAATTAATACGATGGGACGAGGTAATAGAGCTAGTGCTAATGCCAGCCAGCCAACAAACCAAGGCAGTCACATAATATTTTCCTTGTCGTAGAGTGGATTACTACATACTAAATTTTGAAGGGATTATTAGAATACAATAATAAATATAGTTTTCCTAAGATAGTAGAATTTTTAAAGAAAGTGTTGGAACATGTTTTTAAAATCGAATGAATCACAAAAAATCCTAAAAACTCAGAGATTGTCAATAAAGATTCGATATTTAAAAAAAATATATGGTTTCGTGTTTGAATTATTGCATTACAGACCACCCTTAATAAGGGTATGGGTGTGAAAATGGTACGTATTGATCAAACGGGAAAGGTTTCTATTATCAGAAGCGTAAGTTTAAGTTTAGAAATGCTGGAATTTCTACTCAATAAAGTTCAATCCTCTTCATATAAATACATATATAAATAATTAAATATTACATACATATATATACACAAACACACTACTACATGCAATTACGTTTAGCGGTAAGGTGTAATGGTCTCTTTTTTGCAAATATTTCTTTACAGAACTAATCATTAACATAGTTTCGTAACAGTCAGCAAGCAAGCAATCGAGAGTAACAGCAGCACACATACAACAAAGACTACTGCATCTATGTCACTGCATGGGCATGTGTGCATGTATGTTATTTCTGCAGTACCATTTGAGATGGCGTTAAACAATTAATTGCAGATGCTTTGTATTGTATAGGCACAAAAATTGAAAGTAAAAACAGAAAATTGTTCTTGTGTTCTATAGTTATTACGAAAAAAGAAAAGAAAAATCAAAACCATAACAACAAAAAACTATATACCTAAGTATATATATAAATATATATATACACGTACCTAATAGAAATATGAGTGTTATAATACGTTTACAAAACTTGCCATGGTCGGCCAATGCATTGGATATACGTCAATTTTTCAAAGGGCTCTCAATACCGGATGGCGGTGTTCATATTGTTGGCGGCGAAATGGGTGATGCTTTTATTGCTTTCAGGTAGATATTCACATTCTCTCTCTTTTATTTATACACAATTTTGCTTCTTTAACGTAACGTTCCTGTGAAGGACAGACACGTTTTAAACTTAAACGAAAGGTAATAAATGTTTCCAAGAGTCATTGCATATATGTTATTACCCACCTACAAAGTACAGCGATTTTTTGTCAATTAGTTGCCCTTATGAACAAGTTTCTTTAATGCATTAGAGATAAATGATTAATTGGCCTTACGCCTTAACCATACTAAATTTCATCTTAAAAAGATTAGATAGTTTTGTCATTACTCTAAAAGTTAGGAGGAGGCAGGCATTGTGGAATTATGGGTAAGTGTTGTTATTGAAGATGTAATTAAAATAACTAGAAATGTACTTTTTTTTTGTCATTAAACGATGTCCAAGAAAAAGTTGTATTAGCGATTTGTGTTCCACAAATTCACACTCTCGATTTAGAAATTGATAATTTCCTATTCATCTTAGTACATTTTCAATAGATTTTTGAGAATCATACAAAATATTATCTAAGTTAAATTAGGACAAACTCAGAAGCCAGTAATAATACAAAGACATTTAACAATATTATCACGAAAGTCGAGGTTGGTTCGATTTAAATTTTTTAACCCTTTCGCATCGACTTCGTAGCATTCCGTACTTCAGTGACAATGCGCTCCGTTTATATTTTGACGCAATGGCTCTGTAGCGAAAGGGTTAAAAAGTTACGTTAATGTTATTAAGATGTCACGCATTTCACCGAAATTGTTTTTATTCACGTGGTAGTTACAAATATTGTTAAGCCGCGCTTCTGTAGAGCTTGCTATCGTAACAGTTAATTAGATCTACTTTGTTTAAAGACTTTTTTGTCAAAGACTGAATATAAATAATGATTAAAAATAAAAAATCATGTCTAACGATTATGTTTGATTTAGAAAGTTTACAAATCAAAGCAATAAAAATATCGTTTTGATTTATTGAACAAAAATTTACGTCGAAAGAATCGAAGAAATGTTAATAGAAACAAATATAAAAAAAAATATTTGGCTGAAGCCTAATCTTGAATAATCACCGTCGATGCATCCCACTTTTTAAAAGAGTGTATAAACGATCGAAACTTCCCGAATAGTATATGTGTTCTGAACTTTATAAGTAATGCGGAAAATTTACTGAATAAATTGTTTATTCTTTAATTTTTTGTTGCATTATGGGTGTGTCGCTTGACCGATTTTGCGCAATTTCAATACCAATCAACGAATATGAAATGACCACAGAACACACACTCTCCGTACAGACAAACTGACAGACATGGCTAGATGGACTCAGTATTCGATGCTGATTCATAATATATATACTTTGTGATGCTATCGACGCCTCCTTCTGGGCGTTGCAAACATTTTTACAAGTGATATGATGGGTATAAATATGAAATCGTTCAAATTTAAACATAATGGACTTTCCATGAATATGTTTGGATCCAATTCAAATCTAGTACATGAATTTACATGATAAATCAAGTGGTTCATTATGCCCATGTGGAAATGGATGGATTATATATATATATGAAATTATTGGCCGGGTCAAATAAAAGTTGATCTTTGAGTTTAAGGTTAGAGCAGCCTAGGGGCGGACGTACAGGTAATAATTCTGCATTATATGGTAGAATACTTAAGTTGTAATTGAAGAGACGGTCATGCAAACTAAGATATTGATCTTCAAATTGATACAAGCATGTACCGTTAATCTTAAGGTGGTCTTAAGTCTAATCCTTTCTGTGGGCTTATTGTTTAATCAAGATACTCTGATTTCAATAATACCAACCTCTGCAAAAACTATCCAAATTTTCCGGTAAGTTTGAAATCGATTGCTCAATTTTTGTCAACAGACGGACAGACAGACATACAGAAAAAGGAAAAAAATATGGAAATTTTTGAATAGGGTCATAGGATGGAATTGGTTCTCAAATAAAAGTTGTCCGAAGAAGAGGGAACATTAAGAACAAAAAGTTCACCTTCTTTTAAGCGAACAACTTTCGTATTTGTAGTTTTCATCCCATAACGTTTCTCGAGAATTTCTATTATTTTTCTCAACCCTGCAGTCACATTGATTCAGAATTTCAATCAAGAATCTCAAAATATATCATTTGAGAGATATCTGCTGCTTCTTCTCTCTGGATGTTAATGCTTAGACAAAGTGAGTATATCCCCGACTTGAATTTGCGATCAGGTCAATACCATAGAGAAGAAAATGAAAATAAAGTCAAGTTTAGGGATAGGTTGAACATGCCTAGGCTAGGTTATTCAGATTTCTTTGTTATAAAATTGAATTCTTCAACACTCTTAGAGTTTAATATTAAATTGTAAGTTCACAGATTCTATTGGTAAGTTATTTTCCCAGAATTATGTCGAGTAACTTATTAATTTATGCTTTTGAAAGATGTACGTACAAGCAGTACATTTAGTTTATATATTAAATATGGCGTCATTTTTAAATTTTTTCGAAATCGAAAATTAGTTTAAGCTGCGCAGGTGTACATGTAATCGTATGCTTTGTAAATGTCCATGCGAATATATACATATACAAATATCCGAAATCTTCTGAGCCGAGCAGTGGCAGAGTAAATTAACTCGATGCTAATCGTATTTAATCAATCAATTGCGTGCTAATTGTCATGAGTTTTCTGGCTAGGCATATATTTTTTTTATATGAAATTATCACTACAACTCGATTGCGAGGTCGGAAGAGGCCAAGCTTTAGTGATTAGGATCAATTATTACATCCTATAACGCTAATATTTTAATAAAAAATATATCATTGTTAAATGTAAACTTTTTTGTGAATTAATGGTAAAGGTAGATATGATTCGAAGAGGGAAGTATACATTTAAGGTTAAAGAATTTGAAGTGCCTTTGTTTCAAAGAATGTAGAAATAACACTTCGAATGCAGTGTTACGTGTATTAAAGTTTTACTCATTTAATGCGATTTAATCGTTCACATCGATTTGCTAATTTTATCATTTTTTAACATTGATATAATTTCGGGCGATTTTTTAAAATAGTATACCTTAGGGATGTGCCGATGTATTGGCTAGAAAATCGGCTACATTGTTAAGTATCGGCGAATGGGCCAGGATCTGCGCCGATTGAGCAATTTTTTCTTATTTTTCTTTTTATGAAATATATTTTTTTTTATATAACAAATGCGTAAGTAGCTGCGTCGTCATCCCAGGCTTTTATTAACTTTTTTTCATTTTAATCCAAAAAAAGCTGAAGTCGTTCTGTTTGTTGCAACCACTGACTACCTAAAGGGTTGTAAAAATGGCATTCTCTGGGCCAAATTTCATCGAAATATCTCAAAAAAATGCGGCATATAGTTCGAGCATAAATGTTCATGGACGAACAGACGGACCTGGTTAAATCGATTCAGATTTTGATTCTGAATCGATCACTATGATTGAAGGTGGGTGTGGCATTTGTTGTTTAAGAGTTACAAACATTTAATTAAACTGCCACAAAAAGCCCTTTTTTTTTTAAGAAATCGATATATTACGAGCCTTGAGCTCGGAAATGGTTCATGTGCTCATTTTTTCATTTTAAGATGTTTAAGGATTTGCGTTTGAAGGCGATGAAAAGTTTGGGTAAGCCAACTATTATATATATTTTGCGGTCTCAAATTATAGAAATTTATTTAACAATAGTGTTTAGAATGCTGGCTAAGAAAATAATGCTCTTTTTATACAAATGGACTTGAACACTGGAGCGCTAAGGCTTTGAGTGGGCTAAGGCTTTGTCGTAGTAAACTTTATCCACTTTAGGACACGGGTTCAAATCCAGCTGAGGACATAAGTGAAAGAGTTTTTTCAGCTAGAATTTGAACTCAAGTGTCGCGTTGGATTGGTAACCCACCGACAGTTAAAAATGTTACCACAAGGGGGTTCGACAGGCGAACCAAGCTTGTAAAACGCCATACAATACACACACATACATCTTAAAAACTATATAAGACAAGTAAAACGGGGATATATCAGATGTGCGCCAAATCTAGAATATCCATCACCATGAACCTCTTCCAAATAGTTAGGAAATATATCTCAGTATCGTAATGTACATTTTATATTTATATGTATATAAATAAGAATTAAGAAATTGACTCGTAGGATATTGTGTGGTGCAGTTGTCGAGTGAGGAGTTTGTAAAAGGTGTATTGTTGGTTTGATTTCTGTCGTGGTTGATTTTTTTTTAATTATTATTATTATTATTATTATTATTATTATTTTTTTTTTTTTTTTTTTTTTTTTTTTTTTTTTTTTTTGTAATATGGTGTGGGCTAGCCGGTGGACCGATTTTGCTTGATTTCAACAGGATTTGACATTGATGAATATGAATATATGAATATATGTACCAAATTTCAGCTCAAAATTTGCGACTGTGAGAGTGCTGAAAGCTCCGAGTTCAAAGTTTTGAACGTCATTGTGGGCGTATCCTTTGCCCGATTTTGCCTAATTGTCATAGGGAACCGACGAAAACTTTGAAGATTACATATACCAAATTTCAGTACGATATCTCAATTTTTACGACTGTGAGAGTTCCAACAAAAAAGTATATTATTGCGGGCGGATTTGCAAAGTTTGGAGTTGATATCTTGAATTTATGGACGCGATAGAGTAGTGGCGTTGTTCATGCCTGGTGCAGTATAAATTTATTTCGCATGCCTTGCTTTTTTTTTTTGCGTGTTTAAAGGGTCCAATATTTTCTGTGGCCGTGTTTTTAAATCTATTTCACTGGGAGGTATGCCCCTCCCTTTTTACATCAACATTTATTATGTGTACTTGTACCGTGTTCGTTGTATGATCTGAACAACTTCGGTATTTGGTAAGTATTGTATATGATTAGCGATACAAGCAATGACAAGATCCCTGCAAAAATACGTTTAATCGTATATGGGTGAAACTCTTGGTGTAAAAATCGGTGCTGAATCGGTTTCGGACGCTTATTATCTTTCTCAAGTTTAAAACAATTTTCATTTCACTACATAGATATAGAAAGTATTTTAATAAACTTTGTGGGTAGTTGTTAAAAATATTTTTTATTTTGTATCCTCGCCTTTCTTTTACCCAATATTCAAATTGTGCCCACTTGCCTCTGGATACGCGGTATATGAATATGTTTATTTTATACTATGTGTTTATCGGGTTTAGTACGGATGAGGATGCACGCTTGGCGATGAGGCGAGACCGCGAACCCATAAATGGTGTACAAGTTAGACTCTTATTATCGTCCCGCGCTGAAATGCAAAAAGTTATAGAGCTGGCGCGTCATCAATCATTATTGGCCCTTAAAAATGCAGCCACAGCTGCACCTGTAATACAAAAAGTGGCACCTATTGTGGCAGCAGTCAAACCCGAAAAAACTAGTGTTGTCGCACAAATCCCACCGCAACCACCCATTATCACTACCACCAGTTTTCCGAACATACTGAAGACGCCGTCCTTTCTGGCTTACCAAAAACAAGCGGGAATACAATTAGTACCCGAGACCCCCAGCAAGCTGGCAGATGATTTAGAATCAAATTCGGGGCAACTAAATAACGCAGAGTTGAATACTAGTCGAGAGCGCCGCAGATCAGATTCTCGAGAACGTAGGCGTTCCCGTTCGCGTACTCGTTCAAGAGAGCGTAGTTCCAGACATCGCCGTGAAAGTCGGTCACGTTCAAGGGAGCGTGATTATCGTAGTAATAAAGGTCGGCGGTCTGCCCGCAGGTCGCGTAGTCGCGAACGAAGACGTAGTCGTGATCGTAGTCATGAACGCAGTCGTGATCGAAGTCGCGAACGTTCTTTACGTAATCGTGACTATGATGGTTACCGTGAGAGTAGTTCACACAACAATAAATCTAATAACGCACGTGTCGGCATAGATGACGATAACAAATCTAAACAGCAACACATCTCTCCATGGAATGTGCCCTTAACGAATGCCTACCAAACAAATACATTGCAGAACCAATTGACGAACAATGCTGGCATTGTCTGCGGTAACGAAAACATTATCAAGAAACCTATTCACAACTTGAGTGAAACGCTTCAAGCGGCTGTGGCAGCAACTGGTGTACTGCAAACACACAATTTAAGTCATTTGATCCCTGTCGGTGCTAACAAAACGGTGATGGCTTTGAATAATTTTTTAAGTGGCAACAATAACAACAACAACAACATCAACCCATTTAAAAATTTCTCGCTACAAAATCCTTATACAACCACCAGCATGAATGTGGCAGCTGTTGCTAATGCCAGCCAGGACACAACAAAGGCAACAGCAATACCGGGAATTTTTCTTGAGAAAAAGTCTGAAGCAACTGCTGGTATTGTTATGAGTACATATCCTTCTAATGCAGGCAGTGCTAGTACCACCAATTCGATTGCTAATAGTGGCGCAGCAGCGCAGGCACCAATAACCTTCGCCAATACGAATCCGTATGAGAAAATCTATCCCAGTTTATTTGCCCAAGCTGCAGCTATGAGCAGTGGTCAAAAGTTATCCACAAATAGCGCACAAGCGCCCGCCGGGGAAAGAAGTAGCCCTCCACAAAAAACGGAAATGCACAGACCGAAGAGGAGTATGAACGAGACGACCTGCATCAAAATCAGCAACATGTGCGCCAGCACCACATACAGCGATCTACGGAAATTCTTTACAGGCCTCTTTATACCTCACAATGGCATCAAAATGATCAACGACAAGCACGGTTTGCGTTCGGGTCTCGCCTACGTTCAATTTACACGAGCGAACAGTGTGCCGAAAGCACTCGTCAGAAATATGGCGATGCTGAAAGGGAAGTCTGTACTGATTGAATCTATTTCAGATTCAGAATTCGAACATGTTGAAGACAGCTATCGTCCAATGCAGCGAGAATTCGGTGCTGGCAATTTTTCATCAGATGGAATGGCCTCTCCAGCATACAGTGTCCTCTACATCGAAGATATACCCGCTTTGGCCACCGAGCAAGACGTAATGAAAATGTTCAGTTCATTCACCCTGTACGATATATTGTTGATGTGTAGTCCCGAAAATAGGCGAGAGTTTGTGGCATACGTTCGCTTTACGCGAGAGGAGGACGCCAAAGCGGCGTTGGAGAACAAATCTCGTCATCAGATTGGGTATCGTCGGGTACGCGTACGGCCCGGCACTTTAGAGGACATGGAAAAAACCAAAGAGAAGATACGCTTGGCGAACGAGCAATTGGTGAAAGAGGAGAAAGCTGCTGCAGCTGCTGCTGCCGCTGTTGAAGCTGCAGCTGAAGCCAAAGCGAAAGAAGAGGAAGAGCTGGAGAAGAAACAGGCCGAAAGTGATGGCAATACGCAGAGTATACACAGCTTCGATTTAACAACTGATGATGATGAAAATGTATACGACGGAGAGGACAATGACAAAAGTAAAGGCGACAAGGTCAAGGAGGAAAGCTTTGATAATATGGAGATAGAAACTCAAAGTGAAAAGGGCGCAAATGACAATGAAGACACCAATCAAAGCAACGCAAACGCCATGGATAATACTTTTACCCATTCCAGCAGCAGTAATGATTTGCGTTTTGGGGGAGTGGGACAGAATGCCAACGATCCACGCCTCAGACGGTTACAAAATGAATACTCAGATAACAACGGACAGCCGATGGCATCGCCCAACAGCAACAATTTTAATAATTTCAACATGAATTTCAACAGTGGCAACAACAACCAACCATTACAACAATCTGGCCCGCAATTCTTTAACAACACCATCAACAATATTGAGAATAATTTCGTGCTACTCAAGAATTGCGACTACAATGCGCGCATCACGGATGTGGCCCAATTGTTTTTGTCGGCCAATTTAAATCTGAAGCATGTCGAATTGTTGCGCAACGAACGAGAACTGCCCAGCGGTGAGTTTATTGTGGAGTTTCGCAGAATGCAAGACGCCGAGATTGCAATCAAAGACTTTCACAATACACAGTTTCGCGGACGGGGTCTGCGAGTGTATACAATAACACCGCAAGAGATCGCCGATCGTTTGGGGAAACCTTTTCTACAGTACGTGCCCGGTGGCAGTGGACCACGCAGCCATTCCAATAACGGCGGCAATATGAATACCCAACAGGATAAGATGAAGCGCAATAATTTTGGCGGCCATTTCAATAATGGCGATATGTCGCGCGGTATGTCCAATTCGCGGGGTGGAAATCTTTTCGGCAATTCATTGCGTAACATGTTAAGAAATGATTTATCCAATAATGATGACGGCAACAATGCCAATAATGGCGGTGGTATACCCGAGAAATTCACGAGACCTGGTTGTGTCCTTTCTATGGAAAATGTCCCATATAAGGCACAAATTTCCGATATTTTACAATATTTCAATGATTTCAATTTAACACCCGATGATATTATACGACGCTTCAATGATGATGGCACACCGACGGGTGATGCCCGTGTCGCCTTCTCCACTCCGGACGTTGCCAAAGCGGCTCTAACTTCTAGGAGACGTAAGCAAATATTTAAACGCACCATACATTTAAAAATTCTATGAGATACGTTCATATGGTAAGAACAGGTACCAAAATCATGTTCATTGTATATACAGTACTTACGTACATACATGCACACAAACCAATGTACGTTTGATGTATTGTGTATGTACACAATTCATACAACGGGTTTCCAAATACTTACACACTCTCATATATGCTTGTTACTCCAAATGTAAGACGCCTCTACGCTGGGTTCTACACTAGAGCAATACTAAGTATTACCAAGTAAGTGGAAAATAAACTATACTTGGTTTAGGTGTCCAAAGTCTTAATTCTGAAAAACGTTAATTCAGTTCAGATATATACATCAAGTGTAAACCAATGGCTTTAATTCACACAGTTCTATATTTGATCCTAAACGGTTATTTTGTTCAAATCAAATCAGAGCTTAAGAGCTGAGTAACAACTTTATTTTGATGAAAGGAAAAATAAGGAAAAAAACACATACATCTGTATAAGCAAACTTGCCAAATTGTCAATCATATATATACATATATATATATACACTCAGCTCTCCATTTACACGATTCATTGTTTAAAAATAAGCAGAAAAAAATCACATTTTATATGGTGTGATCGTGGTCCTAATGCCCATTTAAAAAAAAAAACAAGCGTTTTACGTTTGGAATAATAAGAGGTGATGGCTTATATTTTATTATAATAAGTTGGATAAGTTATGTGCAGGCTCCCTGAGGGTTCGTGGAAGTGGTCTTTTACTAATAATTATATTAACTGAAAAAAAAATGTACAAAATAAATTTAGGTTTAATTCTAATTTAATTAATTGTTTATAAAACAATCGGAACGATATCGGGAAATATGTAAATTCAATAAGGTTAAGGTAAAAACAGATAAAAAAAAAGGATCATGAAGAACACGTATAAAATAATTTTTATATATGTGGGTGATGTGATATTTTTTTTTCTACACATAAAATAACGCCTTAAAGCGTCACTTTCTCTCTTATTTTAATCATTTGTTTAAGTGGGCAGCATATGCAGTCCACATGTTAACTATCGTGTCACTCGGTTTCAATAAAATGTTTATCAATAAACTAATGTTAACATTTTTATAACCCACACTTATCATATCCATCTTAATTATTTAAAAAAAAAAAAATTGAAAATGAAAACTATTATAAATATTGTAAGTTACACATACACATACACATACAGCTTCACCACAGTATTCATTCAAACCAAAAGACATACAAAATAAATTTAATAAAGGAAAAAAACAATAAATTTAAAAATTAATAATAATTTTTTAATTGTATAACACGAGACTTTTTTAGCGGTTCTCTGCAGAGAGGACATTGATTACTTTCATCCAACCAATTTAATATGCAATGCCAACAAAACAAATGACCACACGGCGTAAGACTTGTATTTTGCCGAGTTTCTAAGCATAAAATACACTGCGGTCCATTTAATATAGAGCACTTCTCCTTGCACACGTTCTCATATTTTGTATTCTGTTCTTTTTCAATCTCTTGACTTTTCCAAAATTCGTAAGCAGATAGAAGTAATTGTAGAATAAATTGTAAACCGGTTATGAATCCCAAGATCTTATAACCGTATAAAGAGAATTGTGGTTGTAACCAATGTCGTATCAATATATATTTTATACCAGTGATACGTTTTGATATTTGATAACTATCGGAGCGGTAATAAAATATAGATTTATGTAGAGCCTGTATGAAAGCTGGCGATTTATGCATGATTTGTAGTAATGTTTTTAATTTATGTTTAGCTTCAGGTTTAATATCTTCATTATTCATAATAAGTTTTTCCACTTTTTCCAACAGTTTTCTGTAGAAGGTCTCTCCTCCAAACTGTAGTAAAATGGCTGTTAATTGAAGCTATAAAGAAATGTTAAGTAAGTTAATATATAGTGTTAAAAATAGATCTTAACTTACTAATCTTGAAGGTATATGTTTATATTGTGAATCCAATTGTATGATTCCAGTGTATTCTTCACCCAAAGTTTGAAGATTGTTTAGAGAAGCAAAACCATGGTAGGAAATTTGGGCTACAAGTAAACACAAATGGTTATATTTGATCCAATTGCGACTACCGGTTAAACGGAGTAAATCTGACAAGTTCTCGGACAATTCTTTAGTGTATTCATTATCTTTTTGTATAGATCGCAGTATTTCTGGTTGACGTGCTTTTGCTTTACGAAAATCCATATTTTTAATGTTATAAGAATATATTTTTAATAATAATTTTGGTCAGTCACTAAATATTATTCATAGGTTTACATATGTGTGCGCATTTTTGTTATTGTATTGTTTTGAATTTTGCAAATCTCATCTGTTGTAAGAATGAGATTTTTTAATTTTTGTAAGACAGGGTTGTTATTCTAGAAAACATATGGCTCTTTAATAACAGCAGTGACAGTATTAGACAGCAGCTTTTATTGCTGTCACTAAGAGTTTTTATTTTAAATTCTCAAAAAAAAAAAAAAAAAGACAACTGTATACTTCTTTTAAGATATTGAGAGTTAACTATTATCTCTTTAGTGTTAAGGAAAAGGGCAGCATATTGTTTATTGCGATTTATTCCTAAAGTTCGGTATAATTTGCATAATTAAGGTTTTAACTTTAGAACAAATCTGCATTGGTAGCCACTCCATTTTTGCAATCATCGGGCCTGATTAGTTCGGGTTTTTTTCAGTCATTTTGTTTTCTGATTATAAAATTGTATATTCGAGAATTTTTTGGAAAAATCATTTAAAAAAATTCCATCATCGTATAAGAATTAAACATTTTCATTGGATAGAACAGAAGGAAAGGAAAAACTTATTGTAAAGGCGAGATTTCGTGAACAGGTGACGTTGAAATTTTGCTTTTCTTCGTATACGTGTTAGGCTGCAGTGATCGGTTTATACGCCGAGAATAAGACGTGATTTTTTCTTCTTAATATCAATACAAATTTTCACATATTGTAAAAAATCCTATACAGTTCCTGAATTGAAATATTTTCTATATTGTGTAAAATATAAACATGGCTCAGTAAAAATGTCTAAATTGAAGTTGAGTATCGTACAAAAGGCTCCATGCGGAGACAAATTGCGTCGCAAAAATAAATTAATAAGGAGTGGTAAAGGTAGAGGTGTTCATAACCCACATATCAAGGATTCTTCTAGTTTTGGTTATTGCGTTTTATCACTTTTCATATACACACATAACAATAACAATGGACAACAAGAAGCAGCAAAATTTTTCAAGAACAAGCAATGCGAAATCAACATATGCGTCAAACGATTTTAATAGACAAAAGACGTCATCATCATCATCAGGTTAGTAGTTGTGTGAGGAGGTTTCATTTTCAAAAGCTGTTCAGCTAAATGTTGGGGTTTTTCATTTTTTAAAAGATCTACAGGCAAATAAGCAGTGGCCCAGAAATTCTCGCCGTAGAGAAAATCCATTATCGAATACCCGTAACAGTTATAACGGTAACAGCAAATCATTTGCTCAAAATAAACCTCGTCCAAATGTGGACAAAAGACCTCGACCACGTGGTTATTATGGCAATAATGGTGAAAATGGTTCATATCGTGGAGCCAATCGTGATTGCGTTGCTACCGGCGCCAGATTAGCTACAGAAGATGACCCATCCGACGACTTGGCCTTAGGCGCCGTTGGACAATATGACCACGACTTGAATTCTGTTTACTCATCGGGCAGTAAAAAACACAATTTGAATCATTTGTTAAATTTTTATTACACACCCCGTGTGTTGGACTATCCGAATGATGTGCCACGTTCTGACTACAGCAAGAGACCCAAATATAACAAGGAACAATTCTTGCAAGCCAAGTACGATTTACATGGAAGATCTGTGTTTTTGATGTACTTGAATAATAATTTTTTTTTATTCCTAATAGCTTTCAATTTGTTATCAAAGCAACGGCCAAGCGTAAAACCGATGCATCACCGGATGCCTTAATTGATTGGTCATTGATTGAACAGATTAACATACAAACACCAGAACAGACGCAGTGCCCTATATGCCTGTATCCGCCGGTAGCTGCCAAAATAACTCGGTGCGGTCACGTGTATTGTTGGCCATGCATTTTGCATTATCTCTCTCTCAGTGACAAGACCTGGCGTAAATGTCCCATTTGTTATGAATCAATTCACATGGGTGATCTAAAGAGTGCCGCCATTATGCAGCAAAAAACATTCAATGTCGGCTCTGACATAACGTTTCAATTGATGCGTCGCAAAAAGGGTTCGTTTTATATTGAAAAACATGCTGGTACAATATTGAACCAAAATGTGGTGGAGAAATATCCATATATGTCTGGCCCAGAAGAGGAGAAGAATTTTTCGAAATTCCTATTGGCCAAGCGGGCGGACGTTGCTGGTATATTGGCGCGAGAACAACAGGAATTATTATCCAATATTGATGAATCGTGTCCGGAAAATGTTTTTATACAACAAGCGTTACTTTTATTACAAGAACGAAATCAACCAAATGTCAAAGCCGATGAAATGGGTGAAAGAAGTGACAATTCTGATGAAATGAATAATATGAATGACAAAGATTTGACACACGCTCTAGACTGTGCAACAGATGAACAGCCAAGTAATGAAGAAACCAACACTAAATGTGAAGAATTAACAAAAATTTCTTCAAGCGAAGAGGAGCATAACTTGGAATATTCTGCAACAGGTTGCTCTACGACCACAGCAACAGCAGCAGCTGCTAAATACTATTATTTCTATCAAAGTGAGGATGGTCAAAATATTTATTTGCATCCATTAAATGTGAAAATGTTACAAGCTGCTTATGGCAGTTTGGCAACGGCTCCGTCAACCCTTAAGGGTCGCATATTACAAAAGGAATGCCATTCGATGGACGAGGAGCATCGCCGTAAATTTACGTGCCTGGGACATTTACCACTCACCTGTGAATTTTCGGTTGTGGAAATTGAATTGTTGCCACCCTATATAACGGAAGATATATTGCACAGCTTCAGAGCGGACATAATGTTTCGCAAACAAGAGCGTCAGCGACGAGCCCGAGAGGAGCGTGCACATGCTAAGAAAATCGATGCAATAAATGATCGACAAATGGGGAAACTGGTCGCGTCTACGGCTAATATTAATCTAAATTCTGTGCAAGAATTTCCAACGGTATGTTTTATGTGCTCATGAATATTTGTATTGATGAATTGTTTATAATAATAATTGTTTAATACATATATGTTCCTCCTCCTCTTCCCTTTTTTCTCCCTTCTTCACAACGCTTCTTCTACCTTTTTGCCTCCTCCTTTTTCCCGCCTTTCTCTTCCTTCCCTTTTTCACTCTCTTTGCCCTTCTTCTTCTTTCCCTTTACCTACCTTCTCCTTTCCTTTTCTTGGGCTTCTTTTATGCCAGATGGTAAATAGTGGCCCTATTTCTTTTCTTTTCTTACGTCTTAAAAATTATAATAATAATGATAAATATTCTTTCTCTACCAAACAAGTTTCTTATACAAAATGTCTGTTCATTGTTTCAGTGTGGTTTTGAAGAGGCTTTACCATCGGGAAGCGGTAACGTGGAGTTGGATAATAATGTAACTTCGCCACCATTACGGCGTACTAAAACGCTTAGTAACAGCAGTACGGGAAGTTGCAGTTATTCTGCTATAGCATTACATTGCCAACAGGAGCAGTCGGCTTGGACCACCGTCAATGCGGCCAAATTGCAACAACAGACGGTCAGTACCACAGAAGAAGAAGAGAAAGAAGGAGCAGCAGTCTCTACTTTGAATAGTTTACATACCAATCTTGGAGATGTTTTGGCTCAAGCTCTGTCTGAGAAGAAGAAACCAACAAATGGCAGTACCGCTAATGCTAATAAAAAATCGAGGAAATCTAAGAAAATGCTTCCTCTCTACTCAACTGGCATGAACTACAATGGAAATTGAATCTATTTTATACTTAAATGTGTTTGCACACCCTTGGATTTGCTATTATTTTATCTTTTCTTTTTAAAACAAATCCAATTAACTTGTTTTACATCCTTTGAATTATTATTAACGTTATATATGAATATTACTAATTACTCATCCATTATATAAATGATGTAACAAGTAGAAATAAAAAATTAAAAAGAAATTCTCAGTGAAATGAAATTCAAGCTAATCAGAAGTAACAATTGAAATGAAACGGAATGGTATAAACTTTACTCCAGTTTCTACTCTAGCAGAATAAGAGCAGTAACATTAAAGTGAGAAGATATTCTATACTGGTCAACAAAATAACGGCACATTTTAATTTATCAACATAACTGTGGTCTATTCAAACCTAACATCCCATAACTATAAAAGAACTACAAAACAGTTGGCGCAAAATTTATATTATACAATTTGATTCACGAAATGTACAAGCAATAGATTTATGAGGAACTGAATTAATATAATTAACTTGCTATATTTATATATATACAGATTCATATATAAATGTTTCTTTGTAATAAATTAGACATTGTTTATTTAAACTAACACAAACATGTGTTTGTGTGATTGAGTGTGTGTAAGAGAAAGTTATTCCAATACCTATATTATGTACATACGTCGTATTTCACATCGTAACGAATTTAATAAAATTGGTTAAATATTTATTGTTGGCGGTGGTGTTGGGAGAGAAAAACAGAAGCGATTGGATTCTCTGTATCTGTATCATTTACTATTATTACTGCTTAGACTTGTGTCACCGTTTACAAATGCTAATTTCCAAAAAATTATTGGTGCGCTTTTATGTCACATTCTTAGTCTGCTGCCAAAGAGGTTACTCTATTGTTATGCTCCTGGCGGTTGCATGCATTACGCGGACTGAGATTTGTGCGTTTATGATATGAGCGTCTGCCACGCGGTGTCTGTTCCAAATGCATGCCAATATCAGCAGCAACATCATTTGAAGTTCTTGAATCATTATCACCACCCGCTTCGCCATCATCGTGTTCTGCATTTTCAGCATCATTATCACCATTGACATCGTCGTCGTCATCGTCATCCTCATCTTCGGCGCTGTCACCATTTACCGAACCACCAGGACTACCCGGCGGACTTAAAGCTTGTATCAATTTACCTTTAGATTCATTCCACAAATGATTCAGACGATCTCGACCAAATAATAACAGGAAAGCGTCAATAAATTCACGGGATTTCTCTTCCCATTTAGTAATTATATCACCTTTAACCTTGGTCAACTCACGACGTCCACGATCTTTCAATTCGTCCATTTTGTTTTGTAAACGAAACTTCTTTTCCGATAAGAACGAAACATTTAATTCTTTGGCGGAGTAGCCTCTGGCTAAATTACGACGCACATACAAATCGTAATCTTTTACGATGCGTGCCACTATGTCTGAAGTGGAAACACCTGAAAAAAGATATCAAAAAACATTTTTGAATACGAGTTAACAGCGCTAAGGAATGAAATTTTAAATTTGTCCCTACGTCCGTTATTCAAAAATTATCTACTATTTCAAATATCTAGAGATCATTATCACAATTTTTGAGGCAAATGTACGTTTTTGTTATTTACATAAAACGAACCAAAAATTAATTTTTTATCCATTCGTTATTTGTATCTTTGAAAGTAGAAACAAACTAACCTTCAGTACGCTCCGTTGCCACAAACATTCCCTTTGCTTTTAACCAACCATATATATCGTCAACACCAACGCCAGTGTAGGGTATATCATCATGCGCCACAAAATCAATCTTGTTGGCGGTTATAAATTCTTCATTCAATGTCCAAGGTGCATCTGCAACAATCTTTTGAAAAAAAAAAAAAAAAAAAACCAGAACAACTATTATACGAAAGTAATGGAGGGGCAAACAATTGTATACCTCGTCCACATAGCGACAGTGACGTACACCTTCGTAACGTTCAAAGTCGCTCATCACAGTTCGTCCCTTCATGCGATGCGTTAACTCATCATTGCAAATGCCCACAATTAGATAAACATTGGGGAAAATATTTTTAGCCTTTTAAGAAATCAACAAATCAATGAATATAAAAAAAATGTTTGATGATTTAAGGTTTTGTACTGCAGCTCACCTGCATTAGTTGTCTGGCATGTCCTTGATGGAATAGATCATATATACCATCGGCATAGACACGTACACGTCGTGGTGCCTGCCCAGCACGTGCCATCTGATAGGTTATCCTTTGCGCGTAATCGCAACGTTCACGCTCCTGAACGGCATCGTCATCGGTGGAGAATGGGGCGGGTTTACAAATCGTCTATAATGACAAGTTTTGAACAATTTCTTTTTTGTTTTGTTTTGCAAGAATTATCTTATTTTAATTATATTAATTACAAAGCGGTTGAAATCCAAATGCAGGGGTAGTGTTTTTGCAGCATCGGCCATTTTCTACTTCTTTATTTTTATTTACGCTCTGACAACTGTAAAAGTGTTACTGAGAGTCGTTTATGAAAAACGTGAAACCGCAATTTATGATATTTTTCTGTTATAATTTGAAATTGAATTGATAATCAAAAATATTTTTCTGACGCAATAATGAAATTAAAAATGTTTTTTTTTTGTTTTTTGTTTTTTTTCAACAAAGTCCTCGAAGGTATTGTTGTTTTAACAACATTTAAATTTTTGAAAACCTGCTTTATACCGACACAAGAGAGATCTAAATAATTTCAAAAAACTTCTTTCCCAGCATACTGACCATTTTATCAAAGTAATAAACTTCCGATAAAAAGAATGATTTTTCTTATGTTTTTCTAGGCAACAACAATTTCAATTGAGAAAAAAAAAACAGACTCTTCTCTCGTATATCATCAAGTCACGTGATATAAAAACAGTTTGTCTTTTGTGTGTGCTAGTGTACAATAGATTAAAAAAAAATTCCATCCATACAATAAAATTCGAAAATCTTGGCATGTGCACACAATTATGTACAGTAGAAAAATACTGTAATGGAAGATATTGTGCAATCAAACACGCATACATATACAAGTACAATCGTAATCACCATTCATGGGTACCGCTATGATTAATTTCATATCATATAATGCTTTTACACAATTTACACGAGCAACTCAAACAAGAAATAATTATAACCGAATAATTGATTGATTATAACATTAGTATAAATCAATTATTTAAAACAAGAAAAAAAGCCTGAATATGATTTAGTCCTAATCTTAAAAACTCCTACATCAACATAGAAAGGGTGGGTGTGGCAGGTACACAATTACGCCCTATAATAGTGTACGTATTATGTGTCAACTTCTAAGTCGAGTTTTAGGCACAGTATGGTTTTTTTGTAAATTATGGGCGTATCTGATATCCGACCACACCTATTTTTGGCTTATCGATGCATGGGATAATTATGTATATATGTGCTTCTCATCATCATGGGTCAATTTTTCCGTTAAATAAATCGATTTTTCTTCTTTGTGGGCGTGGTCCGAATATAGGTCCGAATTTGTCCATATTAAATAACAATCTGTGTGCAGAATCCAGAAAAAACTAGAAATTTAATCGCAATACCTTAAAATTTACAACCCTGAGAGTGACAACACACAGACAGACTTACGCACAGTTATGTGTAAATTGACTACGTTTTTCATGCTGATCACATATGATATATATCTATTGGGTTTTGCAAATGAATTGACAAAGTTAGTATACAAGCCATCTTATGTGATGGGGGGTAAAAATCACGCCATTTAGCTGCAAACGTAAATCATTTCCAAGATCAACGAATATTTTGCAGAATATTATATTATTTTTTTATGTGTGTGGGTGTCGTAAGTGCATTTAACATACACACATATAAGTTAAGTAATTATTGTCATGCACATTTTATATAGAATTCATCGTTTCGCGTAATTTTTTTTTTTATTTTTTCGGCCCAGCAATAAATGCGCAATTTTTGAATTTCTTTAAACAGCCCATCCAATTAATAAACAACAAATGAGATAATTAAGATACTTTAAATCGGACAGCAGAAATGGGTGAACTTTTAGTTTTTTTTTTATTTTAATTAATGTATTAAAGCTTTTAATAAATTTCTAACCAAATAAATAAAAGAAAGAAGTCTGAGACAAAATTTCATTTCATTTCATTTAACTGACTTACCCTTATATCTAAATATCTACAATTAAGACTGGAAGTTTGAGCAGACACAGTGTCTGCTGTTACATATTTTTTCTTAACAGGACTCGTACTTTCGGCCGGTATTATGACACCACCTTCATCCTCATTTTGTGTTATCATAATTTTGTTTTTATACTCTTTCTGGAAAATGGTTTTAGTACCTTTAATGGTAGTGGACTTGTCACTCATGTCCGTTTTAATGAAATCCTCCGTAGTCAAAGGTTTCATGGCTGGAAAAGTTCTTTGTAGATCTTTGGTATTCAGTGTACTAATGGAGCTGGCAAGCGGAGGCAATGTTAAATCATGCGGTCTTTTTCGATTCGTTGTAAAAGTGGAAGAAGAAGAAGACGTTGCCACCGTATTAGACGCTATAGCTGTCGTGGTATGCGTTGTCGATGTTATAGTTGTTGGTTTGTTGGCTACTAAAGAGGAAGATGCCATCGCAAGGTTACAAGGTTTTATTTTTGATTTGTTTTTTTTATTTTATTTTTTTATGAGATAACAAGTGAAAGTAAAAGAAACACAAACGAAAGTTGTTCACGCAATAAAGTCTCTGCGAGCTTAGGTACACAGATTGTAAGGTGAAAACAACAAATTTTCAATTGTGTTCTGTTTGAATTGTTTTTCTTTTTTCTTTTTTCTTTTCTTTTTTAGCTATGGAATATAGTCAGGTGGTGTATTAAAATTTGATACATGAAAAAATATAGAGATGATCGATGCTTAAATGTTTTTTTTTAACAACAAGTTGAATTTACTCAGATACGACAATCCATACAATTGCTGTTTGCTGGTGATGATGTTGTTGGAAGATGTTTTTCTATTGATTTAATTTAATTTGAACACTGTAAGTAGAAAAATATATAAATTTAGATTAATGGAAAATATACTGATGTGAGTCATAACAATTATCATTAAAAAGAAAACAAAAAAAAAAAAAACACTTTATATATAAGAAATAAATAACAATAAAGTAAATAAAAAATTATCACACAATAAAATATATGGAATATTGACATATTATCAACAAGAAAGAAATTCTTATATTTGGATTAGAACAACGCTGCAATACGCTGCATATTTATAGAGAAAATGGGAAATGTGGGCGTGGCAAATACAGTCTTAATGAATGTATTACTTTTGTATGCCATCCTTTGATGTTTGTAAATCTTAAACGGCAAATGCCACACCCACCTTCCATTATATCGATCGATTTTGAATCAAAATCTGATTTGATTTAACAATATCCCTCAGTCTGTCCATGTAAATTTGTGCGCTAGCTACGGTTCGCAGAAATATAAAAAAAAAGGAAATTTTGTAACATTTTTATCATTTTATATAAAAAAAAAAAAAAATTTTCATTTTAAAAGAAAAAAATTTTTGATAATAAAATTTAGTAAAAAAAATAAAGTTTTTCATTTTTCACTTTGTTTTTTTTTTTTCCCCATATCAATGAAAATGTGCATCTGCCCCTCCTTTTAAATGTTTCAAATGGAATAACAAACTTAAAACTCAACACTTTTAGAAAAAAGCGTTTTTTATAATTCCAGTCCAAAGTGTAAATGATTGCTTTCTTGATAATTAATTCAAAATGTAAGTTTTATATTAAAATTTATATTTTGTTAATTATTTATTAATATTTAAGATAAAAATTCAAAATTGCATCTAAGTCATATACAGGTTTTTTTTTTTACTTAATTTAATATTCATTTCAAATTCAAGATCACTAAAAAGAGCACAACTATGTAGAGATAGATCACGCGCGCATCATTTACACATTATACCGCGTTAATGAATTTCATGCAATTTTTTATTGATTCATACATAAATATAGTAAATATTTACAAGTAATGTTTTTACCTTTAACAAAAAATAAACTGAAATTGATATTGCTTAAAAACATCTTTATATAAGTTTTTAACAGAGAAAAAAAAAAAAAGTCCAATTATTTGACTACGTGCACAAAAGTCACGTAAATAGAATAAAAAAAACTGACACTGCTCAAAGGAATACGAGATAAAAACGGGTCAAAAAAACTTTTCAGCAAATTTTAGATATTACGGTTATAAAGATCTTTAAAGCTGTAGCGTAAGTGGGATAATAGAACCATTCAGACGGCATTAGGCAATGTTAAGTTAACTGGTATAAAAATATTTCTCTTTATGAGCAAAACTCTGTCACGTTTATATTATGAAAATACAAGATAATTTTGTATGAAATACTTTACAAACATTTTATATTGGTTCAGGGTACAGACTACATACACTACACGTTATATATTTATTGCAGTTCGTACAGCGAGTATGTTTTGTATTTATTCTTTTAATATAAATACTTGTATGTACGAGTATATGTACACACATTTTCATTTTAATCAATAAAATCACCTGATGTTGGTTGTGCTTTATTCTCTTTCACGGCTTTGTAGACACAAATATCACGAATTTTAAATTGTCTGCAATCAATTACTGTAATGACTTGTTTATACATTTGTTTGTGTATATGTTTATAAATAAACTAAACAAAAAATGATTACAAAGGAAAAGAACAAATATTTGTCTTGGACAACAACTATCATCCGCTGAGTAGGCGGTTTTTCTTTAAAAAAATATTTATATATCTAATGCTGATATCAATTTATTGGGCCATCTTATACTAAGTTTGTCGTTCTATTTGAAATATTGTTTATTGAAGTAAATATTTTTGTAACAAGTATTGTAGTCCATGCGAGCAGAATCCTATTTAAAAGACACACTTATTATTATATATGATTTAATTGATAAAAATCTCTCTCTCTCTCTCTCTCTCTCTTACTTTCAGAGCCCAAAGATATTTTATATTGAAAATAATTTTCTTTAAAAGTCAGGCTTAAGGCACTATAAAGAACATAGGAGCCTCTTTTTAAAGACTTATACGACGACAACGAGCACAATTTTTCCGCCGCTTTATACAAATTTGCCTTATATAAACCCGTTATAGGTCTCTTCTGTACACACATACTCGTATATTTATATTTATTTCCTGTATCTTTAGATGTATTAAACGTGGTATCCAAAATGAATATATTTGGACCAATGATTCAACAGGAAATAAATTTATTAAAAAATCAAAATATAATTCAGAATTTACTTTATGACGATGTTTATGAAGAAGATGAAATGATTGTAATTGAATAAATTTTAAATTCTGTATGCTGTGTAAAATTTATATTAAGTTAAAGAAATATTTTGGTCTATCCCCGAAAGTAAGCCCTAGCGCGTATTTGGGACTTAAAAAAATAATAAGACAGTGTAATTTTTGGAAAAAGACGGTAGTTGCCGGTCCTCATTTCAGCGACTAATTTCAAAACAAGCAGCACATACTTTACATTGTTAAGAAAAAAACACGCCCATAAGAGGGTGGTATGGGTGGTATATATGAGAATTGTCACGTCACCTTTTCGTTGAAAAACAATTGAAGCATTATAAATGAATAGCAGGGTCATGATGATATTGCACAAGAGAGATCATAAAATTATTTTTAAGCAAGAGAGAAAGTATGGCATAATTAAACCAATTTTATTCATTATAACAATATATATTTATTTTACATGTAGTTTCTTTTGCATATGCACGAGCCCTTCTATTATACAATCACTACGTATCATACGTTGACATAATTCTCCGTTTTTTTTTTTCGCAGTACTTACCTTGCGTTTTTTTCCGTTCAATTTCTTATTTTTATTACATGTAGGTAACGCGTTCTGCTGTTATTAAAATTTTCTTTTATTTTTTTTACATAGAACACTTGTTATTGTTATAAAATGATATTGCTAATCAAAGTGCAATTTAATGGATTTAAAGATTCATATATATTCCGAGTCAAGGACTATTGATACTTTTTTTAGTAATATTTTATTATATATCTTTTTTAAACTATATGTATTTTTCAATTGCTCACTCTCACATATACTTTCCACTTTTTAATCAAATGAAAATTAGAACGATACTGCGAAATTGAAATTATTCATGTACAGCAGAAAATCAACCATAGCTTTAGTGATGGACGTTTTTAATGGAACGAAATGATAACATTTCGCTATGAATGTACATCTTTTAGGATAAATTTTATCGATAAATAATATCTCTATAACCAACGGAAGTTAGGGTGTTTTTATCTCTCATTTTAAAATTATAAAAGAATTCCTTTTCAACCAAATATTATTAAAATAGTTTATATATATTGTTTATGGATAATGTTTAAATGTGATTAAATAAATATATATATAAATTCGTTTGCCTTTAGGGTGGCATCATTTTTATAACGTAAAACATGCATGTGTAGCTCAAATAAAAAGTATGCTTTTATTATAAGACAGCGTTTTTGTATGTTTTTTTTTTTAATAATATATTTAATTAAATATTAATTTCATAAGATAAGTGATAATATAGAAAGAAGAAATAATGTGTTGGCTTCAGAAATTCATAAGTTTTATTCAAGTTAAAAGTGCATCTTGTGTACATTTATATATTATTATTAAAATAAAAGAAATCATCTATTTCATATATAAAAAAATGAGTATTTTTATAAAGATGTATAAAAATATTGTAAATACATACATAAAAGAAATAAAAATCTTTGGTTTAAGAATAAACTATTAAATAATATATGTAAATGTGTAAAGCTACCACTTTGGCAAGTTTGTAAAGTTGGAAAAAAATATATTAAAGTACTAAGTAATAAAAAAATCGATCATTGATATCAACTACATATATATAGTTGATCTTTAATTGCACACACTTATCATTTAATTAAAATATATATTCTTTGTTTAGTGTTTATTAGAGTTCTTTTAAATAAGTCGAAAAAATCAAGCAAAATTAAGATTTGATGTTTTTGAATTATCTAAAAGAATCTAACTGTTTTTGGTAATATCTACTTTAAGGGTAAAGAGGGAGGGCAAGCTGTTGAAAACACTTACAAGTTATGAGTATTTTTTTTTTCTCTAAAATTTAATTAATCAAGTATTTGAGTATTTTTCTTATTAATAATTAAGTGGGACACAATTGTCTTAGCTGCTTGTGTGTGCATGTGTGTTTGTGTGTGGATTTAACATTGTGAAGGAATGCCTTGCGTTATGGAATTTTCCAATATTATATGACATTCATCTAATGGTTCCAAAATTTGTATAAGAAATGTTAATAAATTTTTACGTCTAAGAAAACTCTCTTCTTCGTACATTTCCTGGGTAACCCTTGTCACTGCCATTGGCCGTATCATGCGTGTTAAAAGATGTTCTCTACAAAAATCATCAATTTGTTACATTTCCATAAAATATGTATAAAATAGTGCGCACGTACAACTTACCTTAAACTAAGACACATTAATAATTGAAATTTACCATCTTTACCCAATGTACCGCCAACATTATTAATTTCATTCATTAAATGTACATAATAGCGCCAAATAGCATTCAATTCATGACGCGTTTGGGTACTGGAACTGCTACAACTAATGGATGAATCTAAACTAGAGCAAGAGTCATCCAATTGTTGTTGCTGCTGCTGCTGTTGTTCGTGTTGTAGATATTGTTCAAAGGTTTCCTTAATTTTAGCTAAAAATATAAGCAAAATATATAAATATTTAGATTTTATTAAAGGTATTATCTTACTGAAATAATCCCATACGTAAAGGTTGCGACCAAAAAATCGGGTGGAACGAAAGCCACAGAGGAAGACCATTTCCAAACATTTGACTAAACCCTCATCACCGCATAATAATTTGGTTAAAGTGCCCACATCACGCTCCCGGCTGGGTTTGTAATGCCATTTCACAATTATATTAACACAGTTACCCAGACTGTGTTGGATTTCGGATATTGGTAGCAATTCTTGACCCCTCTGAACACTGGGACTACGAGTACGGGGTGGTGTATGGCCATTGTTTATCAATTCAGCCGTTTTATTGACATTAATTGAGACCCGTTGACCAACTAATAAACGTTCGGTAGAATCATCATCCACACCCTTGCCCAACCAACGACTACACGGAAACCTAAGTGAGAGGTTTTTTATTTTAAACATTTCATCTCCAACCAGGAAATATTTTAGTTTAGGATTACTTACTTGTACGTATGACCGGTGACCTCATTACGCATGACAACATGTTCGATAAGCCATTTGTTGGCTGGTCCCGTATTATCATGACCAATACGCATGGTGGTTAATAGCCCAAGATTTTTATACTAAAATTGTTCAATGTTTCCTTAGGTTACCATAAAACTCTTTCATCAACTTACATGAAATATAAATTCTAAAGATCCCTTTGGTACCGGCACGCGTTGGGTTTCATTTAAGGTGCCCGCCACAACAATCCAAACATTGCTAGACGTGTGATAAGCACCATTTTTACGTGATGGGAATATAACCACACGATATGGAAGTTCTACAATTTACAATAATGTTGTTGTTGTTGTTTTGATATATATTAAATCACTTACTCGTTGTAGGGTATGTGTGGGTAAATGAAAAATAATCCACCGTATTTAGGCTGAGTAAATGAAAGAGAAATTGTTCTTTTTCCTCTTCGCAGCGTAAGAATGCTGAGCGTTTATACAGAGAACGCAATAGAGATTCATCCGAGAGTAATGTGCGAAAATGACGCGATAATAATTTCTTCTCCAGCGATAAACGCACCCAAGCTCTTGTATAACCAAATTGCGTTTTAATATCACCCAAGGCCATAACATTTCTAAACAAAAAGAAAAAAAAAACAAATATTAAGAAAAAAACAATTTTGAATTTTTTCAAATTTTTCGATTAGCATCTAACTTGACGTCAAATTCTAAAGATTCTGGTAGTGGACACAACTCTTCTAGGCCAACGAACTTGTTGCGATCTCTAGAGCGACTGCGATTTGGACTAGCGGGATTTTCAACATCAGTCTGAAAGGTTGACAGATCTGAAAGAAATGAATGCTTGAGTAAGAGAGAGTTGTAAATTATATGTTCGCTGCCTCTTACAATCCATACGCTTTCGCATAACATTCCAAGCCAAGGCCGGAGCTGATACCGCGTAACTGTTACTAATGCCCACTTTATTGTTTTGAGACTTTGGCGAAATTTGGGCGGCATTAAGGCTAGTATGTTTGTGCATTAAATTTGTCGTTGTGGTGGCTGTTGTACCTTTGGCTCGTGCTTCTTGCAATTCCACATAAGCTTGCAAATGGGACCACAAAGCGGACTTGCCCTGTTTACTGTGCAAGCCATGTGACCATACTTTTTCCAAAAGATCACACATGGAAGCAATTAATGTATTCTCTTCGATACCATCACTGCTCTTGTTAAGACCCAAAGCTACCGCTTCCGTGCCCATTTTCTCCAATAACATGCGCTTGGTTTTTGATTTGATGTCCTAAAAATTTATTATTATAGATATAGAAATGTGGAGATGTTGCTGATAATGCATTTTTGCTTACTTTTAATAAACGCTCCACAAACGTCCAATTCGCTTGGGCTAACAATGCTGGACTCAATTCGTTTGTTGTTAGATTCGCTGAAAGGCGATTGAGGGCATTATTGTTGTTGGCAAGAGGTTTGGCATCTAAGTGAATCTCTTTGGTGCGCCAACGATTGCCATTCTTGACGCGTCTTAAGCTGTTGCCCCTATATGAAGAGCGCGCAAATGAGAAAAGGAGAAAAACGAAATACGCTATTGTGTGGTACATCTTAAATAAAATAAAACAAAAGATTTCATTTTACAGAAAAATTAACAGAAAATTACTCTCAACAGAACACCTACTAAAACATGCTGAATGATTTTTACATTTTATACATATGTTTACATACATACATTTAAATATTTGTCATTTTTTAAAATATTTTTATTTCATTTTATTACTAAGAAAACACATTTGGACTATATAGTGAACGGTTTTATTTAAAATTGTTTCCAGTATTTTTTCTTTTTTTTTGAAAATTAACACATTTCGTTGTTGTTGATGATGTTTTTTTTCGTATATAATAGGATGTAAATAAAGAGATTATAAAAGAAAATAAAAGTAAAAATATTAGCTCTCTTGGTAAAATGAGTCTCTCTCTATCTCTCTCTCTCTCTCTCTGTTTAATGCATACACGATAGAGATTACAGGAAGTACATATGAGCAAAACAGTTTATCTAAAGATAAAGGCCACAAGAGTAGTAATTACAAAAAAAAAAAACAACTTACAATACTTTTACATATAAATATGAGATTACGAAAAATAAACAATATATTAACGAAAAGGGGAAGAAAGAGCGGAAGGCAGAAAGACCATTTTATAATATCTTCGATAAACACTAGTAGAAAATATTGCAACATAATACTTGATGAGTGTTTGATGTTCACTTAAAATTATTTTTACTCTATTGTTATTAATTTCGTTTAATGAAAACATACATAATATGTAACGAAAAATTCGACACAATTCGATTTTATAATCAAGTGGCATAATACACCATACACACGCACACACATAAGCTTTATCGAAACGAAACGTTTACACATGACATCGACTAACAACGCATGATGTTAATAAGACAGCCAATATTTATATTTTGCTACCTCTGCACGTCTACCGATATTAAGACTTAATATATGTGTATTTGATCTACCTCGAAGCACATTCCTGATTCAAGACGCTTCTATCCAGCAAGGGAAAGTGGCGAAAATAAGCAGCACGATTGCTTAGAATTTCACTGGGCGGTGTCACCTCAATATCCACACAGTTGAGACGTTTTTCAAATATCTGTTGAGCCTCCTGACTCATGACGCACGGTTCATAGGTGGTAGCACAAATCATATTTTCACCATGACGTTGCCTACAGATAAGAAATGTTACGATTAAATGGATGGCGGTATGTAGGGGATATATCCTACCTTAATGATTTCACCCTTTGATCGAATATTTTTAAATTGATTTCCGGCTCTTTGTCCCACATCGACAGTATTTTATTATCTACCAAAGTGGCAAACATTTGAGATTCCAAGAAACGTGAAAGAAAGGGACGATGATGTTCGGGTTGATCGGATAGAAATGATGATTTGTCGAAATTTTGTAAAGTTTCACGATTCGATAGCCATTCGCTACGCTCCTGATTGGGATAGATGACGAACAGTTCATAGGCGAAAAACATGTGCACAAAACGATTTAGAAATATTTCACGTAAAGCATTATTTATCCGCAAATCCTGATAGTATTGTTCTTCGAGTGTTAATTTTGTTGTTGGGGCAAAGGTACGATTGCGGGTTGCTGCCGTTCGGGTCGGTGACATGGTGTGTGATGGTGGTGTAGGACTGGTAGCATCTAAACAATCACCCCCACCAATCGGTGAGGAGGTGCGTTGACTATTTTTGCGCCTCAGAAAATCTCCAATACGCGGACCCGCCACATGATCTATTTTTGCTGCCGATTGGTGAGCAATCAAGGGCTGATAGTGTAGACTGTGATGCAAGCTACCCATACTGGTGCCGTCTGGTGAGGAGCCGAGCATATATACAGTTTCCTGCATCAGCTGAGAACGCTCCCTATTACGACGCATAGCTCCCTGTACACTACCACTTGGTAGCGTACAACTGCTTACCATGACATCATGATCACGCGTACTGAAACCATTTTTCATAACATTCGGCTCATGCGAACGGTCACGTTCAATTTCAAATTTATCCAATATGGAAATAATCTCCGCCATAAAATCCGTTTTATGTGGAAACACTGGCAATTCTTCCGGCAATTGTACAATACGTCTATCAATGTCGACAAAACACAAACTGGCCTCTGAACCAATTTTATTGGCTGCTTCACAGTCGGCATGCAGACCCATAACAAAGGGTACCGGAGCGTCTAAAAAATGATGCAAAGCAGCTGGTAATATGGGAGCATACACATGAGGCCAAACAAATGGAAATAACACCGAAGTTATACATTCAGCCACAATCATAAGCTTTTGGTAATCTGCACAAGGCGGATAAAGGAGAAGAGTGAATGGGGTAGAGTCGTAAATGTATTATTTGTAAACAATAGTTTACCATTGGAGCGTAAAAGAACTTGATTTTCCAGTAAAACACTTGTCAACAATTGTATGACGCACTCCACACCCAAGTAGGCGAACAGTAAACGCAATGGAAAATCCAGAAGAGGCAGATCGCTTATTGCATCTGGCCGTTGCAAAGTTAAAGCTAGAGCTGGCAAATTGCTGTCCACTGGTGGCAAGTAGATGCGTATAGATTTGCCAGGTTGCGGCAGCATCACTTCATATAAAATATTATAAACATATGATTCGAGACTAATACCGGGACCAGGTTGACGCGGAAGACATCTGAATGGAATAATTGTTGGGAACATAAAACATTTAAGATAGGTGGTAAACAATTACAACAACAATTCACATAACAACATGACATCTTGCAACTCACCGGTAGAGATTGGAAAGAAATATTTCGGCTGCAAATGAGTAGGGTATCTGGCATATTAACGAAATACTTTTGGCCACATAGAGTTTATCTTTTGTTATATCATAATAACTTTGTGCGGATTGTGGTGCCTGTCCGGCTACCTTAAAATGTCGCGGCAACGAGCGACTCACCGAACCATCCTTAAGACGCGTCAACGAATGCGTTTGCGGTCCACTCGACAATTCCGTAATGAACATGGACTTAGACATGAGCAACATGGTTTATGATTAAATTTATTTCATTCATTTTAGTAACATTGCATGCCTACCTGCAAAGTGTGCATAGCACTGCAGATGTTGCGATTACGTATCTCTTCAAAAAATACCAAACTAAAGCCATAGCAGCGTTTGCCATCTTCGCGCGTTGTAGCAAATGAATGAAATTTCGGTTCAATGTCATGCTTTTGCGTGCGAAAACGTAATCCTTGTGGCAGTGAAAGCTACAAAAAAAATATAACACAAATATGTTTTAGTTTAAGCCGAAAAAAATTGAAGAAATAGTTAATTTGGCTTAAGCCAAATCTTAAATATTCTCCACATGTACATGAGTGGGCGTGGCAGGTATCTAATTACACCCTCTAATAGTGTATGTATTGCGTATTAAGTTCCAAGTCGAGTTTTACGCTGAATACGGTTTTTTGTAAATTGTGCCCATTTTTGGCACATTTATAAAAAGGGTAATTATAAATATATATACAATATACTAAATTCCAACTTCATAGCTCAATTTTTGTAACAGATAAATATATTTTTGAGCATTGTGGGTGTGGCATTTAAACAATTTTGCCCAATATTTAATTAATTGGTGATCTGCGTGCAGAAACTAAAACTATTTGTACAAAATTTTAGCTAAATATTGTAAAATTTACGATCCCGACAGTGCCAACAACAGACGGACTCACTGACCTACTGTCTAGATCGACTGATCAAGAATATACACCTAATTCTCTTTTTGCACGAATTTTTTTTACAAGAATTTGATTTAACACGAGTTAAAACGAAAAAAAATTCTCTTTTTACACGAATTGTTTTCTTTTAGCACGATTTAAAATTTTTTTTTTTTAGGTCTGGAGTCAATCTATTCTTCCATTTAGCCAATATCACGACTTTTTTGGAACGTATCTATCATGTAAAAAGAGATTCAGGTGTATTTTGTAGGGTCTCTAGGTGGAGAATATAAAAAACAAACAAATCCATATTACCCTCCACAGAGCTCAAAGGTTAAATAAATGGAAGTTTGTGACCGTGATGGTTTTTTAGAAAACTAACCATTTGGCCTAAGTAGGTCTTTTTGAAAAAAATGAAGGCACAAGGATATCATTATACGGCCTCAAGTTATAAATACTTTATATGCTATGGCCTGGGCAGTTTCCTTGTGATACTAACAAACGGAATTACAGTTTAAGTACATCCCCCCCACTGTAATGTGGTTAATTAGCAATAAATAAAATTTATAAGTGAATGAGTTGGATTGTGTAGGACTTCTCTAAACAAACCACAATTTATATATGTGTATGTGTGTATAATAAAATGAATAGATATATACTTTAAGTATATATCTTGTCATAAAGGTTAGTAGTCTTGGTGTACCCCATATAAATAATAAACACATGACTGCAGCTTTTCTTATAAGACAAAGACTTTGTTTCTTTTTTGTTGTATTTGTATACAATTTTCACTTTCATTATGATAATATTTATCAATGTATCGACTTGTGTGCGTTTATATGCATAGAAACGTTAATTGAAGCCAACTGCAGTGTTGGTGTGTAGCAAGTATTTGTATGCGAATGTAATTGATTTCAATTAATTGTTAGCGCTGTTTGTTTTGGAGTACACTCGTACTCACAAAATCTATTAATACATGCTGTCTGTGTATGATTTTTTGTACTTTATAAATTTTATGAATTCAGATCTCTTTGTTAATAGTTTTTATGATGTTGTTTTGCTTCTTTTAAATTGATGCATATGTACCCATGTGGTGATATTCACGTTATATAAACATACCATACAAATGCCATGTGCATCAAAGGGATTCCAGGCGACATTCTCTGGATAATGCGCCAATGGTTTACTTTTATAAGCCCGATCCAGAGGCGAACAGTGTAAATTATCACCTGAAAGGACAGAAACATTTCTTTAGTACTTCAGGAATTTTAATTTCATACGCAAAACACATATGAAGTCATGCGGAAATAATTTTAAATAAATTTTTACAAAAAGTATTTTCGGTTTTTTTTTTTTTTTTTGACAATTCGAAAATTTATATTTTTTGATATATTACCTGCAAAACGATCTGTCTCCAAGCCGGTATCTAAATCCAAGCCGCAGATTACAAAATAATCAGCAAAGCGTGAAAATTGTGGATCACACTCACGCTTCAATTGATGCAATTCCATGGTGGTGGCTGTGTCATCACAACCACCCGTTGGCGAAACGGGATGAGAAGACATCAATACCACATTGCCGTCAGCACCTGCTGTTGTTAATTCGTTATTATGTTTACGTATAACCACAAATGGTCGATTGTTATGCTTGCCATCACTTGATTTTCCTGCATCAATATGATTTTTTTTATTGTTGGCACCATTTGTTGACTGTTGCGATAGTGATGAGGATTGAGATACATTTTGCTTTGGTATTGTTGACGTGGATGCTGATTGTTTGGTATTTGTTGTAATCGTTTCATTTGTTATTGTATATTTTTTTATATGTTTGCCTACATGATCCGTAGACATGTTATAACGTTAAGTGCTTATTATTATTATTTATTTTTAATCATTAAAAGCCTGGAAGTGTGATGTATGTGGTTGTGATATGCAACTGTTTTTTTTTTTCTTTTTAATTTCTGCTTTTCTCTATTCATTAACAAACAACACTCGCAAAAATTTTAATTACATTAAATTTGTTCATATCTTGCTTTTGCAATAAATTTAATTTTCTTTTCCCTGTGAACGTTATTTTCAATAGAAAAATATTTATGTGTGTTTGTTGTTGTTGGTAATTATGTGTTGTTTTTTTATATTTAAAGTACTCTTTGTCTCTTTTATGGGTTTTCTTAAAATTTTCTCATTATGTATAAGAAAATTTCTATATATATGTATGCGTTTCTTATGAGATTTTTATTTGATTTATAAACACTAAGGTATTACATTTAATATATGACAAAACACTACTTTTAAATAAATTTCACTTTATATATATAAATTAATATAGTTTCTAATTTTTAATAAGGAAAATCGTAATAGAAAATTATTAAAGGTAAATATTTTTTTGTTTACCAATCTAATCCAATAAATTTACTCTTATAACTGGTTGGAGAAATTAACAACACAAAATAACAGAAAACGAAATATTCTAAAAATTACTTGAATTTTTAAATTATTTAAGCAAATAATTTACTTAGAGTATTTGAGTTATTGTTATTTCTATTTTTGTAGAATTTTGCTTAAAATAATGCTGATTTAATATCTGCTTAAAAAACAAACCGGAACTGTTTGTAATATTACAAGCGGCTCAACTAATTTCATTTATGCATGCAATGTAACCATTCATCAAGAACTAATAACATATTTGAGTAACACTAGTTGAACAAAATAAATCTTTATAAAAAAATATTTATTTTTGTACCCATTAAACAATATATTTATAATAAAACTGAATGGCTGATGATTTAAATACATTACGAGCACAACATTCTGCTCAATATGTAAGTTGGAAATAAGTGTGCAATTAATTTCTCCAGACATCCCGCAAAGACCGGTGCTCTATATAAATCTTCCAAATGAAGTTAAAAATTCTTATTAAAATATAATTTAATAAATTTTATTATTCGTTATAAATTAATGAATAATAATATTAAGAGAGATGTGTCTAGGAAAGCAAACATGTGTACATAAGATTACGTGATTCATAGATTGATATTGCAAGTTTATTACATTTTGTTACAGGGCGGCGGTGGTGGCAATGCTATGGAGAAACAGAAAGCTCAAGAAGAACAAATGCGCCAAGAGGAGGAAATGAAAAATTCCATATTAACCCAAATATTGGATCAACAAGCCCGTGCTCGATGTAAGACAATAAGCAACATATTGTAGAAAAAGATAATAATATTGTATGTACTTCCAGTAAATACCTTAAAGATTAGTAAACCGGAAAAGGCAAAAATATTTGAAAATATGGTTATACGTATGGCACAAACGGGCCAATTACGTGGTAAATTGGATGATGCACAATTTGTGCAAATTTTGGAATCTATTAATGCTCAGATACCGCAAACGAAAAATACTGTTACTGTCAAATATGATAGACGTCGTGCTGCCATCGATTCAGATGATGATGATGATTATGGATGCTGATCGAAGTGTTTTAAAAATACGTTAAATAACAAGTCTGCTTTTTTTAATGCATACCCAAACACTTTAATTTAATTTAGAGCAAACAAAAACATGTCACAATAATAAATGTGCTTAAATGCTACAGAATGGGAATAATGGCCGAATTTTACTAAAACTAAAAACATTACACTAAAATTATATATAAATTTGTATACAATATTTTGACTAGATTTTGCATATTTTTGCCATATAAAACTACCACTACTAAAACTGCGACGCTTGTTTACTCCTTCTTTTCATGATCATCCTCATCGTCATCTTTGCTTACCATACAATCCCCGCAAAATACCGAATATAATATTAAGGCTAGAAACCCTAACGGTAAACCGAAGATAACTGTGGTTAGCACCGGATTACCGCGCCACATCTCTATTATAGCTTTCTTAAGCTCAAATAAGGCTCTATTGACTCTCACGAAATAGGTGTCGCCGCCTAAAGCTATTGCACTCTTGTTATGTATAGATTCCAGGAATATGTGTAAGGCCTGTGGTGTCATATGTAAGGGATCATCTTCTGGTATATAGTGGTGTTGTGTCGTAGAATTGATAACTATTAAATGTGGCGTGGGCAGTTGGTCCATTATTATGGAGTGGGCTATACTGGGTTCACCAATCTATGCATATAAGAAAGATGAAATATTTTACTTATGTACAGTTTTTTGTGGTCACTTGCCACTTACCCAACCGAATTGAAATTGATCATGATAGAGATCACGATGCTTGCGTATAACATTTTCCACCATATCGCGAAATTCCAGCTCATGCGTGGGCACTTGATTTAATTTATCCTCCTCGACCACAGCCACAACCAGATATTTTTTCGTTTTCAATAATTGATGTATGTTAAAACGTGTGATTTTTGGAAATGTGGCAAACCGTTCAACATTGACCCAGTGATGTATGGTCTCATTAACTTGTCCAGGATCCATTTCATGAGCCTTGTTAGCATGCGGATAAAAATGATGTTGATCTTCTTTGTAGACAATTACGGACGGTAATTGATCAAAGTCGAAATGTTGTGCAGCTATATCTTCGGTGGTGGCATAAAAGAAACCGTATTCTTGGTAATTCTCAGCCGCAGTATAATATGTATCCCAAACGATACCATCTTGCTGGCCCACAAACATAAAAAATATTGTATGAGAACCCTTCAACATATCGACACTCTCCATACGTGTCACCAATTGAACGGGTGGGCCACTCATACGCAAAGCATAATCAACTAATTCATCACGATTGCGGTCACCATGATATGTGAATTCCATGTTGCCTTTAATAAACATAATCGTTGGGTAGGAATTTACTTTAAATTCACGTATAGCTGCTGCATACTTAGTACAATCTAAACGTCCCACTCTTACATTGGTAGCATAGAGGGCCTGAGCCACTAAAGCGAAAATGGGTTCAGTACGCTTGCAGTAACCGCACCATGGTGCATAAAACATAACCAACCATTGTCCCTCATGCCGTACATCAATAAATCGATCGGTTAATTCTAAAACGCGTGAAGGTTTGGGCGCTTGCCATTGCAATGTTGAAGGTATAATCCATAGTACCAAAAATGCTATAAGAATAAACAAATACATATTTTATATAATTAATTGAATACATGTTTTCATCGATAACTCTTTATATTCACTTTGTAATGATGAGCGTAACATTTATTTGATTATTATTTAGCTGATATATTAAATGTGTAAATTTTATTTAATTAGAAATAAACAATCTATTATATTATATTCTTTATGAAATCAAAAACGGGTAAGACAATATTTTATTATTATAACAGGTTTGTTATATTTTTATTATGAAAAAGTTCTGATGGCATTTATTGACAGCGGCTGTTAGTTTTTATATATTCATATACCAAAGGTAATTGCTACAAAAATGTTTTGCTTATTAAATTAGCATCATTCTATTGTATTTTGTAAATTTCGACACGTGCTAAACTTATTAAAAATATTAAAATTAAAGAATGAAAAAATCACAAGATTTAATTGAAAAGCCAAGAAAAGGCCGCACACAAATACATAATGTAAGATTTTATAATATGTTATCGCGTTCTATAACTGCTATGGCTTGTAATTATATGTGGAAGAAAATTGCTTTAGCGAGGTACTGTGACTTAAAAAAAAAATAAATAAAATAAAATACATTAATGATAAATTGCAGATGCGATGGTTCTATAGAAATTTGGGATATACAGTATGCACCATGTTTGGAACGCATTATAACCAATATTCCGGTTAATAATGAAATAGAGACATTAGTCTGGTGTGGGGAACGATTGTTTTCCGCCGGTCTATCTGGCGTGCTGATTGAATGGAATTTGCATACGTTGTCAACACGTTTTAAACAATTTGTTACCGGTAATGCCATTTACTGTCTAGATATAAACCGTGAGAATACAGAATTGGCTGTAGGCACTGAAGAGGGCTACATTAATATATTTGATATAACGGATAATGAGTTAAACTATAAGCGGCTGTTTGATAAGCAGGAAGGACGCGTACTTTGTTGTCGTTTTGATGCAACTGGCAAATTTTTAGTTACAGGCTCGGTGGGTGTTATACGCATTTGGGATACAAAAACAGGTCATGCTGTACATCGCATACAAGTAGCTAAAGTGAATAAATTTCGTACTACCGAAACGATAATCTGGTCATTACAAGTACTGAGCGACTTTACAATTATAGCCGGAGATTCTCGTGGCTACGTGACAATGTGGAATGGTTTTACAGCAGCCTCAATAGAAATACATCAAGTGTTAAAGGCTGATGTTTTAACGATAGCTGTTAATGAAGAAGAAGATAAATTGTTTTGTGCTGGTATTGAGCCGACAATACGCATCTATGCGAAAACTCAAATTAAACGTGAAGATATATTGTTCAATCGTTGGGTGAAATTTTTACAAAGACGTATTCATGATCATGATGTTAAGGCATTAGTGTGTACCAATAATAAAATCTATTCAGGTGGTGTGGATGGGTATTTGGGCGTCTCATCGGCTTTAAGAAATAGCAAATCGCCTACAATTAAATATGGACCATTTCTGCAGGTTGGTAAAACATTAAAAATATTTTACGATATGAAACAAAAAATATTGACCGTAAATTATTTTAGTCGCCTTTTGTTACGGTGTCACCCAGTGAACGTCTATTGCTGTTACGTTATCCCAACTACTTGGAAATTTGGCGGTTGGGTGTTAGCAACAATGATCAAACGGGAAATTGCAAAATATATACAACTCTGGAACCACATCAAACGAAATATTTGCCCTTAAAGCAAGAGCCCGAAAAATTGTTAGAATTTCGTAGTAAGCATGATGAAACAATTATTTGTGCGGCACTGTCCCCAGACGGCACTTGGTTGTGTTATTCCACAGCAAGAGAGATACGTTTGTTTCGTTTTATGTGCGGCATATTTAAAGGGAAACATAAACGTGCCTCACAACTCATACGCGTTAAAGATGTACCTGAACAGTTTTCACCAGCTTCACATGTCACCTTCACTACAGACTCTACACGCTTGATTTTAGTAAATTCTCATACCAAACAGATTGTAATATTTGCCTTCCTTCATCATTTAAACAATTCTCACGAAGATCTTGATGGTAGTTCATCTCCGCCGTTGGATTTTGTCGAATGTATAGACACGAACAAACATCTTAAAGCTTGGATCAAACTGTTTATGGTATCGCAGTGTGGCCAATATTTGGTGGCAGCCAGCATAGATCATTCAATAGCTGTATGGTCCGTGTATAGCGGGAAGCATTATAAACATTTACTTAACCTACCGCGCTACTCAGCTGCCACCACTGCAATGGCTTTGCATGCTAAACAGCCACATCTGGTGGTAGCCTATGCTAATGGTAAAATTATTGAATATGATTTGGAGGAAATGTGTTTCACCTGCTCAGCTATCGATAATTATCTGCCCAGTTCCGAACACTACACCATTAATAACATTTGTTTGGATGCCCGCAATCCCAATATATTTATAATGCAAAACGAAGTGAATATGTTTGTATTGGAAAAATATACAGAACAACAGAAAATGGAAGATGCTTTAAAGGAAAATAGTTCAAAAAAAGCCTCCCTGAAAAGAGTTAAAAACATCACGAATGAAGTGTCAAAAGTGGCGGGTCTAAGACTGGGTCTGCACAAAGCAATGGAGGTGTGTTTTGTATAAATTTAATTGTAGAAAATGATTATAAAAGTTTTCTTTTTTCTTATTTAGCATTTATTACACATAAGCTGGCTGAATAGTCAAGAATTGGTGGCGGTGAATATAAATCCTATTACTCTGCTGGAACAACTGCCTCCTGCTCTGAGAGAAAAGAAATTTGGTGTCATGTAAAATGTATATATCTCTTTCTCTCTCTGTTTCTTAAGTTTATTTTATTCTTAGGCAGTTAAAGAGTTAGATGAAGTTTTTTGTATTAAGTTTAGTTTAAGTTCAGTGCGCAATTTTAGTTTTAATAACTAAGAAATATTTGTAAAAAGAGTCACATTCATTAAATAAGCTTTTAATTTTATGTAAATATCTCTTAGTTCAACGTATTGCACGTGTCAAACACTTTCATTTTTTATGCATTTCGGGCAAAAAATATAATTATTTGCAGGGGAGGCATCATGAACTTCACAAAGTTAAGATGCACTTAATTGGTATGAAAATCTGAGACGATTTAATTATGTCTGTCCGTATGTCCATGAGTCTATGTGTTTGTGTTGAAATTGTTTGCAGCTAAAAATTCGAATCGGCCCATTTTTAATAGGGTTCCTTACTACATCAAAACATGTCCTTGTAGCAAATTTAATCAACATATATTAAAAAAATGCTATTTGTAGCATGTGCACAAATTTACGTGGACAGACAAACGGATTTAGTTTTAGAAGTATATATACTATGTGTATATAACAAGACAAAGTGTGATTTCTTGTTGTTCTTACAATTTGCAAGAGAGAATTTAATACTAATTCCGTACTATGCTCTAGCAGACTACTATAATAACCACTATAACCACCACTACCATCCCTATCATTATCTCTATCAGCAGAGTATTGAGACGTGTAATCAATATGCTTTTATTCTCCATAGAATTTGACAGACATCTACACAATTGGAATGCTACTCGAGAGCACATGCATATAGAAAATGTACAACACAACTCAGAACATAATACAAACAAACAAAATTTAAAAGGATGTTGTATTGTGTATATGAAGAGAATGACTGGCTCACTAACTGACGACTCTTTAGCTATCATGTACGTTAAGTTGTATGGAATATAAAACAAAAGCAAATGTATGCAGACGTGCACTTACACCCACAACTAAATTCACACACACACGACCAACTTATAACACAATTACAACTTCAACATCTAAAAAACTCTCCATAATCATATAGAACTTTATGTATGTGCATGTGTTTGTAACGATGTTTGCACAAAAATTTTGCAAGTTTCGACAGCACTAAAAATTACCATACGTACGTGGGCATGTATGTGGTGTGTATGCTAGGTACGTATGCATGAGTTTATGATTCACTTGTATACACTTTTCGAAGTTTATTGTTTTTTGTTATTGTTGCTGCTATTGTTATTCCTTTTTTTTGTGCGTGCCTTTGAGTGGTATACACTACAGTCTAGACTGTGCCTAGACAGCGTTAAACCAAATATCAGTATTTTTCACAAACGAGTATTCTTCACATTAAACATAAACGCACATGAACACCCACACACGCACAATCAGTGAGTTGGAAATAAATTAACAATAATAATAATAATAATAACAACAAAAACAAAAAAAAAAACAATAGCACATAAAGCAAAAAAATATCAGCAGACAATTACAACAATAACAACAAAAAACATGATTGAACATATATAACGGTATACACTGTACGCACAATTACTCTCCCACGAAATGCAGAGTACAGGAGTACAAGAGTTTTAATGGCAGCTGTATACACAGTTAACAAGTATCTGTACAAGTAACAAAAAACAAAACAACAATAATATCAACAAAAACAATAAAAAAATACTAAACTTGTGTGAAACAAAGTATATTAAGTTTAAGTAAACGTTTAAACCTTTCTAACGTTTTAGGAGAGCTTGGCAGTAAATTAGTTGAATACAAGGCCGGCAGCACAGGTCAACTAATGCATTGCATATGATGAGAGAGAATATGTTGGAGAGAAAAGTTAAATTAAGTAAATGAAAGAAAAAAACAACCACAAGAAGAAGGAAAGAGGGAAATAAGAAATAAGAAACAAGAAACGAAACTTTACCAACAGACGTTGATTTTTTTTTAACAAAACTGCCAGAAAGAAAACTTTAATAGTTACCATACGTATACACCTCTACACAATTACGTAAATACAAACTAACACATGCATGTATATAATGTAACAAACGTCAAACCGAACAGAAGCTTGATTGTGTGGCAAAGTTTTTTAACTGAAGTGGTTTAATTTGAATTCCAACAGAGAATGATGGTGTTCTCGGCTTTTTATTATACTCCAGAGTAAGAAGTAAAACAAAATCAATGATGGTATTCTTATACATTTAAGTTTTTTATTCAATATGTAACATTTGGAGGAAGACTGACGGATTGGCGGAGACTCTTGATAGTATATATACCCTTGAGATCAGCATTAGAGTTTAGGTCATGCCATCTGAGCTTCGAAAAAAATTTAATTATCAACAATATTACAATGTTTTTAGAAAATGTAGTGAAAGTAGGCAAGGTCACACCCACAACTTATGAAGAGCCTTATCTAGTACAAAAATATTATACTTGAAGTAAAATGTATCACATTTTATAGCAAAATCGGTCAAGTGCCACGTCCACAATAGATCTAATTGCGTAATAATTATAAAAATTACCATTTGATAAGCGTTTGTTATACAATAATTACACAACCATTAACATAGGGGCTGAATATGGGCGTGGGCGCAGTTAAAAAAAACACTAATTCGGTTGTAGAGACAGATAATAATAAGTAATAAGTACATGCTGTAGTGATAGTTAATAGAGGGCGCTATTGTATACATGTTATGCCCAAACGCCTATTCAAGTTCCAAGTTCAAGTTAAGGCTTTAAGGTACAGATCGGCATTTTTTGAAACGATAATTTTGGAAAGCAGTTAGAAAGGAAGGGAGAGGGGAGCGTTTAGGAACATCTATTTCTTTCTCTCTCTCTCTCTCTCTCTCTTTCTATATGATAATTACAGCGTTTAGTGTATATGTAAAAATAAACTGTAGTACCCAAATAGTGTAGGGTATTAAATTAAATTAACTGCAACGCTTTCATTTCATTTTTGTATTTTTTTGTCATACAAGTATTGTACGAGGTGTGTTCAAAAAATAACGAGAATTTTTGTTTTATGAAAAAAATATTTATTTATTCATCAATATCTATTTTGTCCCCTTCAAAGTAATCCCCCTCGGATATAATACACTTGTGCCAACACTTTTTCCAATCCTCGAAACACTTTTGAAACTCGATCTTTGTAATTGCTTTTAGCTCTTTCAGCGATTCGCTTTTAATGTCATCTATGCTTGTAAAACGACGGCCCTTTATTGTTCTCTTTATTTTTGGAAATAGAAAAAAGTCACACGGAGCCATATCTGGCGAATATGGAGTTTTGTTTTTGGCCAAAAATTCACGAACAAGCAATGAAGTGTGAGCAGGTGCATTATCGTGGTGCAAAAGCCATGAATTGTTTTGCCACAAATCCGGGCGTTTCTTTCGGATTGCTTCACGCAAACGGCGTTGAACTTGTAGGTAGTACTCCTTATTGATTGTTTGACCTTGTGGCAAGAATTCATGATGCACTATGCCATTAAAATCGAAGAACACAGTGAGCATAACCTTCACATTTGACCGCACTTGTCGAGCCTTTTTTGGTCTTGGCGATCCAGAATGCCTCCACTGGGACGATTGAGCCTTAGTTTCGACATCATATCCGTAAACCCATGTTTCGTCAGTAGTTCTGCATCGTTATTAACTTCATTTACCGACTCCTGAGCAACTTCCATTCGCCGCTGTTTTTGTTCGAAATTCAACAATTTTGGAACGAATTTTGCTGCCACACGTTTCATACCCAAAACATCCGAAAAAATTTGATGGCATGAGCCAACTGATATGCCAACATCATCAGCGACTTCTCTGATTGTGATTCGGCGATCGTTCATAACCATTTCTTTCACTTTTTTCACGTTTTCATCAGTTGTTGATGTGCTTGGGCGTCCGGGTCGTTCGTCATCTTCAACGTTTTCGCGGCCATCTTGGAAACGCTTATACCACTCGTAAATCCTTGCTTTACTCATAGCAGACTCACCATATGCCTTTGTTAACATTTTACAAACTTCACTACACTTTATTTCATATTTTACGCAAAATTTAATGCAGGTTCTTTGATCCATTTTTTTCACTAACGAAAATCGCCGAGCTCGAAAAACACGTCTCACGTTAGCGGCTGCCACTTAAAAAGTAAACAATGAATATTGCTGAAAATTTTATCGTACTTCAGGGGCATGTGTACCAACATAATAAAAAAAACTTTCTCTCCAAACTCTCTCTCCAAACCCGCGAAATTTAAAAATTCTCGTTACTTTTTGAACACACCTCGTATAATAGTTGGCTTGGCGGCGTTAATACAATTGTCGACTAATGGCAAAAGTTTGTGCTTTGTGGCGACATTTTACTCTCTGGTGTGTGTCGCTCTGGTAATGATGGTAGAGTCTCAAAGTTTGCTGTCTGAAAATATTTAAATTGAGTTTTAATTGTTGAGAAAATTAGCAGTTTGCTCTTCCACTACGTTCAATGTAAGTGTTGGAAGAAAACTTATTTTATGTAATTAATGTATGCACGTGTGTGTGTGTATTTTCTCATATGTATCTTTTACATACATTTTCTTTTAATACCAATGTCACCCACAATATATGTTTCTTTTACCATCTTCATGACATGAGTACATTTCCACTGTGCCACCACACCCAGCTTAATACTCAAATGCAATAAAACTGATTGCATATCCTGCAGACAAAGCCACAGACAAATACAGACAATTGGCTTAATACAATTTATTGCATTTTATCTGTTATTCCCTCACAGCGTTGGCGATATTTTCAGTTTTTATTACAAAATTTATCCTTTCTTCACAAAGGACAAAATCGATCAACTATCTCGTATGCAATATTTTGCCAGTAAAGTTGTGTCAGCTTATTCGTAAACCTGTTGACAGTGAAGTCCTTTCATCCCGACTATGCACGCTTGCACGTACCCTAACTATTTATTACCTCAATTTTTATTGTTGTTTTAATTATCCTTTCTACCTGTGAGTAAGTAAGTAAGTAAAAGTAGAGTACTTGCTATCAAATTTCATTTTTCGTCTCATAGGAAAAGCTGCAGTAACAGTTGGTGTTGAGCATATGAGAAAATGTTTTGGCTGCAGCTTATAATGCATTATGTGTGTCTTACAAAAGTCCTTGAAACACCGGAATACAGTTCAATAGACTCCAACGGTTATGGGGGGTTAATATTCAAACATACACACACGTGCAAAACATACCATAAGTATGCAATTGATTGCAGTCAACCATACAGTTAGCCAAGGGGGACGATTCATATCAAGTTGCTTTCAAGGATAAATGAATGTGAATGTTGCAGAAAACAAGAGAGTGGCAGGAGTGCATTAAGCAATGAAGTACATAAAACAAAAAATTGTTAGACTATTGCTGCACTTATTTTAGTTTGCTTATCTATTCGTTCAGCTGTGCTGGATATTAAAAGACAAAAAGGATTTTTTCTTTTTTTTTCCTTTTTGAATCTTTTTCACAGATAAATCAATTCTTTTTATGACAATCTGAACCAGAACAACTTAATTTGATTTGACTATCCTACTGATTACCCTACGCATCTACACTCTGGTGCTTGCTTGTAGTCCTGGTGTAGTTTATGAATTACTTATGATTTTACAAGTCTGTCTGTTGGGGCGTATTTATTTCTTTTACCCAACCACACCCACCACTTGTGGCAAAGGTTACAATAAGTTTGTGCGTGTTTGTGCACCCACAAGAATCAATATATGAATCGATTCAGTAAAGTCCGTCTATCCGTCCATGTGTCCATATAAATTTCTGCACAATCCACAGTATATGTTGAGATATTTTAATGAAATTTGGTACAAGGACATATATTGGTTTAAAAGAGAATTTTATTGAAAATGCACCGTATCGGATCATTTTTAGAACCCCTCCCCCATATAAGGTTCTATTATAATAAAAGTCTTTATATGACAAAAAATTGCAAATCGTAATATTTTTGGACAAAATTTGGTGGAGATTAGTTAATTAGCTTAAAAATTAGCTGTGCCTAATTTGAATCTGATTGGATGATTTTTAGAACCCCTTTTCATATAATGATATATCAAGAAGTGACTTATGCGACAGTGCCTTGCTTACACAGATATAACTTAACTAATTGTACCATAATTTAAGAAGCTAAGACATGTAGGATATTACAGGATCTTGTTTACCTTGTTAAAGATTGTGTTCAGTTGCTTGTCTTGGGTGTAGGGTCTTGAAAAGTCGTTCTTACTTTATAACATTATTAAATATTGTCTTTGTGTTTCTTTTTTCTTTATAACATACACTCCATTATAGTTCAAAAGTAAGCAGGACTTCTTACTGCTGTTAATTCGTTTTCTTTGTGTCCTGCTTCTCTTTGGTCCCACTGATACGATTCTATTACATAAAAGTTTTTCGTTGTTGTTTACATATCCATAATAACTTATGGCGGCTAGTTTGTTTCCTTTTGAAATGCATTGAAAGAAGAAGTACCGCTCAAGTACTTTGAGCTTTGTGTATATGCTACATACACACAAACTCACATACACCGGCACCCTATATATATATATATATAATCACTGCGAGTTGTGTGTGTGTGGAAGCCGTACGATGTATAATTATATGTACTGTTATGTGCAATTGTATGTATTTAAGCATGAACATATATTTACACAAAAACAATACAAACATTGTCACTGTTGTCATAGTTGCTTTACTGTACCTACTGTTGGTTTATTTTTGTGTGTTTGTGTGTTTTTTTTTTTTTTTTCAATTGTGTCGGCATCTTCAAACTAACTGTACCTAACTCTTTCATATTGTTCTTTGGTTGAACTTCCTGAACTTGTATCAGACATGAAAGCGTCTTTTAGACTCGGTCAGGTGTTAGGTTATCCATTATAAACAAACTTACTGCCAGTTAACTTGTTCTTCTCTAGTTTGAAGCATAAATCTAGTAAGAAAGAAAGCTTGAGGTGGACGAGTTGAGGTTCTTAAGTTTCCTGCTTAACAGCATACATAATATAATTGCGGGAAAGGGAAAGAAAAGTGACATCTTTAGGCATAACTTTTAATTAAAAGCGCAGTTAGGTTATGGTTTGGTTGTTGGGAAAGCACAGTTTGTCTTAAAAAGCTACTCCGGCCGTGTAAACGTCACAGCCTAATTCTTATTCTTATGTGTTTACTTATTTGTTTGTCGGTTCTTTCTCTGTGGGTGCCGAAATGTGTATTATTGTTGTTGCCAGTCATCACACAATAATGTCGCTTTTATTGTAGTTGTTGTATCAGTGTCTGGCTCAACAGTCTGGAGGACTTTTGCCTGAGTGGATTTTCGTTTCGTTTTCTTTGGTAAAAGCAAAATTTTTTTCTTATTTCTCTTTATAACTTTATATTTATAACAAAATTCGGTTTATTTGTATAAAGTATATAAGCCAGTTACTTAAGAATTACATAAAAACTTTGTGTAATGTACATGACATTGAAGGCTGTAAATATTAAGTTTAGCAATCTATTTGTAAAATCCAGAAGGAACTCTATAAATATTCCTGATAGTGTGAAATTTTGATCAGCATACACTTCTGAGTCGAATTGATAATGTCTGTGTGTCCATGTGACTGTTTCTGAAATTCTTAAGTTTTGCAAAAATAGAGATAAAAGTCAGTTTTCTATTTAAATTGGGCAAAATTGTTTGACAGCCATGCCTACAATTTAATAAAATTTCTTTCCGTTACAAAAATTAAATTTCTATATAAATTTTATCTATAATAAAAATGCTAATAATGGTTACCGCTCACAATTTACAAAGTTGATACAAATCACGCAAGTATTTGCCACGCCTATAATTTGTATAAATATATGGAAGGTGTTTCAAAATTGTTTTAAAACAAATTTAGTTTTTTTTCTTATTTGTTTAGACTATACGCGGAATCTTATTGGCTACGTCTATATCGTGGAATCAATTGAAAATGTCATCACATTTGTTTAACAATATATTTATTTAATCAAAATGTTTGCTTTTTACACTGTGAGCACTATTTTGGTTCTAAGTTTCGAACATAAAAAACAACCGTTCATTTTGTTGAAAAATGATTTTACATTGTAATCAATTTAGTTTTACAGTTTTCAGCGATTTTTCTAAAAAAAATATATTTACCTTGTGGTTTATAAAACTGAATTAATCTATTTTCATACTTTACACTGTGCAGAATATGTTAAGTTTGTTTAGATATTAGTAATCAATCGACTAAGAATCATTGTTTCGCCAACTAAATGATAAAAAGAAATGATTTTATTAAAAAATTATGACAATTGAGAATTTTCGTTGACTAATGCAATAATTTGGTAAAAAAGGTTTTATGAAAATCGATCAATCGAGTCAAAATTTGCCAAAGTCAATTATTAAGCTAAATAACTCGTTTTTGAAAATTAAGAAAATTTGTCATTGTCAGACTTATTTCGGAATAGAAAGTTATAAGGGAAACGATTCTAAAATGTGTTTTTTATCAAAATTTCATCAAAATATCTTAAAAACAAACAAACAGAATGATTAAATAGCGTTTAGTTTAAGAAAAAACAATGTAGGGTATAATCGGATGCAACTTTATCACATTCATTACTTTTGTACATTCCCACTTGTTAGCTTCTGGTGGTATTTTTGGGGAATATATTTTTAGTATTTGAATTTGAAGAATGTCCACACATTTTTTTGAAGTGGAATTGGAATTTGTTTATTTTGCTTTTGTCCCCTGTACTGCATATTTCTATTTAAAATACTTCACAGTTCTATATATAGTATGTTGTATGCCATCATGCTTTCTATTTGTTAGTAAGGAATTACAATTGAAGTAGAGGAATGATAAGTGAAAATGGGAAAAGTTGGCCACGTCTACTTATTTAATGCCCTACACTTTTAAATTAATTTTGTTGGATCAGAAAACGGATGACATTGCTTTATAAGTCACTTTGTGAAATATTATTATATGTAAAAAGGTTCTAAAAATAGGCCAATCGGGTCCAAAAAATCCACACTAAATTTTTTTAAAAAATATTAAGAATTGTTAATTCTTGCCATATAAAGATTTCCATTATATTATAAAACTTATATGGGGAGGGGTTCTAAAAATAAAACAATTGAGTTCATTTTCCATAGGATTACTTTCTAAATCAATATATGTCGTTGTACCAAATTTCATTGAAATATTTCAAAAAAATGTAACCTACAGCTCGAGCACAAATTTTATTGGAGAGACAGACGGACATTATTAAATCGCTTCATATTTTATCCTGAATTTCATATTTATAAGTTACAAACATTTGCACAAACTTAAAATCCTTTTTGCTACACGTGATACATTTGGAAAAAAAAGGAATTTCTAGAACCACACGTATAGATGGGTTCGAGTACATTGAGTATCTCCTACTTCAATTAACCGAATATGAGATAAATTAATTATTTATGTAATAAATTACAAAAAAAGAATGTCTGTTAAGTGTAAAAAAAAAAAACAGGACAAACAAAAAGTCTGTCAAGTGAAGCGAAAAATTATGTGCAACGAGCTTTAATTTACTCGAAATGTATAATGTATGTTCCGAACAATCTGTCACTATTTATTAAAATAATGTGCAACATTGTTGCCCCTTTCATATGCTTGACTTGCCAAAATGACGAAATTATTATCTCTGCTTATATGTCTGGCTGTCCATTAATTTCATCACACAGTGTAATAATAATAATAATGATCATGACGATGATGATGATGATATGTCTTGATCTTTAATTATGGCGACATGATCATCGCAATCATTAAAAATGATAACCGTGTACATATGCATGTAATTTATATATGAATATAATATATAGCAACATTGTTGTTATTATTAATACTCACTCCCAGACAGCCAGCTAATTATATTAATGGTTTTATTTTGTTGATATTTTTTGTTTTAATCACTTGTGTTGTGTTATTTTTGTTATTACTGTTTATACCTTGAAGCTTCATGTATTGTGTAGGAAATGTTAGGTATGCACGAATATTTGTAACGATTAAACCAATGACCCATCATCCTCTCTTTATTAGAGGAGGACATAAGCATGTAACTATGTGAGTTTTTATATAAGCAACGAAGAGAGGAGTCGATGTTTTTCAAGACAGAACCATTACGGCTCTCGTTAGTGTTTTATAGTTTATAAGTAAAGAAGTAAATTTGAGTACATATTCATACGGTAAGCGAGGCAGGTATATAATTACTCTTTCTAATAGTGTGGATATTACGTATCAACTACGTATCCTCTCAAAAGTACTTTTGAGAGGAGTCTCTGGTATCAACTTAAAAGTCAAATTTCACGCTGAGTAAGATTTTTTATAATTGTGGGCGTACGCATTATTCAATCACGCCCATTTTTGGCACATTTTGTGCAGAAACTTTAAAATTTTTTATATCAAAATTTACTATCGCACTAGAACGCGAACAACAGATGGGACAGACGGACAAACATGTCTAAATCCATTCAAATTTTTATGCTGGTCAAAAATATATGTATTGTACAAACTTTGATGCCTTCTTTAGGGTGAAGGGAATAATACACTTAGTATACCTTTTTTTTTCTAGGATCGGTATCAATAATTGTTGCTTTAAGATGATAAGAGATTGGTGTAAATATCTTCTAATTGTTCTGGGATTAGATAGGGTAGAGAATCATCTTCTTCCCGATTTCAGTTTTATAAGGGTAAACACTTTTAATTGTACATTAAGGTTGGTCCCGTCCCTCATAATGCATAGTTGCTGGGTAACCAAAGTTCAGTTTTAGTCTAAAGTAATTTTTCACTCGTTACTAGTTGACTATTGTTTCTATTTTATGATCGTATTATTAAAATGAATTCAAATTCTGCGGATACCCATTTTAATTTCCTTCTCTCTATTATAATCAAACAAGCATGTTCTGTAATCGTACATGTAACTCAAGGCAAAATTACATTGTATTTTATATGTCTTGTACAATGTTTGTTTGAATCTTTTTCGGTCAGAAAATTGCTTGTTCTTTATCATTTTATAATACCTTAAATAAACACACATTTATGATTATATTAAGTTGGTGGCTTTCTGCTTATACATATTGCCATTTGTTTCCCTGATACGTACATAGAAACTCAGCAACAGCAAAGTATTATTATTACACAATATTGTTAAGTTTGCTTTTCTCTTCTTTTGTTGTTGTTGTTTATTTATTATTTTTTTAGTTCTACATATATAAATTTTTTATTTATTTTCTTCTCCGTAAAAAAACAAACGGAAAAAGTTGGCAGTAGCCGAGAGGCGTTGTTTTCATTGTTGTGGTAATTCATTAATTTCATGTTTTCTCCTTTGTTGTTTATTGTTCTTGTTTGTTTTATTTTTCGTTTTTTAATTTTAATTTTTCATGTTTACATTAATCTGTATCTTAAATCATTTTGTTGGCTGTTGTTCATGTAGAGATATCATTGAAGTGTTTTGGTAGAAGTTTCTTTTTTGTATTAAAATATTTTTCAAAAATTTTTTATGTTATAAAAATGTATTAAGAATTGAATTGAGTGCAAAGTTGCTAAAATCATTATTACGACATTAGACCAAAGGTCTAATCTATACCGTTCCGATATTATACTTACTTAGTTTTGTCTTTAAAGGACCAAGGTCCTTTAACTAAGGACTACTATTAAATCTTTTAAAAATATGTTAACAAAAAATCTTTATTTGAATTTTCATTTTATTCATAACAATAACGATTTAGGGTAAAACGGGGGCGATCCTTTATTTCAGAGGATTTGATGGGCCAAGAGGTGTTATGTGAGCGCCTGCCACAACTGGAGTGGCAGCATAAGCAGCTGGTACTATAGCGGCATTATAGTTTTGCTTAATATCGACTCGACTACTGGCCGAAGCAGCATCCAAATGCGCATTGAAATATGGTACCGGAGCAGCTAGGGCTGCTGTATAGGCTACAGGAGCTCTGTAGCCTAAAGGCGCGGTGTAGGCAAGCGGGGCAGTATAAGCTACAGGAGCAGTATAAGCCAGTGGAGCTACGTAGTGAGGTTTGGCCGAACAATAAACACTTAAACTACACAAAACAACAACAACCTGTAATAGATAAGAAAAATTTAGCATTTGTTCAACTATATAAAGTTTTTATAAAGTATAATAATAACCAGATTTCCCACTTACGAATTTCATCATTTTGATTTATATGAATTGGATTTGCTTTCAGATTGAATGATAAACTTTAAATGTATGACAAATTTCAATTTCATTCCGTATTTATATGATTTCAAGTTTGTAATTACAAGTGAAGACGTGCAAGGAATACGTGGTGTCTTGGGTGTCTTTAAAAATCTTTATTCATGATAATTAATTTTCATTGTCATCTAACCACGGTCAACAGATTACGTGACTTAATAGATGATAGTTAATATTTATTTGGAGTTTTACGAATGAGAGCACAACATATTTGGAGTGATGGTTCAATATCAAGCGATTCATTTGGTTAATTAATGCTATGAATTCCTTTACATATCAAATATTTTCTGTACCTGGTTAAGGTTGTGAAAGGTATTTCAATAATGTTTGATTTTGATTTGTTTTGAAGCAACATTTTTTTTTGAAATATAAAAAAATGATCTCCACATAAAATGGGAAGTATATTAAGTTTGTCATGCGGTTTGCAACAGCCAGAAGTGTCAAAAACTGAGTCGATTTAGTCAAGTATGTTCGTGTGTCTGTATGTCTGTCTGTTGTTGACCTTCTCACGGCCGTAAATTTTGAGATATTAAGCCAAAAATTTTGTACACATTGACACTTTTTGTTTTTGCACGCAGATTATTATTTAAAATGGACAAAATCGGTCAAGAGCCACGCCCACAATTGCCACAAATCTATTTATCTGCCACACGAATTAAGCCAGGAAGTTGAAATTCGGTATGTATATTTATAATTAGATCATTTTTCGATGTGCCAAAAATGGGCATGGTAGGATAACAGTTGCGCCCACAATTTAAAAAAGCCATATTTAGCGCAAAATTCGACTTGTAAGCTGATACATAATACGTAAACTATTAGAGGGAATAATCATATACCTGCCACGCCCACCATTGTGGAGAGTATTTAAAATTTGGCCTAAGTCAAATTTAGTTTTCTTGCTTGCTTATCCTAAAGGCGTGTCTTTGTACTGATTTTGCCCACTTTCATTATCACTCTACGTGTAAGAACTACTTCTGTCTAGTGTAAGGTTGATATCTATTGTAAATTTTTGTTACGGAAAGAATATTTTAAGATGGATACACTTAGATAGTCACAGCTAAACCTAACATATACCTCGCATAGTCTCTGTTGCTGTTCAGTGTTGATGTTGAAAATGTTTTATTACCTCGACAATACTTTCTGGTGAATAATAAAAAGTGCTCTTAAACAAACTATTTTTATAGAGTTAAAAATACATCTTTACTCAAACTTGACGTTGGTTGATGGTTGAAGAATTATACAATATTTATAAACAAAACACAACCGCAACATACAAATATAAATGAAATGTAAAAAAAAAAAATAAAAAAAAAAAAAAATCTGAAAAATGGTCCAAAAGCCGCAATAATTTGTTTTACAAGAATGAATTTATGTAGTACAGATATGTAGGGTATGTTGACACACATAAATTATATTTACATGCAGTATGTGGTAATTACACTACACATAGTCACATTGTTGTAAATATTTTTATGCAATTTATTTGCCCGTAAAATTATTTAAAATTATATTGAAAACTTTTTGAAACTAAAAGATAGAGAGAGAGAAAGAGAGAGAGAGAGAGAGAGCAAGTCTTAAGTGTTATCCCGTTAATGTTTGTATTTGATCTATTTTCTTACTGTAAGTGTATATAGATTAGATGAAGAGCATGCCTTTGGTGCAACATGGAGAAGGAGGCCTACGAAAATCCGCCCGAGTCAATCTAGTCATGTCCGTTTGTACATCCGCATCATTATATTGCTTTAATTATAGACACTTTATATGCTAGAGTAGAAACCTAAAGACCAAGTTCGTTTAAAACAAGTCATAAAACCTACACAAAAAAGTTCATGACCAGTTTGAGTGAATATGGTCCATTGGAAGCAGTGCATGTCACAAATATGTTGTGATGACAAAACACACATATAACACGAACCCCAAAAAGAAATGAAACTATAATTGGAATGGACATAGGGAGCAGAACGAAATATGTGCACAAAAACGACCATAATACAGCACAATACCACACGACACTGCTGTGCTCAGCAGAGCAGTTAGTTAAACCAACGTAGACATACCAGACAGTCTGACGCTGTTGGAGCCCACATTTATATGTTAAATAGTACTGTGGTGGTAGTGTAGTTGCTTGCTGTGTGTTGGTTGGCTAGCTACTTGGCAATATATTGTGCGCACCATGTGTGGTGGTGGATATTGTCATTTATATGAATGCATATATTATGCACACGCCCGCACACACTCATACATCTATACACTCTATAATTTTCATTGTGTGTACAAGTATTGTAATATTTTAACACAAACACACATTACAACGCTACAGACAGCATTTACGGATGACAAGCCAATGGACTGTCAAAAGTGTATACTAGCTGGTTGGTTGTCTGGTTGGCAGCCCATAGATAGATAATTTACGATGCCAATAGGTGTGTCAACGATATCACAGTTTGTATGTTTGCTTTTTGTGGCATCAAAAACGAAGAAGACTAATGCAAACACATTTATTGTATAAATCGAAATTTTTTGAAAATACTGGTTTCCGTTAGTTAAGTTGTGATGTTTTGCGCCACTTGTAGAGTAAGAGGGTATATTAAGTTTGTGCGGCTGTTTGCAACTCATAAGTGGCAAACATTGTAGATAAAATAAAAGTCGACCATCTTAGAACGGCCGACCTGTTAACGTTAAAATTTTACTACATTTAATAATTAAAATATCGCCTTGAATTTGGTACAATCCTAGTTTACTTTCTGCTTTCTTTGATACCCTTTGATTTTGAAAAATATGAGTTTTCTAAGGCCGGCATATTCGACTTCTTTGAATGTTGCACAAAGTTATCGCATTGTATTCGTCAAGCCCTTTCATACAATATCCATATTGTGTACCTTACGAAACGCCATTTTGTTTATTTATTATCATTTTGAATCTACCTTTTTTTTTAAATCCACATTTCATAGATTTTAATGAATGAAGAGATTTTTTAATTTAAAGTGGTTGTGATTTCCACTTCGCGGTAGGTTTTTTTTATTGATAAAGCTTGGTCCATAAATAGCATTTTCTGATTTCAAGTAATTCTGAATCTTTCTCCTATGGGGAATAAATTAATCGCGTCGTAAGAGATTCGATTGAAGTAATTAAATATTTTCGATTTTTTGTAAATTGTAGGCGTGTTTGTTGTCCGACCTCATGCCCATTTTTGACATATGATATATGGATGGGATAATTATAGATGTGTGTGGGTTTAAGTTCATAGCTGAATTTTTGTGACAGATATATAGATTTTTGTTGTTTGTGGGCGTGGACCTTGCCCGATTTTGACCATTCGAAATAGCTATCTGCGTGTAAAATTTATGTGTACAAAATTTTAGTTGAATATCTCAAAATTTTTGCCAACAATAGACGGACACATGGACACACTTGTCTAGATCAACTTATTCGGAGATTATAATAATTTGGCCTCGCAATTCACCTAAGGCCCCAACTACATAATTATTATAAAGATGGTTTAGGATTTTGACAACTACTTTAGCAAGAGACTTGGCCACCTTTTCATTGGAACGAAACTTTAGTACATTAAACAGTCTGTTTCAGTCTGTTTTGTTATTGCCTTCCAAACATTGTTTGTAACTTTTCATTTTTGTTAATAAATATCTGCAATGACTTCATAGTTCATCATCACAGTTGGTGAACGCTACCTAGTAGTAGCGCTTACTTTTTTACTTGTTCAAGTCATTGAGGTCATTCCCATCAATTTTTCAGCAAATTTAAAATGTCAAAACAATTTGTGTGAATATTTTCTATTACACACCAGTACAACATTTAGATTCACTTCAATAGGTAGTTTCGAATGCGTAGCTGTTTTTCTTTACCTCAACAAAACAAGTCCAAGTCTGAAAGACATTTGAAGAGGCGAGAAGAGAAGAAATCACAGCGGGCCAATTTGTCATTTAGTTGTTGTAGATGGTATGTGGGCACATACTCGTGTCTAAATTTAATGCAATACGAAAATGTAACACTTATAACACATGACATATGAAAAGGCATACATTAAGGTATATACACTTAAACACCCATACACACATGTGGCCTAATATAATACATAGACGGACCAGACCACTTGCATGGACTTTAAAAATTGCCAGACAACCAAACGACGGATCACTTTATATGCAACCGGCAAGTGTTAAGATCTATGAGCACGTAAAAAATAAATAAGCAACAACAACAACCACTATACACAATATTATAAAGTAGGTAGGTATGTGTGTATGTAGCTGTCAACTCATTTCACTTCACTCTCTCTGTTCTTTACATATGCATGTGGCATTATTATAACGTACATATATGTGTGTGTGTGAGCATTATGTTTGGGTATAAAAAATTATTTCAAAACATGACATGAATTTGAGTAATTAAACATGATTGTTATTTGGGGAAACATAGACGCACACACTCAGCCATACAGACAGACACGTTTGTTGTTTGTGTCTGTCTGTATATCACACATGTTATATTTGTGTATTACAGACAATTATTGCACGTAAATCAGTGAATATATACATACATACATACATACATATATACAAACACAGATATTTGGTTATATTTGTCTATTATTTTGACTGCATTTGAAATGAAATTGTGGCCTGATTGGAGCAGTATTTCCTGTTTATTTATAATTCATGGAGAAATTCTTAGATATGTTATTAATAAAAGACATTTTAAGGTTGAACATAACATGTACGAGTAACAACACATCTGACATTTGGAGTGTTTTGGATTGGAATTTAAAAAAATTTATGCACTAATTATAGCCTTGGCCCCAAGAACTATTTATGGTGGAATTCTTTAACAAATTAAGGCAGAACGAAAGATATGTGTGTATGTGCTGAAGTGAACGTATTTAGGCTGTCAAACGGTTCTTAGATTCATTGTAAGTGTGGTAGCAAATGTTTTTTAAGAGAAATATTATTCTCAGTCGATTATTAACAATCGCTTATAAGATGCATTAGGCTGCACTGGACTGCATAAGTAGATGTTACTTAAAAATAACAGAAAAATGAACCATTTAACACCCTACACCACTTAGATGTATATATTAGGCTATAATTATTTTAGTTGTGCTAGTATATGTGTAGTATTACCATAAAAGTCTCTTCGTGAAATATGGTGATATAGAAAAGTATTTTAAAAATTGTTCGATCGGATCCAAATTTAGCACAACTGCCTTAAAAGTTAATGAACTAATCCACAGCAAATTTTGTTAAAAAATATAAAGTATTGCGATATCTTTCTATAAAAAGATTTTTCTTAAAACAGGACTCTATGTGGGGAGGAGTTCTGTTAATGATCCGATTTAGTCTATTTTTAATTAGGTTTCTCTTTAGTCTAATACATGTCCAAATACCAAAATTCATTGCATTATCTTAAAAAATGCACCCTGTAGCTTGCGCATAAATTTACATGGACGTACAGACGGCCGCGATTAAGATTTTGATCCGTATAGTTATACATGGGTATACCTTTTGCCATAAGTTTTGCAGAGTATAACAACTAAATAAAAAAAAAAAAAATTTTATAAGCTCATAAAAAAGCTTATAATAAATATATTTTATGGTTATGACTTTTGCACAAACTCTTCACTAATTAAGTGACTCAAATAATAAATAAAATAATCAAAAAAAAAAACCATGATGAATAATGATATAAAAACAAACATAAAAAATGCAATTTATGCACCATTAAAATATCCAAATTAAAGAGATTATAAAAATCATAATCGTAAAAACTTAATGAGTTAAATAATTTAAAATTTTAGACTTTCACAACATAGTTCTCTTAATGTTCATGTGAGTTCTTTTCATATCTAAGTGCGTTATTTTCATTTCCATTTGAGTTCTTTCTAATTCTATTTGATTTATTTGAATTATCATGTCATATATGTGGTGTGCACTATTTTGTCTCAATTATAGAAAACTTATTACAGTTTGATTATATGGTTGAAGCGTTAATTGAATTAGAAAATGTAAATAATTAATATTCGATTGCTTTTTTGCTTGAGTTTTTAGAATTTATTAATTGAGTTCTTTTTATTTCTATTTAAGTTTCTACTATTTTCATTTTCAATTGAGTACCTTCTATCTAATTTTTGAGTTTTTTTTATTTCCCATTTTAGTACATTCCATTTGTATTTCATGTTCATTTGAGTTTTTCCATTTCTTTATTATATTTGAGTTAATTTCATTTCCGATTGATTCCTTTTTATTTTTATTTGAGATCTTTCCGTTTCCAATGAAGTTTATCATTTGCTCATTGTGTTCTTTTAATTGTAACGGAATTATTTTCATTTCCTCTTGAGTTAATTCTATAGGTAATTGAGTTATTTTCCTTTCAGCTGAGTTATTTTGATTTCTATACGAGTTATTTTTGTTTATATTTAAGTATTTTTCATTTATATTTGAGTTAGATTCACTTTCAATTGAGTTATTTGGGTTATTTACCCTTTTATTTGAGTTTTTTCTATATAGAATAATTTCCAATTGAGTTATTTCATATTCATAATCTATTTAAGTTATTTTCATTTTAAGTTTTTTCTTTTTCTCTTCTGCTTGCCATAATTTTAAATAAAACTACTTTATTATGAAAATAACCAATATTATGCCTTGAAAGACAGTTTAAAAAATAAATCGTGACCTTTGGAAATAAAGTTGAGGGTGACATTTTTTTAAAATTTTTGATCAACTTTTTTTTTTTTTTTTTTTTATAACTTTATAGTCCTGTTATGACTGTCGGCTATAAAGTGAAGGTTTTACAGCAAACTAAAATATATTGACTAGACATGCAAATTGGACGACAAATAAAATTAAATGTGCAGTGAATGCAACTCCCCACACTTATACACACAAAATATTAATATTATTAAAATATAAACAGACATGAGCAGACAGGGCAGTTATTATAAAAATAAGAGGCGAGTTATTCAAGCGCACAAAAGGTTATCCTTATACGATTTACATGGATTATAAGAGTTTTCCTATAGACTGTGACGACAATATTGCCAGTTGTATAAAACAACAATAAAAGATTCACTTACCTTTTATTCGAGAACCTTTTATTTGGAAAGCTGTCATTAGCTGTGTCATGGCATAAATTGTCACTTAAACTGCTTCGATTGAAATTAATGTCTGTGTCGTTCTTTTGATGGCACTTTTATAGTCTAAATATTTTTTATATTTTATATTTTCAACATCACTTGGAATATAATTTAGAATTTAATGAAAAAAAAAAATTTATATGTAAGGTACACATAAGTATACTCATTCTGTTTCCAGAACGTATGAGGACAACCGAAACATTTATTTCTTTTGCAATCGATTCTTTAGCTGTTGCTAACATTTTTCACACGCTTCAGTTAGCTTGAGACTACATAATTGCTTACTGTGTATGCATTTGTGTATGTGTGTGTGATTGTGTTCATTGTTCAACTGTTTTGTCATACTGTCCTTGAACGTTGTTCGCTGCAATACTGTTATTTTATGTCTAGACTGTAGACGTCCCCACCTCATGTGTATGGCATTGCATTGCATTGCACGACATTGTTATGTTATGTTGTGTGCAGTGTTGGTTGTTGTATTGTGTAATCGCCACAACCTTTTTTTTTTTTTTTTTTTGAACATTTGCAATAAAAGAGCCATTGTAGCTAAAATAAAAAGAAACATAATTTTTGTTTGTGGTCGTGTGTAGGTGTCTGTTCATGTGAATTGTTATCATTGTAGAGTTGTCCATGTTTCTGGTTTGCACGAGATTCTTGTATGTTTGATTAGTGGGTTTTGTTTCATGTTACACTTTTTGAGATAGTATTAGTTTGAACATCTTTTATACAAGTTTCCAAACTTTACCTAACGGAAGGTAAAATGTGACCCTAAGAAGTTCAGCAGATCAATAAATAGTGATAATCTTTAGTCCTGAATATTGGCCCATACATTAACTTATTAAGAGGGGAAGTGGTTGAATAATGTTCACGTTCACTATTTGAAAAAAACTTCTTTTCTGGACGAATTTTACTTTTAATCAAGAAATTATTTGAAAGTTGTTGCATACCCACCACGCCCCCATTTACATATAAATTTGAAAGGTATTCTAGATTTGGTTTCAGCCAAATGTTATTTTTCTTCTTCTTCTTACACGTTAATTTATATTCAATTTTTTAAAGAATAATTGCCAACAATCTGTCTGTGTGTCTGTTTTAGGCGAACAGCCACAAATGCTTTCTTGCAATTTTCTAAAACTCGTACATTTTCATGTTGCAACTATTTGGATAAAGAGACTATAAACTTAATGCTGTTGTATGAATATAATATGTGAAGCTTTTGCATCTTCACAAAGAAAACAACAAGCAGCCGTAGAATAGTAATAGCAATAGCAACAGTAACAGCAACAGTAATAAAAGTGTGCCATATCAACGAATTCGATTGAAGTGAAGGAATGAACATCAGTTAGTGTTATTGTTACTAATATTACTGCTATTGTTGTTGTTATTGTTCAACAGACGAAATTTCAAAAGAAATTACAACCGATAATAATTATTTTTATGGAGTCTAGTCAATGTCTAGACGGTTTGTTCTCTCTTTTTTCCCTCTCTCTCTTTCTCAATATATCTCTCTTTGTTTTCCCATAAAATAATTGCTGCGTTGACCGGGTTGCTCGTTCAGTTGCTTTGCCTGGCAGTTATCTATTGCCATTGCTGCGGTTGTTGCTTACTACTCCTGGTCTTTTTGCTATTGTCATGATTGTATTATTATTTGGTTGGATAACTAACTGTAAAAGGCTTTAGCGACTATGGAAAAATGACTTGACTGTATATGGTGTCAACAGTGTGTAATTGTTGTTTTCAAAGCAATAACAATAACAATAAAAAAATAATAACAATAACAATAACAACAACAAAAAAAGCTCAGTTTAATTATATGAACATGACTAACATGTTTTATATGCTACTCATCGTCCCTCTCTCGCTACAATCTTGTACACAGACAGCTTATTGTCGACAACAGACGCTTAACAAAAAAAAAAGAAAAAGAAAAAGAAAAAGACAATTTCATAGTGTATATATGTGCGTGTATGTGGATTTAGAAAAAGTGTAAGACCAACGAATTAACATTAATTATAACAACAACAAAAATAACTCTTAATCACACACACATACATACGCACATAATCGAACCATAATATAACAGTAAAATATAACCATTGAAATGCAGTCAGCAGACCAAATATGCGTGTACATGTCACATACCAGACAGATGGACAGACAGATGTAACAATTAGGCGTTTATGGGCTGCATTTGGTTACATGGGTAGTAGGTTTTCCGGTTTAATTGTCACCCATTAAATAAATATAAATTCATGCCACAAATTATACAATTTTATGTAACAACATAATGCCTAATCTAGAGACACTATACTACCACGTTGGTCATAATATTCGTTACATATCTTTATTACATACCTCCTTAAACGTTGGCATCGTACACGTACACATATGTCCTAATTTCTGAAACGGCTGAATATGTCTTCCTTGCTATATTTATTTTTATGGAGTTGTACTCGTATACGTTGTTTTGTGTGCACCATAACTTGTGGTTGCGGTTTTTTTTTATACCCTCCACTTTAGGGAGGAGGGTATATTCATTTTGATCATCCGTTTACAACATATTGAAGGAAGTCTCGGAGACCCCATAAACCATATATATTTTTAATCTTAATCAGCATGAAAAGAGAAATCGTTTGAGACATGTCCATCCGTGTGTCCGTGCGTCCGTCTGTTGTTGGCACTCTCACGGTCGTAATTTTTAAGATATCAAATTGAAACTTGGCACTTAGTTTAATTTCGCTGTTTCGTAGTGAAATTGGGCAAAATCGGTTAAGAGGCACGCCCACAATAAATGAAAATCTCAACATACCTCGAAAAAATTGTATCTTTAAAAAATTATATATCGCACAATACTAAGCATATCAAGTTGAAATTTAGTATATATATATATATATATATGTGGTACCGTTATCTAACACTGTGCCAAAAATGGGCGTGATTGATACACATAAATATGGCAATAGGAACTTATTTTTTAGAGGATTATAAAAGGTGGAGGGTATTTAAGCTTCGGTCTTAACCGAACTTCTCTATTTTGTTTTTTATTTGTGTTGCCGTTAATGCATAATGTTGGTATATTTATTGTCGGCCTAACATCAAAGTATGCAACTGAATATGTTGCAAGATGTGTGAGGGCAAACCATCAAACCGCACCAAACTAAGCGACGAAACTAACTGATAATACCGCGACATAGGCAAACAGGTAAAGCGGCTAAAATCACAAACATTTTAAAACTGCCGCAAAGGTGTCTTATACATACATACATACATTTACGTTTTATTGCGTGTAGGGCAATGAATCGCAAGTAGAGTAGAATCAGTACTAGAATTACAAATGGTTTGAAGTGACCTTGGAATACCTTCCGGAAATTTTATGCTAAAATCTCTAAAAACACCCTAAAAAGTATAAAATCGATATAGACATGTCCACGTTTGAAATATTGAGTTACTTTTTTTTTACACAGGTTGCTATTTAAATTGAGCGAAATTTGTCAAGTGCCATGCCCCCAATCGATAATAGAAATGCGATTTTAGAAAAATTAAGCTTTTCGTATTCGGTATAATAGTTCTAATTAGCAAATATATTGATGAGCCAAAAATAGGCGTGGTTGAATAATATTTACGCCCACTTTTTTTTGCAAAAAATCCTATTTGCCATAGAATCTGACTGTAAAGTAGATAGAATAAGAATCTTCACATACCTACCATGCCCACTGTTTGTAAAAAAGTGTGGAAATATCTTAAAATTTGTTTTCTATAGTTTGCGCAAAAGTTTACACAAGAAAAAAAACGGACAGACGGACGCTCAAATGATTAAATGTAAAGTTATTCTAGTTGAATTGGTATAATAAAATGATTAAGTGTTACAAACATACCTACAAACTTAATATATTTAAATTGCGGTAGGGTAAAATAATAGTAGAAGTAACAACAATTGTTACACTTACAACATTAAAATAAAAAACTTGTTAAAATGCGATGAAGAAGTCATCGTATACGATATTATTACCCTACATACTGAACTGATACAGTTGTGTACTTAACGATTGCATTTAGTTTTAGTTGGTGTTGTGGTTTGCTGTTGCCTTATAAAATCTGATAATAATAATAATAGTATATAAAGATATATGTAATGTTATACTCGTATGTTTTTTGTGGCTTCTTGTAAAGAGAAACATACTTGAAAGCTTTCAAACTCGATCCCGCCTGAGATTTTGTAAAGTTCAGACACTTCAAGTGAATATAATTCATTCTATCCAATTTCAATTGGACACAAGTAAAGAAGTTATTCTTGATTAAGGTGAAATTGTATATATTATTTACAAAAAGTGGGCGTGGCATTGGGCTTTAATAGTGCATTTAAGACGTATCAACTTCTATGTCTGATTTTGCCAAAAAAAAGAAAAAATTTATGAAATTGTGGCCGTTTCTCTATTATTCGATCCCGCACATTTTTCCTTTCCATTGTTGAGAAGGCTCTTTATTTTATATGTAATTAATTAAACTCTGCAGCTGAATTTTAATGGTTGAGGTGGGATAGATTTTTGTCAATTGTGGGCGTGGCTTTCAATCTATTATTGCCAAATTTATTATTAATCTATGTGTAGAATCTGGAAATGTGCAAAATAAAAATTACAAATCATTATCTTAAAATTGACCACTTGAAGTGTAAGAAGGATTCAGTTCAAAGAAATTATATGCACTTCATCTTAGATCAAATACAAGATCCAATCCATTTATGAAAAGTATAGTATGTTCGTTTGAGAACTTGAATTAAATTCGTGCGGACGTAAACTAGAACTTTAAGTTTATTTCAGGCATCGTGTAACGTTTAGGTTGGATTAGTCGCATCCCTTTTATGCCGGCGGCAACTTCAATTACATAATAATAAAGAACATAAACGCCACAAACGGTATGAAAGAGTGTGTGTGTTTTATTTAGAAAAAATTTCACCTGTGATGTAGTTGTGTGCTTGTGGCTTTGATTTACTTCGAAAAGGAACCGCAAGAAATGCTCCTCAAAAGAAATCATTCAACTTTGTTGTATATGTATATTTTATAATATTCATAAAAGTATATCCATATGTCCATATGTGTGTGTGTGTGTGTGTGTGTGTGTGAGGGCTTTTGTATTACAGAATAATGTCAAATGCTTTTGTTGACTTTTTCAACCTTAACAGGTAAGATTTTTTGTAGGAGTAATGTTTAGCCATTAGAAGTGCATTACAAGATATCGCCTCAATATGAAATCTTATTAAAATGGATGATTTTTCTTGCTCATTTTACGCTACATCGTACACATAATAACATACTTTGATGCTAGTTTGTTGCTTTGCTCGCTCTTCTATTATACGTTAGAGAATTCTAAAACATTATTCTTTATTTGACATTTTGTTAGTTTATTGCTCGGGAAGACTATCAACGTCTCAACCAGAGATTTATGTGCATATTTCTTAGTAAAAAAAGAACAAAAAAAACATCTACATTTTCTGCTCAACCAGACCAGACCAGACCAAATCAAGACGCCATAAAAAACGATGAGTTTACCGTACTGAATATCGCAGATAAGTATAAGAATGCAAACGTCTGGGGGAAAAAAAAAAGTAAAATAAAGCAAAGTACGGTACAGTACAGTACAACCGAAAGCCAAATAGATGGAAAGAAATTTTAAAAACAAATTTTATTGGACACCATTACGGACAACATCATAAATCTTTCCGTTTTTCAATCCAATGGTATTAAAATAATTTATTTCATTTTTTTTTTTTTTTTTCATATTTATAACATGCAACGCGCGGTTTCTTTTAACAAATTTCATAAAATTCAGTCAAAACAACTTATTTTGTATTTTTGTTTTGGAAAGCAATTGTTTTGGAAGTAAGTTCTGCATTTAACCAACTAGACAGTGGGCAGTAGTATCAGTGATGGAAGCCAAAATGTAATTGATAAAAACAATTAATTGGAGTTCATTAACGAGAGGATTGCCAGGTAGAAGATACGGCTGTAATCTGCGTTAGGGGATCAAATTTAAAACTTTAAAGCAATAGTTGCTACAACGCTTAGGGAGGAGTGGGTGCTTAGTGACCCGGAAGAGTATTCGTAATTACCAGATGCTGGCCAGTTTAATAAGCCCTGTTGTAGATGATCTTACTTACCGATTCAAAACAAGTGAGTATGATAGAAGTGCATCAAGTCTGACTGTTTATTATGATATACAAAATATTTAGTCAAAAATATGTGTTCACAAGGACATAAGCGAAAATATCAGTTACTTTGGAGAGATACGTTTAATATGCGGAGAAAAATGATCGAAGAACCAAAGACATGATGTACTTTAAGTACCTGTTGAGATGTGAAATTATTTATCATCTCCTACAACTACTGAGCGCCCGCATACTTACCCTGATGCGTACGCAATTTTGAATATATTCTCTTCCTGTTTTACCTAACCTAACCTTTCTTGATTGCTTCGGAAGGGTTTTAGAAGGGATGTGTGACAACATCCCAAGACATTACAAGCTTTTGAAAGATCCAACATTCCAAATCATAATTAAAAAAATCTATCTATCCGCTACAAGGGGATCATTTTAGGAACATTTGCATACAGTTGAATTATTTTGTTTAGTCTCAACTTTATTCTATTCCTGACAGAAAAGTATAAAGGGCAAAAAGATAACATGGTCTTGCTTTAACTGTCAGCAGCCCTAATCATAACCAATTTTTCCAAAATCACAATAATTCCTATTACAAAACTCTTAACATCCCAATTAAGTGCTTGAAAAACAACTTGTTTACACATGCACACATATAAATACATACACAACATACCTTTCTGCCAGTAGTATGAACAACCACCGTTCATAAACATTTTCCAAAGCACTTCATAACACTTCAAATAAGAAAGATGAAGTGGTGGATGGACGGTAAGCAAATGAATTTTGTGTGACTTCATCATCAGACCAGTTATTTAGTAATAATAATAGTAAGAGCAGCAGCAGCAGCAGCAGCAGCAGCAGCAGCAGCAGCAAGAGCAGCAGGAAATAACACGCGTCAATATTATAAAAAGCAACGTGTGTACAACAATAACAACAGAAAATTTTGCAAACAATTTGAGAAAAGTTTAATGTCGACTTTGTCTAGACAGTATGTAACAAAAATAAAAAAAAAAAAAAAATCTTTATTTTAGTGTGAAGTGAACCAATCATTAAAGGAAATAAGAGAAGAAGATAAACTCATAATAACGGAAATATTAACCGTAAGAGGTAGTAAGTGTTTAAATGGCAGACATAAGGACAGACGGACATATGGTAAGCAATATTTTGTCACAATGAAAAATGTAAAAAGAAGCTGGAAACGAAAGTTCAATACAGGCTTGGCGGTTACATGATTAAGAACTTATTTAAGGAATTTAAAGCTAAAGCGATTGTATATAAAGACTCCCAAAAGGGGGGCTTAACGGGCTTTTCATACGGGTTCAATTAGTCCCCAAAAATCTTTGTCAGATGGGTACAAACGAAAGAAGAAATTTTGTGTACCTTTCCGCCTCTTATAATTGTAAAGCGTATAATGACGACCATTTTCTTTTATATTGTAAAAATTTCAATATTTTAATATATGTAAAATTCTGCATTTATATGTGCTTACTCATGTAGGGGGAATATTGGGTTGTAACGCAAAATATTTCAACAATTTGCTATACGCTTGAGAGAAGGATTGGTTGGGGACATACGTACACACACTCTCCAGCAAAGTTATTTGTAATAGTTACAATTGACAAGTTAATGCACACATATACACTGAAACAAAATACCGGGGTAATAAAAAAAAAAAAATTATTCATTTACAGCAAATAGCCGTAAATGTAACGAATGCTGCTATGAAAAGGAATTCAAAGTATTTTACGTAAGCACCTGTCTACCTACATACGTTATGGCTGCATGGCTACATGGTCTACAAGGCATATACATACAAACGCTAAAGCGTTCAAAATTTTATATTTATAAAGTAATATTTTAAACGGAAAGACAGTGGAACGGACGGGCAGAGAGACACCTGACAAAATATCCAGACAATAACTCATTAAAGAATGTTCATCTATAACACAAACATACGTATGTACATGTAACTGAACTTTGCCTTAAACAGCTGCCACCTACACCAACCATTGACTCTTGAAAATACCGCCAACCGGGACTTAGGAAAGAAGACAAAAAAAAAGTGAACACAAAGTAGTACATGCTTGGAAAAAGAGAGAAACAGATACGTATACTCAATGAAGTTTCGTAACTTTACACAATAAAACTTTTTCTATACAATATTTTTAGCATTAGAGTGATAAGTAAATATTAAGTTTGTTATTTCATTTGCAATCAGCTGCAAGAAGGCTGCAAAGTCTCTACAATGTATATAAATCTTGGATCATCAATCTAAGCTGATCTGGTCATGTCCAATCCTCTACTCTTTTGTTGATATTGAAACGCTTGAAATGTACTTTATTTATAAAAGAGTAAAAATTTAAGTACCTTTTATATATTGGGTTGGCAACTAAGTGATTGCGGATTTTGTCCACAGATGCATATTACATTTCCTTTTCTTAACATTAACGTGTTAAAAATACCTAACGTATATATTTTTTTAAAAACCTATATATACACAAAGCGTGGGACTGGCAGATGACGTCTTCAAATGGTTCATGTTCGTGTACTACTAATTCTGGGCGTATCTGTTATACAATATTTTATAAATGGATGAAAAAGCTAATCTTAAGTTTGTGTAGAAAGTGTCAAGTTTTATGATTTAAAATATTTTTTTTTTTTTTTTTTTAACGAGGAGGAAAGCATTGAAAGGCGCAGGTCAGTGTGGTGCCTTCACCCACTAAAATCTCCCCGAACGTCCGAAGGTGCATCTCCCGGGACCACCGTTAAGTATTACGTCGGAAGAGCCGTCTGAGCCTAAGCTCAAATTGTCAGCGATATGGTCTCTGTCCTATGTCGTTGTCGGGCACGCTCTTCCATTCTGAGGCGGCTCATAACAGACGCACAGACACTATTGACGCATTGGAATACCTCAGCAGAGTTACACATGCACCAGCACAATCTGTTTGGACTGATTTCTTCACCTGTTACTTCTTCTATCAATTGCCGTTCGACACTGAATCTAGGGCATTTCAGGAGTAACATGTACAGCGTTTTCTTCCTCATTATTGCAAATTGGCCACCAGGGTTCCGCATCATGGTTAAAGCGATATAAGTAAGCCCGAAAGCATCCGTGACCACTAAATATTTGTGTCGAGTAAGTAGTCCAGGCAACCATTTAAAATATTTGTGGCTAAATATTTGTAGAATGTGGGCGTGGCGGATAATCCATTTTTCCTTTATTAAGTAAAGCATTTAATGTTTATAGTAAATTTCAGGCCGATAATTAATTTTAACGATCGAGAGTATATAGACGGACGCCAGGACATTTTTTAAATCAATTCAAAGTGTAGAATTTTGACGTCTTCTTCTGCTTGTTATCTATCTAATAAAAAACTTAATATACCGTCCATCTTGTATGGAAAGTATATAAATTGATTAACAGCCACGCCCATAATAATTACATTCAAAATTGTACAAGTAAAAACCTAAAATTCAATAAAAAAAGTAATATCGGTACTATTTTCTTAAAAAGAGATGGGACACGCCTATGATTCCACAAAAAATCCCATTAAATAGTACTCGCCAGAAAGCCCTTTAACCCAAAGCACTGTTATTATTTCATTTGTTCCATACGTGAAGTGATAAAATCAAAAACAAATTATTATTGTCTGGGCAATTGTGGTAGGAAAAGTTTTTGAAAATGTTGGAAATGTTTTTAGTTAGGTCGAAAAAAAAGTACAATAATTGTTTTTTCTTTTAAAGGGTTTATTAAGTTTGTTATTCCCTTTACCACCATCACACACACATACTTTAATAATTATAATTAAAGTTGAAAGTCTTTGTTGATGTCCGTATGTCCATATGTCTGTACGTTCTGTTATTAAAATCCTTGATATAACAAAATTTTATTGATCTGTTCTTCCAAGTATCTGATAATTGTTAGAATCAATCAATACGACTTAATATATCTAGGCACCTATTTGACCTTTACAAAAAATGTAGCTTCACTACAAGTTTGTTTTAGTGCATGTTCACACACTTGTGAAATATTTTGTTGTTACAAATGAAAACTTTACTTAGCAGCATAACGAGTTCGCTTTACAAAAACACTTGCTTTTTTACTAGCCCCTGCCGTGACTAGCGGCGGATACACTCGAATCATTTTTGGTTGCTGGCGGTGGTGGTGGTGGTGGTGGTATTATGGGTGTACAATGCCCTCATTCATATTGATGTCAACAATTTTGCGCGTATTTTGAGCAACAAATATAAACATTTTTATGCTTACTCGTGCACAAACACATACACTTGCTGACACACTGCTGTTAACGTATTCAGCGGCAATTCTGCTACAACAGCAACAAATGTAGCATATGAATGGTTGGCACAGTGATGAGACATCTCTGGCAGTGGTCGTTAACTACATTTACACATTTATACACACGAGTTGCCTTCAAAAAAAGTTTCGATATTAAAAAATCTTTCATTGTATTATATCATGGCCATAAATATTTTATGTGAAAGTGTTTTTACGTTTATGTAGTTAGCTTGAACTGTACATTGATTGGTATTTACATGCCAATGACTGAAAATGTCGAAATGTCGGTTGGTTTTCCAAAATGTCTTTTATAGTCAAGGGTTTACTAAAAAGTGCAGTCACGCTTATCAATACGAAGAGACCTTTTTTTTTTTTTCCGTCGGTAAGTTTAGTACAGGATTTCATGCGTAACGTAATGTGGCAGCCATTATTTTGATTCAGTGTTTTTTTTTTTTTTTTTTTATTATTTAGACAGACTCACGGACAACAAGCCAACTGCATTAACGAACGGATGTTTTTCCTTCAATGTAAATTTTTTTTTTATGGCAAAAAATTGCCATTTAAGTTTATTATAGCGTTTGTAACCATCAGAAGGACACTTTTTAAAAAATCATCAAAATTTATGAAGAAATCGAATATTTCTAAGAATATATTTAAATTACTTTCAAAATTATGAGTTATCCACTTAAGAGATCTTCTATTTGTTATAAATGAAATACTAAATCTACGAGGCCATTAAAGACGAATATACCTGAATATTCAAAAAAAACCGATTCTGAAGGGCACCAAGTTGTTGTGCTGCAACATGTTACAACTTCAACAACAAATGATCATTCAATCATTCGTATGTTCTCGTGTGCACTCTTCTTAACAGCAAAACGGTTACAAAAATCATGAGGGTAAAATAAATATTCCCCTAAAGAGAAAAAAAAAACAACAAAAAAACATATTGTACGTTAAGAAAGTTAAGTTGCATTGCCAATGTCGAGTTGCAAGTATCACACATCGATATAAACTTACTGAAGGTTGAGTTTTTTTTAAAGAGTTTCATTACATATTTTTAACAGCAACAACTGTTTCAATTGTATGCTTATGATGTCATCTTAGATTTTCAACAGAAGATTAGTCTTCTAGGCAACTTTGCTTGCTTACTTACTACTTTATAAAAAACAGCTACAGCTTATATGCAGCTTTGGATTGCAGGTTTCTAGATGCAATTGTTCAAGTGCCACACCCATAATCAACAAAAAACCTATATATCAACCATAAAAATTGACATTTTACACAAAAGTAGCTAAAAAAGGACGGAGTCGCAAAAAAAAGCACGTCCACCATTTAGGAAAACCCGCCCAAAAACAGAAACCGACTTGTAGGTTGATAAATACCTAAAACAAACTAATCCTAAAAGCGTTATCAGGTTCCTATTACGTCTACTTTTTATACCCTCCACCTCAGTGATGAGGGTATACTAATTTTGTTCTTCCATTTGCAACACCCAGAAGGAGGCATCAGAGACCCTACAAAGTATATACATTCTTGATCAGCGTCAAAAACTGAGTCGATTTAGACATGTATGTCCGTGTGTCCGTGTGTTTTGAGATATTGAGCTGAAATTTTGTACAGTCACTTTTAGTTTATGCACGCAGATCGCTATTTAAAATGGGCAAATTCCGTAAAGAGCCACGCCTACAATCAACAAAAATCTATCTATCTGCCACAAAAATTAAGCTATAAACTTGAAATTTAGTATGTATATCTATAAATATTAGTTTCATCGATGTGCCGAAAATGGGCGTGGTCCGATAACATACACGCCCACAATCAATATAAATCTTTATATTTGCCACAAAAGTTGATCTACGAAGTTGAAATTTGGTATACATATAAGTGGTACCGTTATCCAACACTGTGCCAAAAATGGGCGTGATTGAATAACTCAAACGCCTATAATTTAAAAAAAACACTATTTGCGTAAGTACATGAAATAGTCACATGTATACGAGTACATAAATATGGCAATAGGAACTTGTTTTTAGAGGATTATAAAAGGTGGAGGGTATTTAAGATTCGGTCTTAACCGAACTTCTCTACCTTGTTATATATAGAGGTGGAGCGTAGTTAACATTTCATCATACTTTGTAGGGTCTCTGATTTGTCCTTCTGAGTGTTGCAAATGGAATAACCAACCTAGTATACCCTTCATCTAATGTGGAGGGTTTAAAAACCTGGTGCAAGATATATACATATTTAGAAGGATTAAATCTCATATAAACACTTAATGAGAATCGAACGATACGACTTTTATAGGAGAGAAAACTCTCAACTCTTCTGTTTTAAATAAGACTGATGGACAGAAATACGGACAGACAAATAGACAGAGCTATAAAAAGATTTCAAAAACAAAGTCGTTATTATTTGTTAGCTTACAAAGGGATCAGTGTACAGCAAACAAAATGCTTGCTTGCTTGGTTGTGTGTGTGTGTGTGTGTGTGTTATACATATTTATTGATGTATTCGAGGCCAATCAAATGTGGAATGCATGTCCAAAAAAAAAAAAGGTTGTTTGGTCGGGCATACTTCAATATTCTTCTTCTTCTTCATTCTTTAAATGGTTGAATTTTTAAGTGGGTAGCCAGTCCCGCCAGCCAATCAACCAGCTGGCTTCAAATTTTAAACAGAATGTCAAGAGTGTTACATCAATGTCATGCAACAGTCTGTGAGTGGGTCTTGTAAGAGAATATGTTGTTATTGTTGCTGTTGCTGTTGCTTTTATATGCAATTCTAGTCAAATGTCAGTAAGAAAGTCGAACCTGCATGGCAAACCTAGACACCCAAATAGCCAGTCAGCCAGCCAGCCAGCCAGCCATCCAGCCACAATCAACCAGATAGTTTCATTTATACGCACTTGGTTGCATTAATATCTTACAATAACAACACAGAATAATCGTCACGATAAATTGAACAAAGCAGAATAAAAATGAAGTAAAGCGAAGAAACCGAAAAAAGAAAACACACATACAACAACAGCAACAGCAAACCATGTTTCTTGATAAATGGTTTTTTAACCGAAATCCCAGACAGACAGCATTAAATACACACTATATACGTCTGATGCATCAGCAGCGGTAAGCTGTGTTATTGCTCTGATTGTGTGTGAGTTTGTGGTGCAGCAATGCAGTATAACGAACGACAAATGTGAAATGTAGTCCTGCGGCAGCGTTATCATCATCACTATAAAAAAAAAATGCAACGCGTCCCTCCGCCACAGCCGCAGACACACATTATATGTTGAAATACTTAAAGCCAGACAACGATTATCAGTTAAGAGGTTAAGATTGAAAAAGAAAGAGAACAAAAACAAAAACAAAACGATCTCACATCAAGTGACCAGACCATCTTGACCATTAAAATCTTGACAGTTAATATTTTCTCAATGCGTCTGGCAATGTGAAGGGCTGTCTGGCTGTCTGGATATGTGGCATAAAGTTGTGTTTGTCTATTGTTCGTGTATGTTACAGATAGCTCATAACATTCCCCCCTCCCTCCTCTTCTAGGGTGCACATTATACATTACAAAAGGAATGGCTCCACATTATGGATGACATGGAGTACATTTCTGTTTCACTTTTCTTACTAAAAGAATTGATTTATCAGAATTACAAACTATGCATTGGTAGCCCTTAACTAGAAGCCTCTTTTAAGATCGTGAGAGTGTTTACCTCAAATCAGTAGTGCCTTGAAGACTTGAAGTTTCTTTCACAGTGTCACAAATGTGTCTTCTATGAGTAGTAAACAATATGTTCCAAACTCAGGATATTGGGTCTAAGAAGAGTACATAAGAATTTATTAACAGTTTATGCATATAAAACACGCATTAAAATGAACCTAAAATTAATATAAATGTCACCTAAACATCGAGCCGTTGTCTTCCAAATACATGAAATTTTGAACAACTATAATAAATCTATAGGGCGAATGAAATAGTTAACGCGTGAGTTCCAAAAATGGACTTGCAACACTTTCATTCACAACGGCTCATCAACGGCTTATCATATGGATTGAGAGAGGGCAAAAGAAAGCAAAAGAAAGGAAATGAAAATGCCAGATATACGCAATATTGTAGTAAGATACAAAAAAAAAGAGAAGAAACTTTCCCAAAGAACATGCGATACTTAAAAACATAAATAAGGGTGTTATAAAATAACAACAACAGCAACAACTACTAAAAAAATGAATATTAATGGTATGTACTGTCTTTATAGTTACAGACAATAAACAAATTTGAGACCATTTATCTCTTAAGGCATTCTAGCTATAGAATGATTTAAAAGGAAGAACAAGATTTAGGGAAAATTATTGATTATTTAAATTAAAACAACAATTGCTATTTTTTTTTTTTCATTGATCAAATGCACAACGATGAAAAATATGAAAAAGAAGTTTAATCGAAAAAATTATATCGCTCCTATGAATAACGATCACATAGAACAAAAAAAAAATTTCTTTTTTTTATCCAGAAAATAATATATTATAATGAATAATGATCCAAGATATTAAAAAAAAATCTTTTGTTTGAGAAAATAATAGCGATCAAATGAATAACGATCAAAGTTTAAAAAAAAAAAAATCATCTGATCCAGAAAATTATATCGATTGAACGTACAACGATTAAAAATATGAAAAACATTTTTTTTTTTTGATCGAAAAAATTATATCGATCACATAAAAATATTAAAAAAAAAAAAGTATTGATTGAAAAAATTATATCAATCATTCGCCACAATTTCAATCTACCTAAGAGGCCCAAGGCATGAATTTGTGCAATTACATTTTCAATTGTTCAAACGTTAGTCTTTTTACATAAACCATGATCTATAATTTTAATATAATTAATAATTTAGGCGACACCGATTAATGGCAACAGTTTTTTACTTTATCTGACATATTTAGAAAGTATATGCATTTACATGAAAGTTTGTACAATAAATCAAAAAATCACATAGCGATTAAAAAATTAAAGTAAATTTTTACTTTGATTACTTTTACCAAAGGCTAATCTTGGTGGTAAATACTGGTTATGTGGTGTCTACAAATATCAGCCTATAGAGATAGAGAGGGTGACAGTGATGAAACTCATGCTGACAGACAATTCAGTTTCAAGACAACAAACGATAATTAATAATGAGACAATAAACAGTAGCAGGCATGTGCATAAGCGTGTGTATATGGAAATAGACTGCGAAACGAATGCGATACGACCGCCACAGCCATCACTCCCATTATTATCAGTAAAACACATTTGTTGTCATTTATTGTACTCTCCCTTTCTCTCTCAATCTCATTCTTTGTGTGTAACTGTTATCTTTATCATTGTGAGCTTTTTGTACAGCTTTGAAAGCAATAATTAGCAGACTCATCGTTATGTTGGCGAGTGAGAGACGCTGTCGTCACATTCATAAAATTTTATTATGAACCGATACTATATATAGTATTATACTAAATAATATTAAAATTTGACACGAATGAATCACTTTCAATCATTGCGGAGTAGGAGCAAGTATTTATATTTTCATAAGAAAGTTACAATATATCGCAAAACGACCAACCGGTCTTCTCTGGCATTGTATTGATAGGACGTTTTGGTCGTGACAGGTATCCACATCAAAATCCCATCACAGTGTGCTTTTGTAACATTGCATCGCTGAACAATCAAATCCCCTTTGAAACCAGACGGAGTTGTGTGTGCCGTAAGTTCAGGGGATTTCGTAAATGAATTTTAAATACACATAACGTACACACAACGTTATCGAAACGTAAAAATAAAGACAGAGCCATGCGGTGCATTGTTGTTGATTGAGCGTCGACTAAATTCATAAATGAATGTCTACACAAACGTACAAATGCAGCAGACACGTACATACACATACACACACGGTCGCACATTCATTTAATGTATGCACTCATGCATGTATATGTATCTACATATGATCGTCTGACCTGTGCATAATAAAGGCAGATATACAGTCAGCCAAATAGACAGACAGACAGACAGACATCAACAGCAGAAGCAATGGCAGCGGCTAACAGCTTATCGTAATTTTATGCACAGACGAACGTTACTCTTTACGTTTCGCCACACGACAAAACCCCTCTAGTTGTGTTATTCTATACGTACAATATATGTATACACATATACGCACACAGGTATGTGTATTAACTTGCATATGAATGATGCGTAGTAATGTACAGTTGGCCAATATTGTGGTGGTAGCAATAATATCGTACAGTGTGCTCGTATCTCAAACCAACAGCAACAACAACAAGCCAAACGCAGACAACATAATGTATGTGTGTTTGCTTAGGTGTTTGTGTGAATGTTAAGCAACAATCATGCTTGTGTTTGGGGTTGTCTGGTCGAATGTCTGGTTGTCTGGCTGTCTAGCTGTCTAGCTGTCTGGTTGTTTGCCTTTAAGCGCCTGTTGCAACTTACTAATACATATTATTGCAGCGACTTTACACTTTACATCTCTCCAACAGTTTACCCCTACCCATCAGTTTACCTTTTTATGTTTGCTTGTCTGTCTGCTACTTGACAAGTACTTTGACTCATACAAATCTACTAGAAATCCATGTGGCATAAAATTTAAAGCACAAGATTGTCTCACACACACACATCCATACCATATATGAAGAGAGTAGGTAAAGAAGTCAGACAGCAACTACTCTCCAATCTTACCAACAGCAACCGAAAGCAAATAATGCAGTCTACTCACAATGGGTTTTATGCAACAAGAGAAAAACCCCACAATGGAATTGCTGTTTATAGCAACAGGGTAAATTATAGATAAAGAGACAATCGGTATAATACACTGAAAAAAAAAAAAAAACAAAAAACAATTTTAGATTTTGAAAAATTCTGCATTTTGCTACTTATTAACTTATTTTTTTAAAAATTCGGCTGTTGTATATTTTTTCGAAGAAAGCTGTCAAATAACTTACATAACCAGTAAATTTAACCGCATGAAGGTGACAATATTTTCATTTACATTAGGGTAAAACTGACTTCCCATGTTCATATTCATGCATATATATTTCACTTATAAAAACAGTAAGTTTGTCTGACACAATTTTATAACATAATAAATAATTTTCAAAAACCGTAAATTTAAACCACGGCATGATGATTGTAAAATTGACATTTGTTGTTTTTTGGGAAAGAAAAATTGACTTTCATAAATTGTAAAAGTAACAAGTATTCCGTTAAAATAAAACTGACTTCTAAAAAAGAGTAACGTTTCCCTTCAACATTTTGATCTACATGTAGGTAAAATTGACTTGCGGACATAATCGTAATAAAAATCATAACAGTTAATATTTCATATCATTATAAAATAACTGTTATTGTAGTAGAAGTAATTTTAGTTAGTCAATCTTCTCCAATTTTCTAACAAAAACTGTTAATAATTAATAATCGAATTATCTGAAATGATTTGTATAAGAAAAATTATCTATAGAGAGAATGTAAAATTTTTTCACATGTATATGTAATTATGTATACTATGTATGTATATACTTATGTGTGGGGGTACTTATAAAGCAATTCTGTCTAGACTTTACAATATATTGCATATTGAACAATTGCTACTAAAGGAGACTTATAATGATGAAGAATCACTAATCAGGTTGACCAACAAATCTAACAGGCATCTTCTTCTTTTTCCTCTTCTTCTTTAGCTTCTGCATTTGTTTTTTTGTTTTTAATAAAATGACAACAACAACAACAACAATTATAAAACTACTTTCCACTTAGATGGTTACAGATCACTTCCATAAAGTGTTGGTTACAACAGCCACGCACCACCCTTGGCCAAGTGTGTTACCAAGTATGCATTATAAGTATTCATTGGCTAGACAATGTACTGCTAATGATTATTACAATCATTATAAGATATGACATCGCATAATATTGTAGACTTTGATCACAAGTTGATCAAGTAGAAAAAAGTGGAGTATGTGGTGATCAAGTTAATGGAAATGAAAGAAAAATTGAAAAAACTGCAGTCAATATGATGATGGTGCTGATGATGCTATTGGGATATAAGAGATTTATATTAACGCCTATTTTATGGTATATGGGTCTACACACACACACATACCCAGCTTGAATATGTTTAACCTTGACTCAAATTGATTGATGTTACTTGGACATGTGCAGCCATAGTTGATTGCATGTTATTTAACAACAATAACAAAAACAACAACAACAACAACAACAACAATGTCATTGTAAATTGGTTGAATCTGTCCACATAACCATTTTGCTAGACATTCCACATTGTCTGTCTGTCTGACAGTCTCTTTACTAGTTAAATGCATTTATAATGTTGTGCATATTTATTGTCCAACCAGATACATTGCGGATGAAAAAAATGGAATAATTTATATTCACCAGCATATAAATATATTCCAATGGTTAATTGAATTTAAAAGTTGGTTATAAAATCTGCAGGAAATTGTTTTTTTTTCTTTTTTTTTTTTTTTTTTATAAAAGTTACTTCGTGTTTGTGAGCTTCGAGTGCCATTGTGGGCGTATGCTTGGTTCCATTTTACCCAAATTGAGAGATGTAAACTTTTTGATCAACTGAGTATACATACTAACCCCTCCATAAAGGTAAGATTAAAAGAGCAAATATACGTGTATGGCTTTGTGTGTGTGTGTTTTTTTTTGTTTCCCAATCATTGTTTAGGTTGTGATTACTTACAAATTGCTAAAGAATAGATTTTGTTGTTGTTGGTTTTATGTGTGTGTGTGTTTTATTCATAAGTCATATAATAGATTTATATTTCAATGGTCGTGGGTTTAATTTCTCATCATCTAAGCATCTGGTTGTTGTTGTTGTTATAACAACTTTCTCTCTACTTTTAGTTTGACCTTAGTCACAGTCTAGCAATTAGTTATCAGAAAACCCGAAGCTTTCATTTTCATTGCTTTGGTGCATAATGAATCTTCATGCTCTGTTACACCCTAAGTAGACCTTCCAAACTCTTATAAACGTATTATTACTGTAAATTTAAATTTCCCTTCTCCTCCTTCTCATATACTGTTTTCTAAGATTTAAAATTTGAAGTTCTTCTCATCTTCCATTGATTAATAAATAAAAAGCTCGTTGGTGGGTGGCCTGTGCATAAAATGAATGTCATTTCGCTTGTAACACCCATAAGTTAACTTAACTTCTTGTTTGTAAAGAATCAAAGTTATAAATTCTAATCTGTTCCTTGTTCTGCTTTTATTTTCATTTTTTTCTTTTTTACTTTTCATAGCTAGACGGTAGACAACAAAAAAATCTGTGACGCGGCAAGAAATATAAATAAAAGAGAATAAGCTTTTAACAAGCCATTGTGTTGGTGTGTTTGATGTCTACCATTGTTAGATTCATATATGTGTATGTGTATATATGGCTGAATTGTGTAGTATATAAGTATGTGTGGTATGGTAATGCATGTTATTTGTTTATCTGGCTAGACATCATTTAGCATAATTGTACGGAAGCAGAGCATTGAAAAATAAGTAAGAAAATTATAAGCAGCTAAAGCCGAAGCATAAGTACCCACCATCACTAAAGTGGGTTTTAATGCTAAACGTTTTGTCTTCAAATTTTGATTCAACATGCTGAACATTTACAGACCTTTTCACAGCCCTTGGTTATTTATTATTGTAAATCGGTTATATAGCCAACTGCAGCTAAATAAAGCAAAAGGGTTGCTGATAAATTGATGATGATTTCTTCGTTTACTTTTACATTCCGTGAGAGAAAGAGAGAGAGAGAGAGAGAGAGGGAGAGACAAAAACATAGACAGAAAAATTTCCATAAAAAATCATAAAATTATTATTGACAGCCACGAGTAAAGATGGTGTCTGCATGTGGTCAATTATTGGCATTTCGAAAAATGAAAATAAAAAAAAAAAAAATTAAAAAAAGAAAAATTATGAATAAATGATTGATGATTTAAAACAGAAGAACAGAAGATTTTTTTCAATTCCTTTTCATATGTAATGTTATAAATATTTGTATAAAAAATTTCATTTTTAATAAAAAAACATTTTCACAAGTACATCCAACAAATAAAAAATTACTCTGGAATAACAAAAGGAAAAATGAAACGAAAATATAAAATATATCACATAGTACAGGGTATGAACAAAATAATATGAACATCATGCAATATTGTACATCTTGGTGTATGTTGGCAATACTGCTTCTATGTAAATAATATGATGCGTATTTTTTCATATATTTTAATGAAATTTAGTACAAGAATATGTATTGGCCCCTACCGAAACTGACCATTTTCAGAACCTCTTCCTACATAAGGTTTTTTTATATGGAAAAGATTACAATTTTTAATATTTTTTTACAAAATTTCGTTCAGAATTCAGTTAATTAGCATTATATTTGTCTGTGCCAAACTTAGACCCGATGGGACCATTTTTAAAACCCCCTTCCATATAAATGATATTTCACGAAGAGAAATCCATCCATCTAAACTAATTGTAGCATATTTTTAGGGTTCTAAGTGGTGTTTAGTATTAAATGGTTGGGCTTGACCGACATAATATTTTCATCTTTTCATATTTCAGAAATTTCCTTGGTGGTAATTCTTAATAAATTTAAAAACTTTTACTTTAAAAAGCTAAAACGGTTTACATTCAAATAAATGAACTTTTCTCTGAATTATAGCTTGAATGATGCAAACTTTTACTTTTTTTTATTTTAATGAATTTTTGATTGTACCCTTAATGCAAATGTATATACCAACCCTTCTTCTTAAACATTATTAAAATATTTTAATTATATGGTAATTTTTATGAAGAGATAAAGTCTAAAATCCACCCTCGTAGATTCACTAAACTCATTACCGAATGGTAAGCAAATCTAATTTTCAACTGTTTGTAATTATAAAATACAGTATTTTGTTGTGTAATTCATTTTGTTTAGAAAAGTTTTTTTCCCTTCAGCAGAAAGAAGGAAGGTAGACAATGTCGTGATGGAGCTGTTAGATATACATCTTGACTCCATGGTCACGGTGCATTATAGCTTATAGATAGATTAATCAAGATATCATTTTACATGGATTGTAGAAGCATGACTGGGTTCCTAAACATATGCTGTCTGTGCGGTAATGCTTTGATGCCAACAAGAACAGCATCTTGAATATTGTGATAAATGTTGTTAACACTTGCTTGTGAGCTGAAGTTTTGATGTCTTTAGAGACTTTATTATAAAATCATCTGCATTTATGAACACAACCCCGCATTCACACTCATGTGTCATTAAAAACAACTGTAATGTAAGAACGGCAGTGGTTGAGGGGTTGAGGTATATAATCTTAGTTAAGTTTACAACATCGATGAAAATTGTGATCGGTAGCAGCAGCAGGGATGATTTTGATAATTTCACAATCACACTTGGGCTTCAAACAACAAACAAACACACAAACAAAGGCGGCAAAGAAAAGACCCTTAACGCTTACAAAAGATATAAAACTCTTACCACAGATGCTACTGTAGATTGATTGAATACATTGAAAAACACACACCAACACACGTCGGCTGCCAGACATTTGTGGTGTGGGTTGCATACAACCAAAGCAAACCAAAAATATAAAATAAAACAAAAAATAAAAAATTAATAAAAAAAAAGCAACACAATCAAATAAAATAACGCACACAATTGCACCCTCCAGTCTGGCATCACAGACAACTGATTATAATTTTTTTCCATTTTGGTTGTTTTGTTATTGTTATATACATATTGTTACAACTACCATCACAATATTACTTTGTTACAACAACAAATATCAATGAAACGCTATAAATATGTATTTGAATGTAAGGCAAACATTCGCACATACATACAATTAAAAATACAAAAAAACCTCCCTCATCATTGTCGACAGTATTAGTAATAGCAGCAGCACCTTCATCATCATCATCAACATCAACATCAACATCATTGATAGCAGCAACCAGGCTGCTTGACTGTGTAATGTAAAAGAATGAATGAATGGACGACAAAAAAAAAAAAGGGGTGAAAAAGCATATTCACTGTTAACCTTGAAAAGTTAGTCCAGACATAAGTCAACCAAACCAAACGAAACGAAACCAAACCAACCAACAACCCAACCAACCTGACATCCAGACAGCTAGTCAAACAACTACAGAAAACTTTACAAACGTGTACACACTTTTGTCTCTATCCGTCTGTCTGTCCGTCTATCTGTCTGCTACTTATATGGTCGCTACCAAAGTAAGGCAAGACTATGCTACATATTTCTACTTACATATAATATCATACACACAACCAGTTATTCAGAAAGTTATGAAAAAAAAAAAAAAAATACAATTTTTTGGTGAAATTTTTGGGTGCTCCCAAAAAAAGAAAAATTTAAAACATAAAAATCTACAATTTTTTAATAATTTTAAACGTGTAAAGATTTGATGTTCAAAGCAACAAAAATTAACAACCACTGAACGGATGAGTAAAAGCTTTTTTTTACAGAGTTGTTGCATAGGCTTCATAAAAAGTGTTTTTTATTGTAAACATACAAGCTAAGCTAAATATATATAAATCGATTTAGAAATGTCTGTCCGTATGATTAAATTTCACTTAAAATTCAGCTGAAACATTAAACAGACATTTTCAAGTGTCATCACTCTGGCCCACAATCGACAAAAATTTACCAATTTGTCACAAACTTGTGACTTGTAAAGAAAAAATTTATAATAAGCTCATCTATGACGTTGATAAAAATGAGCGTGCTCGTATAACTGACACTAACAAAATTTGCAAAAAATCTTATTTAAATGAGTTCATGCAAAATACATAAAGAGCGCGCTCAGGCATATTATACTCCTTCTGTTTTCCTATAGATGTGTAGGGTATTTAAGATTTCGCCTAAATCATATGTAGTGCATTTATTTGTTCAAAGAAAATTTAATAAAAAAAAATTGCAAAAACTGTCGCTGTCGTATCGTTTACTTTGAAATTCTGAAAATTCATGTTGGTCCTCTCTCCTCACTCTCTCTGAAGTACTGTCACACACTTATTCATCTAATTTATTGCAATCATTTCAACATCAAAGATTTGTAAACAAAAAAAAAAACAAAAAAAAAAAAACTCATATCAACCACAAATATTATATTATGTTGAGTGCACATAATAAATGGACCATATACTCATACTACACGAACGCATACAAACGCGTATAAATCATGATGCTTATACGTTCAGCAAAAGCTTCATAATGTAGTTGGATTTCTTTCGGTTGTTTCGGTTGTTTTTTTAAAAAGAATGGTAATAATAATAAACAAATGAATGAATGAATAAATGAATGAATAAACAGAATGAATGAGTGACACATACATACACTGCAACAATAATTTTTTTTTGATTGATTATATGAAATAACCGCCATAATGCGCGTGAGGTGGTGGTAAGTGTTAATTTTCCATCATCAATGTAACACATTCGTGATGTGGAACAAACAACATCTAGACAGAGAATTGGGGAGTCACAGACTGAGACACATATGATTTAACAAAAATATAATATTTTTTAGGTAAAATAAAATTATGCTCAATAAGACTAAGTACGTGCCTTTGGTTTTTTTTTTTTTTTTTTTAAGTGATTGATGATCTATAGAGTCAAGAGGAAATTTATGTGAATAGGTATTGTAGGTAGAATAAAAAAAAAAAAAAGGTTCAGATTATGAGGATGAGTCCGTGAAAGTAACAGACGTGCAAGGAAAACAAATTATGTCTCAACATATTTTACTTTTTTATTATAATTATTTATTTTATTTATTAAAGTTTTTACAAATTTTTTTGATTCATTTTTATTTTATTATTATAGTTTTAATTAATTTCTTTTTTCCCTTTTTATTAATTATTATAATTTTTTTTTATTTTTATTTTTCATTTATTAATGTTTTTAATTAATTTTTTAAATTTAATTTTTTTTATTTATTATAATTTTTATTTACTATAATTTTTGTTCCCTTTTTTTATATATTATTATTTTTTATTTTCCTTTATTAAGCTTTGTTATTAAATTTTATATTTTAGTTTTAAATTTAGTATATAAGTTTGTAATAAATATTTATTATTATATTGTAGCAATTATATTAAAGAAAGAATCAAAGATATGAAAAATTTAAAAAAAACAACCTTAAGACAAAACAATACAAAATGAAACAGAGAAAAAAAAAAAAAAAGAAAAAAATCGGCAATCGTCTGCTAAGTATAAAATTTTTATTTTTATAGGCTTCACGCTACCGATTTTGTTCGCCGTCATAACAAAGCTTTTTGTTTATTTTATTAATTATTTTTATTTTAAGTTGTTTTGTTTTCACACTTAACCAGCCTACAATAAAAAGGACAATTCATTGAATCAATCAAAACTTTTGAAACGAAGAAATATAGACATGTGTACAATCGTCCTTGTATCTGTCTGTCCTAAATTTTTATATATTAAGCTGAAATTCTTCACTCAAATTTGTGCGCAAACTATACGCATTTTTAAGAATATTTTTTTAATAAATTTGGTACGATGCCGTATAAGGAAGAATTCTATTGTCATTGTATGGCGAAAATTCGTAATTCTTAAAAAATTCATACAATAAATGTGTACTTGATCGAACCATTTTTCAAACAATAAAACCAATTGTAGCATAATTTATGAAACTAAGTGGTGTAGGGTATTAAATGTTCGACCAAAACCGACTTTACTTGTTTTTAGTGTATGCAAATGTATACGAGCAATCTATGTAAGTATTGTATGCCAATGTGTATAACGAAGATCTAAGCCAGACAATGCTAAAGTTTTATTTTATGATCTGCATATATTTGATTTTATTAACATAAGTATATGTATGCAGGAAAGCCATACCAAGTGGAAATATGTTTTTGGTTTATTTCAAGAGTGTGTCTAACGTTCTGTTTGTCTGCCCCCTCTTGCCTCTTGCTTATAATTAATAAAATCCGTTGACAAAAAGAAAAAAAAAGTTATTTTAACTTTTATATATTTTATTGTTCATATGTTTATGTCGGATGTTTTCATATAAGCTTCACGCTTTCATACATTCGTATAAACATACCCAGCTACACATTTACAAACATTTTATAACGAACGAAGGGTTATTTTTGGGTATTTGCGTCTGGCTGGCTTATGTTTTGTTTTTGTTGACAAGTGTCTATGTTATTGTTATTGTTGTTGTTTCATTTCGTTTGAATCTTAACTGCTGATATATTTAGTAAAACTCAAAGAATTTTTTATTTTTCTTTTTTATTTACTGTCTTCCTTTGCACACGGTGCAAATTGATGGTAAGGCAACCACAGCAAAACCAGTAGCAATCTGTTTGTCTGGCTGTCTGTCTTTATATCTACGTGTCTGTCGGTTCAACTACGGCTAAATATGTTTATAAAACCGCATATGTGTGTGTGTGTATATATGTAAATATTTTTATGTTTTAAGTGATTTTGATTTTAGTTCAACTATCAGTTACAGTGGAGCGATATAAATTTAAATAAAAGTTGTAAAATAAACATTTATACAGGCAGGCAAAGGCCGAAGTCGTAAAGTGGTAAAATTTAGTACGACCCTGAGACAATCGTTATTAAATCAATATGAAATTAATTGATATTAATGAAGAATATATATTCTATCTAAACTGTAAAGGGGGACTGAAACATCCTTCTAAGCTTTATAGATTCATTTCATTTAATTTTCATTGAAATTGTTAAAACATTATTATGAATATCTTTCACTTTAAAGCATTAAAATATAAAAAAAATCAATCAAGCAAATGAATGATTTTCACATACCTAGATGGACAGACAAACTCGGTATTTAATGCAGATTTGCTTTCGCTTTGGCAAACAATAAAAAAAATTTAATCATAAACACAATAAAAGTGATTTTTTACAACGACTTGATTTAAAAACATTTGCCATCAATTTTGTGCACAAAGCGAGGTAAGACTTCCCATTTTTCTAAAGAAAATTTGTAACATTAAAAGGCTGTGTAAAGGAGACACATCGTTTTAATAGAACGTTCAAGATAATGAAGGATAATGAAGGATAATGGTAAGTAAAAAAAATGTATATATGTGAAGCACTTAAATGTCACTGAGATGGAGGATAAGTGTGCTGTTTTGTGAGTTTTTGATGGAGACGGTATTCCTAGTTTGATAGCTTAATATCCCAGTAATTATTATCATCATTAAACCGTCTGTCTCACTTTCTATATGACCCTCTCTTTATAAGTATTTTGCAATGTTTTCTGTTTTATCCTTTTAGGTTTTTTCTTCTCTCTTATGTAGTCGCATTTAGTAAGTAAACTTTTTCTTTTTCTTTTTCTTTTTCTTCTTCTTCTGTCTGTCTGTCTATATTATGGTATTTTGATTTTATATGCCGTCTCATCATTACTATAAGTTAACAAAGCGTGCACCATACAAATTGAGTATAACGGGAGTATTAACGTTTGTTCTCTATTGAAAAAGAAAACATTTCAACTTTAGCCTTTAATATGACATAAAAAGAAATTACTATCACATCATCTATTAGAATCATTGAATAAAACAGAACGTGAATGATAAGTTTAAGGACAAATTTGTTTTGAGTATAGAATAAGTAAAAAACAATTCCATATTAATTTGAGTTAATTTTTTTTTACAATTTGAGTTATTTTAAAATCCACTTGAGTATATTGCATTTTTATCATTATTCAATAATTATTTGAGTGTTTATCACTTCCATTTCAGTTATTTTCACTTCCAACTGAGTTAATGTTGTTTCCAATTCCAATTGAAAATGAGGCAATACTATTGCTTCCACATTTAGTTTAGTCTTTATTTGAGTGTAATACATTTTTTAGTGAAATTATCATAAAATGTATAACGGAACTAAATTTATGATAAATGCAGCCAAATATAAATCAATAATCAATATGTAGGTAAAGTACATGTGCTATGTTAAAATGTCCATCTGTGTATGTGATGCTCGTGATGTACGCACATCATCGCCATCTATATATAAATCTATAAATAAATATATATGCATGAGTGCAATGAAGCAATGAAGGCAAATAAATATGTAAGCGAACGTAAATTTCATAATTTGCACTCCAGACGGCCTGTCTGCTGAGTTGGCTGCCTAGCTGAGAATGTATGCCAAAAGCAATACAAAAATAAAAATACATTGTATGCACACTATTTGCACATTGTATTTATTAAATGTACAGAAATCCAACAACAAGTACAATAATAAAAAAAAATAGAGAAAAAATACGAATTTTTTGTTTTTTTTTTTCGTTTTGAGAAATACTTAATTATCGTAATTGTTTGTTGCTAAAAGTGGCGAGCAAACGTGGCAAATTTTTTTTTACAACGTTTGCCAACAATTGTGTTGGAAAATTAAGTACAGAGTATGTAAGTCAGGGGAATCAATGATTGAATGGTTTAACAAAAAAAAAAAAAAACAAAATAATCGGATGCAATGGAACGAATATACGTTTAATTATTTCCATCAGTGGAAGTATGCCGTACAAATATCACTTCATTAAAACTTTTATAAAATCCAGAACGAACCGAATCGATTTAACAATGTCCGTCTGTCTGTCCATGCGTCTGTATGTGGTAAACATTCTCCTCATCGCAAAAATTGAGACATCGATTGTAAACTTGACAAAAACATTGATAGCTTATATACGCAAGTTAAAATGGGTCAATTTAGCACGAAGGTCACACCCTCAATTAAGCAAAAACTAAAGAAAAGTCAGTTTTTAATGAAATTATTTTAAGTATTATTTTTTCTATAACACAAAAACTGCTCAAGTCAAAATGTTGAAAGTTGCCATACACGTACTTTAACATTTTTTTTTAAACGATCATTCAAAAATGCTAGGGATCAGCCACGCCCATCAGAAATTATTGAACAAAATGTAAGTGAACTTTGATAGATTTGTGAAAAAAAAGAAAAGATTTAGAAGTAATACGTTAAGACCATGCCCATAAGTTTGAGGAGAATAAGTTTATTTTAATGATCTAAGATGATGTGAAAATTAAGATTTGGTTTAAGTCAAATTTCGTTTTTTACCACGTTTTTATTTTAATTTTTTACAGCACACAAAATGTAAAACAGTGAAAATCTATTGTTGTCTAACAAGAGCCAACAAGTGTCTGACTATCGTCATTGTTTTTGTTATTTTTGTATATAAATTATTTACACCTTGCAGTCCGGATGATTAATGTCTGGTTAATACGGATAATACGGATAATACCCAGAATAATATTCAGTGAAATGGTAGCGCAGAGGCACCTTGACGCGTTCACCTTCATTCCAAACAACCAATTTTCTTTACATAAATCACAACATGGAATTAATGTCATGCGTATTGTTGTGGTGGTGTGGTCAGCAATTGCAAAAAACAATCAAATCCAGTTTATTCAAGTATTAAACATTCAGTTTTTATTGTAGTTTTTTTTTTTATTTTTGTTTTATTTTTCGGCTTTATTGATAATTATCAAATTTTTTTTTTTTTTATTGTATTTTTGTTAAGTTTTAACTTGTGCTTGTGCATCCATGTGGTTGTTGCATTGAGACACGATTTTTTCATATATTTTTGTTTTTTTTTACATGAATGCCAGCATTAAAAATAAAAAGGTTGCTTACCTCTGCGAAACTTGTTCATGCAGCGTGTGTGTACAATTGTTTAGTAGACAGAGTGATTAAAATTAAATTTAACTATGACGATAATAACTGTATGGCCTTTTTCCTCTCTGTGGATACCCTATCATCGCGCTTATGTAATAAGCTTGAGTACATGTTTGAAACATTGATTACAGGGGTCGCAGAGGTCACAGTTTCTTAATAAGTATTATTTTTTGTATATCAAGATCCGCTGCAGTGTGTCCAGTAAGAAAAGCGTTAGGGTTCAATTCTGTTCATCTGTTTGTCGATTGAAATTTCGATTGAAAAGCACCCGTCTGTGGGCCGGTTGGAATTGAAAATTGAACTGACGAAGGGGGGGTTTTCAACATTTGGCTCATGTCAGATGTAACTTTTTTACAACACACTTGTTGTTTTTGTTGTTACGGTTTAAATCAGCCACGTCCAACATGCAGCACAATTGTAGACTTTATGAAGTTCTAAGAGAATGTAGATTTTTTTTTTTTTTTGAAACAAGAATCGTAAAAGTCATGTTCTGAAATGAAAGAATCGAAAAATATGACTTATGAATGGATAAAATTTTTTTTATAAAGTCAAGCAAAACCTATTTTCAGCACTAGAGATCATAACCGTTGGCCATCACTGGTCTAGACTGTATTCTAAAACATTTCATAACAGCATCGGGTGCCAAACAGTCGACCTTGTTCCTTTCTGTTATTTGAATTTTATTTTTAATTTTTATGACCACACGTGCCTTTAAACACAGACAGACAGACAGACACACATGAGTTTGTGTTTATTTTGAGATCATTTCATCACTTTTAATAATATTTTTTTTTTCTTTTTTTTTTACAAACAAACAGGTAAGCGTTTGCCATGTGTATGTAGGTCTGTAGTCGTCTCCTTAGTATTCATTTGTTGTGATAAATATAAGTTGTCTGGTTTTTGTCTGAATGTACATTTCGTGTACGATAACAGACAATTATACAAAGTGTAGCGTGCAAATATTTCATTTAATGTTTAAGATGCCTGTCGTGTAATTTTTATAACACCTACCTAACTAAAAGTTGAGGGCTTACATCACGCTTCCAATACTTAAGAGACTCAACAAAGTATATATATACTGTGGCAACACCGACTATCAAGCGGTGTAATGGTTTTCAGACTCGGGATTTGAATTAGCGCAACAGATGTCTTTGATAGACTCCCACAAAGTTGAGTCTTGCTAAAGAAAATTAGATACTTTTCCTACCTTTCGTTGAATTGAGTTTGAAAATGATCGTTATACGGAAAAGTATAAAATTTTCCATATTTTCCAAAAAAAAAAAAAAATCTTGCCACATAATGGTGTTCAATTTGAGTAGAAACGGATTTGTCCGACGGCAAGGCAAAAATGGTACATTTTCTAAAATTTTTTTTAAATCAATAATTTAATGCCAATCGATTGTAATTGGCCAAACAACTGCAATGGTACAAGTTTGAGTTTGATTGAGCCACTGTGGCAGTTTCTGTGATCATGTAAACTTTTCATGGAATTTTACATGAGTTTTTATGTTTATATGTGTAATTCAAATTAAATGACATTTATGTTTAACATTTCACAGAATTTTGCAATTGTAAAATTTACAGAAATTGAAAAGATTCTTTAGTTTTTATGAATACTGAGAAAAAACTGAGCAAGACATGTTATGAGAAATGTGTTTTTCAATTGAATAAGTCTCTGATTGAATGCTAATGTCTTAACATAGGGGTCTCTGATAGGTACATAGGCTTGCCTGCTCTGAGATAAAATCTCAATATTCATCTCCTCTACATAGGCAGAGACAGTTCTCAATTTACATCAGACTCGTACTTGTAATAGGAGAAGAATTAACCAGAGTGTGGCGAGTGTTTTGCTTTTACTACAATTCTACAGTTAATGTCAAATGTTAATGTGTGCATTTTAAGCAAAAACTGTCAATGGCTTCTATTCGGTAATTTACTTTACACCTATCCCTCGTTTTACACGCTACTCGCTTTGCACGTTTTCGATCTTACACGGTTTTTAAAATCAAAATTAAAAAAAAAATTATGTAGAAAATAACTAATTTTGACTGCACGCGAATTTATTTCTACTTAATTATAAACCTGGCAACATTTCAGATGTATACATGCTTTATTTCAGACTTTTTCCTAAAAAGTCTCAGCAAATTACGACTAAAATCAATAAAGCAACTGTAGAAGCAGAATCTAATGAGATTATGTTATCCAGTAATGAATCTGATATTATACAATTTCATAAAAGAAGATTCACCGTTGAAAGTGATAGCAATTAAGTTTGATTAAAATTAGGAAGATAAGTCTTATTTTTAGTTAATATTTTTCCAAATTTTTTTTATTTAAATGAAGTACAATATCTTTTTTACTATGAAATAGATTTAGATATGAAATAGATTTCTTATATTTTTTTTTTCAATTTACAAATAAATCTGACTATTTTTATGTTTTCTATGATTTAAATGATATTTTTATATTTTTAGTTATATTTTGTGTTCAATAAATGTCTAAAAAAAAAGCTTATTTATAGTCGTTTTCGTTTTGTACGGTTTTTCCATATAAAAATGATTTTTTCGAAATACACGGTTTTGTCAGGAACGTATCCACCGTGTAAAACGAGAGATAGGTGTATTAAGAAAACGGAGTTATTCTTGAATTGTTTTTATTTTTTACTAGGCTAGGTGGGGGAATATTGAACACTTTCTTAAAACAATTGAAATACCAAGTTGTAACACATTTATATATAGTTTGTATTATTACAGGAAACGGAGTCAATGTCCTTATCTCCGTCTCCGTTTAGTAATCTCTTTACTGAACCCAAAATTTTAAAACATCGATTCTTAACTTAGCAGAAGTGTTGGTAGTGTATTATTAGGTATGTAAATGGTTAAAAATTGGGCACAGTGTCATCCAAATTAAAAAAAGAGTGAATTTTTTTTCCATTTTCAAATTTACAAATTGAAAATCCGTCCATAACTTCTAAACAGCATTTTAGACCTAGATCAACAATAAATAAAATAAATGTTTTACTTTCGGCTCGCGGAACACTGGTTAATTACCAGTGTCACTAGAGTCTTATTATATATACGTTCACATCAGTCCTACATTAAAAGTATGGACACCACTTGTTCTGTTATGATCCAAAAATGACAGAACATTGCTCGGTAACTCTCTCTCTCTCTCCTTTCGAAACAATTTAACATAATAAAGAGTTAACAGTAACACTCGCAGCCAAACTTTAGTTTACAGCAAACAGTTGCTCGCGATTCGTTGAACAGAGTGTGTTAGATATGTTGTGCATTCATTCAATAATAAATAAAATAGAAAAAGCGGAGTGCAATAAACTTGAAACAGATTTTTTTACATAAAACAAAATAAAATAGACCCAAAAGCATTTTGTTGTTAAACTAAACCAAATTGGCAAAATTGAAATTATAAATTTAAATACAAATCTTTTGTGTTTTGTAAGAAATAATAAAATAAAACCATTAAAAGGAAATATCCCCAATGCTGCAGAATTCCTTAACACGAAAGTTTGCTAAAGAAAATTATCTCAAACAAAAGAAAAAAAATATTGATTTTTTTTCGTTGCTGTTTGTAAAGCAATGCGGTCACAATGCAGCAGGAAAACCAGAAAGATAAATAAGGAAAAATGTAAATTTGATGGAAAATCGATGAAAATGAAAAAGAAAAGCTCCAAACAACAAAATAAAAAGAAAACCAATCAAAATATATATAAAAAAAAGTTATTAAATAAAACAAATCTTAGATATTTATATAAATAATAAATTAGGAAAATTTTTTAGCCTTATAATTATAATAAAAAGAAGAAGAAGAAGAAGAAGAAGAAGAAAATGTTGGAAAATAGAGTTTTTTGTAAGGTATGAAAAAAAAAATGTTGCAATTACATGAAATGCCAAAAAAAATGTATGTATATGAGTGGTATGTGTGTGATAGAGAAAATTTTTGCGAATTTGTGGTAAAAACATAAGATACGCTAAAAATGCTTTTGCAATGCAAATGCACAAAAAGTATCGTTAACACTGTGTATGCATCCGTTACGTCATTGGCAACCAAAGGCGTACACTGTAACCAAACAATAACAAACACAACAACAATGTTAGAAAAAACTTCGTTAAAAGAGTTATAAAGACGAGAGGCACAGACGCACACACACGCATACACTTAGGTACCTAATGGTGCCACTCACTAATAAACATTTAGCTCTACAAAAGACAGACCGACGGACAGCTTTTTAACATATTTAGAAAATAGTAAAAAAAACATACAACTCTTGGAGAGAGATTTACAAGAGTTTACATTTGAATACATTTTAACATAGAATGGAAAAAACCGTTAACCTTAGATAAAAATCCATAACTGTAGTTGTAGGAATACTTAGGACCAAACGGCCTTCAGAAGCTGCATATATGAAGTGGAATCAGTTAAATAACAATAGTTCGTGAATGTGCCGCCCTATAGGAGAAGCTACTGAAAACTCTTAGAGTCACATGTCTCCTTATCTGAAACGATCAATTTCCTACATAGGGTGGCTAACAAAATAAATGTTTCGTTAAGGTTAAAATTTTCAAGGGGGAACCCTACGGGTTCTTGTGGCTGTCCCTTTAATCTAACAAAGATTAGATTAGAGCGAAACTCTTGGTTTAGGGAACACACTTCAGTGCACACAGTGTAAATACTCTTTGTGGGTGCTTGATTGTGTTTGCTAACATGGCATGAATAGCGTGCTTGGTGCTTCTCTGATGCTTATGTAGCATATGTAACATATTTAACTCTCCGCAAGTTATCATTTCATATCACATTCATATGTGTTAAGAAAGGGCGTGAGAGAGAGAGAGAGTGTGTAAAATTTTCTGTAGAGACTTTTTCTGTCTATTTTATGTGTCTAAAAGTTTTTGTTAAGCTGTTGTACCAGCTGTTAGTTGCCTTAGTTAAGTCTCTGCTTAGTTGCCTTCCACTTTTTACACTGTAAAGCTTTTATTAAAATTTTTGTACAGCAAGTGAGAGAAAACAAAACATTGAAGAGCAGAGCAGCCACGCAATGCATATAATTTTAAAACATTTTCACTTTAGTTTTAAAACCCAATGCAATGCCTGACATTATTTTAAATACAAAATTCAGTCGTGTTATAAACGTCTTACTGAGTGGTTGATTTCTTATCCATAAAATATAGAAAAAAATAATGAAAATAAAAAGGTTTTCTTGAAAATATAAATTAAACAAAATAACAAATTAAAACTAAATTAGATAAATCAGAAGCGTTCCTCCTCTCAAACGCAAAATAAATAAAAAACATTCCACAAACAATTTACAAAATAATCAATAATTAAATGATTGTTATATTAATAGCCAACAATATCCGTTTGAAAGTTATCTTGAAATCGTTGTTGTCGTCGTCTCAGTCTTAAATTTATAATATTTTTAAAACAATAGAAAAATAAATCGACTTTAATACAACAATAAGGACAACAACAACAGCATCTAATATTTATATAATTATGAAACAATAAAATTAATAACAAAGCAAAAGTTTTAAAAGTTGAATGAGTTGATTTGAAAAAAAGGAGAATAAAAAAAGGTTTTTAGCAAAATTCCTTTATTTAAAAGTAAGTGATTTTTATTAAATTATAAATGTTTTTTCACTTGAAATTGATTAAAAAATTAATTGAATAAAAAAGGTTATAAAAAATATTCAATTTTTATAATGCAATAAAAATTTATCCTTAAAGGATAGTTTTTTTTTTTTAAATTTTTTTTATAAAAATTTTATGTAATATATTTGAAGTTATCTTTTCATTACTGTGGCTGAGGCTTTTCTTATATTTACTAACAACAAAAAATTTACAACACATTCTCTTCCCATTGTATGAAGAATTATTGAAATTTTTCGAACGTCTTTTTCAAACATTTTTCAACCTGCTTTTAAGTAAATAATGTTCTAAATAGAAAATTCTCCTAAGTCATATATTTGGTTGAATTAATTGATTTTTAAATAACTGCCATGTGTACACCCTACACGAAAGTTTAAAACTATTAAACAGCTAAATGGAGTTTGAATATATTATACGAATCGTTTCAGAATCGCTTTCTGAATCGATTTAAACATGTCCTTCCGTCGGTAAACTTTTGTTGGTAAAAGGATTGATATTTTCTCGTAAAATTAAAATTTATATATAGCTTAAGTTCGTCTTCTAGGTGAGTTATATCTCTGGTGTAAGTTTATTTTGAAATTGTTCAAGAAATACGCAAAGAGTTCCGTACGTTACGCACAATTGTCCAATAAATTTTTTTACTTAGTGCACTATATTGTCTAAATTTTCTATAAACATTGGTTTAGGCTCTAAATAAAGCCTATTTTAGTGTAAAAGTTGAAACATTTCAATTACAATGCACTTTGAACTGAATTGGACCAATTTTTGAACCTCTCTCTCATTGTAGAAATGTTACATAAAGTAACTGTTGTCTGGTAATGACCTCTTTTTACTGATTCTATTAAACATATTTTGGGAGAAATTTTCATAACTGTATACCTGTATAAGTGGAGTTTCAGCGAATGGGTTGGAACAATTAAAATGTATTCACCTGTTATACTTTGCACCACTTTGACGAAGGTGTATATTATTCCTAAACGGCAAATAATCAAAATCTGAATCGATTTAACCCTGCCCATACGTCTGTCCAAGAAAATTTGTGCACAAGTTGCAGCATTTTTTGAAATATTTTAATGAAATGAACATGTCTTGTCAGAGTAAGGAACCCTATTGAAAAAATAAATATGCAATCTCTAGAATCCTGAAGAACTTCTCCAAAGTTTTCGAAAATAAATACACTTTAGATTCAATGTCAGACCCTGTTCGTGTTTTACGCTCAAAAACATTTCTGCCGAAAGGAAACAGCGTCTCTTGTAAATATTAAAGCTCACATTCTATTTTTTCAATCTTTGTTGTGGTAGTTGTTGTTGTTTTTTTCACTTCTTAGAATAACAACTACAAACCATTAGAAATGTATGCTAGTGAGAGAGAGAGAGAGTGAGAAAAGTGAGGGTTCATTAAACTCTCCAAGAGTTAATTTGCTTAATGTTAACAAATAATTTAGCTGTTGCAGCTAGAAAAAAAGTTTACGACTTCATCTCTCGCAATAAAACATAATGTAACGTAAATGGATGGGAAGAAAATGAAGGAAATAGAAAATAATGAAACATAGCAAAAGAAATGATGAAAAATGAAATATTTGCAAGCAAAATAAACATTTTCATAGATAGACGAAGAGAAAGAAAAGAAAAATATTACAAAATACACGTGTACAGACATACGAAGGAGTACAAAAATGGGCATGGAAAATGTTTTTCAAGGTTTCGCAACACAACTAGCACAACAACAACAACAACAACAACTGCAATAACTTATAAATAAAGTGAAATTATGAAAAAAGTAGCGAGCATTGCTCAGATTATTTTCATATGTTTCAAGTTGTGTTTTACAAATCCAAGTGATGTAGAATGTATTCTGGAATATATAAAACGCAAAGAGTGCAAAAAGGACAGACGGACATATTTAAACACAATCTTATGTTCGAAAATAAACTGGGGCAACAATTGCGATTTTTGTAAACAATTTGCTGGGTAATTTCCTACAAGTGCGCCAGGCAAAAAAAAAAAAAAATTTGTTCATTTTTATAAAATTCAAAAAAGGACATTTCTGGTTCTCCAGTGTATATAGTATATATATAAAAGTTACGAATGGCAATGCCATCTAATCATAGACTAACTATGTGGGCAAATGATTCTCCTTTATACCCCGTAAGTCCTTCGTAACACCACACTGCCAGCGTAGTAGTTGTGAGACGCTATTATTCGTGTTTCTTAAGCTTCATATAAAACACTTACACTTCACTTAATATTTCATATCACATATCACGTACAACACGTTGCGGTTTCTAATAAGGTTTTTTATTTTTTTTTTATCACAAAACCTGAAAATGGCAGAAGCTTGCAAAGTGTTATAAACAGTGGTGTGATGATTATGATGATAAATTATATTTGGCGTTAAATGTTATTTAGAACGTAAAAAACATAAAGAGAAAATTGTTGTTATTGTTGTTGTTAAAGTTCACAATTAAACATGTTTATACTGCACGCACTATTTCACCACACTTTACATATCAACTACTCAACAACGGGAAAATGTTACAACAATAAACTTATGCTCCATTGTAAGCAAAGAAAACCATTTAATTTGGCTAGGAACATAACTTATATACCATTTTTATCTACAAATAGTGGGCGTGACAGGGCGTGTATGCATAGTAGTATCAAATTTTAAATCGAGTTTTGCGCTAGGTATGGTTTTTTATAAATTATAAGCGTGTCTGTTATCCGATCACGCCCATTTTTAGCATATCGATGAAGATAATGTTTATAAATAAACAGACCAAGTTTCATGTTCATATTTTAATTATTGTGGCAGATATAGAGATTGTTGTCGATTGTGGGCGTGGCTTTTTTTTTTACCGATTTTACCCATAGCTATCTGCATGCAAAAACTAAAAGTGTCCGTATAATATTTTAGAATTTAATATTTTGTCAAAATTTGCGATCGTGAAAGTGCTAACAACAGATAGATGTACAGACGGACGTGTCTAGATTGACTCTAGATTGATGCTTTTCAAAAATATATATAATTTGTAGTGTCTCTGTTGCAAACGGCATAAGAAACTAAGTATACCACCCACCCTTTGCATTTTATGTAAAGGATATAAAAACAGACTACAATTTATACTTAAATACGTGCTAAGGGCAAATAAAAATATTGTAAGGGTGTGATACGAGAATAGTCATTTGTTTTTATAGTTGCTGTCCTCATTACTAATGCACATGCGTTTCTCTCACTTGTTTTTTTTTAACATAGAAGCTTTACGTCCCCTGTTTTACTATCACTTACTCATTTATATGGAATTTTATAAAAGGTTTGTATGACTAATCAGCTTGATTAAATTTTAATAAAATACATACATACACACACAATGGGTGTATACTTATTATTATAAATTATTTATATATATATATGTGTGTGTGTGTGTGTGAATCGTGCTGAGTTGAGCACTCTGGTTATGAAACTACAGACGACCTACATTTTTAAAATTCAAGGATTTATACTATTGTACCCAATATAAACGTGTGAATGTATGCAGTAAAGCGACAACAACAATAATAACAACAGCACTACATACATAGGTTACTGCAGCAGGAAAGCTTTTTCGTATGCGGACAATACATAAACGTATACAGTTAACATCATTTATGTGTGTGAGTTATAACGGTTGGCGAGTTCACGTATATAGGTTGAGGACCTTTCATATCTATGATTAAGTATCGTTTCTTTTCAAGTAAAATTTTAATTTATTTTCAGTTGCATTGGAAATGCTTTCGATGGACAGACCGACAGATAAACTATGAAGTTTTTGATTTCAGATTCGATTGATTTTTATGTTTTGTAGAATATTAAATTAATTTCGTATTCACAAAAGGATCTCTCATTCTTTTTGTTCTCTTATACCAAAATTCTCCTTTTACCCCTCACCCATATACCAAGCATATACCAACATGTACAAAGACTGAAAAATATGAAAACCAAAAAACAATACTTTGCCACAAAAAAAAAGCAAAACGCAAAAATTTAGGGTAACTTAAGAATACACGCTATGTACATGCATAAATATTTAGTATGCATATGACGGGTCTTCTTCAGTTATTCAGTTGCATATATACACATCTATATTTCTGTAGGTCAGCGGTCGCCAATTAGAATTTTGTTATCTGGCTACGTTCTATTACAAGTCGGGCTCTGTACCATGTAGAGATTTTTATGCTCTCCACAGAAGATGGCGGGTGTACTAAGTTTTACATTTTATTTGCTACACCCAGAAGAAAGCATCAGAGTCCCTACAAAAGTGAATTGCGTGCGTACTTCTGTTGTTGGCATTAACGCTTTTGTAATTTTAAAGATATTTAGCTGAAATTTTACCCTCATACACTTCTAGTTTCTGCAGGCAAATCGATCAAGAGCCACGCCCACAATCCAAATAATCGATTTGCCATAAAAATTACGCCATCCATCAATACTGTCAGAAATGGGTGTGATTCGATAACGGACAGGCCTGATATTAAGAAAGAAAGCATTCAACGTAAAACTCTACTTGGAACTTAATATGCAATACATACACTACTAAAGGCTGTAATCATGTACCTGCCACGCCCACTGTTTGTAGATGTGGAAGATATATAACTTTTGACTTAAATTTAAATTGGTTTTTATACCCTGCACCACTTGTGGGCGTGTTTGATTTGATACATTTTGTCTAAATTAAATAGAAATGGTAAAATTCACGATTGTTGTTGTTACTTGTGCTTTGTTTTTGTTAAAGAAGAGCACTAAATGATTTTATGGACTTGAAACTATACGTGGCCCTGAAGCCACAGTTTGTGAATCGCTTCTGCTGTAGGTAAACATATAATGAAACGTTTGTTGTTTATCAGCAGTTGGTTGTTGTATACTCATCACCATCGCCACTACCACCATCAACTGCCATAACATCAGTGTTTGTTGTCGTTTCGAGTATTCTTACTGTTGGGTTTTACAGTGTGTATATTTATAACTTATAAGTATGGTTTAGATAAATATTTGGCATGTGCACAAAAGTAGGTCAGCCAAATATATGTATAACAATACATGTGTATGTATAGCCGTGTGCATATAAGCATTTATTCGCATTAATTTTATATTAAAAATTAGGGTAAAAAAACATATAAAGAAGTGTTTGCATAATTATATGGCGTTTGTATATATTTTTATACCCTACACACAAGATGGCGGGTATGCTAAGTTTGTCATTCCATTTGCAACAAATAGAAGGAGGCATCAGAGACCCTATAAAGTACCATTTAAAAAACACAAAATACGTTAAGGGCCACTTCTACAATCGACAAATATTTATCTACAAGCTACAAAAATTAAGCTACAAAGTCAGATTTTAGTACAAATACGAGCAGATATGCTCACACTTTATAAAAACACTATACTTACGCAATACCCAAGTATATGCCACGCCCACTATGCACAAAATGGTGGAGATCATTTGAGATTTAGTCTAAGCTCATTCACTCGTTTATTTTTGACTTTAATCTACAAAACACATTATCGTACAACAACACTGGCTGCCTCTCATTAAGCTCATTAAGTACTTTAACATTCACTTACATTTTTTATCTCTCTTGTACATAAATCAATCAAATTCATATCATTCGCAGTAACAACAATGACAACAACAACAACAACAACAACAATAATAATAATAATGTCTGGAATGTTTTATAAATAAATATAAAATTATTTAAAGAAAAATGTTAACTGGGCGATAATTTTTTAGTCTGCACGCAAACACATACACCCGCTTACATGTACACAACACGTACACGTATCTTAAAAAGTTATCATTAATAAGAAAGACATTGCGAATTATGAAGAGAGGCGCGCGGAATGTTAAGGTTACCCCACATAGACGCACAGACAGCCATAATAATTTAACCAGATACACACTGCGGCCTTGACTGCTGTTGTCATACAACTTGTATAGCTTGCACTTGCTATCTTAATTAATGTGACATTTTAGTCGGGTGCATATTTAAAAACAGAAAAAAGGAAAAAAAAAAAATAAAACATTTAAATTATATTTTATTTTATTTTATTTTGCTGACCAGCAGCCGAGCCAGTCGGGCTGGGCCGGCTTGTTGCTGAGTGTTGATATTTCTATTTTCTATGTTTTTCTTTTCTGTTTCGTCTTTTTGCTATTCTTTCAAACAATTTTGTGAACTTTGTACTGTGTGGGCACATCGTTTACTAGTGATAAGAAGTCACACTTATTCTATGCGGGCGAATATTGATTGAAAACTATGAGATGCCGAGAGAGATGTTTGTTAGGTGGTTATTAGTTGTTTGTTCATGTATAACGGGGGAGAGAGAGAGAGAGAGAGAGAGAGAGAGTAAGAAAAAGATTTGTCTGACTATAAAATATAAAGGTTTCGGATGCCTTTTTATGACGTCTGTCTGTCCCTTTGTGATAAACATTCCTGCGCTCATAAAATTTAATTCAAAACTAGCAACAAATTTAGTAGTCTCCCGTTTATTGACAAATCTGGTCAAGTGAAGTAAAATATCCTTTTCGATCGCTCGAAAACTAAAAGAGATGAAAATTTTTAAAAATGACAGTCATGCCCAGAGTTAGTAAAAACTTATCTTAAATTTTATATTTATATTTATATTTATATTTATATTTATATTTATATTTAATTTATATTTATATTTATATTTATATATTTCAAATTTTTTTTATTGATTTTCGTTAGAAAAATTAACAATTTTTTACTTTATTAAAATTTCTTCCAATATTTTGTCTGTCCTTTGCTTCATCTTTATTCAGCTGCTCCCAATTTCAAATCATATTAATATCACGTGTTCGGGAAAATTGTTCCTGTACTTCGTTCAAGGTTAACTAAGGCACCGTTCGAATGTAGGAGTAGGAGGAAGTATGTGCATGTTTCCATTACATTTACATTTATATCAGTTTATAAAATGATTTTGCAAACATAAGCTTATCAGTACAGAGAAAGTAAAAATGCTATTAAGCAAAAACGTTAAAGAAAAAAAAAAAAAAAAAATTTATGTAAACACGTATGAAAGACTGCGAAAGAAAAATGTCTAGACTTAGTGAACGTGATTAAACCCCCACATAATATACTCCAGACAGAAAAAACAAAAAAAGCAAAAAAACAGCTAAAAAATGTTTCACTTTATTGTAATACAATAAAAACATACACACACACACACACATACGCAGGGTGGAAGAGTATTGTTGGTTTGATGTGGTGTGAAATATATTTCACAATTTTACATGATTCAGTTATCTTATCTAACTGCTGCGTATTTACCAAGTAGACGAGACGACAGGTTTTCATTGCGTTTTACGGAAATGTTGTCACTTTGTTGTTTCATAATGCGTAGTAGACACCAGAAGGGACATGTGTGGCTTATTGTGCTAATAAATATTATAAATTGTTGTTGTTTTTTTATTAGCAAATAATAAATTGTATAAAATTTTTATTGTTAATTAATATGCGTAAAAAGTAGCAGACGCTCGGAAAAAAACGGTGTTGATTTGTTCACATTTGTTCAGGTGAACAAACAAAAGATTATTAACGTGGTAAACAGTTAGTTAATAACCAACAATTAATTAGGTATTGATGACAATTTGTAATCATTACATACTAAATCATATTACATAATAAAAGCCGCGTCCTTTCAATACCAATATTGGCTAAAACTTTGCCACGGGGGCTCAAATCCCACTGAGGAAAAAAGTGCAAGAGTTTTTTTTTTAGCTTGGAGCAATTTGAACTTCAATACAATTCATTGTTAAATTTCATTAAAATATTAAAAATAACTTCGATCTACAGCTTGAATACAAATTTACATGAACAGATGAAAAAATTTAGAAAATCATAGAAATGGTTCTAAAGACAACAATCTCTCTAAAGCGAAAGGTTGTTGGTTTGACCTCAAAGAACTGAAGCCTGCAGTGTGTTTTTTATCAAATTCTACCTTTAAGGGGCACAAACATGATTTGTAAGATTACAGACGTTTTAGAGAAACATGGAACAGAAACAGAACAGCTTTAAATATCGTTGTTATTGTAGTCTCTAAACGAACCAAATACATACGAACGGAATTCAATTGAAATTGACTACTTATGCAAAATTCTTCACCTCTTCAAAGGAATAAATTGAAGGTACAAAACATATGAATAAATTCTTGGAAGAAGAAAAATATTCCAAGGCGAACTATTTACAGCAGGTGTACAAAAACTTGTGCATAAATAAAGAAAAAAAAAACCCCGAGAAGCGGCTTAAAACAAACAGAAAACATTGTACACACACACATAGACATATACATGAACACGGACACAGTCATAGACACAGGTAATTAAATCCATTTAAATATATTTTTCATACATACGAGAACAATAAAAAGTGATTTCAAAGCGGTAGCAACAGACAGCTTCAGCAAAAATGCAAAATAGAAAAAAAAATGCAAATTAATGCGGACAGACTGACATATACAGACACAAATACTTGTACTAATAAGTTTACAGATATTTATAAACAGTTTTAAAAACAGACAGCAATTAAACAAAACTCAACCGTAACAAACAAACAAACAGTGAGAGCATGAAGGGTGACAACAGCACAGAGAGCCAGAGAGATATAGTGAAGTGTCGTACAATAATAATAATACGAGTTAATTACAATAATAACAACAATAATAAAAATAATAGGTTATTCAAATAATAATAATAATAATAACAATAATCATTGTACAAAAAACAAAAAATTCGTGCAGGTTGTTGTAACATTAATTATTGTAGGGAAATAAATTCGATTGTATACGCCAAGGGAGAGGGTGAGAACGAGAGAAGAGAGAGAGAGACAATTATTTTAAATAAAAAAAGCCAGCGCAATATTCCACATACGCAACAGACACTACAAATGCCGACGCATACAAACAGGCAGGCTAGCCAGTCAGAAAGATAGACACACACAGACAATTATGTCATAATGGCTAGACACGACGTCATTTTCATTTGCTTTGTTGTTTGTTATCTTTTTCCCTCTTCTTCTTCTTCTTCTGTTTTCGTGTGCTTTGTAATAATTTTGGTTTGTTTGTTTGTTTTTGTTTTTGTTTTCAATACGAAAAAATTTCGTTCAAAATTAAATACTTGTGAACGCGTACAATAAAATAACACAGTAAACAAAAACAAACATTTCTATTCAAACACACACGCACACAAACGCAATTATCACAGTTTACGAAATTTTTTGGTGAAAAAGCATAAAATGAAAGCAGACAGTTGGACGGACGGACAGACAGAACAGCCACTTATTATACATTTTATACTGTACACCACTATTATTCACAGGGGATACTTTCATACATACTCGTATTTAGTGAGGTGTTTATACCCTACACCAATGCCATCGCCACCACTTGTAAAGCAGAGGATGTAGAGATGTTGGAGACATTTTTTGTAATTCTAAATGTTTAAGTTGGATTAAATTTTATGTATCCTGCTTACGTTCCTGATTACGCTCCCTATAATTTTTGTATTACGTATCAACGAACAGGTCGAATTATGAACAAATAAGATTTTTTTGTAAATTATGGTCACGTCTATACGTTTTTGTAGCTCCAGAAGATTTTTGTTGATTATGGGTGTGGTGCTTGTTCATTTTTCTTTAATTTAAATAGGATTTTATATAAAGTTACGTTGGTTATATTTAAAGAAAATTTCAATTCAAATTTACGGCTGTGAGCATACAACGCCTATACCTGGACGCACGGACAGATTTACATTGAAACAGATTTTAATGTTTATGTAGGATGCGTACCGCCTTTTTCCAAATGAATTTAGTATATATAGCTTTTTCTATAATGTGAAACGTATAAAAATAACACTTAGTACACAATAATCATCTAGTGTGAGGGGGAAAGCGTTAAACTTGTACACATTTTATGAAGCAATTATTTGTTGTAATGTAAAGAGACATTAATTTGTATGTGTTTTCATATTTTTTTTTTTTTGTTATTGTTAAAGCACAACAACGATAATAATAATAATAAATAAATAATAAATTTAACCATGAGTCAACAGAAGAGGTCAGCGACTGAGCTGTACAAAAAAAATATACAAATGTGTGTAGACGTACGGACATATTGCATGTGTGTCAAAGAAAAAACAATTTCAAAATTTATTTTATTGTAGCACACATTCCAATACAATGTGTATGCAAGCAACAACAACAGCAACAACTATAATAATAATAATAATAATAATAATGAGAGAAATGTAAACAGTCTGCCGAAATATATAAATAAACAATACAAAGAACAACAATAATAACAGCAGACTATAAAATACTTAAAACATTACATTTCTTTTTATAACCACCATCACATATGGGGGTATATATGGCTTTGTTAAAACGTTTGCAACGCTTAAAAAAAAGCATTAGAGACATCATACTGAGTCGCTAGATTGATCATGTCTGCCTGTCCGTCTGTCCTTGTGTATGTATTTTGGGATAATTATCCTCCTGATCGCAAAACTTGACATATCGATTTCAAACTTGGCCAGAGTATTGAAAATAGTTGAAATTAAGCAAAAAAACGAAATAAATTTTCCGAATTACTTATAAAGTGCAACAGATATAATCCTCGGGAAGCTTTGGCGTTTCAATGGTGGATATTTAAGATATGTTTTCACCTAATTATAGTTTTTTTCCTTGTTATAAGTTTATACATATTCGTTTGCCGGTATTTTGTACGCAACAATATATAAATTGCATTATAAGGAGAGCAGCTAAGGGATGAAAAGAGTTGGGCGAGCATACATAATAGAAAGTTTTTTAAAGTTGACAATTATTCTAACCATCAAGAGGGATTGGCGTGACTTTGCTTTTATACAAAGTTTTTTCTTTTTCATCCAGCGTCGAAGACCCTACAATGAATAAATATTCGTAGCATGAGAAACTGAGTCGATCTAGACAGATTGCTATTTAAAATAGATAAAATCAGTCATAAGCCACGCCCACAATCAATAAAAAATCTCTAAAACTGGGACAAACGTTGACCTTTGAACTTGAAATTTGATGCACATATTTATAGTTATCGCAAAAATGCCAAAAATGGGCATGATCGGATTTCAGACACGCCCACAATTTACAAAAAAAAACACATTCAGCATAAGACCACCATAAGATTTGTCCTAAGCCGAATTTAGTTTTCTTCTTCTCATTAGTTTCATTTTCATTTTGTTTATCGGCAGCGAAATGTCGGCTTCTTTTAAAGAGTTTTATGTCTGAAGTCAGATTCTATTACACGTGTTCATACAATTGGTTTAGATTTGCAAAATTAACTTTTCTCTCTGATCATTGTTTTGTTTTTTGTATGATGTAGCGTTATTTTTTGTTTTGTTTTTATTGTTCTGTATGCAACATTTATTGCTATTGCAGTAGTTGTCGCCGCTGTCGTCGTTGTTGCATTTTTATTGCTTTGCCGTTTATTTTATTTTTTTTTTTTCCCAAGTCTCTGTTATGCACATACATACAAAACATATTAAAACGGTCAATGACTCCTTGACCTCGTTGTACAATAACGACACATGTATAAGTTTTGCTATGGCTAGTTATTGGAGCAGGGTTATACGTATATTCCCTTAAAAAAAATTACATTTGTAAATAAATTGTAATTTATTTGTAACAAATTAAAGCTGTTTAAAGTATAATTTTCAGTTAATGAAATTTTGTAACGTTTCTGAAACTTCTCAATTTAGTTTTATGATATTCGTAAATGTAATTAAAACATAAAGATATTAAATACTTTCCACATCTATTTATAATATGTGGGTGTGGCAAATACCTAAGTGCGGCATTTAATAGTGTATGCTGTTACGAGAGTTCACCATATGCGTCAAATTTTACACAAAAGAGATTTTTTGTAAATTGTGGGCGTGTCTTTTTCAGAACTCCTCCCATTTTTGACAGCAAGTTGTAAGAATTTGAAATATTTATACGCAAACTTACCCAAAAAATTCAATTTTTCTGGTTAATATATAGATTTTAGTCGATTATGGGCATGGTTCTCAGCAGATTTTGATTCATTTCTATTGAAATGTACATACTTAGCTCAATATCTTAAAATGTACGACCGTGAGCAGTTCAACGAAGAGACAGATGCACGGACGGACCCAGATTTAGATGACAGTTAAGAATATATGCTTTGAAAAGGAGACGTGACGCCTCCTACTGATAATTGCATCTAAATGGACAAACTTAATATCGTCCCCACCTTATTGTGTATCATACCATCTACTTAACCTGAAATCCTTGTTTACCGCTTCACCACTAAAGTGTTGTTTACTGATTTATATCGTACGTAAAATAAAAAAAAAAAAAACAAATAAATAAATGTTTACAAGATAAGTCAATGTGAAAAGAATTTTTAAACAAAGTAATATTTTAGTGTATTTATACAAAAAGGCGTCTAGACTAGATAGCAGACACAAACAAAATTAAAAAATTGAAAAAAACAAAAAAAAACATAAAATAAGGTAAAAATAATAAAAAGAAATGAAAAATAGCGACGACAGCAACAGCAACAGCAATAACAACATTAACAGCATTAAACGCTTTAATCGAGAAACTGAATAAACGCATTTACTCGATTATAAATAAATATTCTACAATAGTTTATGAAGGCAAAAATAGATAATGGTCAACAATAGTAACAACAACAACAACAACAACAACAACAACATATTTTTATAAGCACTTAATATTTGTTGCTTAAAATAATAATTTATTATTATTACGTTAAGTGAGCAAATCCAAACATTATGTATGATTAATGATAATTATTTTGAAAACAGCTCAAGTCCATTTTCGTTATACTCTGACTTAACTATTTCAATAAAATTTTTTAAAATTGCGCAAAAGTTTACTTATGTACGTGATTTATATACAATAATTATATATAACGGTACATATTTAAACATAAAATACAAGATATATGATATGTTGCCCTGAGGCCGATATCGATGCCATTCAAATGCATCAGCAAGGACAAACATATTTGTTTAGAGCAGCTTATAATATATATGTATGTGTGTCAATGCAATCGATGATAACGCACCTAAACTCAAATCAATCGGTCGGTTAAACGGTTATGTAGTTAAAACAATTACACCAAAAAAAACGTCTATCTGATCTGACAAGGTCGTTCATTATATACTTGAACAACAACATAAATTCGAAAAACCTTTTATTTTTTTTTTTTTGTATGAATTTACGGTGCATTTTGTATACAGCGTGAAAAAAGGTGGAAGTTCTTGACATGTTTCAAAAAAAAACTTCAAATATAAAAGTTGTTGGATTGGAACAGTGGATCTTGATCTCAATGTTCCCTCTTGTAACCTGAACACTTTCTTTTGAAAAATTTACTCAATAAATTTTTTAACTTTTTTCTCACCCTGTATCATCACACAACATCAATCACCTTGATTGTCTTAATTCAACTTTTTACTGACAATTGCAAATTTGTTGATTTTTCTTGTTAGTGCCAAAATAACCGAACCTTTATGGAATTTTTCTTCTTCTTTTATTTATTATTATTATTTTGTTTTTTTGCTACCGTTAAAATAGAAATATGTTTGTATTCGTATGTGTGGTATTATGTAGTCGGTGTCATATAGAAATGTTAATACAGCGAAAAATCATGTTAAAAATTGTATAACAATCAATTAAGTGAATGCTCACAGACAACTAAATAAACATAAATAACAACAAAACATATATTTGTACAATACTACAAACAATGATGACAAGTTTTGTTAAGCTTAATTTGATTTAGTAATAAGTGTTTAAAGTCTCTCTCAATTTGCACCTCTGTCTCTCTTCTCATTATTAATAATTAACGAAAATTTTATTTTATTTCAAAGTTCATTATATTCTAATAATAACAAAACAAACAAGTTAAAATGCAATATTTGGTATACCTTACCTTTGGATGATTATATTTGCATAATTTTCAAAATGGCGACCACAAGAATGAAGGTGAACTTGCTTGGCTTATAACTAGAAAACTACTGCTCCGATTTTGGTCAATTTTTTTGCAAACATTTAGAAATTTCTGCAGCTTTTTGGAGATTATCAATTGAGGGGCGTGGCACTGCTCATTTGCTTAAAAATGACTTTTTTAAATAATACATTTTGTTTATTCAGTAAGTGGGCGGTGCCACGCCCATATTATATACATCATATAAAAGCTATTGTAATTTACAAGTTTACACAAAAAGTTTGAACAAAATCCGTTCAGGCGTTTCTGAGTTATAGCACTTTAAAAAATATGATTGATTAAGATTCACTCTCTGAATGATTCTGAGCGCCTGGTGTTTTTTCTCACAATTTTGTTATTTTTTGTGATTTTCAAAATGGCGACCACAAGAATGAAGGTGAACTTACTTGGCTTATAACTAGAAAACTACTGCTCCGATTTTGGTCAAATTTTTTGCAAACATTTGGAAATTTAATGGGCATGGCACCGTCTATTTTATTTGAAAAATAACCTTTTTTCAAATACCAGTTTTAATTAACTAAATTAATAGTGCCACGCCCATATAACAAAATTCATTTGAAAGCTGATTTACTTTACAAGTCTTTAATGGTGGATTAGGGTACCTTTTATGTAGAGAATGTAAAAATCTTGAAATGTATAATCGTCTTACTAGGTTTTTTTTTACGGAATTTCCGACTTAGGTGTAAATAGTATTAACATTAACAAATGAAATTTATTGCCCAGCTATAGAAAAATATTGCAATAGAAGGAAACTTGAAAGCTAGACTTTGTAAGAAATATAAATATTTTCTAAAGTACCTTCTTAAGTACGTCTAATGTTATCAAGTGTTTATACAAAATAATTAACATCTCCTTCTACTCGTATCCTTTACTTTACCAAGTATTTTTATAACAACATTTGATAAAGCGTCATTTGTCACATATTTCAAGATTCTTATCATCCGGAAAATATAAAAAAATTATTGTCCAATGGTGGGGTTTTTTTTTTAAGTTTTCCTATCAACTAAAAATGTGTAAAAAAGAAGTATATGCACAACGTCAACAGTGGCAACATTGTGTCTACTGTTTACTGCCAGTCGGTCGGTTATCAGTGGGCTTGTAAAGTTATATTATCACAACATTGTTGTTGGGGCTCTCTTCTGGGTTGTAAAAAACTGTTATTTTAATGTTTTATTAAGCTTTTAGATACCACCTGTGAGCTGCAGGCTAAATTGCTTTTATGAGAATACTTGTGATACTAATCGAATGGGTGGTAAAGATAAAGCTTACATTTTATTATTTCTAATGATCTATAATATAATTCCAATTAAACTTGTCACACCACCCAACCTGCCCGGTTTTGCCATTCCAAATAACTTGACGTTGACTTTGAAGAGGTTACAATGAAACAGCTAATAGTGCCCAAGTTAAGGCATAAGACTTTAGAAGAAATATATAGTGAAGCTCTTAAGGTTCCAAACTGAATTCTCTCTTATTAGGGCATCTAATAATCGCCTCAAACCTCTCCTACAGACATTCATTCTTTCTAATATTTCATTTTTATTAATTTATTGTGGGCGCACATTCACACATATTATTTTATATTTCATTAAATAGTTCGTTCTTATCTCCCTCTCTCTACAATTTTTTTCTTGCAACTTTTCTAGATCTGCTGCTCTGTTGATATCAGTTCTGGTCTGTGTTTTAAGCGGCTAGTGTATTCAGCAACTTTTCAAAATTTATAAATTATTTGCAAACAAACTTATCATCATTTCCATGGGTGAGAACTGGATTAGTTAGTAAGGAATCAAATACAAAAAAAAAAAAAGCAAGCAGAATAACAGCCGACATTATTGTGATAATTGCTGGGGCAACGATCTTAAGTGCTGCTTTAACAGGAGCTTTGGCTCTGGGCGTTCAATTATCACCAGATCAAGATCAAACAATTTCTAACGGTGGGCCGGAACATTCCACATCCGTAAGTATAATTATAAAAAAAAAAAACATCAATGGAAATTCTGAAACTGAAACTGATCCTTCGTAGCTTGTGGGCGTGGCCTGCCTGCAGAAACTGAATAGTTTCGTACAAAATTTCAGCGTAGCATCTGCCAGTGCCAATAATGGACAGACTTACGACGGACATGGCTAAAAGATAAGCATTTTAAGCTTTGTGAGAGTTTAAAAATATTGTAATCGCTCCAATATTTATAAAATATGGCTTAAACTGCTCATAGAATTTTAGATTAGGTTTCAGGTGATTTTATGCCTCTCTCTCGATTCTTTTGAATTGTTGTTTTTATGCAATATCTTCGTCATCATTTCTTTTTTGTCCGTAATTTGATCATTGTGTTTGTACGAGTTCGTACATATGTTCCATATACGAATATAAATTGGCTTCACTCACAACGCACTCTTGTTATATATTTTCTTTTGCACCAACATAGACATCGACACTGACACACCCGAAAAAAAAAAAAAAATTCATTTAAAAGAAAAATAGGTTACATAATGTTTACTCAAGCATAACATTAATTGATATTAACCTCGTTTTACAGTTGCTATTGTTATTATTGTTGTTGTTTGGATTTTAGTTGAATTTATTTTTGTACATGAACGTAAAAAAAATTGTTGAAATTCTTTCGTTTTTCGTTAAGCTGTGTGTGAAATGGAATTATAAAAAATAAAACACTACCATAACAACAACAAGAATAACGGTTACGGTTATCGTTGTAGCCAAATATCATATGCTCAAAAACGTTTCAAGTTTCTAGAAAAGATGAGAACATAAATAAACAAAAAGAAGAGAACTTTGGACACAAACATAAACATAAACTTAAACTTAAATATAAACATGCACTTTCAGACATACTCGTACCTATATATAGGCAGGTAGGAAATATTTTTGTTGTTGTCGTATTTACAACTATGAAGCTTAGATTACAATATTTTTTTGCTGTCATCACATCTGCTACCTTAGCCTTATGACGATGTTGTTACTCACCGCCATCACACAAATACAAATCTAAATATATTTGTGTATATGCATTTCGTTCAAATATTTTGCTTCCGTACTGTGCATTTCTATTACCTTATTCATTATTTTACAAAAAATAAACGGATTATTGAGTATTTTTACAATATCTTGAGTTAGTACAGTTATGGCTTTTTAGGCAAGTTAAAATTAGTAGGGTTCTACCCTACACATAAGATGAGAGGTATATTAAGCTTTGTCATTTCATTTGCAACACCCAGAAGGAGGCGTCAGAGACACTACAAAAGGGTAGGAGGGTATTTAAGATTTCGCTTAAGCCAACTTTAGTTGTCTTACTTGTTTTTATTAATTCCTTTTTCGGTCAAATGCCAACTAAAGCAAATATGTATTTGTACGTATTCTTTAAATCACAACTAAGCCATCAAAAAAACCGAAAACAACAACAATAATAATAATAATAATAATAACTATGCAACCGAATCTGTCTCAATAGCCAATATAGAAATATTTCGTTTGCATATGAGTACATGTGAAAAACACAAAAAAAAAACAAGATAGAGAAGTTCGGTTAAGACCGAAGCTTAAATACCCTCCACCTTTTATAATCCTCTAAAAAATAAGTTCCTATTGCCATATTTATGTATATCAATCACGCCCATTTTTGGCACAGTGTTAGATAACGGTACCACTTATATATATATATACTAAATTTCAACTTGATAGGCTTAGTATTGTGCGATATATAATTTTTTAAAGATACAATTTTTTCGAGGTATGTTGAGATTTTCATTTATTGTGGGCGTGTCTCTTAACCGATTTTGCCCAATTTCAATACGAAACAGCAAAATTAAACTAAGAATAAGTGTGCCAAGTTTCAATTTGATATCTTAAAAATTACGACCGTGAGAGTGCCAACAACAGACGGACGCACGGACACACGGATGGACATGTCTCCAATTTTCTCTTTTCATGCTGATTAAGAACATATATGGTTTGTGGGATCTCCGAGGCTTCCTTCGATGTGTTGTAAACGGATGATCAAAATGAATATACCCTCTTCCCTAATATATGGAGGGTATAATAAACATTAAACAAATAAATAAAAGATTATAACAACAACAAACAAAAAAAAACTACAATATGTTTTGTTACACAATAATACATAACACATGTCCAAAGTAAACATACTTTGGTGTGTAAGTACGTAAGTGGTGTATGGGCGTTTGCATCAGATTATAAAAATAGAATGGAATAAATGAATGTTTACATAGGCAAGCAGATGGGCAGACGGACAGACGGACATAGATGTAGTTGTGGATGGATAGATGGATGGCTGTCTGTCTGTCTGCATGCATAGACGGATAGATAATAAAAATGTTTCAAAATATTCTTTAATGTTTTTGTTTTTGTTTTGTTTTTAGTTTTATCTAAACACATACATACATGCATACATACGGGCATATGTTGCTACCAATAAATTTTCACGTCATTTTTGTCCGACTGTGTCGGTTAAAGAAGGTGATAAAAACTTGAACAAATATTATAACATAAGAGGCGACATGCAAAATACTGTTGTTGTTGTTGTTGTTGTTGTATTCTTCTTCTTCCGGTTACATTTGCTGCTTCAAGGAAAAGCTTAAATATTTAACTGTTTACTGCAAAGCTTTTTTTTTTATGTGTGCGTGTGTGTGTTGTTTAAGGAAGAGAATTCACACAGGCACTAACTAACTAACACAGTAACATAAATATAAATACGTGCCCATGACTGTGTCAACTATAATAATGATAATAACGGTAATGGTGATAGGAACGATGACACAAAACAGTTTAATGCTTGTTATGTTGAAAAAGAATGTGTTTATGTATGTAGATAATCTGAGCATTGTGTTGTGTGCGTAATGTGCGCGTATTTAAAATATTTTTTATTAAAACTATGTGATGCATGCATTGCAGAGAAACATGTAACAAAAGGCATGAAATGAATTTGGTTTTGGTCACATTTTTATGTAGCCTTCTTGTATGTACAATATAAAAAAGTGGGCGTGGCAGGTATTTGATTACGCTTTAGTAGTGTATGTAAGATGTATAAACTTGTAAAGCGAACTTTCCACCAAAAAAGGTTTTTTGTAAATTGTGGGCGTGCCTATTGATCAGTCACGCTAATTCTTGGCAATTATAAGGTAATTATGTGTAATATACAGTTAAATTTTTGTAGCACAAAGATAGATATTAGTTCGATTGTGGACGTGGCTCTGAACTGATAGCAACAAACTTAGTATATCTCCTGTCTTATGTTCTTGTAAACATAAGCATTAAATTTAATTAACAATAATTTAAAGTTTATTTTAGTTTCGTTTTACACATATTTGTCATACACTACTGAACGCCCCCCCATTGATTAAATTCAATTTCAATTAATACAAACACAGCAACGTTGATACTATACATATACAAAAAAAAAAAAAAAAATTAGTCTGGTTGGCTTTGTGTTTTTGTTTTTTGGCGATTATTCAGACATGTTTACGTAGCAATGACGTTAAGTCTCATTGTCATCATCAGGTGTATGTATCAAGGCAAGTTGTATTTCGGTGTCTCCATCTCTCTCTCTCTCTCTCTCTCTTTATATATAAAATGTTTTCTTGTCTATGATTTTATAATGAATTTTTTGGCTTACGTAGGTAAAAACGTACATCTCTTGTGTACCGAATAAAGTTTATAGCAGCTAGCTGCCAATTATGTAAATGAGCCAGAAAAACTGTTATAAATTTAGTGTGGTATTAGACTATAATGTCAAAATGGACAAAATGGTTGTGAAGACACCTACAAATCAACACAATTGAGTCTTCTTTATTATATTTTCTATGCCTTTGTAAAATTTTCATTTCTTTACATACCTCTGCCGGAATAGTTGCTCTAATAAAAATACTTTTATTTTCGTTTAAAATTGCACCTATTGCACATTTGAAAAAATTTATTTGAAAATAAATTTCATTTTAATATTTTCCAATTGGTTTGGTATATTTTTTTATATGAAGAACAAAATTTGTCCTTCCGTCCGTCTTGATGACCGACTATAACATTTTCACTTGTTTCAATTAAAAAAAAAAAACATTGTTCAAGTTTAATTTTTTCAACCGAGAGCATGTTAACGAAGCCAAATAGTCAGACATGTTTCGATCAGCTCAGATCTAGAATATATATATTTTATAGTGTTATTCTTCAAAATATTAGGTGGTTGTGATTGCAGCTTAAAAAGTTTTTCGTCCATTGATTTCAAATAAATTTAAGAGATGCATCCCAGACTTTAAAAACAAAGCAACGAAATTTATTTTTTATTTATTTCATAATAGATTTTTCATTCAAGATTAATTAATGCCATCCTCTCTGTATGTTTTTTTCCATTTAGATGCTCTCGGTACAGACTGCCGGCTGCGCGGGAATGGAGCGGCTTGGCGTTCCCAGCCGCACTTCATTAACTTCACCAACCGATGATAGGTAAAAACTTTTTATATAAAATATAGAAAAAAAAAAAAATATATACGACTCATGATTTTGTATTTGTTCTCCATTGAATAGAGCTCAGTACATATGTAGAATGCGTATAGATGCAGCTAGAGAATTGTTGGCCGTACATAGCGAGTCTGTGATACGTAATAGCAACAGCAACAGCAACAGCAACAGTAGCATTAATGGGAGTAATGGTGTCAGCAACAGTAGCAGCATCAAGTTCAATAATTGCAATAATTCCTCTGTTAGTAATAGAAATCTTAGCAATATTGATAACAATCAAATACTACAGCAACAGCAGCATCACAACGGTAGCAGCAGTAGCGATTTAAGCGACAACAATAGCAGTAACAAGCAACATTCCCACCAGCAGCCAAATCCTCAGCAACATCATCAACAACATTATCATCACAACATTTTACCACATATAACGGTAGCGTTAACAGCAGCAACAACAAAATCGAATTCGAATTCTAGCCGCAATTTGGTCAGTGGTAGTGAAGGTGGAGGTGGCGACACTAGTATTAGCAACAATAATAATAATAATAATAACAACAACAACAACAATAATAATAAAAATAATAATAATAACAACAACAACAACAAAAACACCAACAGCAGTAGTAGTAAAAACAATAACATCGATTCAATGACTAACAATAGTGGCAGCAGTAGCGGCGGTAATAACAGTAACAGCACCATAGCCTTAGGTGGTGTAGATGGTACCGGTGGTGGTGGTGGTAAAGATTTCGACAATAGTCTGTGCAGCGGCAGCAGCAGCAGCAGCAGTGGCAGCATTTCAGGTTGTTCGCTAAGTAGCCACAGTCACGATCATCACCAACACTATCAATATCACTTGCAACAACAGCGCACATTATGTTGTCCCCATCATGTGCCACTGCCCGACAGTGAGTGGACGATACAAGATCGTAACAGCGCACACTTACGCAGCAACTTTCAGGTAATTGTTTGGTTATATTTTTAACACACATACACACACACATAAAATTAATGATTTTGCATTCGTTTTGTAATAGCAATCGGAAATAACGCGATCCTATATAAAGCCGCCACCAAATAAAACCATAAAAGATGTACCGCAAGAGGAGCAAATGAATTCAAATTTGTACACGCTGTCCACAGCACACAGTCCCAACTCATCGGGGTTGCATGTTTCGGTGGCAGTGCCTCAGCATCAAGCTAATATATCCTCAAACTTAAGCAGCAGCAGCAGCAATAATAGCAACAGTAATGGCAACAGCAACAGCAGCCTCAGTAGTAGTAGTGGTGGTGGTGGTGGTGTAGTCAAGTCTAAGCCCAATGTGATAACAAAATTTTTTTATCGTAAAAGTTCTCCAAAATCGCCCAGCACACTATCGTCATCATCATCGTCCTCAGTGAGTTCAGCATTAACTTCGTCCACACCATTATTAGCATCATGCTCCTCTGCATCATCTTCGACAGCCAATCTATCTCTAGGAGCCTTACCGATCTCAACAACAACTATTTTAAAAGCAACCGCTTGCAATTTTGGTGCTTCCAATAGTCATTTGACATTAGCACCAACAATAACAACAACAACAACATTCCCGTATATGTCTGCATATGTAGAAAATATATCAACACCACCTCTGACGATTACAGTACCCATGGTTCCATTATACCAACAACAGCAACAACAATATCATCAACGGCAACAACAACAACAGCAGCAGCAGCAGCAGCAGCTTTTATTAGATAGCTTAGTGGCAGAAACAACAACGTCCACCATCTCATCGTTGAACACGTTAAAAACTAACATTGCCAGTCCTGTAATATTACGCAATGACACAACAACAACAACATTATTATCATCATCATCATCACCATCGTCATCATCATCATCATCTTTCTTTGCCATGGAATGTCAACCGTTAATGATGATGAGTGGCACCATAACACGCAACAGCAGCAACACTAGCATGCAAAGTTTAACCTCAAGCTGTGTTTGTCAGAATCGTTCACAATGTCGACACTGGACAGCATCAGCAGCAACAGCAGCAACAGCAGATGCAACTGACATCAATACGACTGCAACGTAGTAGGAGTAAATCAATTATAGAATAAATGCAAGAAAAGATAAAGTTTTGAACAAAGATGATCTTAGATAAATTTATCTACATATATACTAAATAAACTTACACCACTACCACTACCCCGAGCAAAAACTATTCCACCCTCTAAACTCCTCTTTTCTATAATTATTATTATTTCTGTATTTGATTTGATTTGATTTTGTTCTCAATCCTCTAATTATTTAGTATAAATAATAATACAAAAAACAAACAACAAACACACATCATCATCATTTCCATTTGTAACTAATATTTATAATATAAATAACTATAAAAATGGGGGCGTATGCCTCTCTGTCGTTATACTGGTACGTAATGAAAATACATTTTTATTCTCTGTATGTGTTATTCTTTAAAAGGGTATCATTTTTGAAAAGACAACACACAGCATTGCCAGTTTATATACTCGTATGTAGATTTTCTAGCATATAGAAAAATTTGGATTGAATTGATTTGTATTTGCCGCCTTACGCTACTTAATGGAGTTTCATTTATTTTATTGGGTTAACGGTTTACATTCAATTTCCTTTTAGTTGAATTGTTATCGCACTTTAAAAAATTTATAATTTTCAAATTTATTGAATTTATTGTCTCTTAAATTTATATATCATTTATTATTGTGCTACTGCCTGAATTCACTTTGATAGTATTTGAAATTGTTGTTGTAAGGTGGTCAAGTGCAAGTAATGATTGTAAAACACAAAAAGGTAACTGGGTGTGTATGTAAGGGTTTAATATTACAAATAATATATTTTATGTACAAAAATAGAATTTTTTTATTTTATTATTGTTATTATTTTTTTTTTTCATTTAGAAATACTTAGGAAAAATAATTATAATTTTTTTTTTTGTAAATTATTATTATTATTTAATAAAGAGATTTTATAAATACAGGGTGTTAAAAAAGGACATTTTAATTTTTTTTTTCTACTTTTTTTGTAATTAAGATTTAAGGTTATAGGCGCATGAGTGCAAAAAACGGTATTTTTTTTAATAGAAATAGAAATTTAAATGAATTTTACACGATTTACGTTGATGGGATGGGAATTTTTCATAAATTTTCAAGATTTTATACTTTCTACATAAGATCGGGGGTATAATAAATTTGTTATTCCGTTTGCAACTCCCACAAGGAGGTGCCAAAGACCCTAAAAAGTATATCAGCATTTAAAACGGACTAGATCTTGACGTGGGTGTCCGTATGTCCGTCTTTTGTTGCCATTCTCAGTGGTGTTAACTCTGAGTATTGAACTTGAAATTTGGTTTACATGTTTATAGTTATCCCCTGCATCGATGTGCTAGAAATGGGCGTACTTGGATAACAGATGCTTAAGACTCGACTTGGACACTGAAACGTAATGTGTACACTATTAGAGAGAGTAATAATATACTGGCCACGCCCACTTTTTGTAGGTATGAAGGGCATACAAGATTTGGCTTAAGCCAAATTTCTTTCAGTTTCTTTTCAATTACATTCCTATGCTACATAATAGGTTTCATTTAAGAATTATTTTTTTTTTTAATGGTTTTGAACATGGTAGAAAAATGAACCAAAAAAAGTGTTATTCATACTCCAAATGAAATTCATGTCTAAAATAATGTATACCCCAGAGTATTAAAAAAATATTTAGAAGCAAGTAAAAAAAGTCAATTTGGCTTAATCCAAATGTTAAATACTCTCCATCCTTCTGGGTGTTGTAAAAGGAATAACAAACTTATTATGCCCTCTCCACCAATGTGGAGAATATAAAAAAAGGATATCAATCAGCCTGAACGGTATAATTATGGCTTTGGTTAGTAAAGGTATTATGATCACAGTAAAACCAATAACAATTGGTGTCTTTACTTAAAATGTAGGAAAAAAGAGCAAGATCGCCTACGATATAAATATTTTTACCGTACATGAGACAAGAGAGTAGTTTAAGTTTGTGAGAACAATTGTAAGTCCTAAATGGCAAATGCCACACCCATTTTCAATTACAACGATTAGCATGGAATCGAAATCTGAAACGATTTAACTATGTCCATCCGTCCGTTAAATGTCTGCGTAAATTTCTTCGCAAGATTTTAAGATATTTTCATGAAGTTTGGTACAAGGGCGTGCCTGGTCTATTGAAAATTGTTTATAATTTTCCTTTTTTTTTTTATATATATATATATAAAATTATCTAGGAAATCACGAAAGAATTTTCAATTCATATTCTAAAATTTGTTATGAAAATATTAAAAAAAATTTTTTTTTTTCAACTACTCTTTCAAAAAATGAAAACAACAACAGAAAAACCATACAATTAAAACAAAACATTCTGCACTCTTAGTAAAATTTTCTTAAATAAAACCAAAAAAAAAAAAAAAATTATATAAAAAATAAATAAAAAAAAAATTAATCAAACACTAGCAGAAGTTATCTAATTAAAATTTATATTAATAAATTAAAAATTATTAAAATACATACACACATACAATAATTGTTGTTGTAATAGAATTTTGAAAAATTTCCAATTGCAAACATACTATAACGAAATGTTCACTCGTATCGCATATAAACAATAAATGATGAAATAGAGGAACAAAATCGAAATGAAATTAAAATGAAAAAATTAAAAATGATATAATCGATGTAATGAAAAAAATTAGAAAAAGAAAATTATAAATAAAAAGCACACATACAACATCAACGGAACAAGTGGTTATTCATTAATTATTTCTTATAAATGTAAGACTTCTAGGTAAAAATATGATTACTACAGTCTTTCAGATATCTTACCGACTGTAGGTGTTGTTATTTAATATGCTTAAATCGATTTTAAAAATCACTTATCAACACCCTGGATAGGTGGATGGTATTGGTTCGAGTTTAAAACGTATTTCTGTGACAAAATTTTACATGAGAAATGTGTTCATGCTGCCAACTAAAATCATTCATTAAATATTTATTTGATCAATTATTAAATGACAATTAATTATATAAAAATGTTTATAAAAAAATTTTCTATAGAAAAAAAACCCTTCTGCCTGATTGCAGATCAGCGGGAAAATTTTCCCTTAATTTGATCACATACCAACCCCAGAGTATACACAACAAATCAAACCACAACACTTTAGTAAAACAAAATTATTATTAAGGGTATTCACAAAAACGTGAAAATTCATGACATTTTTTAGCCATTATACCTAAAGTGATTTCTGAGAATTCTTAGATATTTTAAGAAATAAAAATACCAACAATGTTAAATTCAACTTTTCACGGGCTCCTTTATTACTTTACAATATTAATGTGACCCTCTATTGCTAAAAAGGTCATGTTTTTAATACAAAAAAAAAAAATGTTTCAATATGGTTCCCTGCTAGTTTAAATTCATCAAAGAAGCTGTTATAGTGGCTGGGCCAAGATTTGTGTCAATTACAATCGATTGGCATCTAAATCTCGACTTTAGAAATTTACCAGTTTTGTCTTGCTAAAGACCTTCGACAAATAAAAAACAAAGAATTAGATACCGTCCAAAGTTCGCTCTCCTTAGACCTTATATCAAATGAGGTTATTGTGTCCAATTTCATTGAAAAATATCAAGAATTGTGCATTTTAGCCTTATCTTAATCTCTTGTTGACAAGCGGCGAGATATTTTTCAACACAAAACCAAGTTTAAACTAATGTTAAACTGCAAAAAATTAATATATTTTTATATTGCATAAAAGCTTCTAGACTTCAAATTTGTATGAAAACATGAAGACCGCGATTGTAAAAAGCTGAACCGTATAAATGATTCATTTTTATCTCAATACCGTTCAAGCATATTCATCATACAATTAGTTAAGCTTAACTCCGATAGATTAAACACAAAATAATTATAATTCAGTTGACTTTGACTGATAGACTTGATCAGGTTTAGAGAAAAGTGCTATTTTGTCGGTTAATTTACAAATAAGTCAGACGATAAATAAAAGTGAGCATAGACTTATTATTGATATTATTATGGAAATTATGATTAATAGTGTTTGATGTAATAAAGAATAAAAAAAAAAGATATATTTGGCTAAGGCCAGATCTTGAATTTCCACCATTATTGATATGTGAAAACTTTCCGGGGAAAGTATTATGGAAAATTTACTCAAAAATTATTGACCGAGCTTTTGCTTAATTTCAATACCAACCAGTGTGTATGAAAAGTACCTTCAACACTGCCAAATTTGAAATTGTTTTCTCAGTTCCTACGACCAGGAGAGTAATTATTGCAGAACGTACATGAACAGACGGATATACAGACGTGACCAGATCGATAAAGTATTTGATGCTTAATCCGAAAATATAAATTTTGTGAGAATCCCGACATCTACTTTTGATGTATATACCCTGATATACATGCATGAGATGGAGGGCAAAATAAAAATATAAATAAATAAATATATAGTTTTTGTTAGTGTCGTGTCCTAATTGGAATTTTCGTTTTATTTAATACTTTGAAGAAATGTTGAAAACGTAAACAATATATAAACACATATAATACAAATTTGTTGAAAAAGGAATATAATAAAATTAATGTTGTTATTGTTGTTGCTGCTTTCAGTGTTGTTAACCGGTTTAATATTATTGATCTTCCATTTAATGCCTATTCTACCACAAGAACTATTCAGCAATATCTGGCCAAATAATGGACAAGAAAATCTACGACAGCGACAACAACGACACTTTCAGAATCCGAACTTTGTCTTTCCCGACGAATGGAATGCTGTTCAGATAACACGAGTATTAGATAATAATGAAAATTCGATATGGTCTAGAACTATTTCAACTACAACAATACCAACAACATTACCAACAACATCAACACCAACAACAATTCGACCAATAATTCGTAATACTGAAAAATCATATTTGGTTTATGTTAACAATCAGCCCATTATACCTACACTGGTCCCATTTTGGAGAAGAGCAACAACACCTTCGTTGGGATTTTTGAATTGTTTACGAAATTGTCCGACAACACCGGAATTTAATCCGGTTTGTGCCAGTAATCGTGAAACATATCACAATGAACAGAAATTTCATTGTGCAAAATATTGTGGTGCAGGTAAATTAAAGAAAAAATTAGATGAATTATTTAATAAATTTATCATTTCTTATATATTGCTAATATTTTAGTAAACATTAGGTATACAATCATTACTAAAAGTGACTGACAAGTACATTATTTTATAAGACGTTTGACGTTTGAAGAAAAAAAAACGTGAAAAGGTTATTAGTGCGTCATTGATTTTTATGGAATTCGGGGAAACATTAAAAGTTTTTCTTTAATACCTATATTTATAATTATTTGTATACCCACCATTTGTATATGTAGGAGTTTATACATTTAAGTCTGTCCGTGCATGTTTGTGTTCTGTAGTAATCACACTTCTGGTCTCATAAGTTTCGAACTTGCTCGGCTTATAACTAGGAATCTACTGCTCCGTTTTTGGTCAAATTTTTTCCAAACATTTGGAAATTTCTTTAGCTTTGCGGGAATATTTAATTGATGGGTGTGGCACTGACAATTTGCTCAAGAAATTACTTTTTTAAATTACACTTGATTTTTTTAATTAAATGGGCAATGACACGCCTATATAATTTACTTCATTTAAAAGCGGATTTAATCTACAAGCTTTTGTAAAAAATTTGAACAAAATCCGTCCAGCCGTTGTTGAGTTATGGCATTTTAAAAAATATGTTCAATCAAGATTCATTTTTTGAGTGATTCTGAGCACCCAGTGCTTTTCTCACAATTTTGTTATTTTTTGTGATTTTCAAAATGACGACCACAGGAAGGAATGAAAGTGAACTTGCTTGGCTTATAATTAGGAAACGACTCCTCCGATTTTGGTCAAATTTTTTGCAAACATTTGGAAATTTCTGTAGCTTTTCGATTATCATATATACGACAACAAATTATTAACCACCTAATATGAATCATTTTCTTTTCACTTTCAGATATTAAAATAGTTCGCCGTGGCAACTGTTATGAAAGATGAATTTAAAGTTAAATACACTTTTGAGTGGAATGCAGCAATCTGGTTATTTTGTTAAATAAAAAAAAAAAAAAATTATAACAAATTTTATTTATTTATTTGTATATGTCTCATATTGTGCCCATCAAATTAATGTAGTAGAGAACAAACAAAGAGAGAGAGATTTTATTACGCAATATACGATAATCACACAAAACGTTTAATTTTATTATTTGTTTATTATTTATTTATTTGTATGTATTGTTAGTATTTTTATGACATCATATGAGTAAAGTCATTAACTTGTAAATACAACTTATTAGAGAGAAATTCTATTGTCAGAGTAATTTCCATAAAAGTTTGCCGCCATTCATACCATTTTAGTAAAGAAGTTTTTTGTTGTAATCAATTACAAAAAAAGCTTTAAAGGTTGTTGTCTATGAATATGAAAATGGAGAATATAACACAGGTGCTTAAATTAGTATTTAAAGCTATCTATCTATATACAGTGTGAGAAAAAAAGTTGGAAATTCTTTATCATAAAAAATTTATATAGAAAAGTTGTTAAGCTTAAAGCATGAAAGCTGACGGAAACCTTGATCTTCCCACCTCTAACTCGACATCTTTTGTTTAGGAAAATTTTTTCAAAAAATTTCATTCTCTTCCGTTACTCAAGAGTTTCTAGCTTTTCTCTTCATGATTTATATAAAATTTAGTATTTTTTTTGCATTTTTTTTTTTTTTTGAGCATTTTAGCATAGACGGCCCCACAAACATGGGCGTAGCAGGTAATTGAATGAAAATATTGACTGGCAAGTATTCTGCGTATCAATAAAAGTGTTTTGTGCATTGCAGACGTATCTGTTATCCAATTCCAACTATTTTTAGCCCACCTATGACAGGGTATAAGAAAAGTGTTATAAATTTAGTTAAATTTTTATGACTAATTGATAGAATTTATTCGATTATGGGCGTGGTTTATAACCGATTTTGTTCATTTTCTATAAAACTTGCCTATATAGTTTAAGAAAGTACCAAATTTCTAGTTTATATATGAAGGACGGACACCCGGACATTATTAAAACGACTCGGATTTTTTTATTAATCATTCATGATATAAACTTTATGAAATCCTTGATCACTTTTTTAGATAGTTACAAATAAAGTGTTAAATTTAGTATACCTTAATGCCCTTTTTGTAACTCTTGCAACTGCTTCCATTTTAATAGTTTCCTTCGATTCTCACAGTTAAGAATTTTTTTAGTACTACGAAGATATTATACAACCATTTGCGACAATCTTATAAGATTTAAATTTTTTATGTTAATAATTAATTTTTTTTATATTTTGTAACGGTATCCGTAAACTAATTAATTAGAAATCGTAAGATTATATGTAAAAAAATGTATTTAATGAAACCACCATTAATTAGCATTAATCTTAATGTGTATCTTGAACTATTCTAAACCAACACAATTACAGCAACACAAATAACAAAAGCACAAAGCCTTTATAATGAGTTTTACAAAATAACAGTAAAAAAACAAGAACAAGTAAATATGTAATGGTCGACCATTTAATACCCCCACACACCACTTAAATCCTTAAATTATGCTACAATTCATTTGAAAAGAAGTGATCCGATTTAGTCCATTTTCAATAGAGTCCCTCTTTGGGCCAATATGTGTTTTTGTAGCAAATTTCATCAAAATATTTTAAAAAGTGTGAGCTGCAGCTTGAGCACTTGGATAGACAGACGGACTAAATAAAATCGATTTTAATTTTGATTCTGAATCATCCGATGGGTATAACTAAAGGTGAGTGTGCCATGTCCTATTTAGACGTGACAAACATTTGCATAAACGTATTATACCCTTTGCCACAAGTGGTACATTGTATAATAATTACGAAAGCAAATCAATTTCAAGATAATATGTACTTTATAAACCGCTTATCTAATCGATTGCTGATATTGTTATTGTTGTTTGCCATAATATATTGTATGTGTATAGGCCAACTATTTAATTAATTATGAAATTAATAGAAATCTCATCCATCTCGCTCTCTACAATCAATTCATATATTAGTCGTGTATGTAGGCAAAATTTATATTGATACGTATGTACGTATAAACATACATAAAATACAATTAAAATTAAGTCAACAAAATCACGACTTGTTGCACTTAAATCAGCATTGAAGCCATCCATCACGGAATCTGTTTTAATGTTAAAAGAGTGGATTTGGAAGAGTAGTATATGGAGGAGAAAAACAAAAATCATCAATAATTAAATTTATAAAAAAAAGTCACGTGCATTTTTTCATTGTTAATGTTGTCCTCCCACCAACCTAATGCAATATGTAAGAAATCCATGCTAAGCTAAGTATACTAAATTTGTCATTCCAATCGTAATAGCCAGAAGTATATCTAGGCTAGCGATCTAAAATCTGTATATTTGTACATATGTCCGTCTGTTATTCAATCTTAAATTTTGAGATATTGAGCTGAAATTTTATATCGACACTTTTAGTTTCATTTTAAAATGAGTAAAATCGGACAAGAGCCACGCCCACAATCGCCTAAAATCTATATATCTCTCACAAAACATTAATCCATAAACTTGAAATTTATTATAGTTATGCCATCCAATGCCAAAAAAGTGCGTGGTCAAAATACAAACACATTAATTTATTAGAAAAAATCGTAGTGAGCTTGAAACCTAATTTGATATGTTAGAGGACGTAATCATGTACCTGCTACAGCTATCATTTGCATATAGACGAGAAGGGTATTAAAGATCTGGTCTAAGTCAAATTTAGTTTTATTGCCAGTTCAACATACATTATGACATACTGTCATTACCAATCACTGTCACATTGTACACCTTACCCTGACTTTAAAGATACTGATCGGCTGAAAAGAAATTAATTAATTTAACCATATCTGTCCGTCTGTCCAATTAAATATACATATTACAACTTTCACGATTTGATCTTTTTGTATGAAGTTTTACACAAAAAGTTAAAAACGAATTAATAATCAATCGAAACACTTTATTTTTATATATTTAGCTGAATATTTAACTGCACCAAACTTAAACCTATTACGACAATTTTTTGTACTCCTTAATATACAATTTTGTAATAAGTGAGGCACGTAAATGCAAATGCCTGGACTGACGTACATATATGACTTAGAATATATATTTTATTATATCTAATTTAGAAATACTTTAAAGCCTTTTCTGAAGCAGTCACGAAGTGTACAAGTGAAGAATTTCTAAAAGCTTGTATTAAAGTCAAGGTTAAAGCTGTCAAAGAAACAACAATTAAATGATGTTTTCTTTTTTAATCGTTTATACATAATTTTCATATTAATAGTACAAATAAGTATGATAACAAATACGTGCATTAATTCCAATCCAGCATAATGTTAGGGCAGCTATATACTACAATTGGTAATTATTTCTTAAATGCATACGAATACGAATAACCATAACCGTACGGGTAACCATAACCGTAGGTATAAGTGTAGGGATAACCATAACTGTAACCATAGGAAGGATAGGTGACCGGATATGAATAGGGAATGCTGAGCGGTACGCCGTAAGTAGCAGTGGTGGCAATTGGAGTGGTTAGAACGGCAGCTGACACCATCGCCATTAAAGTACAAACGAGCACTATAACCTAAATCCATAAAAACATCATTTTACTTTGTAAAAAAGAATTTATTAATTATTTATCACTTACAATTTTCATGTTTGGCAGTGTGTTAAGAGTTTTTGCTTTTTTTTTTTTCAAGACCGCAGATTCTCTTTCCAAAAATCACTTGCACTTGCAACAGTTTCACTTTCAATTCTAACATTATTCTACACGATTTCAAACACATTTTATATAGAATTTTTTCTAATCAATATTAATGCATTCAAGCCTTATAAATCATATACCAAATTAGTCTTCTAATGCATCTTTCGAATGCATTTTCATTTACATACTTTTTTTTTTTTATATTTGCAGTTAAAATTTTCATTTTGAAATTTTATTCATATCACGTAAAAGTTTCATATTTATTAGGCGATTTTCCTATTTTGTAGTTCACCTGTATAGTAACTGATAAGCTTGTAGACTCTTCGGTACGTTAGACTTTGAGTATGTTGGGTTTACTAGAACTAATTACAAGAGCCGGCCGATATATGTCCGTATACTTTTCGCAATCTTTAGGTAGCAAGCGCAGAAATACTTTCGTTTAAAACCGCACATTACAATACGTTTAATAAATTGAAAAGTTTGAACTTCGAAAAGTTTTCTTATGAATTAAGTAAACCTTTCATCCAGTACATCTGAAATTAAGGCAACCTACTTCACTTCTAATTATTACACAGATTCTGTTGTAATACATTTTCTAAAATATTAATTTAATTAAAAAACACTAAACACATATAAAGCAACCAAATGATTTAATTAATCATCTCTACTGTTGAATATTTACTGATTTTAAATTCGTTAAAATTTATTCATATTTTTTTATTATTTGCACATATTAAAACTGCATGCATTAGCATGTAAAACTCATACAAAAATGTATATTTTTAGTTTAGATAAGTGAGTTATTACGCGAAACTTGTACGGAATCAAGCGCTTCAAAGATAGATTGAAAAAAAAAAAAATTATAACCTCTTAAACTTCCACTTTCGAATATAGACAGTAATAGGTAGATTAGTAGAAATTTCCATCTCGTAAAGCGCCATAATCCAGCCAAGTACAAAGTCTATGTTTGGTTGAGGCCCCCCATCGATGCAGTACACCTCTCTAAGGGCTATATATATCACAATGTATATTTTATACTTTATGGAATATAAAAAATGATCGATTTCAACTAGTTTCAATACCCACCAGGTTTCCCTCAGCATTTAACCCTTTGTTGCTCAAAATGAAAATGAGCAAAAAGTTTCGTTTCTTCATTATTCTTAAAAAAATATTAATTTAAAAATTGATTATCATGCCGAAACAGTTAAAGATATAAACGGTAAATTTTGGATTTTTCAAATTATGTTTTCCTTTTATTCATAACAATAACAATTCAGATCAAAACAGGGCAAGAGATTCAACGGATGCTACAGGTGCTAGATGAGCGGCTGCAACAACTGGAGCGGCCGCATATGCAGCTGGCACTATAGCGGCATTATAGTTTTGCTTAATATCAACACGACTACTGGCCGAAGCAGCATCCAAATGAGCATTGGCATATGTCACCGGGGTAGCTAGGGCTGGTGCATAAGCTACCGGAGCTGGTGCATAAGCTGCTTTAGTTGTCACAGCAGCGAGAGGGGCAGTATATGCTACAGGAGCAGGAGCAGCTGCAGCAACAATTGGAGCTGTATAAGCTGCAGGAGTTATGTAATGAGGTTTAGCCGAACAGTAGGCACTTAAACTACACAAAACAACAAGGAGCTGAAATATATTTTTAAAAAAATCCATCATAGATGAAATTTACACAAAAAAAAAATCCACCCTAACTTACAAATTTCATCATTTTGTTTAAACACAGTTGAGATTAGGATTAAGCAAATAATGACAAATTAGACAATCATCCAGTATTTATATACCCACAGTGCACAATTGTAACAATCATCATCACATGCGTCCTACGTATCTTTAACCAAATCTTTATTCATGGTAAATAATTGTCAATGTCATCTAACCAGGGTCAACATAAAACGTGACCTATTACGATTATAACATATAGTTCATACGTTTGAATTATCATTTAATTAAAATTCAATTATGATAGTAGAGACGTTCAAATAAAACTTGAACGGATTTGAATGGATTTTTTTAAGCGATATGATCGAATTTATCAAGTCTTTCAATGTACAACGCCTTTTATTAGTTAGATACTCAACATTTGGTATAAATACTTGAAGATTTCAATTGATTGTTATCATTTGTTTAAAACATTTTCATCGATTAACGTTAAAGAGCAGCTGAACTTACAAAACTTTAATCAATCATGTTCAAATTTGTAAGTGAAGATAATTTTTAAATAAATAAAAATGTTTCTTTACATTTCTACTTTTTTTAAATTCTAGACTGTTGTTGTTATCTTGGCTGTGATTGCTTGCGCTTCAGCTAAACCCGGCATACTTGCAGCAGCGCCTGTAGCATATACGGCACCTGCAGCTGTAGCTGTAGCTCCTGTTGCTCCTGTAACGGCTACTAGTAGTCAAGTAATTAGTCGTAATTATAATGGGGTAGCAACTGGTCCAGTGTTGGCACCCATTGCTCAGCCTGTTGCCGCTAAAATTGTTGCCCCAGTTGCTGCTGCTTATACTGCTCCCTTAGCTGCTCCAGCTCATATTGCTTATGCCGCACCATTAACCTATACAGCCGCTGCTCATCTCCCATATGTTTTTTAAAATTTTGTTAATAATTCATGTTGCATTGCTTTCGATTGTATTGTTAGTTTAAGTTTAAAACGTATCCCATTAAAAGAACATTGTTGAAGATATAAATCGCCAGTCTTAACTTTAATTTTGGGTTTTTATTTTAAAAGTTTTCATCTTTTTTCTTCTTTCCGTATATTGATTATACATTATGGATCGATTATAAAGTGTTATAATAAAATGAACTCTTTAGAAAGAACAAATAACAAAAGTAAATTTGACTTAAGTTACATTTTAAATACCCTCCATATTTACATACAAATGGCGGGCGTGGCAGATATTTGAATGGTGTACATATTACGTATCAGCTTGCAACTCGAATTCTACATTGCGTAAATTTTGGGGGTGTTTGTTATTCAATCACGCCCATTTTGGGCACATCGATGAAGCGTATAACTATAAAAACGTGTGCCAAATTTCGAGTTCATAGGTTAATTGTTGTGGCAGATATAAAGATTTTTGTTGATCGGGGGCGTATTTGTTATCCGATCACGTCCATTTTTGGCACATCAATAAATAAGTTAATTGTATATAATCACATTAAATTTAAATTGTATAGTTCAAATTTATATGGCAAATATATAGATTTTTGTTGATTGTAGGCGTCGCTTATTATTGATTTTGCCGATTTTAATTAACGAACTAAAAATACCTGCGTGTACAAAATTTCAGTTCAATATCTTAAAATTTATGACTGTGAATATGCCAGACGGACATACGGACACACGGATATACATGTTTAGATGGACTTGGGTTTTGATGCTGATCAAGAATATATATATACTTTGCATGGACTCTGGCGCCTTCTTCTGGGTGTTTTAAACAGAATGAAAAACTTAGTTAACTTCTCATCTTAAATGTAGGTCGATATATTAAAACATATAGAAATATAAACACCTTTGATTTGCTTCAAAATGTTTATTTGAAAACACATGGTAGAAATAGGCCAATTTTTGTTTACTACAAGCGAATTATGTATTGGAACCACGAATAGCCCAAATGTACGGCATTGTAGTATTTTTTTGAGGAGACACGTGCTTAGCATAACTATTAACCATTTCAAAGTGAAACCAAGAAGCCGAGCAAACGCCATTCGCATTGTCTAAGGTCAGTAAACGAATGCAAAGTTTGGTTGTTTCGAATATTTGGTGTATAAAAGGCCCAACAACGCCATATAAAAAACATTAATACTTAATAGTAATCGATAGTATCAACAGATTGTTTAACAAGATTTCATAAAAACCTATAAAAAAACTTTGACAAAATGTTCAAATATGTAAGTGGGGTGGAGTGAGAAGAAAGAAATATTAATGAAGCTTTAAAACTATACAAACATGTCATTTTTAGATTGTGATTCTGTACGCTGTCATCGCCTATGCAGCCGCCAAGCCTGGTCTATTGGGTGCACCCTTAGCTTATACTGCTCCTGCTGCTGCTGTAGTTGCAGCACCGGCACCCATAGTCACAGCGACCAGTAGCCAAGTTGTGGCCAGGAATTATAATGGTATTGCCACAGCTCCCATAATAGCTCCAGTGGCGGCACCTCTAACAGCAGCTCCCTTAGCTGCCGCTTCACCATACGCTGTGGCTCCGTTCAATCCTGCCTTTGCTCGCTATGCGGCTACGCCGTACGCTTCGGCACCTTTGTTAGCCAATTATGCTGCTGCACCCTTCGCCTATGCATCACCTTTTGCTGCTGCCGCCCGACTTTCTTATGCTCCTTCATTTGTTTTATAAAAAACTTCAAAATCGATCTTTTTATTATTTTAAATGGACTGATGTTGTTTTTGTTATTCTGTCATATATTGTACATTAGAGTTAAATAAAATTTTGAAATTACAAAAAAGCAAGTAAAAATGTAAATCGATCGAATTTTATTATTCATTTAATATTTCGCTCCATTTAGATATGCACAACCAGCCGCTGTTAACACATTTTTGTCTTATATAAAATTACATGAAAATAATTAAAAATTACAGATTTTGAAGAAACAAAGGTTGTTCGAAAAGGTCACCACCAAACTCACCACAACCCTTTATCACAAACAACTATTATCTAAACAACTTTATTAAGGCGTTATATGATGGGCAAGAAATGATCCATAAAAAATAAAAATTTGTGTAAATATTTTTTCCTTAAAAGTGGTAAAAGAAAGATGTAATTCCTAAATGGCAAGTGCCACACCCATCCTTAATTATGTCTATATAGGTTCAGAATCAAACTCTGAATCGATTGTCTGTCTGTCCGTTTTTGTGTAATCAACTTGTAATCAACTTTACAGTTACAATTTTTGTTATTTACATATTAATCAATAGCATTATTATTTAGGCCAATAACAGTAATTATTAATTATGAATCCTATTCTATCTATTATTAAGGACTCTTCCCCAATATTAGATCATTTTCAAAAAAAGTCTTTATATAGCAAAAATTCTCATTTTTTAAGTTATTTAATAAAATTTGATGAAGAATAATTGGTTAAGCTAATAATTAACTGTTCTTTACAACCACTGTGCATAAATTTTGGAAGTAAATGGTGAAGGGTATTGAATAGTCGTATAGAATCGTTACATTATTTCTTTTTATTTAAATTTTGAAACTTTTCTTTCCAAACGCTCAATGTAACATTGTGATAAATCAAATGAAAAACAAGTGAAAATATAATAATCGGTTATAACCAATTATGTAATACCCTACACCACTTAGCTCCTTAAATTATGCCACATTTAGATTAGTTGTATCAGTAAATGCGAGATATTGTCATATAAGTCACTTCGTGAAATATCGTTCAAAAGAGTTTTAAAAATGGCCCAACTGAGTCCAAAATCGGCGGAGTCAACTATTCAGCCAATTTACTTTTCTTCATCCCAAGTGTTTCAAGAAATATGAAGAATTGCAAATTTTTGCCATATAAAGATTTTTTTTATTATAAAACCTTATAAGGGGAGAGGTTTTTAAAATTGAGCAATTCGGTCCACTTTCCATAAAGATTCCCTTCAGGCCAAAACATGTCTCTGTACCAAATTTCATCGTAATATCCCAAAAAGTTCGATCTGTAGTTTACGCATATATGTACGTGGACACACAGACGGACAGACAGACTCAATTAAATAGATTTATAAAGTATACGTTTAAGTTACGTATTATATAAAAAAAAACCTTAATTTATACGCTTTGCAATAGTACCTGAACGATTATAAGTAGTGGGTGAATGAACGTCTCTTTAATTTGTTTCTGATATATTTATTAAATTTGAATTATAGCACTTAAGTATACACGTACATACATATATAAACAAAATATAAAAAAAAAAAAAAACTTTAATAAAAAACTTGATCTTAATGGTTTAGCAGGATGTTTTTATATCTCACATAGATTTAAAGAAATAGAGGAGCAGCCGCAGCAGGAGTAATTAGCTTAGCAGGGGCAGCAGCTACTGCAGGTGCAGCTGGAAAGGTAGGCGCTACTAATCTAGCCGGACCTACTGGAGCTGGTAATACAGGTGCCGCAAATCTAGCTGGAGCTACAGGAGCTGGAAAGGCAGGCGCCACGAATCTGGCTGGAGCATTAACTACAGGGTTAGCTAAAGCAGCAGGAGCCGGCGCAAAAGCGGGCAATGTTAATCCAGCAGAAGCAATGGGATAGGCGGCAGTATATGCAGCAGGAGTAATTAAATTTTCAGTAAAAGGCAAGAAACCAGCATTATAACGATTGTAAAGATCTAAACGTTGGCTGGCAATGGCAGAATTTAAAGGAGCATTGAAGAGAGCAGCAGGATAAGCTGATGCCACCGGAAGATTATAAGCAGCGGCATAGACGGGTGCAGCAGCTAAAGGGGCAGCAGCTGCAACCACAGCATGTGCTGGTTTAGGTTCAGCAGCGACACATGCCACAACAGCAAAGAATACGATAAACTATACAACACAAGAAGAAGAAATTTAATATAAAATTAAGTTAATAAAAAAAAATAAATAAATTTAAATAAAATAAGATAAAATAAAATAAAATAAATTTATTAAAAAAATAAAACAAAATGAATACAAATTTAATATTCAAGAAAATTCTCAACATTTTTAAGTTTTAACTAAAAAAAATAATAATTAATGAAAGGATTTGTGTACACTTTACCAATTTCTGCATTTCTGGTATTGAAAATATTACAAAAGTTTAATGAATGATCCAAAAACGTCTTGTCAGACAATTGTACCGTTATGTAATTTGAATGAAACACAACATTAGCTTTTATAGCTTTATAGGCAAATGCAAAAACATTAAGTTGTTGTTGGCAAAATGCCGTTTTTTTTTTTTTTTTATATATAACAATTTATAAATAATAATAATTTTTTGGTCATTTCTTCAGTAGTTTGGTTTAGTCTGTCCCCTCTTTCAACCATCCGACTCATTGCCATTGCATTTTTTAATAAATGTATAACAGTTTGAATATTCGCGTTTGTAAATTAATTCACGTAAAGTTTGTATAAATGTATGTGTGTGTGTTTTGAGCATTTCAAGGTCTTGTTGAAAATCAATCAAAAATCAATGACAAACATTTTTTTATATTGGCAATAAGTAGTGAATGCGTAGCTCATGATGAAATTGTGTTGGTGTAGTTGTAACTAAAACATCAATGTTAACAAAACTCATATTACGAGTGCTTTACTTATTGAAGTGTGTTAAATTTTTTTTCTTTTTTCCTTATACTTACAATAAGCGGCTACAATTCTTTCTTTCTCTTCATCTTGTCTAAGTGTTTTCTGTTTTTTCTTTCTTCTTGTTTTTTTTGTTTGTTTGTTCTTTTTCTACCTAAAACATTGTAACTGTTGAATTAGAAAGAGTATATATGAATAGTTGAATATATTGTACAACAGAAGGAAATAATGTGGAGTGAGAGACGCAGGATAGAGATGGTGAGTGGTAGACAGGGATGTCATACATATTGAACATACAAAAATAATCTTTGTCCACAAATAATTGAAAACGTTTTTCTATCGCAATAGCACAAAATTTTTACGAGCTCCTATGTGTGCATATGTGTGTGTGTGTGAATATTTTAGTATTTATGGTCATGCAACAGCTTGCAACGGAAATTCTGTTCGTTTCCTTTTTATCGAAAACATTTACAAATGCTTACACATACACACACATATACGCATAGTTTGCCAATAGAACGGTATAGTATAAATGAAGAATAGAACAAGTGAGAAACTAAAATTGGCTTAGGTCAAATTTTGAATATTCTACGCTATTAAGTGATCTATGTATTAGGTGTCAAATTGCAAGACATGTTTTATACTGAATACCGTTTTTTTTAAAGCGAGAGCTAGGGAGGTCATTTTAAATAGTAATCTCCTGGCAGAAAGTAGAAGTATCGGTACAAAATTTATCAATCATGAGAATGCCAACAATAGACGGACACACAGACATACATGCGTGGATCTACCCAGATTTTAATAATGATTTATAATATATACACTGTGTAAGGTCTCTGACGCCTCCTTCTAAGTGTTGCCAATGGAATGATAAACTTAGTTTAGCCACCATCTTAAATGAAGAGAAATACGTGAAATACGTATTATACACAAATGCACACACACACAAAGCTTTATAAACACTTAGGCTTACTCTGCTGTGTCTCTATTTCATTTACAATCCGCAAGCGAGCAAATGGTTCTAACACGTACTTATATAACCTAAATGCTTAAGATGTTTGTTGTTTAGTACAAATGTTTTTGCATGCATGTCCATATATATATAAGTGTGTGCGTGTGTTTTCCTTAAGAGTGGAGACTAAAAAATAAATAATAAAAAAACGTGCTCTGCATAATAATAATGTACAGTTAGTTGCACAACACACAACGCAACACAACCCTGTCTCCCAATTTGTGTGTGTGTGTATGTTTGCAGGCTGGCATTTTGTTCTTTACAAATTGTAAGGAATGGAAAAGCTATTGCGGAAGGTATAGCGAAGGAGGGTGTGAAGGAGTAAGATAAAGCAAAAAGAGAAGAAGAAATAATAGAAAATACGTCCAATGATTTGGTGAAAAATAAGTCTAGAGTTGTTATTTTTACTGCTCATATTTTGTTGCTATTGTTTTCATCGCAGTCATACATACATATGTATAAGAATATTGTAAATATAATATTTTTTGTTTTTTTTTTTTTGTTTTTTCTAAATATAACGGTAACGAAGCAGTAACTTGGAGAGTAAAGGAGATGATGGTTACTTTTGAGTGTCACACTTACTCCCTTACATTGTTATGCTATGTACAGAATTTTGCCATTTGGGTATTATCAACATAATAACATATACACACATACAAACAAATTTGTTAGAAATGCAATTGTATTTGTTTGAATTCTTCATTTTCAAGCCATTTTTCCACTTGATAGCCATCATCAAAAACACTCAATAGGAATACAATTACAACAGTAATAAGGATCAATTTAAAAATAAAATAAAAAATAAAATGTATGAAATTTATTGAAATGAACAACAAATCAAGAATAAGAATAACCACATGAAAATGATTGAGTAAAATTTATAGCAGCCTTTTGGGAGTTGTAAGCTTATTTAAACCTACTGCATATAACAATAAAAAATATTCCACTTAGAGTTCAATGTAACTGGAGTACGGTACCTGATATACGAAAGATAGGCAAATGCGAAGTAGTATTATTTAAAACTTTAACGAGAATTATCAATTTGTAAGTGTGTAGTTTCATATGACAGGGAAAAGAAAAGGAGAACGTCGATTACATTGTTAAGAATCGAAACTATTCCTTTAGGCAATATAATTATTGAGAGATTAAATCTCTGTGAACTCCGCAAACCTTTATAATCACTTATCATACAATATCCGAAAGTATGTTGAAGAGTTACGTTAGATTTTAAAAATATAGGACAACTGTACATAATACATTCCACATTTATAGCACAAAAATGTTAATGTAAAAGTTAGACCAAATAATTGTATCCTTTTCTACTTCATTCCAACATTCACTCGTTTACATATCCATAATTTTTGCCATAATTATGGTGTAAAAGCTCTTTTAATTATTATTCGAATATGTTAAAAATTATTGCTTATTATTTGATTTCTTACAGGAATTAGCCAATAAGCGAGTTCTTTGCATTATCACTCTCCTACTATTAAAGGAATTCTAAAAAATTAAAAGCAACCGCAAAATTGAATAACTTACAAATGGTTGAATGTTTGTATATCCGTAAGCATACATTAAAAATTTAAACACCATCAATAATTATTTAAACGTTGTTCCGGTTCCGCTTTTTTCTTCCTATTAAACAATGATTTATGAACCAGTGATAAATTTTTAAAAGACAAAAAACCAAAAATTCGTTGGTAAAGCAGAAAATAGAAAAAATTCCCTTCAAAATAAACCCCACAATACATATTGAATATAGTTTTACGCTTCTGTAGAAATGTTGTTACATAAAATTATTATTAAGAGAGAGTAAAACGGTTCCCATCACATACATGTTTGATTAGTACACATGTGAACTAATACAATACCGAAATTGAACATCTCTGTGTATTTTATTTTATTTTTTTTTTTCACTTGCGTTTTGTTATACATTAGTCAATATTAACATTGTTGACATAGATTTAGTAATTGGACAGTTTCGCTGGAGAAGTTTCCACCTGATTTCGGAATATTGGAATAATTTTTTTTTTTTTATTTATATAAAAATGTTTATAGAAACCTGTATTGCTCCTGTTAATATAGCGTTAATTAAATATTGTAAGTGTTTTATTAAAAAACAAAAACAAAACAAAAAAAAAATTTATTAATATTGATTATATATATTTACATATAATTTATTTCTTTTTAAGGGGGTAAACGTGATGAGGAATTGATTTTACCCGTAAATGATTCTTTAAGTATGACTTTAAATACGGATGAGGTAAGAATTTTTATTTTATTTAAATGCTAATTAAATGTTGAACTTTTTTAACCTCTGTTAACTTTGTACCATATAAAAATAGATGTGTGCCAAGACAACAATAGCAACCTCCAATACGTTTAAAGAGCACCGTATGTGGTTAAATGGTGAAGAAGTGCCATTCGAAGAGAATGCTCGTTTAATGAAATGTCTGAAAGCTTGTAAGTTTTCTTTTGTAGGCTATTAAGTAGAAATTCCAAAGATTTTATTAAATGATTCTTTTTTAGTACAAAGTTTAACTTTGGCTAAAGGTGGCTCACCGAAATTTCCCTTAGATTGGAAATTGCATATAGTTTCACGTAACAATTTCCCTACTGCGGCTGGTTTAGCTTCAAGTGCTGCCGGGTATGCTTGCCTGGTATATACCTTAGCTTGCTTATATGGTGTGGCAGACGAGGAGTTAACGGTAATAGCACGTCAAGGTAGTGGTTCAGCTTGTCGCAGTTTACATGGTGGTTTTGTACACTGGCGCATGGGCCATTTAGCCGATGGCTCCGATTCATTAGCCACACCAATCGCTTCGGCCAGTCATTGGCCGAATATGCATGTTTTGATTTTGGTTGTAAATGATGGCCGCAAGAAAACTAGTTCTACGAAAGGTATGCAAAGATCCGTTGAAACTTCTCCACTTTTGAAATTGCGCGCCAAACATTGTGTACCGGCTCGCACTGCTGCCATTATCGAGGCTATACAACAGCGTGACTTTGAAACATTCGCTAAAATTACGATGCAAGATTCCAATCAATTTCATGCCATTGCCCTGGATACCTATCCACCGTGTGTTTACATGAATGATGTATCTCATGCGATAATTGACTTTGTGCACGCCTACAATGACGCAGTAGGTGCGTTGCACATCACATACACTTTTGATGCTGGCCCCAATGCTTGTTTGTATATCTTAAAAGAGCACATACCAGCTGTACTGAAGGCCATACAAAAAGCATTTCCCAATGATACCACCAATCAAGTGGAATACCTTAAGGGTATACCAGTGAATTATGAAGAGAATCTCCATAATCCATTTGATGAAACCGCAACGAATGGCAACCCTACAGCTGCACCCATTAATGAACGTAATCTACTTAAATATATTATTCATACGAAAATTGGTGAAGGACCGCAGCGTTTAACCAAAGAGAAACATCTTGTCAACATCAACAATGGTATTCCATATTAGGTGTATGAAAAAAAGAGGTTTCAAAAGGCGACCAAATTTCTCAAAAAACAAAACAAAAAATTTCTACGCTTTAATGTAATATCAATAACAATGACAATAACAACAAACAGGAAGTAGTTTAATATATATTTATTCAAATAACTTGTGAAGATCAAAATCAAAAAATAGTAGGTCAACATATTTAACCTAAAAGGTTAGGTAGGCATTTCTAGTGTGTAGGTAACCCTAAAGCTTTCTTTGGATATATTATGATAATAAAGTAATTAAAAGAAAAAGAAGAAGAATCTGTCAAACTGAGCTCTGTTTGACCCCAACCTTATAAAAATGTTCATTCAAACTCCATTTATTATCATATTTATAATTTAAGGACGATTTATTTAAGAATTGAAGGTTTATATATATATATTACTTTTTTGGTTACAATGTATTGATATTTTTGATTTGAAATAATTTTCATTTTCTCACTTCATTGTAATAATTAATAATATTAATTACAATACACATACACATATATGATACCAACAGCTAAAGCTGCCCAATGATGAACAATTTCATTCAAACAAATTAAAAAAATAAATACAATTAATATATAAATATACTTGATTTCAGTTATTTTATAATTTCTTTGTTAATTTTCGATAACGTAGCACACGAAGAGAGGAGTCTTTACTATTAAGAGATGAAGGAGGAAAGATTTAAAAAAAAACAAAAAACAAAAAACATTCATATATACAACAACATAACATAAAATAAAATTATAGACAATTATTTAAAAGAGTCTGAAGAGTTTGAAATTTGTTTAATTAATAAATAGAGTACAGAGAGGGGAGGGGGGAAGAAACATAATAATACTTTATACTTATGTTTACCTAATATGCTGTTTAGTTGTACATCACTTATATGTTTTAAATAAATTTGCATATTTAATCATATACGCAGAGCATCAAGCTTTAAAAATACGCTATAAAATAATTATTAGTTTAAGCTTATGGATAAAGAAGGGCACACGATAAGTGTAAAAGCATCAAAAGTTAATTTTACCCGTCAAAGGCAAACTATTAAAAAAAAGTGTATGGGCATGGCCAAGCTTTAATAATTTTGTTTTGTGGATTTTTCAATAAGAACATAACATAAGTTTCGGCGTTTCAAATGATCAAAGCACTTCAGTTCCTTGATCGTTTCAGAGTGTAGGCTAAGATTCTGGTTTGCAAAATTTCAACAATATAATTTGACACATTTCCAATTCCTGTGAATCGCGTGTAATCGACTAATTTGGCTCTTTCTAAAGTGAAGCACTTACTGACTGAATTTTTTTTGGGTACTTCAAACAGAACGTTGTCCCACTGGCACAAAATTATCTAATAGTAAACATTTTGACTCAACTTTATCCACTATAGCATGCAAAGCCTCTCTGGTTACATGATTATTACGAACGAAAATATAATTAAACGCTTCAGAATTAATTTTTAATAATTTCTCAACATTTCTCATTTGTGATCATCACCGTGATAATAATTTTAATCTTAAGCAACATTTTAACATTGATAGATCATGAAAAATGTTTAAGGGGGCGTTCGTATAACCATACAAAATTGTTATGTCCTTATTGAAAACTCATTATAATTTTACTTTATTTTATATTGTAGTTGCCTCAATTAATATTTCTGCTACAGAGGGAATAATTATTATAGACAGATTGAACGATCACCAGAATTTTATACTAATCAATATGGGATTAGAATTTTTTGACATGGTTTTATAAAAGTGTAAAAAGAGGGACAAGTTTGACACTTTTGATGCTCAGTGTAAATGATGAAATGATATGGGATTAAAAAAGCTAAAAATAATTGTTGTCCTAAATAATAATTTCGAATACATGGCACTACAGGGAAATAATCGTGATGATTGAAAAAAAAAAAAAATACCTGATAATCTCTAATCTTTCCGATAATATAATTACGCATTACGTATATATATCGTAAGCATGTTGCGAATATTGTAAATGCTAGAGTACGTCATATTTGAAACGATACGTTATGAAATTTTTCAACATGAAATTTAAAGCGATTAACTTACGACGATAACGTTTTTGAGTATTCTTTAAAATATTTGCATTTTTCATATTTCCATTCCACACATTGTAATATTTTTGTTGTTGCGGCGATTGGCGCCGAACACTGTCATTAGGCGCACTATGCTTGAGATAATTGAGACGATTTATTATTTTATTATTATTATTATTGTTGTTGTTGAATTGCAACATAGTGAGATTCATAAAACGCTTCGTCTGTTGGTGGACATGAATATAAGAAGTTGCTGCCCGATTGCATGGTGATGACCATGATGTGGTGGTGGTGGGTGATGGTGATGGTGATAATGTTGGTGTTGGTGATGATCTTAAAGATATTGTTGAAGGCGTCGATGACTGATAGTGATTAATACAATATTCCTTAATTTTGTTATACTGCTGCTCTCTACCTTGTGAGTATTTGTCGTCTTTATTCATTTCTTGATTCATTAACATAATATTTTTGTTGTTGTTGTTGTCTTTGCTTAAGCCAACAAATCACATATTTTCATCGAATTTGGCAAAATTACTATTGCTGTCATCCCATTGTTGCGCTGCCGCCACTTGTTGTGCATGACAGACACCATTACTGTTACCGTTCAGGCTTAAATTCTTAATATTATCATCTTTATCGTTAGGGTTAGCATTAGCTGTTGTTGTTATTTTGATAGCATTACCAACACTATCCGCACTAACCGCGTCTGCTGCTGCTGCTGCCTGTGGCGGTGATTTAAAGAAATCATCATCCTCGAACGGATCTTCCGACTTCTTGGCAAATATATTAATGGATTCAGATTTTTTGATCAGTTCTTGTTGTCGTTGTTGCAATATACTGTTACGCATTTGTTGTTTCTTGTTGGCTACGCTGCTGTTAGCTCCGGCTGTAATGCTCATCTGCGGCTTGTTTATGGCCGCCTCCTGCCATTGTTCATCATTCTCGAAAGTATCAAACGTAGCTTTAGAAAAGTCATCCTCAAAAGTTACAGAAGCAGCAGCAGCATCATCATCGAATTGTGAGATTTTGACATTGTCATCGAAACGTAACTTTTGTGTGCCACCAGCTACCGTACTACTGGTGATGTATGTGGATGACTTTTTAGTACGATTGTCACGATTTCGTTCCAACTGTTGTTGTTGTTGTTGCTGCTGCTGCTGCGTATTTGTGAGTTGAGTTGTTTGCCTTTCTCTGTCCGAGAAATCATTAGAGAAACGAAAAGATGGTTTTGAAATGATCGGATGATTGCTAGTATTGACAGCACTGGTCACCGGCGTAGAATTACAGCTGGACGCTGTGCCAGTTGGAGCTGGCGGTGGTGAAGATTGAAGATTGAAATCCGATTCAAAACCGATATCAAAGCTGAATTTTGTACTTGCGTTGGGTGTGGCGGTAGTAGGCAAAGCGCTACTTGTATTGGACCGTGGTGTAGGCGTTTGTTCATACTCATCATTATCGTAGCCGTAGTCCGGCCGGCAACGCTGCTCAGGTGGTGTTAGAGGCGTTTGTTGTTGTTGTCTCGCAACATTGTAACCGCCTTTTATACTTTTACGATGATAACCAGCATACGGCATCGCTGCTGATATGTTAACACCGCTCATGCCAGTTGTTTTCATTTTACTGCTACCGCTACCATGATAACGCCGCTGTTCGCTTTCCACAATACGTTGATGCATTTCGTGGCGACGACGATTCAGACGTTCAAATTTGTCCTCGTCCGTGGGCATTTCGTCATCGTCTGCTTGCATGGCCTCCTCTTCGTCCTCCTCCTCGTCAACATAATCTTCGGCATCGTCATCGTCATCATCATTGCGGTTGTTCTGTTTACCACCACAACTAACATAATCGTAGGTGTTGGGTCGCATTACACCGGGTATAGATGAGGATGCCACCTCACGGTAACGCCCACCGCCACTAGTCTGATTAGTGGTTTTATTCCGTAGACGTTGTTTTTTACGATAATAATATGCAACCATCATGCCTCCGCCGCTAGCGGCTCCTCCAACCGGCACTACTGCACCTGGTACATGAGCACGAGAAGATGGATGCCGAAGATCCTCATCAGAATCTCGATCATAAGCGATATCCCCTCCAACAGGCACCCGCGAAGATTTTGCGGGCTTTCGCAAGGAACGGGTTTTTTCCGTAGCTACATAACGATGATAGTCATCACGATTATCGTAGTTGCCCGTACTACTGCCAAAACTGCGCCGACGTCTACGCGGCACTGATGAACTCTCAAATGATTCTACACTCTCTCGATCAAATGATTTGCGATCGCGTTCGTACATATAGAGATCGGTAGGGCGGGCCCCTTTAAAAGCCGCACCACCACCACCACCACAACTACCCAAAGAGGGTGGTGTCCGACGTTCCTCATTAAACACATTTTCATATTCCGGTCTACGAGGAAATTTTAGTTTTTCAAAACTGCCAGCATGCTCATCTCGGTACGTGGGTAATGCATCGCCAAATTCATCAAAGTCTGAATTCGAGGTTCGCGTGTACTCGCTGCGATAAAATTTGCTACGCTTCTCATAACCCAGATTGGAGCGACGTTCATAAGCACCAGATTTGGAAGACGATGGAGGCGGCGGTACAATAATACCACGCTTATCGTAAAGTGGTGGGGGAGCGTATGGTAAATTTCTCTCATAAACACCACGTTCCAGAGCTCTTGCCCGAGCTTGTTCAATATCTTGGGGAGACCAAGTGTGATGGGGCGGTCCGCCCTGATGATAGTAACTAGGTGAATCTGCAAAGTGCAAAAAAATAAATAAAGCTCCAGAAATAAGCCCCCAAGTAGCATAGAAATTCGGTACCAAGTTTACTCTAGATTTTGATATGATCTCAAGTTTTTCAGTGTGAAAGTGTTTTCTAATTTTTGATTTTGTACTAATTGGCAACTTTAACTCGTGTAACTGCCTCTCTGAAAACCTGGCACTACCAAGTGATCAAATAAAAGAAAAACATACCTAAATCGAAATTGTCCCTGCTGCGTGATATATTTGATTTGAACTTTCGTTGATCTCGACGATTTACCGGAAAGTCTTCTTCGTACCTTTAACGAACCATACAATTTTCATGCATTTATTTCATTATAAGGAAAATTGACATCAAACTTACTCGTAGTCCTCATCACAGGAATTCATGCGTCTAGGATAGCGTGGATGATAGCCGTGACGTTCTATATTTAGGCCAGCTTGACCTAACATTATGTTAGCCAATCGTTTATTACCAAGTGATCCACCCTGTTCATCATCCCAACTGAGATCGCGTGAAGATGAAGATGTGTGACGGTTCTCCTTTTTATGCCAACGTCTGCTACCGCCACTAGATAAAACAGCGCTTTGGTGACCCAGAGAAACATTGCTACCACCAATATTACGCATATGCCACGCCTCTTCTCGGGGATCTGAAGAGTAGGGTGATTCTCCAGCCGTATCATTCTGAGAAGTGTTCGATGCGGGTGCTGGCGGAGGCGGTATATGAAGAAGGTTGGGCGCCTTCCCTCCTACTTTGGCCGAGGACCTGGAACGCTTATCAATAGCCGCATGATGATGAGTTGGAGTATCAAATGTAGCCCATGAGTCTGGGGATATTTTGGTTGTAGCTTCGTCGCGAATTTGTTTCGTTGCCACGTCAATAAGTTGTGAAACTACCGTTAATTGTGTTGGCAAGGGTGAACAAACGTTCTGTTGTTTAGATACTGCGTTACCTGGTATTATAGAAGTTCGGTGTGCTTGCTGACCCGCCGGTAGTGGTGAGCATTGCAAAGCAGTGGGAGATGTACTTATGTCGTTAAAGTAGTGAGTGGCATTGCTGGTTGGGGTGGCACTAAGTTTTGTGACATTATCCGATGAAAACATTGCCGGTAAACTGTGGGTGGTAGAATTGGCTGGGGAGTTTCGATCGCGTGAATCCACCGACAAACTCGAAATAGCTCTTTGCATTAAAGCGTCAATCTCTATGTCATCCTTTGAACCCGACAAATTGGCCATATTGGTAACAGTCAACAAATGATTTTCGTGATTCGTGAATGATTTATTTTGGATTTGAGTTATGCTGATTTTTGGAGTATCCTCCAATTTGTCTACACCTATCTGTTCCAGCTGTGGGTTTGAATTGGCCAGTTGTTCATAGTGGCCAGGTGGTAGGCTACCCGTTTGTCCACCATCTTTCTCGCCACTATCTCCACTACTAACACCACCACCCTTTGGTCCCCGGACTCTGGACACTGGCTCGTCGTCAACAGCCTTGTCATCATCATCCTCATCATCTTCCACAGTTAAAGCCGATGATGATGGCTCCATTAGCAGACCGCGACTATCCACCAAACCCATTCTTTGCTGTTGGCTTTCAGCGCTCAGCATAGCGTTTTCATCCATCAACTGCTGCAAGTCCTGATCTTCATTGTTAAACTCATCATCATCATCGTTAGCGTCGCTATAGCCAGTTAAACTTTGAGCTGCCGGTGATTTGGATAACATCTCTAAGTTATCACCTTTTACGGGGACGCCGCATGGTTTTTCAAAGAGATTTTCCACCAAGATTATATCTCTTAATGCTGCGTAACGATCCTTAGCTTGTGCAACCACTTCCGTTATTTTGGTATCAATTTTCGGTGGAGGTGGAGGTGGTGGTGCTGTAATCATCTCCATCTGCCCACCACTCATACGATCATAACAGGATTTGTCTTCGCCATTAAACTGAGCTGCATCATCTACATGACCTTTTGCTTGGTCTTCCTCTTTTTCTACTAGGCCGCCCATAAGATTTGTTTCCTGATGGTGTAACTCTTGATCAATAATCTCTCGAAATATTGCATAACGATCAGCAGGTGGTACTGCTGGCATTTGGTCTGTCGCCGTTACTACTGGATCTGATTGTATTTTGTCGAATTGAGTAAAATCAGCTTCGAAAGGAATTTCATTTGCTTGACTGGTTAAATGTTCACCGAACGTATCATCAAATTTAGCCACAAAAGTTGCCTCTCGATCGAAATTGATTTTGAAAACACTGGACATTTCTTTACTGTTAGGTGCTATTGCTGATGCTTTAATTGCTTCTGGCTCAGATCTTGTTTTAGATTTTTCTATAAACTCGGACAAATAACTGGTTAACTCGACCAATGTCATGGTACTCAACTTGCCGGTTGACACATTCAATTTTTTGGCCAACTCATCTATACTTAGCGTTAATAATTGACTTAATGTTATGTCCGGCACTATAGGATCTGTATGTGACAGAAGTGTTTTAGGTCTTTGTTGTTGTTGTTGTTGCTGCTGCATAATTTCGTTTTTATTTTCATAAATTTCATGCGTTTTACCGGTGTGCGACTGTATAGATTGTTGGCGTTGGCTACGTGCCCGCGTAGACACTTGCGTGGGTGGGGGCAATAAGGGAGGTACTCCCCCACCATGAGTATTGGTTAAAGTTGTAGATCTGGAATCAGTATGCATTCCCAATGGAGCTAAATAGTCGTCTTCAGTATGTCCAGGTTTTCCCGGCCTCCCGGGGCCTGGATACGTGCCATCGGAACGACCAACTCTACGGGAAGGCAGAGGTATGGGCGGTATATCTGATGGTGCACCCGATGCCAAATTTCTAGGTGATGACAATAAATTTATTGCACCCGAACTAGAATTCATGAACTCGTACCGATTACTCACACCATTGCTAACCGACTGCTGACAGAGCAGACCACTGCGTGGCCGTATAATAATGTCGTTGAATTGCTTTTTTGGAGGTAACGGTGGAGGCTCCGAATATGAAGAAATGTCAGGTCGTGGAGGTGGCTCTGGTGCTGCCTCGTTCTCACTTAGAGAATCACTCTCTTGCAAACGGCGCATATTTATAGAATTCGAGTCTCGCCTAGAAAATCTAGACGATTGCCCAAAAAGATGAGGCATTTTCTTATTCGATATGCTGGACAAAACATCGACCGTTTGTTGCCGAAATACTGAAGATGCAGCTGCTGCCGACGGCAAAGGTACACTTCCAGTAGCCATAGGACGAGATCGCACACTGGCATTCACTTCGTATGATGCAACACTTTCTGGAGGTAAATATACTTGCAAATGACCACCGAAAACATCCGACGCTTTAGCTACCTCCAGAGCCATCTCCGTGGGGGAGTTATGCAATTTTTTTACTCTACCCTCCTCGCCTACCTTACTACTTATGGACGCAGCTGGAGCATGAAATTCGAACTCAAATGGATCCAACTTGGAGAATATATCGCCGCCCTCTTCGAATGGATCACTTTTTTTTCGCGTAGGTGAGAAGGGATCTGTATCTCGGGGTAACATAACAGGATCACCTGTTGTTGTTGCTGCTGCTGTTGCAGCAGTAGTTGTTGTTATTGTTGTTGTAACCGTTCCACAGCTATTACTAATTGTCTCTAAGGGATATCGAGTAAAATGTTTAACATTATTTTGAGTTAGTGGCATGATGGTGGTTGTGGTAGGTGCGTTGGTGAATGTGGTATTGGTGGAAAAACTGGATGATGGATGTTTTGCTAGCGATAGTGAGCTCTGCGGGGTCTGTGTTAGTAAGCTGCCAGGAACCATATTAGTAAACCTATATACAGAGGTGTTAGTTAGACTAGTTGAAGTAATACTAGTGGGAGGACAAGTGCATATTAAAGTGCTATTATTAGTAGATGGAACCAATGTTGATTTATGTGTATTTGTGGTGATGGCTGCTGACACTGTATTTAACAAACTAACACAATCGGTCGTGGTGCACAGAACGGTACTAGTTTGTGCGGAAGAAGCTGATGTATAAGCGTTGCTACGAGTAGTCAAAATACCTGCTGTTGGGAAAGTGTTAGTAGTAGCAGAAGGTGCAGTTGTTGTTGTATGGCTAGAATTATTAAAGACAGCAGAAGCTGTTTCTACGGACTGCAAGTCGCAATCATTGAGCTTCAAGTTCTCGTCACTTTTTAAAGTCAGAGCCGTTATTGTTATGGTGGACGTTGCCGCTAATGCCGAAGAAATGCCTTCTGCGCTTTGGCTACAAGTACCCGTCGTTGCTGTTGTGCTGAGATCTTTTAACACCTTTTTGGGAGGATTTTTAAGATCTTGAAAGAAATACTTTTTGTCTACATACGGCCGTGTACGACCAATACCTAACGGATCCAAATCTGTAAAGGCATCTAATCCACACAGTTGATGAAGCAACAAAACAAGAAAACATACAACAAACCATTAAAACTATTATCGGCGCTAAAATGGAATGCGTATAAAAAACGCATTCGCCAAAAAACCCTGCGGGTCATAACGCAAAATGCGAAAAAAAAAAAATTCTTAAAAAAAATTATTAAAATGTAATGTAAAGTGGGCATATCAGCAAGCGGGTCAATAGATATAAAAATGTTTAAAAAAAAAAAAAGTGGTAAAAAATGGGGCATTGGAACAGATAATCAAATCATTTCGTACAAACTTATTATGCAAAATATAAGTAATGAAATAAACGTAACAAACATTTAAAGAATGAAATGCAACTCATGTGAATGGCAACTGCACAAACAAACACACTTACCCGACTTGACTGGAGCATTGGAATTCTCGTTCACTGCTTCATCAAGAGCCGTTTGAAAAAGATCAGTTAAACTGGAGCTATTGGTTAAACTATTACGATCTGCTTTAGTGTTTGTTACAGTCGATATGCTTGGTGCTGCCATTTCATCGGATACATTAACGGACTTTGTTGGTATGGCAGCCTCGTACAATTGTTGGGTGGGTGTAGCCGAAGAAGAGACTTCAGCCCTAGCTAAGGGTGCCATAATGACGCCGCCACCACCACCCCCGCAACTGCCTACATCAATTCCCATCATCATCCTCGGTAGTGCTGTTTTCGTTGTATCAAAGACACCATTTTGTGCATCTAATTCACGCAGCCAAGCATCATCATCATCATCAAGGGTACTGGATAATGGTTGTAGTCCCTGAGTAACGCATATTGAACGCGTCTGCAATTCTGTGCCATTCGATGCCGAACTAATCGTTGTTATGCAAGAAGAAGAACTGATTGTATTATTTGTATTTTTATCTGCAGCAGCATGACCGATTTCATTGATTTTATTATTGGATTTATGACGAGAACGACCCGGTTCTGGGGGTGGCAAAAGACTATACGCCTATAAATAAAATTTAATTAAATTAAAAAAAAAAAAACAATTTATTATTAATTACCGTAAAGGAATCTCCAAACGGATCATCGTTGGGTGCGTAATGATTTTTAGATGTAGTGCTTAATAGGGAGTGTGGAGCATCGTTGGGTGTGATACGTTCCATTTGATTAATACCCCGTTGCAATGAACTTAATTCCTGTTCCAAATCAACCAAATCGGCCACAGATTCCGGGGACAACTAATTACATAATAAACAAATAAAAATTCCATGTTACTGGGAATGGATTTTTTCATTGAAGAACACTTATTTTTTTCATACCTCCTTTAAAGCGGCCTTATTGTCATTATTTACACCTAAACGACTTAGGGAAGGTGTATTGTTGGATCCACTTAGACCCAATAATGATAGCCCACCTGAGCCTACTCCTCCCGTTCCGGTTAAATCATTTGGAATAACACCGGCACCACCACCACTACCCAATCCTACAGCACTTTTCAAAGATGACAATGAGGACAAGTGTTGCTGTGGCTGTTGCTGCTGTTGGTGATCATGATGTAACGATTTGGATTGTATTTGTTGTCGCGCTAACTCAATTTCTTTCTTCTTTAACTCAAACACCACCTGAAACAGATCACGCATGGCCAACACCACCTGACTGGCAGCCTTATCCGTTTTGATGCCAAAAAATCGATGACCACTATCCGGTGAGCCGAATATATAACCAAACGCTCTCGTATCAGTCATGTCTTGAGCTATGAACGATATCTTATGGACGGGATGATGGTACAATGAATCGCCCGTTTTTTCATCTCGCAACCGCAACCCGTCTATGGTTACATGAATTGTAATGCGTTGCTTATGTTCACCGGCAGCTCGTATAGCCATTTTGAGATCTTGTAACGCCTCCTGACACATGCGATCGCCACGTGCCTCACCCACTTCCAAAATTCCAATAAGTTTCGCCTTAAATTGTACACCATCACCAAAGAACCGTCCCGGATCATTGCGATCTAAAATAAACAAATCGATTATTAATGCAGGCATGCCTTTAATCTCTAAACGGAAAGACTTCATTTTATAATTCAACTCATAATTTGAACCTTCTCAAAAAATGATATTGCTTATGAAACATAATAATTCGGTTTCCAACATTAAAGTGGAAAGTTTTAGTAAAAAATTTTATGAAAACTTTTCTGATGCCTTCAAAATTCTCTAAAACTCTACACAGAAGGCATTAAAACCTCAATAGATGAAAGAAGAAGCTTAAACCTACACTTATGATCGCCATTAATCGCAGCAGCCTTGGTGCTAACCATTCCACTAGCATGACCGTTTTGACTATTCTTTGCTGGATTATTGCCATTACTGCCTAAAGGGTTGGCAATCGATAAAGTTGATGAGGCCGTAGAGGATAATTTGGACATCAACGATTTAACCATAATTCACGCATAAAATTTCAACGTCTTCCACACAGCAAAACCACAAAATTCAAATTGATTTGCAATCATGCGATGCTCTAATGATTGCTCCACATATTAATCACACATATAACACAATTTTGCACGTACACGCACAACGCTCAAATGCATTTATGTACACGTTTATAAAAATATATTAAATGTGTAACAGTGCACATCTTTCCAGCATTTCACTTAATACTAACGTTGATCATTTATTGTGTGAATAATTGTTGTTCAACAGTGTGTGTAGGCAGGCAGTGTGTTTATATAATGAAGTAATAGAAAGTAAACAAAACAAAAAAAAAAAGAAAGAAAAAAAACTTTTTAGTCTCTCCAACAACCACTGGGTGGATTTCATCCATAGATGCACAAAAAATTTCGCATTTAATTCTCAACGTACTGCCAGCATTGTTAATGAATAGTTTGTTTTAGTTACAAGCGCGTAACACAGTCGCACATTACACACACTCAACTGACTCATTGCCGAAATATACAAATATTGCATATATATGCATATGTGTGCATGCAATCAGAGATCTACTAGTTATATCAATGCCGTAATTGCCATTGTTTTATTGAAAAAAAAACATAAAAAGAGGAAAATCCGATCGGATCACAAATTGAAAAATATCGCATGTATATTTTTTTCTATTATAATCAAACTAAGGCGAGTGTGTGTGTTTGTATGTATGCACACGATTTTTTAATTTGCATTTTAATTCACATTACAAATCAGCTCCTATTACATATTTATAAGTTGTTGTTGTTTTTATTATCATTACACATTTATTTGATTAAATCGTTGATTTATCAAAAAAAAAATATTTCGAGATTATTTTGTTTATATCACAGATTATACAGTTTAATAATAAGCATCTGCCCCTAGCTAGGAGTCACACTTTCACTCGTTAGAACAAATTTCATAATACATTACATATGCATGTTTGTTTATTTTTGTAATATTTTAATATATTATTCCATGCTTCTGCGGATGTTCAAAGCATCGCAAATTTACTTGACCACTTTATGTGTGCGATTATTTATAGACATTTCCGTAATGTTTACATTACTAATTACAATTGATTTTTAATTGGTTCGGGCCTGTGACCCTGACCATTTAAATTGCTCTTTGTTTTCTCTATTTATTTATAATAATAATTCTATTTATTCGAGAAATTCTAATTCGCTTTGCCATCGAAATACTGCTCTAATGTCACACTAAGTAAGATACTAAAATAATTGGTTTCTCCGCTTTTCTATTGTTTTATTTAACTTGCGAAAAATAGATGCCAGACTAATGTAATTTAAAAAACGACCATATGTTCGTTTTGCATTATGCAGCCATTATAAGATGGAGATTAATTTTTTCAATATTAGATAATTTGCTATATAAATGGATAATATTGGGTAATGTTGTATAAGTTTTTTTTTTTTAGTTTTTATAACATACCTATATTCAATTTGAATTTAGCAATTTAAATATATATCAATAATAAATATGGCAACACTTCATTACTTAAAAAAACAAAGATAACGTTGGAATAATGTATTTCTATTTAGAATAAAATAGAGAAAAATTAAATTAAATGAAAACACTTCCAATGATAAATGCAAATTTTAAGAATATATTAACGAATAATTTGAGAATTAACGAAATCATAATAATCCGTTATTAGTTCAAAACATTTATAGAGAGAATTATTTTTCTAATATTATATATATAATATATATATAAAATAGTAATTTCAATAACAATAACAAAAACTTACATTTACAGGGGCTAGTTTTCTTTCGAAGAGTTTGCATATTTTTGCAACAATTGTTTACACTTATCCGGTGGTTGTCATTGCACAATTACATATAATGAATTTCATGTATTTGTTGTTAGATATTATGAATGAAAATCTATTCATCACTAACAAAACTATGCATCCGCCTATCATGAGTATACTTTATGCATTCGTTATCACATTTTATAAAGCCGTTGTTTGTTTACACTTTTCTCTTTATTTTCTTTTAATCACATTGTACTCCTTTTGCCGACACTTTCCCTTTCCGTTTTATAATATTTACAACCACTTAACGGTATGTACAAAAGAAAACGTCTAAACTGTTATATGTCTTTGATGATAAAGAAGAATGGGAGGGATAAAATATAACTCTATAATACTGTTCCACATTGATTAAATTTCACATATATAACATATTTGAGATGATTTTCAATTCACCGGCTTTCATTTACCGAACACAATACACATATTCACGTAGTTAGTGAGAGAGAAAAAGCAATAGAGATTATGCAGCATTATTATCGATTTTTCTCATTTTAATAAAAAATGATTAAAATGATCAAGAAGGATAATTTTTTAAAAATTATCTCTACTCTCATTATATGAAAATATCCTTTGGAAAAAATTCATATATAATTTGTCATTTTTTCACTGAAAATTGTCTCCTTTTTTATATTATATGCACTTTTTTCTTAATTATAATTCTTTTTCACCAAATAACACATATTACAATATCTTATTATACCCAGCGTTTCAATTGTATTAATTATATATTTTCTAAAAAGTGTGCGAACATTTTTTTACCAAAAACTTGTTATACACTTTTTATGAATTGGGTTATTCCTTAAATATTTTTCCTGGCCTTCTATTTTAAACGCTTAATTTACTGCAACTTTATTTTATTATTTGGCTCATATTTTATGTATTTTGTATCATTAATTCTATCACATTTTTATAGAATTAGAATTTTTTCCAAATTTAAAAGTACTCCGCCCCTATAAACTGCTGACGATTGAAAATTCGATTACATGATAAAGGATTCTGCCGTTGTCACAACACAAGCAAGCACACACACACACGTACACACAGCTATATGCATACAAAGTTTAACGGGCTAGTGCCTTTTTTAACAATAACTATTATAATAAAAGCATTGCCATATGAAAGTTTTTGTTTGCGGGCGGCAACCAACTATAATAAAAACAGATATGTATGTTACGGCTTGGTCAGCTGACGATTGGCTAAGAAAATTATGTTTTTTTTCCATATATTTTATTATATAATTGAAAACTTCTGGGTAGAGAGTAATTTGAGAATTCAACTTAAACGACAACAACAGCAATGTACAATGCAATAGTTACAAACATCGTACTATTTAAAATGAAAGAAATTCAAAAAATATTTCTTAAATATTTAAAGTAACAAAAGTAAAAACGTTTTCCGGTTGTTTATTTCATAATGTTCCGATTTGTTAACTTTACTTAATGTGATTCAAATGAATTGACGGTGTTGTAAAATTTCGTATTAACTTTTAATTTTAATTGCTTAGCAGCCGACAATAAGAGTGTTTGTTTTTTAGTCATTTTCCTTTACTTGTCCGATAAAGTTCACGAAAAATTAAATAATCTGTGTAGGATATAATAATTTAATAGGAAAACATCAAAAGAACAGTTTTGTTATAAAATTTTAAATAGTTTGTGCATATGCAATTCGAGGAAACGAAATTCCGCTACAAAATAAAATAGAAATATTATTCCATTAAACCATTGGGAAGAATATGTAATAATTGATATTTTCAAAGGTAACGCAAAATTCATTTTACGCTTACAAACATACGTACATGCAAAGAACGTACGTATAATTGGAAGATCGCGCTAATACTTATATGTTTGTGTAGGGATATGTTGTTGGTGTGTATACATTTTGTTGTTTTCTTTTAATTTTTTTTTTTTTGCTAAATTTTAATAGCAACTCGTTTGTTAAGTTAATGTGTGTGGTAAAGTGAGTGATCGTGCTATATATATAAATGGAGAATATTAAAAAAAAAGGATTATATTTATATTGAAAGAAAGGTGAAACTAAAAGCAAATTGGAGAGTGAATAGAAAAAAATAACATTTCCAACTAAATTCTTCGATGACGGTGTTTTTTTCCTTAATTTCTTCGGATCAACTTCTTTTGTTTCAGAAGAAAAAGAAAACAAGAAGAAGAGTTTAATTTTTTCTTTTATATGACACCAGGTGCTCTAAGCATTAAATTTCAAATGTTTATAAAACAAAATTTTCAAAATCTCTACACACAAGTGTTGGTGTAAATTGAAAAAATTGAAAATATATTTTTTCGCCAAACGTGAAATTTAATTAATTTTGTTTGCGTAGTTATCTTTTTTTTTCAACTCAGAGTGTTGTGTTTTTTTTTTCTCTCTTTGTAACGTAAAAACCAGTCCGGCGGCTGTTAAACTACATCTGTAAAATAATAATAATAACAACAACAAGAACAACGACTATAATAAGCAAAAGTAGCAGAAAAAACGTTACAATCACAACATTAGTAACTGAGCAGCAGCAAGCAAACCATAAGTAAAGTGAACAATAGTAAAAAAAAAAGTAATGCAAAAAGAACGTGTATTAAGAGAAAGAATACAAACGTAAAAAAAAAAAAACAAAAAACGAAAGAATAAATAAAAAAAAAAGTTCACGTCAAAATATCTCAATAACAACATAAATAAAAAAATTGTCAATTTTGGTTTTAATAATTTATCCAAGTGAATAAAAAGCACTAACGGAGAAAAAATTGCACCGAAAAGTGGGAGAGTGGGAAAACCGATTAAAATAGTTTCATATTCATTAAAAGAGAACCAAAACTATTCAGAGCAACATGAATAAAAGCTGTGCCAGATGCCAAAAAATCGTTTATCCGATAGAGGAGCTTAAATGCCTGGACAAAGTAAGTTATTTTTATTTATATAATTATGTGTTTTTTTTTTACCTTAATTAGGTACCTGAACTATGTTCCAAAATTCCATGTTGCATCTCCAACATGGACTTTTTTAGTCAAAGACTTTTTCAACGTATTTAACCAGGAGCGTTTTTCTTCTAGGACTGTACGAACCGCTTTCTATTAAATATTTTTAACATTATTAAAAACGGTTATCACTTAATTGGTTGTTGTTGTTTTTTCAACAAAATATTTTCTCTCCCACCCTCTCTCTTAATGATTTAAAGTGGCGGTGGCTTTAATTTAATCGTATTATGATTATTCGCTTGAATAACTGATAGTTTACGTTACGTAATGAAATTTGTTGTGAAATGTTGATCTCTAACCTTTTCTATGCATTAATTATTATTTTTATATGTATGCGTAGTTTTTATTCATACCTAATGATTATCAATAATGTGCGGTTTGAATTTGTATGAAAATTGTATTGAAATTAAACCGTCAACTCTGATCATTTAATACACTACACTGCAAAAGGTATAATAAGTTAATGTGAATGTTTGTTACACCTAAGTAGCAAATGCCACACCCACTTTCAATTATAGCGATCAATTATGAATCGAAATACGAATTCATTTAACTATATCCATCTGTCTGTCCACACAAATTTTCCATATAAAGATACTTCAAAAAGTGATTTATAAAGCAATGCCTTACGTTTTCTAACACAACTAAACTAATTGTAGTATAAGGGATGTATTGATGTAGTGATCGCGCTTGATCGATTATAACATTTGCACTCGTTTTTAAGAATTCATGCAATAAAGGGTGTAATTTGCACTAAGGCAGCACGCTATTCTAATAAATATTTATGTTTATAAATCATGCCCTGCCCAGAAGACACAAGGAAGTAGGTATGAGATTAGATCTTCTAATATGTAATTGACTGAATTTGATTACCTGACAATGGAATAAAATTGACAATCTATCTGCTCCTCCATAAACATGCAAACCACAATGAGGCCAGAATGAGAGAGCGAGAGAAAGTAATTGCAAGAATAATCCATTTTCCATCACTTAGCATCACAAAATTGCAGCTTGCATACTAAATACTCAAACCAAGAGCACACCAACACACATTTGCATATATGGCATATGTGGTGTGTATGTATGGGTATGTTGACAAAGAACGGAAGTGCAAATTAAGCTGTCTAATAATATTAATGGAAATGATGGAGCACGGGAAACAAAAAACGAACCGAATGGAAAGGTACCAAGCCAGAAGGTGTATAATGCTGCAGCCTACACAAATTCGCACACGCATACACATCTAGTCTCTAATTTTCTCTTTTTGCCATTTTCCATTTTGTAATGAATTTACAAGATTTTTGTGAGAGGAAATCTACATAAAATGCTTTAATTTATAATAAAAGGAAAAACATTTTTTTAGACAACAATAGTATTGCATTATACGATTTATCAGACATTTAATCATATATGTGTGTAAGCGTTCGGTCTGTATTGTATTCATTCCATTGACCGACCTTGAGTTGAAAAACCGTATTCAACATGTTTTACTTCTTATTGGCTTTGAGCATAGCAAAGACAAAAAATAATACAAAAAATTAAAAAAAAGTGACAAAAATAAAACAACAATAACCAATTCTTGTTTTCATACATACATACATGCATATACGTAAGCAACGCAAGATGTTGGTATAAGCAGAAAAGTTGTTCTGCAGTTTTCTTATACTCGTATACTCATGCCGTCCTCATGCAAGTATGCAACAAAAACAACTATTGCACAGAAATGCTTATGCTTGAGTTTATTAACACATTAGCACGTATAAATACATATATACGTATATGGATCGATGTACTGTTATTTGTACAATACTCAGTAAATAATCACCAGTAAGACTGAACTTTATTGATTTTGTCATAATGAATTCTGGCAAATAAAATTACCTAGTAGGAGGGATAATATTTTGACTTAGTCAAGTTCGTCCGGCTTTATCGAAAAATTAAAGAATTTTAACCATTCATACAGATAAATGCTTTCTCTAAAAAGACAACTTTTAAAGAAAACTTCAATTTTATGTGTAAATAATATTGAAAGTATAAGAGGATGGGTATCCAAGATGTGGTGTAAGCTTCTTTTCTGCTTAATTTTTTGCTTTTTAATATTTAAACATTTTACACGTACACGACTACTCTTTCATATACGAGTACAAACATAGACACTACTTATTAGCTGAGAGGAATGTTTGGAATTTTTGCATTATTATCTCGTTATCATTGTTGCTGGTGATGGTGGTGGTGGTGGTGTGGTATGTTATTATTGCAGCATATTGAACGATTTTTTCATTTACTTTTACCTCTACTTTGTGTATATATGTGTGTTTGTGTGTGACGGTATACTTTTTATAGTTTTACAATGCACACTCAAGGTCTTCATGGAAATGTGCGAATGGCGCATAACGGTGTTAATTTTGCTTGCGTTCATAAGTTCTCCTTTTTGGTGTTGTATTTCTCCATACATCTACATGTACTAATCTCGATTTAATATTTTAAACAAACTTTGTCACTAAAAAGACACGTCGCTTGCTTCAAAGTCATATATTTTTGTTTTTTATTATGGACATGATTTTTATACAAAGCCGCCCATTTTCAGCATATATATGAGTAGAGTACATAATTAAATAAATATGATTGCTGATTTTATTATGAGAGTATACTAAGTTTATCATCCGTTTTCAACATTTAAAATGAAACCTCACTGTCCTTAGAAAGCATTCTTAAGCAGCATCAAAATCTCAGTGCATTCAAACATGTCTGTCAATATTTTCTGATACCTATTTAAATTAGCCAACTGCCACGCCTTCAAATGACACTTTTATTCACATATAACTAAAAGTGACAGCATAACTCAACACACTCAACACATACTGTTTCGATAAAAACATTATGGTGCGAGCTTCACAAGCTAGGGCTGTAATTATAAGACTCTTTATGTCAGGTGTTCATATTAATTTGTCCATGCCCCGTATATATAAAAGCTGTAGTCATAGCAGATGCCTAATTACGCTATCCAGTATGTGCATGTATATATTATATATGTAAAAGTCAGATTCTACGCTTAATAAAGTTATTTGTAAATTGTGAGCATTTATGTTATGCAAACACGCCCATTTTTAATACTAATTATAAGACTATACACCAAACTTCTAATCTATAGATCAATTTTTGTGGCTGATAAATAGATAGTTGTTGGTTGGGGGCGTGGCTGTTGAAGGATTCCGTTTTTTAAATAAGAACTCTGCGGAACACACAATATTTTAAAGACGGCCTTTAATGCTAAATGAGAAATGATGACCTATTTAAAAGTAAAGCAGTCTCGATCTGTCTCTTTCTCTCAAATTCAATTCATATAATTTAATCTTATTTAAAAAAAATCACTTTTTTCTTAATTTTCAAGCAACGGTTTTTTTTTTTTAAACCAGAAACATACAATGCTTGTAAAGACAATAAAAAAAAAAAAGAAAAACAAAAACAAAAACTTTCTCTAACTAATTTTAATATTTTCATAGTAGATTTTAAGGTTCGACTTGAAGATTTTGTATATTTTTCCATGATAATTGTTTGGCCGTATGCCCAAACCAGATGCAATTGGTTAAGCTTTTCAACTAAGAATATGTAACATATTAATGCACATAATATGTTGTGTGTACGCTATGTGTATGTACATAATTACCTATTCCATTTGATGGCCACCGCAATAAACATAAATAACGAAGGTACATGCATATATGCAGACCATGTGTATATAACCTTTTTTTAAGCCATAATAAAAACCTGGAGTAGCACTACATAACAAAAGCAAAAAAATGAAAAAAAAAAAAACACTGGTAAGGAAAAATACATAAAATATGTAAAAAGGGGCCACATTGCAGTAGCATTGAGTTAAAGTACACACAAACGCACTTCTACGCTTTTCAATATGTGTCTTGATGAAATGGATGTGATGGGCGGTGTTATTAAATTTGAAACAAACATTTAGCACTTAAAGTGATAAAGTTCCTAAATGGTACCGAGGATTATGGTGAGCTGATGAAATCTGGAAATTCATCTTGAAACAGACAGCTTTTGAGTAAAGAAGTCAAGTCGAAGGCATAACCGTGACGTCTATAAAGCAAGAAATCGTAATTTTGATTTCCGCAGAAGGTAAAATGGCATTAACGCCATTGAGAAATATTGCAATCAATTACAATCTACGCTTGTAGGAGTTTTCTGCTAAGCTACGATATTTAAAAAGAATTTGGCCATTGACCTTTACGAACTAAATATTCCCGAAATAAAACTAAATTGTTGAAATATGTAGATGAAGACTGGACCACAACTCCGTATTGTTTCCCTTTTTTAGTTTAAGTTATCCTTTCTTTCTTTCTGTCTGTCTCTCTTTACATAAAATAAACGAATAATGTCTCGTCTCGTTAATTTTATTCAATATTTTACATTTACTTTAATTTTCTTAACAAGTTTGGTTTCATTTTATTTCACAAATGTAAAAAAAAAAAAAATACAAACATATAAAAAAAGATCCATTCATTGCTTTCTAGTTATTGTGGTAACTTTAATAAAAATCACTAAACTTTAGCAACAAATGAACACAACAAGAGAGATAGAGATAGAGACACAATACAATAAAATTGTTGGTTGATATAAAAGGATTTTTCTCGATGTTCTCAAGAATTTTATATTTAGTAAGTTTTGAAACTAGATTCTAAAAAGTTGGCCAATTCATTTGCAACAACTAAAAGTAGGCGTCAGCTGCTGCAGCAACGAAACTTGTAACGGTTTAGTCATGTTTTTTCATGTCTATTGTTGTTGAGATGAAATTTTTGTTCAGAAATGTACAGACAAGCTGGCTAGTGAAAGGGAAAAGTTGAAAAGCCACGCCCATAATCATTAGAAATTCAACTTCAACGTTGAAATTTGGCACAAATATTAATATTTAGCACTTTCAACGTGGCATTTAGAAATCAAAACCACGCCTTAATATTTTTATAACAGCTACGCCCACAATTTATTTAAAAAAACAAAAGTTATTTTAAGCAGAATTCAATAGGAACGTTGATTTTTATAATATCCGATTTTAAAAGGGCGTCATCAAGTAATTGCCACGCCCACTTTTTAAATATACATATTGAAAGTATTTAAGATGAAACCTAAGTGAAATTATATTTTAGTTTTTACTTATCATTACTGGTACGGTACTTGTACTGGTCGTATATAACCATTTGTCAACAATTCATTTCGGTTGTTATCTATAAACATGAAAAAAAAATATGTTTAACTAGTTAAACTTAATTGGGCACATAAATTCTTGAGAGGAATCGAGTGTTTAGAATTGTTTAAAAAGTATTTTTCATTTTATTTTAATTTTTTTTTTTTTGCCCTTTTTTTTATTCACCCTCGCAACAACAACAATAATAAAACGTTTATTTTAAAGTTTTTTCTGTTGCTATCTGTCAACCTAGTTCTGCTTGGCTTTAAAATTCCTTCTTTTTTTTTATTGTTGTTGTTATTGTTTTTGCTTTAAATAAAAAGTGAATAAGAAGTGAAATTGTATTGAAACGGATTTTGATTAGATTTCCATCACAAAGCTATCATTGTCAGTTGTTAGCGATGCTGCTGCTGCTGCTGCTGCTACTGCTATTATTAGTATTGTATTATACTTATACCTGTAAATACTTATATAGTAATCTAAGAACTTTTACAAATGTAAGCTTAAGAGCTGTTTAGAAAGATTTTCAGTTCCCTTCCAACTCCACAGTCAACTGAGATATGTTCACAGATTCTTTTTAAACTTTTTTTTTTTTCTTTTCTTAATATATATAGAGCAATACAACAATAACAGCAAGTAATGAATATGGTTGTGCTCTCCCTCTCTCTCTCTCATAACACTTTTAGTTTAACTGTTTAGTTCAAGTTTTTCTTTTAAGTTTTTCGTAATGTTATGCCAGCTTATTTAGTAGAGATCTTCAAGAGCCTCTTAGAACATGTGATTAGATAAAGAGAAAATTTGAAAAAGCTTGTAAGCGGGGCATTACTTAGTTAATTGTTCAACGGATCCTTTGTTAGTGCCTCATGTTTCAAGGCTTCTTTGTATGGCAACACAACGTGGTTTCTATTGAAACTGATTCAGTAAAAATGGTTGAGCTCGCAAGTAAACCTATATGGTTACCAATGTTTTTTATCTTTTTTTCTTGTTAATTTTATATATTACTTAACAACGCTTTTTTGTACACCGAAAGTAAGTGGCCCCGTTTTTTGGTGCGACTTGTTTTCAAATCACTTTTCTATGTTTTGTTTAATTTCAAAACATTTGGCTGCAATTTAGTCAAACCGCACCAGCAACAGCAACAGAAAAGCAGTAGCTCACACATTTAACTATACATGATATTACATAGAAATGCATTTTGCAGATAATTGCCAAAAAAGGAATACAACCAACAACAACAACAACAAAACAAAACAAGCTAAAAAGAGAAAAACCGCCACCGATAGCACAATCAACCAAGGAAACCATTTATAGAAATATATTGTGAAGCATATCACAAAACATAAACAAGTAGAATAGCTTTGGTAGGCTTAAGGCAAATATTAAACACCCTACACAATGATAAATTTTGAATCAATCTTAGGCGTAACAAGTAAGAAAACTAAATTCGATTTAGGCCAAATTATGAAAGGCATAAAAAATAATAATATTTTATTTTATTATACCCCCCACCGAAAGCTCAAAATACGCTATATTTTATAGGGTGATGCTTGATCATTATCAAATTCTGAATCGATTTAGTAATGTCCGTCTGTCGGTCCGTCTGTATGTCTATTTGTGGTAAACACTTTTCTGATGGTAAAAATTGAGATATCAATTTCAGACTCGGTAGAAATACTGGTACTTTTTCAATGCATATTGTTTATGAAAATAAGCAAAATCGAACGAAGGACACCTTAAACAAAAACCAAAAAAGAGTCAGTTTTTTTATAAAATTTTTAAGCTTTTTTTTTTCGAATAACTCACCAAAGATAAGAAGCTGAAAATTAGTAAATATATTCTTTAGACAATTCTGCCAGGTCCCTTCAAACTTAAGGCCCGTCAACCAATGTTTAACAATAGACAAATGGTTGTTTATTTTGGACAAGAGTTCAATAATTCGCCTGAAAATACTTGAAGACCAATTAAAGAAGTTTTCGCCTTTACTAAACAAAATAAATTTTTAAAGAAAAAAGAAAGAAAAAGAAGAAGAAGAAGAATTTTATATGCAGTCAAGCGCTAAAATCAAGCAGCAGCTGTTTTGTGGTAGCGAGCAATTTTAAACATGTAAGAAAGCCAGCCCAGCAAGCAACACATAATAAAAGTTTTTCCTTTACTCTCTCGCCACAATGAATTTTCCACCCATTTCAAATACTTTCCACCATACATTAAAAGGGCTTTGGAGCTGGTGTCATCCTTTGTCAAGTCTAGTTAAGAGCATGACCATCTAACTAGAAAATATGGTAGAAGTAGAACAAACACAGTGAACATTGTTTGGAATGAAAGAAATTGCATTCGACTCAGTTGTTAAAGCTATTTACATACAATTTTTGTATCATTATATAATTAATATGCGAACAGAGAATATAAAATAAATTATGATTCGGGAGATATTGACCTCCAAACACCGAGCATGGCCACAGCGTAGCGTTTAGTACTTTTTTTAAAAATAATTTCTTGCTGTATGTCACGATTAGTTTTAATCAATATGATGATAAAGTCGTTCATTTTTAAAACTGAATAAATGTTTAATGAAGTTAAAGCAAAGTTCCGCAGAATTCAATTCATATCATCAGCCAAACATACAATAATTGGAAAACACCCAACGTATGGCATAAAATTTGACCTTTTTTTGTTAGCTTGGTTCAATTTTTAATTCCAAAAAAAATCGATTTTTATGTTATAGTGATTTTCGCTCAAAAAAATGCTTCTCTTTATAAAATTTTTAAAGAAAAATATTCAATTTTTTTAGATACATTCTTGGATACTTTACACACTTAATAGAATTATATAAATAAAGTAAATTTGGCTAAGGCCAGATCTTAAATACCCTTCTACATAGCATCTACATATGAACAGTGGGAGTGGCAGGTACATGATTACGCCTTCTAATAGGCTCAACTTGAAAGTTGAGTTTTACGCTGAATACGGTTTTTTGGATATTTTGGGCGTATCTGTTATCCGACCATGCCCATTTTTGATGCATCGATGGATGGGCTAACCTTAAATAAGTGCACCAAATTTTAAGTTCATAGGTCAATTTTTGTTGCAGATAAATAAATATTTGTCAATTATGGGCGTGGCTTTTAATCAAATTTACCCCACTAAAAAAGCGATCTGCGTGCAGAAACTAGAAGTATCAAAATTTTAGAACAAATGTCTCAAAATTTACAGCAGTGAGAGTGTCAATAACAGACAAAGACACCGACATACGGACAGTTTTTGATGCTGATGAAAAATATATATACTTGGCGTCTCCAAATGAATTGACAAACTTATTATACCACCCATCTTATGTGGAGGGTATAAAAATGCCACATATAGAGTAGGCTATTCGGAGCCACCACAATGAAAATGTATGAAAAAAGACCGACTTCGAAATGATTTGATTCTGATTGAAATTTATTATAATCACTTTTTTTTATATCCCTTGAAGTTCCTTATTTTTAAAAAATTCTCTAATCTAGTTTATAAAACAATGATTTACATTGTTTTGCAGAAAATATTATAAAAGAGCTAAAGAAAGAGAGAGAGAGAGAGAGAGAGAGAAATATAGAAATAATACGTTATTCCGGTTCAAAGTCGAAATGACTACAACAGGCAACATAACATGCAAGCCAATAAAGTAACAAAAAAAAAAAAAAAACAGCAAACAACGCCGAAAAATGCGACAGCAACAAAAAATAGACTTTTTTTCTTTTTTAGTGGATTAAATTTTTTATTATTATTATTGCGGTTTTATGAATTTCAAGGCAATTCACGAGGCAAAGACAAACCGACCAAATTCAGCTAAAGTAGTGAACAATATAATAATAATAAAAGGAAAAACAAAAAAAGAAACGAAGCAAGCAATTGTCGCAATTTAAAATTCACATAAAAATTTTTACAACATATTTTTTATGCATTCAAACAGAACAGAAAAAATGGAGAAAGAAATATTGCACCACAACCCAAAATGAAAACCACCAAAAGTATTCAGACAACACTTAACGCAGCATTGGTTATGCCTTTAAATAATTTTCGAATCATTTGATATGCGTTAAAAAGAAAAAGAAAAACTAAAACCATAAATGAGTACATTAAGTCAAAGCATTGACAAACAAAATGAACTGCCTGAAGTGTCCTGTCATTGTGTTAAATAATCCTATAAGGATGCAACTTGATCTAATACAAAAATTTGTAGCCACTGCTTCAAACATTAAGTAATAAGATCACTTCATCTGGAATTTCATCACTTGAGGTATATGACAGCTGTCAGTTAATTTGCAAACTCGTACAGCTGCTGTCCGTTAGTCATTGTCTTAGTTTTGTTGCTTCTTCTTCACTGTAACCTTGTTTATATCACTTTGGTTAATAGATTTTTATTGTTGTTGTTAACTTTCACTCTCATTGTTTTAATATAAATTATGTGTGACCGATGATTCTCTTCTTTTTCAACAACGGTAGTGTATTGTTTAAAGAGACTCATACTTTTACTGCCTTAGCGCTGCAATATAAAGCGTTTGCATTGTTGCCTTTTGTGCTTGTGCGGATTGTGTGGACTGAAAATCCCGAACCGAGAAATGTAGGGAGATCAGTACAATTCGAGTTTTTTTACATAATGTTTGGTTGCTTAATAACCACGACCTTTCTTTTCACTTTTCACAGATCTACAAAATTGAAATTTGGAAATTTCGGTTCCTGCGCTTACTGGGTATTTAATTTTAAAGCAATAACGCTCAAGTGCCACGCCCATAATTTACAGAAATGTACCTATAATACTTAAAATATAATAATAATAAATTTGCTTTCATTTATAAGTGAAAAAATGGGGGGTAATCGAATACTAGACACGCCCAAAATATGAAAAATTCAACCTTTAAGTGATACGTCAACTTAATCGGCAAAAAGACTGCTATGCCACGCCTAATTTTTACATATAAATGTAGAGATAAGTAAAGTAGAGGTTTTGTTCTTATTTTATTTTATTTTTACCATTTTTATTCATTCATCAAATAAATTGATAGAACAAATGCATGACCAGCGCCATTGCAACTTGTATTGGTTGGGGTGATGTTGTGCTGCCCTATACGATGCGCTGATCTACTCTGCTTTCGTTTATAGTTTAATTTCATTCCAAGTCATGTATGATTCATTCAAATACTACCACAAACACACACATAATTACTTTTCATTTTTGTTTCACTTCATTTAGCACGCGTTCCTTATGCACTGATCCATACAAGGCAAAAAAAAAAAATCAATCTTACATTTATAAACGGCTCGGTATGCAGTATAAACGTATTGACGACTGATGGATGTGTTTGCAGGGTGTTGCTTAATTTTTTTCTTTTTCTCATTCGTTCTTTTTTTTTCTTTTTGTCGTTTAATTTATAAAAGGACCACTACAGTTGGCATGTGTGTTGATTTGTTGTTGGTTTTTAAAGTTTCCTCTTTTCAATTTCACATTAAAAGATTTTATGATTTTTTTTTTTCTTTAATTTCTCTCTTCTGCTGCAATATGTTGTGCTTGGTCCCAATATTTGATTGATATTTTCTTCTACTCTTTAAATTCATTTATTGTGACACGACTTGAATGCCTCTTTACCAAACCGTTTTATGTATATAAATGGAACGTAACTGAGTATTTTTCTTATTTGTGACATTTAACCTGTTATTACTATTATTACGCAGTAGAACAGTTGTAAGAAAAAATTCATTCATTTATCTGTGAATGGATGTCTCCTTTGTTTTCTTTTGTATGGATAAGCCAACATTTTCTAATATCAATAAATTCCGTCCTTCCGTCCACAAAAACTTGTATATTTTGTGACATTTTTCTGTGACAGACAGCACAAATTATTATGATGAAAATAGATTAAATCGGACTATATAATGTCCTATTATATGAAAAAAAAATCTTATAAAACGAAAAGAAGTAAGAGAAATTTTTAATATTTGTGTGAGCGATGGACACGATATGAAGAAAATTTAATTTAATTTCGATCGTTCTGCTATAAGCACGAAACTATATGGCGCCATATCTAAGTTTGATATTCCTGTTAAGCTCATACAAGCGAATACCAATATGAGGCCCTCCGAAACAAACCCTTCAATAACAAACAAGATTCTAGGCGGGGTGACAACAACCTAATACTGGAGATAAATATTAAGGATTGCTGAGTTTAACATTAGCGGCACAATTTTTAACAAAAGCATCATGATGTTCACTTACACCGACGAGATTGACATTATTGGCCTTAAAACGGGAGCTTTACATCACATACCCTCAGATGTCTAAGCGAAAGGGCAAGATGGTAATAGACACGCCCTTTATGTTCAAAAAACTTCGAATTTTAAGGTAAAATTTGAAAATCCATCACTTGAACCACATAAAAAAAAAAATGTAGGGTATAAAGAGTGCTTAATACTCTATTCTATATATTTGAAATTTTTAAAATACATATGGAGACGACATGTCTTGAATCTCTTTCTTTCAAGTACTTCTTCTCCGCTATTAGAGCGCAAACGATTGATATTTTTTTCTATTTTATGTGTAAGTGAGTGAGTGCGTGTGTGTATGTGTTTAATAATGTAATAAAAACATTATCAGATATTTGTGTAGTTTAGCAGTTAGTGTGTATTCTAATTAAAAATGACAACGACAACGTAACGCACTTATGCGTTGTGTAAGTATATTGGAATGAACTTGTGGACGAGAGGCATACACGCACACACACACAGGAAACTCTGAAACACAGTCGCAGAAATAAATTTCAATAAAGAGGAAAACTTCATTAAATAAATGTTGACGTTTGGTTGTTGCTGCTGCTGCTGCTGCTGTTGCTACTTATTGTGAACATTTGCTGTAGATTTGTGCGTAGAAAAATTTTCGTTTGTTCATCGTAAACAATTGCTTTGAAATGTGTAAAAATAGACAAAACGCGTATACAGGATGTGTATGTATGTGTGTATATGATTCTGTCTGTCTAAATAGATTAGAGGTGAGCATCATCTTTCCATCTGCTCTTAATCTCGACAATTGGTGGAAATTTCTTACATCTCTTCGCAGTTCCCCACTCTATACCGTTACATACCTACATATATACACAAATGTATATGTAAAGAAAGAAAGTAGACAAACGACCACAAAATAAAAACAACAACAACAACAACAATAACAATAACAATGCATCCAATTTGAAGTTTGTTATGTGTTAAATGATTTGAACTGAAAATTGACCCACATAACATAGGAATGTATGTATGTAGGAATGCAAACGTACACACAGATGTTACACAAATTGACTTGTTTTCATACGTTTTGTGGTACAAGCGAATTAAACATATAATGGGAGAGAGAATAATATACATATATGTATATATATACATATATATATGTGTATATATATGTGTGTGTGTGTGTGTACTGCAATGCCGGTAATTATTAGGCATTCAAGGTAATCATCCAATCTAATCATTTGGTTTTGCATCATTTATGAAAAATATGCCATAAAACCGCATTAAAATTATTTATTATAGATATTCAGATAAGAAAGAGAAAGAAATGCACTTAAAACCAATAAATCTTCCACTGAATACAAAACCATTAAAATGGGCGTGGTCAAATAACATACGCGCCCACAATTTACGAAAAATCATACAAAACTTGACTTGCAATCGGATAAGAAATATTTACATAATTAAGGGGTTTCATTATATACCTGCTACATGATTTGTTTGTAGATGTGATGGATATTGGTTGAAGTCCAATTTAGTTTTCTTACTTATTATCTTCTAGCAAACGCACCCACCATTTATAAGTGAGTAAACAAAATTTTTAATAAAAAAAAAAAAGGGTGTAAAGAAATTACTGGAGCATAAAACTGAATTGAAAATTCTCACAAACAAAAAATAGATTGTCTGCCAAATCAGTTAAATTACTTTGCACCTTATAATAATCGCCGCCATTTGCTATTTACATATATTTTCTTATATACAACCTGACCTTAAATTTAAATTGAACTAAATCTTACATCGTTTGCAGGAAAAGTATGAAAATTTTACACATTGTGCGTAATATTGAGGTTACAGATATCCGTTCAGTTGGTTATTCTCATGCTCCAGTACAATTTCTCGTTTTCCATTTTATGTACAACAACAACAAGTAATAAAATGATATTTCCGTTAATAAAAACGAAGCAAGTTTTCATATCGTTGCTGCTGTTGCTGCTGCTCTTAAACATTGGCCTTAATTTCAGAAAAAATATAAAAAAAAAAAATATGTTGAAGAAAAAGTCATTTATTATTCTACAGCATTTTTTTAATTGAGGCATTAAGATGCGCATACCCTCCCCATGCCTTATATTTACAATACATACATTGGCTTGACGCAATGACGTTTATTTTGGTGTCACCTCAAATACCACTGTGTCGATCAATATGAAGCTTTTAATGCAAACATTTCATATATAATGAATGTTTATAGATGATCAAACCGAGAACCAACACTGTTGAATATTCATTAAAATATAGAGTTTTCTTTTTTTTTTAAGATACTTTCTATCGGCCGAAATGGCATCAATTTCGTGTTGACATGTATGTACAAAATATAATTTGTTATTGTATGAAATTAAACAATAAACCATTACACTCGTCTATCATTTTTATAGCACTCTTAGATGCATTGTCCATTTGCTGCAAGTATCACTTGAATGCAACATTCCGTTAACTTAATGAATGGCCATAAAAGTCAAGACGAGTACAAGTGTAAAAAAAATACTTCAAACTTGTGTAATTGTATGTGTGTGTGATGCAAATAAATGTTTCAATTTTAGCAACTGTTAAAAGTTTCTTTTTAATAGACCAAAAATGCTTTGTTTCGTACCACAGTCACAGGGGACGGGGGGACTCTTGCCATAGTCAGACAATTAAGAAGATTTACTTGGAAAATCATGGAAAAAGAAAAATTAGCTTAAATCTTAAATTCTCTTAACATTTGTATATAAAATGTGGTCGCATGGCAGGTACCTGATTAAATCATCTAATAGTGTATTTAATACGTTTCCACTAATACTTCGAAATCTGCACAAAACAGGTTTTTTTTTACATATTGTAGGTTTTTTTCAATTACTCGATCCCGCCCACTTTTGGCACCTTCATGGAAAATCTTTAAATAATACATGTTTAATGAAATTCAACATTTTGATGCAATTTTTGAAACTTCTGGTTATATTTTGGTCGATTGTGGGCGTGGCTCTCAACTAATTTAAATATTAACCTGTTTATACATATCAAAAATGTCTGTCTCAAAAATTCACGAAGATGAAAGTGGCCACAACAGACCTAAACACGGACGAACAAGTCCACATCGATTCTGATTTTAAATATATACACCTTGTAGGCCCTCTACCGCCTCCTTTTTGAATGTTGCAAACGTAACCATCCCACTTAGCATACTCCCCATCTTATTTAGAGTAAGCAAATATACTTAGCAGAACAAAAAACCATATTATTTTAGTAATTTTTCCATAAATATTTATCCATTCAATTATCTTAATTATAAATATTTACATGTTCTGACCTAATATCCCCCAATATACCCCATGAAATATATATTTGATGAAAAGAAATACGCCATAAACGATAAATGTTTATTTTTATATAAAATAAATATTCCAATAACAACAATAATAAATAGTTTTTCATGAAATAAAACAATTTATTGTATTTTTTTTTTTCTACCAACCAGTTTGTGTTTATGGAATAAATAAAATATGATTAAAAAACATTGCAATACTAATAATAATTAAACTGAATAATGATTTAATACCATATTTGTATACCTCAACACATATCAAATACAAATAACTAGTGTTTAAAGCAACTTGACTTCATAAATCTATTTATAGAAATTGATGCATGACGTTTATTAAGATGACACAATGGTGCCGTTTAAATAATGACTTTTACATTATTATACTAGCCTAGAGAAATTTGTGATTTTTGATCAATTTTAAGAGTGATTATTATACAATTAGGCCGAAAAATGTGATTTTATCTAATGAGGGGAATGTGTGCCATCTTAAATATTTTATAAGAAACTCGGTCAATTTTCAGGTTCATAATTCATAAAGATTTACCAATTTCCATAATTTGATTTATAGTATTTATAGTATAATTAGAGTGCTTTCATCAATGTGATAAAAATTGGGCGTGGTTGGTTAATAAACAAGCCAATTATTTATGTGTTTGGTGTACAATCTTGATATAAAAGATCAGATTATACCTAATCAGATATTTGCCACACCTTAATATTAAATATAGATATGGAATGGTGTTTATGATTTGGATTAGTGTCTATATCCTTCATTTATTAAATAAAGATTACAGCAAATTTGTTATTGTACTTCAAAAACCCTATAAAGTAATTAACTTTCTAAAGCACACTTCATTATAAAACACTTACTTACACCTGAATAACTCATCGCATAACTAACCATTCTTTGTGATAGGTATTCAACAGCTATGAAAAATTCGTAGTTAAGGTGAATGAAGGAAAAATAATGTAAAATTTGTGTAAAAGTAAAGAAAATAAATATAAAAAAAAAACTAAACTTGAATTAGACGAAATCTTAAACACTCTTCATATCTACAATGGTAGGCGTGGCAGATATATATTTACGCCTTTTATAATTATGTATTTTTGTCAATTGTGGGTGTGTCTGTTATTTGACCACGCCCACTTTTTTTAAAGAATAATTACAAATGTGTCAAACAAATTCCAAGTTCTTCCAAGTAAATTTTGTGGCATATGAAACGTTTTTTGTCGATTGTAGGCGTGTCTGACACGCCCAAATACGATACATCGATACATTATCAAATTGACCTCATAGGTCATTATAAATATAATTTTGTTGATTGTGGGCATGGCTATTGACCAAGTTTGCCAATTTCAAATAGCGATGCGAAAACTAATTGCATCTGTACAAAATCTCAAAATTTGCGACCGTTAGAATGCCAACAATAAACGTGCCCACGGTCATACGGACATCTATTTTTAGATCGGTACAGTTTTTGTTTCTGATCAAGAATATACTTTTTAGGGCGTCTCTGACGCCTCCTTTTGGCTGTTGGCTAATGGAATGACAAACTTAGTGTACCCACCATCTTCTGTAGAAAGTATAAAATAAACACAAATACTCTTAACAAATGATACAAATGTATACTAAACAAACATGCACGAACAGCACTATTATTAAAAAAAAAACTCATCACATGATATGCTCCCAAGTTAACAACTATATGCACAATATGCACCAACAACATTATTTATACATTTTCTTATAAAAGTTTATTACACCATTATTACACCAGAACTTACTAACTTACTTACCCTCACACAGTTACAAGAGTGACAAAGTGAGCAATGTAATCAAAAGTTGTATGACTTTCCCATACGTACCATATATGAATATAAAAAGCATACACATTAACATTAATCTGTACACATGTTGATACACACTCGTGTGTATCACTCCGAGTGTGTTGTGTGCTCTTTGTGTGAATTCTGTTTTTGTTTGCTTTATAAGATTTGTTGAAAATGAGCTTATTATAATTTTAGAGAGAAAGCAAATATGAATGGAAATGAAAAGCTTCCATTATTACAATAAGTTATAAAAAAAAAAAACGCAACAAACATATTCTTTGTTAAGTGAGTAACAAGTGAAAATGAACAACAATAAAATTATTATAATATGTACTCTACAGAGTATACAAGTGCTTGATAGGCATCTAAATATGAATCGATCTAGTCACTTTCGTCTTTTTTAAATTTGCCAAAATCCATTTAAAGCCACACCCACAATCGAAATAAATTAGAACGGAGTTTCAAAAATTGAGCTTTGAAGTTGAAATTATAATTTTATTTATTTATAATTAATCCATTCCTCGATATGTCAAAAAAAAAAAAAAAAAAAAGTGGTCGCATAACAGCCATGCCCATAATTTACCTTATTTACCTTTTAAATCCACCTCTTACTTAAGGCGTAATCCATAATATTTAAAAAAAAGTATTCAACAGCCTGCCACGCCCCCTGTTTTCAAATCGAAATGTAGGGCATTTAAGTTTTGTCTTAAGAAGCTTAATTTTTTTATTATTTTTATTTATTTATTCATTTTAAAATGAATTAAAATTAATTAATTTGGCTGCAGCTGTTACTATTGTTATTGTTGTTATTGTTATTGTTAAAATGCTTTGTTGTAAGTTAATGAGTCATTTCGTTTCATTGAAATTTTAAGAGACCTTATGACTTCAAAGCAACACAAACACATGTATACAGAGCGCAACGCACAACAACTGTAAATACAAGGAAAGAAAGAGAAAGTAAGAAAGACAGAGCAGGACATGCATCTGTTACAAAACCCCCACTAATGTCTGGCACTTGAAATGCTCTAAAATAACCTTAACAACATCATTGCGTGTGTGTGTGTGTTGTTGTTGTTATTGTTAATATTGTGCCTGTAAACATCATTAATACATATTTTTTCAAAGTTCTTGTTGCTTTTGTTTATTTTATGATCATATATTTATAAAATAATAAGTCTGCCTCTATATGAGGCCAGGCCGTGTGTGAATGTTTGTGTTTATTATGCATGTGTAAATAATATAAACGTGCGTGTAATAAAACACTTATGTGTGTGTGTGTGTGTGTGTGTGTGTGTACATATGATTATGAATTCGATTTATGTATACATATTATTATTTTTATTGTTGTTGTTGTTATTATTATTATTGCACTATCTTACATATATTTATGAAAATCACGTAATCTTGTTAAACCGAGATTATACATTTTGCATGTTAGCTGGCTCGCTCGCTCGTTCGTTAGTTCGCACCATTTTAAGTTGATATCTTAAATGAATCATTTTTGTTATTGTTATTACAAATTGTTGAACATTTTGTATAAGCAATATTGTTTATACACACACAGACATGTACGTGAGCACGTTAATGCATGAAAGAGCACCAAAGCTTTGTTGTACTTATAATACGATTCTGAGAAAATTATCTTCAGATATGAATAAGAAAAAAATAAAATAAAACATATAAGTTAAGATCTTGTTGTCTTCCTAGAAAATCTTACATTTAAAGTTTCATATCTTTCTGTTTATTTCCGCCAGTTAAAGCTTTAACTGTAACTTCACACTCAAATCAGTTCAAAGAGTATTTTTTTCTTGCAAAGTTTTGCATACTCTTACTGGGCTACACTCTGGTGTATCTCTAAAATATTATTATTTTGCAAAATTATATTAACACATACGCACCTACAATTTCGAAATTAGGTTACAAAATTAAGTCACTCTGTTATACAGTCATTAACGATGTGTATAGTGCCGCAAAAAACATTAAACAAATAATGAAAAAAAAAAAAAACAATATAACCCTGACTTGAATTTATAAATATTCCAAACTTGAATAAATATAAAACATAAACAACAACTGAAAGCTATTTAAGGTCACTAATTAACTACTCTACACAACCACGTACGAAAATAGGGGGCGTGACAGGTAATTGATAACACCCTCTAATATCAACTAATCAACTTACAGCCGAATAAATAATTTTTGGAAATTGTGGGCATGTCTATTATCTTACTATGCCTATTTTTTTACATCTCAATGGATGAAATTACTATATAATATATGGATGTAAATATTTCAGGCATAAACTGTCCAAATAACTTTTTGGTGATTGACGGCGTGGCATTAAACTAATTTTAATGTCAAATCAAAACTAAAACTGTTTGAATATCAATATCTTTAATTCTTTAGTACGGTTAAAGAACCTTTAAAGGACGGACATATGGACGGAAATGTTTGGATCGAATTTTTAGCACCCTTGTGAATGTTGCAAACGGAATGATAATGAACATTTGACTACACTTGCCCACTTTTAAGGTAATGGCTATTAAAGAAAGCAACAACAACAACAACAACAACCATGTATATCATAGCATTTTAAAAAAATACCAAATATATGAAAATGAATGATTATGAAAAAACGGAGGCGAGTATATGTAAGTAAGTAATATGAATGCCAAACATCAGCAAGTATAGCAATAAAAAAAAAAAAACCAACAATAACAACGACAACACCAATATTACAAAAACCATTGCACACAAATATGCTGACAACCGCACCTATTCGGCTAGTGGACAATGTTTAAAGCAAAAGTGATAGAGAACCAGTTGGATGGCCGGCAATGGTATTGGTGCTAATACATATATTGTAAACAACATTCAATAATAGCATACACTATTGAGATTATTATTTCATCGACCATCACCATAAATGAGCAAACAAAGCAAAGAGTAAACCACATAGCATAACGTAAAAAAAAGCACACACACCTCTGCATGTGTGCAAACATTTACATAGAACACATAATGTCACCACTATTCACGTTACATTGCATTTTGTTGTACATTTAAGGCTATTTTTTCTCACACAACTTGTTTTTCTATGCACACAAAAGGATTTAAAGTCATAAACTGCTCATATGTAGATAAACACATAAATAGTTAATTTTTGTTTATAATTTCATTAAATTTTAGCAAATTTCAAGGTAGAGGAGAATAAACGATTTTTTTTTTTTTGCTTTTTTGGTTTAGTAAAATGAGTTACGATGACACAAATTATTATTCAATACATAATATACTATTCAGTCCAAATTAATTCATTTCTCTATTATATGTACGTCCATCCAAGTGCCTAATTCAATGTTAATTCTTTAATTTAAACTTTTATTTAATCAAAAAAAAAAAAAAACCCAATAGTAGTAGTGATTTAAAAATTTGTCCATGAATTTCGATCAAAAATAACGAATAAAAAACAAGACCATCCAGTTACAGTTAAACTCCTTTCTATTAAAAAATAGAGAATATCTACATAAAAAAAAAAGTTTAAATCGTTATACCCTACACATAAGAGTAAAGGTATACTGAGTTTGTCATTTCGTTTATAAACAATATTAGAGGGCAAATTAAAGTAGCTGCCATGCATACCAAGCCTAAGCCAATTTAAAATTTTTACTTCTTCCTGTTAATTTTATATAAACAGTTTTTGTATTTACGTAATTAGTTAGCAGGATGGATAGAAATGTTTGAAAAATCTTTTTTAGCTTTTAAAATATTTTTAAAATTAAAATATATTGGGTTGGCAACTAAGTGATTAAGGATTTTATATCAATCAATAATATAATAACCAATATGTGTATCAACATAATATATTTTCATCATAGTTCAGCCATAAAAATAGTTCAACTTAAACTTTTTTTTAATAAAAAGTATTGTTGGACGACATATTAAAAACTAGAACATATACATACATTACGAGAGAATATATACACACGTACACTAAAGAAGTAGCCTTTTGAAATTTACACACCCACCATTTACACCCTATGCCCGAACAATGGTCTACTTATGTTACGTAGAAAAAAAAATCACTTTTTTTCAAACGAGAATCAGACAGAAACAGACATGAATGTATTTCTATGTCTAAATATGCGTATGTGCATGCACTTGTTATAATTATGATTTTTTTTGTTTTTGTTTTGTTTTTGATCTAAGTAATGTTTTTTTATTTTTTAATTTTTTTGCCGTTTTTCATCATGTCATAAATTAGAGCAAAACCATAAATTTGTGTTAAACATCATCATCAACATTAACAACAATAATAACAACAATATGTATTTCATATACACATATAAACAATTTTTTTTTTTTATTATCACAACTGTCCATTGCAATCTATGCAGGAATTTGAATTGCTTTGCAAGACGCCATACGTTCTCGCTGAGCGAATATGATCTAGTTTTATTATTAAAGCGTTAAATGCGTGATGCCAGAGTTTGTTTTTACTTGAAAATAAGAACTTGGCATCAATTTACTTGTACAAGACTTTTCCGAATTTTTCTAACTTTGATGAACATGTGTCACTTTTACTTTCAACGCCAAGATATTAGTATTCATAACCACTTGTTATTTATTTCCTATCAAGACATTTTATGTCATTTTGTTTTGTTAGTGACAAGAAAAACATAAAAAAAAGAAACAACAATTTTCTCCTTTCAATTATACTTTAAACAAAAACAAAAACAATAATTTAAAAAAATCCCATGCCATCGCATTTTATTAAAATTTTTCTTATGATTTGTTATCAAACAAGTTGTATAACTTTTGGAAGCTACTGTATAATTTATAGCGGATGTATGTGTATGTGTGAATGTGTAAACATTTGCATGTTAAGTGCGTGACATTTGTGTGAAATTGTTCAACAACAAAACTGGTTTTCTTTTCTTGTCATTATTTCATTATAATTTTATCACTTGTTTGCTTATTTAAATAAATAGTGAATGTAATGAAATGGAAATAAATTTGTAGCAAAATTCCAATGTCTCTCTACATTCATTCTGTTATTTATATACACCCATAATACCATCATCGTCACCTCTTTATCATCATCAGTGAGATATGTGCTACAACCAACTTACGTTGTGAAAGTGAAACCTTTACTGTTTTATATTCATTTTCTTTTGCTTTATGTTTTTCTGATTCACCGCAAGTGCACGCATGCGCCATGTCAAAACCACAAATAGTAAAATACTTCCAACATACATTCATAGTCAGCTACAGTGCAGAACAAATAACTAGTAAAGTTTAACTTTGGTGGCATTCTTGTGGTAGTTGTGTGCTCTTCTCTTTAGAGATTTTTCTGTTACTTTTTATACATCGTGAGAATATACTAGATTTGTTAGACTCTTTCATACCAGAAGGTAGCCTTCTGGATTTTATAAAGTAGAAATATTCATGATGAGTAAAACAATCTTATACGATCTAATTATGTCTGTTCGAGCAACATGTAGAAGCAAGCGTCAGAGACTCTACAAAGTATATATATTCTTGATCAGTAAGAAAAACTGATTCCATATAGATATGTCCGTCCGTGTGTCCGCTTGTTGTTGGAATTTTCATCATCGTAAATTTGAAAATATCGCGATTAAATTTTATATAGCCACACTTTTAGTTTCTGCATGCAGATCGCTATTTCAAATGAGCAAAATTCGTCAAGAGCCACGCCCACAATGGATAAAACTTTATTTATCTGCCACAAAAATTGAGCTATTAAACTAAAATTCAATACTTATATTTGTAATTAATTTATCCATCTGTATGCCAAAAATAGGCGTAGTCGGACACGCCCACAATCAACAAAAATCTTTATATCTGACAAAAAAAAATTTCTATAAACTATAAATTTTGTATATATATCTATAAGTATCCCATCCTTTGGTGTGCCAAAAATGGGCATGGTCAAATATCAGATGCGCCCACAATTTAAGAAAAACCATACTCGGTGTAAAACTTCACTTTCAAGCTGTTAAGGAATAAATGCACTATTAAGGGCGTAATTATATGCCTGCCACGCCCACTGTTTTGTAAATAAATGTGAAGGGTATTTAATATTTGACCAAAGTAAACCATTTTTTTTCTGCTTGTTATTATGTTTTCTTAGAATGCCAACAATTTCCATCACATAAAAATCATTTCGATCAAACGAATTAACGTTCAAAATTATTTGCCCTTTAAAAGTAACAAACATTCACACAAATATATCACTTTTTTGGGTTAGAGTATAAATATTGATCGTGCATTAACTAATCATACAAGAGTTGATCAGTTGTTTCTTGTATACATACATACAAACACAAAGTGTGGCACTAATTAGTGCAAAACGTGACCTCAATTGAAAATGGAATCAATTGAGTGAACGTTAAATAAGTATGTAGTGGATAAAATATATGTTAACACATATAGAGAAACATTATAATCGGAGGAAGTCAATCATATAATTTCCTGTACTAATAAGTGTGTCTCCGATTGTAATACAATTGAAATCTTTAAATTTCTTTGAAGAGAGTAAAATAAGAGAAAATGCTATAATCGGTTATAGCAGACCATTTACTACCCAGCATAATTTAGATGTACATACACTCTTAAGACACTTCGTGAAGAAACTTTATATAAACAAAAATTCTAAAAATGGTTCGATTGGGTTCAACTCTATCACAGTCAAATATTAAACCAATTCATGAACAAATTTCCATGGACATATAGACGGACAAGGTTAAATCGATTCTTAACAATACAATAAAAGGATGAACCTCTCGTTAGCCATTTAAAAGTCCCCACAAACTTTTAGACGGTTAAACATAATATTCGAAAATCATTTCAACATTCATTCTCCAGCAAAAAACAAGCAAGCAAAAATATAAAACGATCCATTCAAAATAATTATAATCATAAAGTAAAGCTTTGGCGCCTTTGTTGTGAAAGCTTTATTACATAATTACAATTATAAATGAAAAATAGTACAAGTCCATAGACTTGGGGTAAAGAGAGACAAGGAGAGGTAGATATATATATAATTATAATTTATCATATTTTTTTTTTTTTTTCAGGAAATGAAACAAAAACTTACAACTAAGCCAAAAAAAATCTTTGTCTGACCATATTTTTGTTTTATTGAAGTTTTTTCTCTAAATTGTTAACATGCAGTGATTTTTTTCCTTTTCCTTTTTTTTTTTTTTTTGTTTTTTTGTTGTTATTTTAAACCGAAATTATGAAATACTTTGAATGTAAAACAAAAGTATTTACATTTAGAGCATAAAGTATTGTATGATGTTGATGACGATGACATACTCGTACATTCACTGAAAATTTTTTTTAGAAACATTTTGTTGTTAATCTGTGAAATATGACACGTTCTGCTTTAGATTTTAAAAAGGTTTTCGTTTTTTGTGTTTTTGTTTAATTTAATAAGTTTATCTTCAATGCTTAACGTAACAGGCACTTTAAGTAATGATGACAAATATTGCTGCTGTTGTTGTTGTTGTTGTTGTAGCGGTTATGTTTATTTGTTGCACCACTTATGCCGAAAGGTATATTAAGTTTGTGCGAACGGTAAATGCCACCCTCACCATCAGAGTCATAATTTGAATCGATTTAAGAATGTCCGTCTGTCTGTCCATGTAAATTTGTAAGCAAGCAACAGGACATACTTTTTCGAGATATTTCAATAAAATTTGGCATAGGGACTTGTCTTAGGGAAACCCTATTAAAAATGGACCTAATCGGACCATTTCTAGAACCCCTTGTGATATAATTATTATTATTATTATATCGAGAAAGTAACTTATATGGCACTGCCTCGCATAGACGATATAAATAAAGTAATTGCAGCATTTTTTAAGTAGCTAAGTGGTGTAGGATATTAAATGGTCGGGCTTGATTTGCACCTCTACATGTGTACATAATATATATTGTAATATATATTGTACTTAAGGACGCCAATTTTTGTAGAAGTCAGGTATACCCAATACATGGCTCGGCGCAAAAGCTTAGTCTCACCCTTTTTTTTTTTGAAATAAAATGAATAAATTTTTAAAAGTTAAAAAAAAAATTTAAAACACTCAATATATACTTTCAACATCTGATTCTTTTTAAAACCGTGGATACATCTAGCCCTTGACTATATATAATCTGTACTTCTCTGTTGTAATGCTTTCTAATCCAATTAAGTATGGTTTTCTTTTTTCAATTGCCTGAGTAAGTAGACGAATTAATCTATACCAGGACATATTCAGTGTATGTGGTTGTTTGTCAAATGAAAAAAAAAAAAGAAAGAACTCCTTACACATTCATAAGATAAGAGTTACTTTTAAAGTCCACTTAATCGTCTCTGCTGTCCATCACTTTCTTTTAGAAGCATGTCTAACCGTAACCGAAATTTAGGTTATAATTGCAAGGATAGAGATTACGATAAAGTTTATATAAATAATTAATTAATGTCGTTTTTGTTATTGTTATTTCTTTGCAGACATGGCATAAAACATGTTTCAAATGTACCGAGTGCGGCATGGCATTGAATATGAAAACGTACAAGGGCTACAACAAGATGCCGTATTGCGAAGCGTAAGTCTTTTAAATATATTAAAATTAAAATCGTATTAAAAGTATAGTAAAAAGTACGCATACGATTGAAAAAGTTCGCGTACGATATTGTAAAAGGAAGAAAAAATGGGCGTGTCATACAAATAATAGCGTTGTTTTCCGAAGTTTGTGTTGCATTCCAACACAACAGATGTATTACGTACTAAGGATAGTTTCTGTTAATTGTGGGCGACTCTAACTATATAATTTGATTCTCGTCAAGTTCAAGATAAACATAATGTTTTATTTTATTTCATTTTATTTCATTTTATAATAAAACTAAAAATTCGAAATCTTTTAAATCAACATAATCTCTATTGCCACTTATACTCAGACCACAATGGAGACAAATGAATCAGTTATACATGTAATTTCCAACATAAGGGTGTAAAAAATTTAAGGTTGAATTTTTATTATTGCGGTAACAACTCACAAAGGTCGTACCAACAAAACTAACAATTGAAAGTTTTGCTTATAAAAGCAGTTATATACTCTTTAACACCCACACACAAAAACAAAATAACACCAAGAGAAAAACCAAACACATAACGAACGTTGTTGTTGTATGTTGTTGTTAGCAGAGCGTTGTACAAAAGTTTAGTTTAACTGAGATTTCTGTACTCATCATGTTGTTGTGCATTCCGTGTTTCTTTGTGTTGAGTTAAATGGCAGAAAATGAATTGTTTTCGCATTTAAAATGAAGTAGTATGTGTATGACTGTGTAAAATAAACATTGGAATGAAAGAAAAATTCATTTCTCTTCAACAACGCATACTTTGCTCAAGTATGCATGAGTGTGTGCATGGATTTGTGTTTGTGTTTATATGGAATGAAAATGAAAATGAAAAGAGGCGAGAGGACATTATGCGGATATTGTTGTTTCAAAACAAAGCCGAAACGCATAATATTGCCTAAATGTGTGTGTGTGTGTGTGCTTGAGTGCAGTAATGCATATATCTCACCACCAGTAAAATGGCAACAAAATGCCGTATGTTGTGTTGAAAGACACTCACAAATGGAAAAGGAATTTTTTAGTCAACAAACAAAGACAACAACAACTCTTCAAACAAGTAAGTAAGAAAAAAATGCAAAAAACTAAACATCTGAGTTGAAGAATTTTTATATAATAATAATTGTATGACATTTACTTATGCTCCCTCTCTCTCACTCTCTGCATATATTATTCAAATAAATATGTTATCATGAATTGCTGTTTTCCTATTATTTTGTGTTTTGTTGTTGTTGACTATCAGAGTGATATGAATAATACCCTTTTCTTCTTCTTCTTCTTCTTCTTCTTCTCATTTGCACGTCAACTAAAGCATTTGTAATATGAAGCTATACTACAACAACACATACACATATCGTTCTATTTTAACAAACATTTAATTTCAATGATTAAGACTGAATGGCGCAGTGAGAGTATTTGTTGTCATTGGTACTCCGTGTGTATGTGTTTACACATAAGGGAAATGCAGCATCTCACTAGTGTTATTACAATATTAATATATATGTATAATACGTTGCCAGCAGTGGACCATTTTATTATAACAATAACAACAACAAATTTTAAATTTTGTTTAAAAAACAAAATTTTGACTTACATAATCCGACTGCTTCGTTCATCTATATAGTGTAGGCGTAATCACATATTTGCCACGCCCACAGTTTGCATATACATGTGAAGGGATTTAAGATTTAGTTTAAAACAAATTTAAATACTGATTTCAAATTATTTCCAAATATTCTTGCATTGTAAACCTTTTCGTCTACCACTGTGACCTATTCTCAATACCAATTTCTATAAAATAATAATTTTTTGAGGACATCGTAATGTTTTTAGAAAACGTGACCTTACGACAATTTCAAAATTATTTACGTAGACGGACAGACAAATCACATAGATCATAACATAAATAAAACTATGACAGAATGGATGCTAGATCAAAGTTATAACATATATAAGCCATAGAGGCTTCTTTGCATTTCCTTTGTCTGGCATTATAAGCTTGTTATCTAAATAGTTACAAATATGCTCTTATGCAAAACACTACTTTCTTACTTACATATGTATATGTTTAGGATGTACCACCGAGTGTTCCTTTGTTACTGCTGGTGGAGATGATGGCAAATAATCCTCATGTTGACTATAATGCTGACGCTAATATGGCGACAATTTTCGCTACTAAATCGAAATTATAAAACTAACAAACGGTTCACTTGCACATATAAGGGTTTCTTTACTAACTCTTTATCGTCTATTTTTCTTTTACAACAAAAGTATTAAATTTTTATTGAAACATCTTAAAATTTCATCACCACCATCTCAAGTGAGTCGTTAACTCAACTAAGTTAAGTGTTGGCCAAACTCCAACAACACTGTTAGTTGATGTTGAACTAAATATCATTTACTTTTTATTCACAATCTTTTACACCCTACACCATATGTGTTTTATGGTATAAGCAGTAAAAGAAAAAGAAATTCCAAAAATGTTACAAACAAATAACACACAAAGTGTTTCTATTGTAAAACATATTATTTATGAAAAATAAATATTATGTGTAATAATAAATTAAACAATTGTTTCCATTGTTATTACTGTTTACTGGTATAATAAAACATTTATAACACTCTCCTGTACTGGGGGAACATACATTTCATTTGCCACAATCCTGTGTAAAGTTTAATAAACTGTGTATTGTGTAAAGAAAGGCAAGAAGAAGAATTATCCTACCGTTATTGGCACATTTCCGAATGTGTTGTATTAAGAAGTACGACTGGTGTGTACGTACGTCCATACGCCAAATATAAGAGAACCGCAGTAAAATCGATAATATGTTAGTCTCACTATCTCTCTCTCTCTCTCTCTCTCTCTCTTTCTCTCTTCTTCTTAATCTTTACAAATATTTAAAGTAAATTCTAATTTACCGTTTTCTTATATACAGCCTTTAAACAAACATAACAACAATTCACATAATTGTTATTGTTGTCGAAATTCTCTTGAGTCTTGTACTTTTTCGTTTTTCGATTTTTTTTTTTTCAATAAAACTTGCCAACCAACCATTTTACAATGAAAATGTTTTTGTTTTGTAATAAAAATCCTTGCAACATAATGCGATATATGGCATGTTCGTACTTATACAAAATATTTTATCAATATTATCACGATTACAATATTATCTATGAGAGTGCTATAATAATTTTTTATAACCATATCATATACACACACGCGCTATAAATACTTTTGTTAAATAAACAATATGTACAGTGCCTGAACGTACATAAAATTCATAAATTTATATAACGAGGAATAAATTCAAAAAAAGCTACATTTGACTTAAACCAAATTTTAAATACCCTTTACATCTAGTTTTTTTTTAATTCTGGCCGTGTATGGTATTCAATCCCACTCATTTTCAACACATATGTGCCATATTTTATATTCATAGTTCAATGTGACTAACAAAAAGATTTTTCTCGATTGTGGGCATGGCTCTTAATGTACTTTACCCAATTTAATCCACCTGCATCAAGAAACTGAAAATATATGTAAAATGTATAAATTTACTCTCTTGTGTCTTACTATCTATTCATTTAATGATCATTTGAACATATGTGCACTCTTTACTGGTGTCATATTATATTAATGTATGTATAAAGTAACTGTGTACCTATGTGCGGATAAATGATTATAATTAGTTTATAGGAGAAACTTACGCTATTATATATACACCGGCACAAGTATTACACATTTACATACTATACTGCTCTACATAGGTCTCATAAACAAAATATAAAAACAAAAACAAACAAAAAAACAAAAAAAAACTTTTTAAATCACTTCCCAGAATATATTGCATAACTTGTGAAACTTTCTCTCTTTCTCTCTCTCTCGTTGTCTCTTTGTCTGTTTGTCTGACCACCAGAGAGTTGTACAAGTTGAAGTTATTAAGTTGAAAAATATGCTTTAACATAAAAAGTTGTAAATTTATCATCACCACTTTATACACTGAAACAGCTGTAACTGTTGTTGTTGTTTTATTATTTTATTTATTATACGTTTGACGTACCGACACTACATAAAATATTCAATGATGATGACATTGTCATAATTTACATTGCATTTGAAATTAAAGTGTAATAAAATATTATTATTAGGTCGTAATATGACGCATCACCTGCTCGCTAATAATGGAAAAATTCCATTAAGGTATAAAAAAAAAATTGCACAACTATGAAAATATTTATTCAGAGGGTAAATAATCCACTTAGTCAATATGACAGAATATTGAAATTGTGTACAAAGTTCTTTATACTATAGCTGCAATTGAAATATTTAAATATTTTAATTTAACTTAAAATAAGAGCGAACGGATCATGTGACATTGCAACATTAAAGACGTTAAGTCAGTTACTATTTCATCTGTTTTATTTTTTTTTAGAGAAAAAAAATAAATATATTGACTAATTACAGTAATTACTAGTATTCATATAAAAGAGGAAGAGAAAACTTTTCTTGGAAGCATACTATACAAAAAACTCCAATATATAGTAATTTTGTTCGTACGTCCGTTCTTAATATGACAGTAGAAGACAAAATAACTATCCAATAAATTTCAAATATGTTTCATATGAAAATATTTACCTAGATTAAATCAAACACTCATCTATTATTACAAAAACCAGTAAAATAGCAAAATCCGCCCACTTACCAAAGGGCGTGCTTAACTATTTTGTATAACTTGTAAATGCAATTATTAAAAGTGGGTGTGCCTTATTAGAAATGAAGATGTTTATGAGATGGATTTTGATCATAAAATTTTTATTGATTCTTTAATCGTTTTTTTTTTTCTTCTTAAATTTTTAAACCATTAGATTAAGACCTTAGGGAACATGGACATGGATTAATCATTAACCCTTAAAAAATCTATAAAAATATTTTTAATCATTAACCAAGATCCCTGATACTCTCATACTCGCATCACTCTATCATATTGTAATTTATGTAATTTGTGTTACACTTGTATATAATTCATTAGTCTTGTGCCATTTGTTTCTTTTTTTTAAGGGTCTCCCATTTCTCACTTCCTTTTATCCTCTCACTTTAAAAATGTGTTCATTCGTTTAAATGTGATTTAAATTGATTTATTATTTACAGCTAAATGGTTCGTAATGTGTTGTTTTGTTGTGTTTGTTGGTGTTGTTTTTGTTGTTGTTATATTGTCGGCTATAGTGGGTCAACTGTTGATTACATTCCCACACAATTACTTAGTAAAGCATTGAAGATATAATTAACAGAACACAGCACATGTCGTGTGTGCCTGAGTAAATCAACTTTAACTTTTTTCGCTCTTCTTTAGCAATTTCCTGCTCAATAAATTCATTTATACGAGTATGTGTATAATCAATACGGTATCATTAACATCTAATAGGTGTGGTGTTCTCTAGAAAGTAATTATTTAGTTGAAAAAGCTTTGATTTGTTTATTGAGAAGGACAATATTTTTTTTGGTCAGAAAATATATCTCCCACGATCACTATGTGTATGAAAATCTGGAGAGTATTTAGGATTTTGCCCCTAAGCCAAATTTAGTTTTTTACTTGTTTTTTATTCATTTTTCTTTTTAAATATATATTTTTACGTTCTATGTACCAAGTAAAAGTTTTCTATCAGAGATTCATTTCTAATTTAACAAATTGATCTGAAAATGAAAGTAAAACGTAAAAACTAACAACAACAAAAGTCATCAACTAAATGAAGAAGAGAAAAAGTACAATAAAACGATCAAATTCCCCCATTGACTGACTGACTAACTGACTGACTGACTGCCAGCTTGCCTGACTGCATGGTATACTGGCAAAGTCAGGTAAAGTGAATTTCTATCTAAAATATTCATATGATTTCTTTTTATTGTACCTAGAGCAGTCAAGTAATATATATTTATTTGGTTCACTGGTTCCGTTTCTCTTCCTCTCCCTCTCTTATACATTTGTACGAGTTCATACATGAATAGAAATTTATCATTTACTCGACTACAAGTGAAATATTTTTGGCAACATTTTGTTTATATGTATGTCACATTGAACATACGTAAATTTACATATACATACTATGTACGAGTATGTAAATATTAAATATTTGTAGAATGTGCTAAAAGGGGAGCAAGCCATAACAAATAACATAATATTCTGTCCACTGCGGAGTGAGTGACATTTTTGTTTTAAGCTTTATATAAGCTTGCAATAATCGCATTGATACGAACACAAACACACATAACTTACCAATGATATTATTGTTGGGATTTGCTTATACAATTTGCAAATAATTCTATAATATACTTTTCGGTTGCATTTAATATTTATGAAAAAGTCATTCCATCTATTTGCCAGCTGTACTGAGAGCTGAGGTGAAAAGGAAAATTAGTTTATAAAGGAAATTTGATCAGAATGTTTAACAATGTGTGTGTGTGTGTGTGTGTGTGTGTGTGTGAATGGCTAATTAAAGGAATATTTGTTAATTACAAAACAATAGTTGTACAGACAGACGTACGGACATATTGTAGGAAATGAAATGAAATTTTATGAAATATAATATTTCCAGATGATTATAATAAGTGATGATAAATTATATACCACTTAAGTCTTTTAACGTCTCTTTAACAAAAGTTACACGCATAAAATGTTGCTGCTGTGAAATTTTTATTTGACTTTTTACATCATTGTTGAAGAAAATTTGTTTAAAAAAATAATACATGATTTAGATGATGGATGAATTGATTAAGAAATGGGGTAAAAAAAGCAAAACTTTGTAAAGCGGGTAAACAATAGTCGTGTATGTATTATTGAACTTAACGAAACTCTGAAATGAATGAAAAAAAATTTTAAAAAAAGGGAAAAGTACTTTTCAATTATATCAACAAGCTAACCTTTCATGTTGCACTACATTGTAACATATGAAATAATCGTTGCGTACAAGACGGTTATAAATCAAAATGTAGATTTTTTTTATCAAAAATTTCATTGTTTATACTTTTATACTTAAACTCACCTTCCTACTGTTCTCGAAGCCTTGAGATTTTGCTGGAAGATTGAAGAGATCTTTTAGTCTATCTTTGGCCTTTGCAGTTCTTCCAGTAGCTGGCCACCTTGTTGAGAGTTATTTGTTTCACTATTTCAGTGATGCCCGATTTCGATACCTCAGAATGGTGTGATGACACATTTATCTGTTTGCTTTATAATCAATTATTTCCGGTAAAGAAAGATTTTGTTAAGTTTTTCTAGTTCATTTAGAAGATTTACCCCATAGAGGTAGATATTTGTAACTTCTAAACGACTAAAAAAAGACACTGAATGAATTTAATCACATTCGCCTGGACGGACGGATATATGGTATGGTGTATATAGACTGGACTCTTTGAGATATTTCGAATGGAATTGATTAAAATAAGACACTTTGGTCCAAAGAGGAGCCCTATTGAAAATGCACCAAATTAAATCATTTCTAAAACCCTTCCCCATATAACTTTTTATCATATGAGACAAAATTTTATATAGCAAAAATTTGTAATTTTTTAATAAAAATTTCTTAAACTTGAAAATTTAAACAATTACAATGAAACATTTTTCTTTAAACTATATTTTTATTTCAAAAAAAAATAATCAAATTTCTTTTAAATAATTTACCAATAAATCTCAATTTATAATATATGATCATTTTCCTTATCAATGAGAATGTTTTGGGTTTATCCACATATATGTGGAGCATAGAGTGGTGGGGAGTGCACTTTTCATTTGTACTCAACCATTTATTATACTTCATACCGTATGGCAGAAAGCAATTTATTGAGTTAGACTTTCATTTGTTTTTCTTCTGCTTCTTCTCTTTCTTCTACAACGGCTACATTTTGTTTGATTACTCTACAAGGAAGCAAACAAGGAGTGCTCAGAGTTATACTGCGCCCGTATCATTAAAAGTCTCGGTTTTTAGAAAAAAAAAAAAAATGTAATGATTGTTGTTGTTGTGATTATTCTTATTGTTGTCATAGTAGTTTTCTTTAAACATTTGCTGCTCACTCTTTATCAAATCTATTCATTAATTGTATTCACATGGCATACATTACGTATGAGACATGTATTGCATGTATGATGCTTGGGTGCGTTACTATATGCACTCAAGTCGTCGTACACAGTAAAACGAGCATTTATCTAATTTAATAAAGGTTTTTTTTTTTTAAAGAACTGTAATTTATTGTCACAACGCCCCGCACTCTAACGCTCTTTCCTCTCCCCTATTCTCTCTTTTTGCAACGTTTCCTGAGACAGTCTTTGATGTAAGTGTGCATGAGTTTGATGTTATTTCAACAAGTTTATGGCAAGAATTACATTTTATTAAAAAAAACAAGAAAATAATTCAAATTTTACTCATTTCTAGTTATGTACCGTTATTATTCATACATATCAAGGGGTTGCCTCTTCTTATCTCCATCAGGGGAGTGTTAAATGTTTGTTTATCTATGAATTGTTTTGGTAAACAAATTAACAATTAGCGTACAAATACATAATAGATTGGTAAACAAGCAATTAAAACAAGAACAAGAAATTCTTTCTTCAAGTCAAAGGAAGAAAGTAAGAATGCTTCATATTATTTAAAACAAATATTTCATAATGAACGATCATGACGTTTGCGTAGAAGCGTTGTTGTTGTATATAACTAATTATGTATGAAACAAAACAAAATTTGGGTTAGACCAAATTTTAAATACCATATACACCATAATGCAATGTGGAGGCGTGGCAGATACCTGCTTAAACAATATGATAGTATAGATAATCCGACTTACAAGTCGAGTTTTAATTAAAATAGTGTTTTGCAAATTGTGGGCGCATTCTATCCACCCACTTTTGACACATTCATTATTCTAATTCAAATGACCTCACAGGTAGAATTCTGTACAAAAAAAAATTTTTTTTTAAATTGTGGGCGTGTCTGTCATCCGTACCCGCCCCTTAATCGCTGTACTAATTAGAAATAAATTTCCACTTTTTAGAACTTCATTTTTGCATTTAATAAATAGACTTTTATCGATTGTGGGCGTGGCTTTTGACACATTTTACTTAATTTAATTATGAACGTGCCTAAGCTAGAGATGTCTGTACAAAATTTTTGCAATCGTGATCGAACCAACAACACTTGAACATACGGACGGACATGTCTAAATCAATGCAGAATTTATAAGATCCTCTTTCTGGATGTCGCAAACGGGATAACATACTTATTACACCCTAAACAAATGGAAGGTAAAGAAATAGAGTTAAAATCAAGGAATGTTTTCAATCGATAAAATCTGTCGTTTCCTTAATTGGCTACAATTTATAAATTCAGCTTTATTATGTAAATATCAAAGTCGTCGTCTTTCCCTTTTATATACCTTTGCTAACGTTCACTGTCGCCGAATTTACTTCGAAAACTCGGTTGGAGTAATGAATCATTCGACGACAGCAGTTAGTATCGAAAGAGTCTAGAAATTAAACACCGCGGCTACTTAATATCTTTCCCTTTTTTTTTTTTTAAATCATTACGAAATATACCCTTAAAGGAAAAAATACTTAATTAAAATCATTTCAATTTTATCATTACAGACACATTCCAAAGGCCAAAGCCACAGCTATAGCAGATACGCCCGAACTGAAGAGAATAGCCGAAAATACAAAAATTCAATCGAATGTCAAATATCATGAAGATTTTGAAAAGGCTAAAGGCAAATTCACACAGGTCAGTTAATAAGCAGTAAACAGTAGTGTCTAAAATAAGTTAACACCCAGTTACTCTACTACCCAGTTACTCCACTCATTAGTTTTGATAATGTTTACATAACTACATGCTGCTAATCACTAATTTTCTATATTTTATACATTTTATATATATTGCGCTTACTAAACAATATTGTATCGATGGTGATGATGATGATGCTGATAACGAACCAGGTGGCTGATGATCCGGAAACGTTGCGTATAAAGCAAAATACAAAAATCATATCGAATGTAGCCTATCATGGTGATCTGGAGAAAAAGGCCCAAATGGAGAAACAACGCGGTGCCGCTGAATTGTCTGAAACGAAAGGTGAGTAAAAGAAATTACAGGCATACGCAATAATATGTTAAGTATGATAAGATGTAAGAGAAGCAACGTTAAGACTATCGTTACATGAAATCTTCGACTAATGAACTTAACGAAATTCATTTATGCGTATTCTTCTTCATTTTAAATAATTCTCTTCAATCCTCAACATAATTATTAAACAAATAATTGGGTTGTGGTACTAATAGGGGGTGTGGCTAGCTTCTGAAATACATTTTTTTTTTGTTTACATCTAAATTTCTGTAAAATTTTTAGCAAAGAATAAAAATATTTCAAAAATTTTCAGAACAATTGTTGTAAGAAATTTTTAATATAAGAAAAAAAGGAAAAAAGAAAAAAATTATCTCCTATCTCTATAAAATTATTTATCCCTTCCTTTCACTCTATCAATTTCTTTTACGGTGTTTTTTTATTACTCTTTGAATTGTATAAGAAGATGTAACGGGTTTTGAGCTGAGCATGTTATTGCAGAAAACGTATTATACAGACAGAGTAATCAACAGGGTTGCCAACTACTGGAACCAACAAAAAGCTAAATTTGGTAAACGAACCACTGGAATTACTCTGCTTTTTTGTGGACCTTGTTTTTTTTTTCCACACAGTTTGCACAATGTTTTTTTCTGCTTTACCCATTGACCAAATATTTATATTATAGTCCACTGTACCCCTTGTGGGAAAGGCTATACTATGTGCGGCAAAGGCCACACCCACCTTTAATTTAGAATCATTTTCCGAATCGATTTAATCACATCCGTCTGTCTTTTGCCTAATAGCTACAGATTGCATTTTTTTTTTTTTTTTTGAAATATTTTGTTGAAATTTGATACAAAACCATTTTGTGGCCCAATGAGAAACTTTCTTAATAATGGGTGATGATGGGTATAGTAAAAGAGTTCGAGTCTGCCGAATATTATAGTTTTTGCTTCAAATAATATTTTTAGCACGCCATTGATTTGCACATAAAATAATTAAAATAAAATGCAAAAAAATATTATAATATATGCAGCACTTACTATAATAGTACATAAATAAAATATATTTCAAAAATATATTTAAAAAAAATTAACTAAAAAGTAAAAAAAAGTCTTATGTTTTTGTGTAAGAGTGTATGCTTCTTCTTGAATATAGTCCTTCCTGCAAATTCCATAGTCTCAACTGAGTCCTTTCTACGATATCATTGATTACAAGACAAATGTTTGAAAATGCTGTCGTGGATTTGGAAATACCTGCATATTAGGAATTGTCCAAGTATTTTTCACAAGCAACTATCTTCTATGAAGATTTCATTACTACTTGAATTAATTTGGCGTGTGTGAGCACTTCATTCACCACCAAAAAGAGGTAACTCTTGTCTTGTGTGGTGCCATTTGCAAAAATATCTTCTTAGTTCACATCTATTATATGATCTCTGTTCTATGAGAAAGTCTAATTACTTGAAAAATTTAGAGAGCCCCCACAAACTTAGTCTCTCTAGTTATAGTTACTCAATTAAATTTAATAGAAATTGAAGAGAAGAAACAAGGAAGAAAACTAAATTTAGCTTAGGCCAAATCTTAAATACTCTCCACGTCTGGGCGTGACAGGTATATGATTACGCCCTCTAATAATGTATGTATTACGTATTAGTTTGCAAGTCTAGTGTTTTTTGTAAATTGCAGGCATGACTGGTATTAAACTTTGCCTATTTTTGGTACATCGATGGATGGGCTAACCTTATAAAAATTTCAAGTTCATCATAGGTCAATTTTTGTGCCAGATATATAGATTTTTGTCGATTGTGGGCGTGTCTGTTATCTGATTACGTCTATTTTTGCCACATTAACGTAAAAGGCATTTATAAATAAACCAAATTTCAACTTAATAGCTCCATTTTTATGACAGAAAATAATATTTTTGTTGTTTATTTGCGTAGCTCTTAACCTATTTTACCCATTTCTAAATAGCGATCTACGTAACGAAAGTAAAAATGTCTGTACAAAATTTCAGCTCAATAACTCAAAATTTATAACCGTGAGAACAGACGGACACACATACAAACATTTCTCGATTGACTTAATTTTTGTTACTGATCAAGAATATAGGGTCTCTAATGTCCCCTTCGAGGTTTTAGGGCATTAAAACTAAATCAACTGTTTAAAGCTCATAAAATATTTTCATAAATTATTCAACTTTACTAAGAAGAGGATAAATTGCAATAGATTTTAAAGATTCCAATTATTAACGTGATGTTTTGTAAAAGTAAAAAAAAAACATTTACATGTAAATGCAATTTTTTGTAATATGCTCTTAATTGAATTACACTAAATAGTTCGTGATAGATATTTATTTACATCATCTCTGGTAATTGCAATCTGTTTTCAGCAATTACTTTATGTTTCAATTATTTTTGCCATAAAAAAAATTATGAAAAATTTGCTTAAAAAAAGTTTAGTTTAAAGTTGTGCTGAGCAGAAGTGTGAAAAAGTTAAATTTCATTACATTCATTACCAATCGATACGATGGGAAGCGCTCTGGGTTTTAATGTCAAATGAAATGTTACATAAGAAGTTTCGTGAGCTTTCCACTTGTAGTGAATTCGCCCAATAATTGGCTGAACATCGAACATGCACGAATAGAATTGCCCAAGATAGGTGTTAAATTGTGTAGAGTTTTGAATGGTCGGTCGGTTGATTGGTCGGTCGCCACATGAGTCGTTCACTTTATAAATATTTTTCTTGTACATTCCGTGCGTGCAAGTGCGTGTTTTTTATTTTGAATATTTTTTAACATATTCTCAATATGTTGTACGCTTCAAATTGCATTGAAAATTAATTGATTTTAAAAAAACATAATTAAGTTTTTTTTTTTAACTCGTCAATATATTATTTGCACTTTTATAAATACTTGCATTGTACGTGTTGTGTGAATATTTTATTTTTATATTTTCATTTTGAAACCCTTCCACTTAGTGTTGTTTTCATTTTTGTTGTTTTATTTTTATGTTTTGTAAATGTGGCTGCGTGTGTAACTCTCTGTTTATTGGCATTTTGTATGCATACGTTTTAACAACCAACAACCAATAATAATAACAACAATAAACATCGCTACAATTACACAACTGCACACACGCAACATTCATGTTTAATGTCATCACCTCCTCCACCACCTCCACTTCATCAACAATTTCAATTTCATGAACATATGAAACAAACAAACAAACATCCACTTAATTGTCAACTAAATCATCATCCATCCATCATGATATGATACTGATGTCTAACCCAAAACGTAATTGGCTGCCTGAATTTTAATGGGATAATAAATTTTTTTATCCAAAACATCAATTATAATATCGATGAAAATTTTACAAAAAAAAAAAATACAAAAAATATGAAATGAATGAAAAGATGAATCAGAATATTTTTCTGAACAATTGGCAGCTGAACAATTTTCACAGTATGCACCACAAACACGAACGTATTCGCCGCTGCCACCTCAGCAACAACAGCACTTATCGCCTGCAATGACGCTAGCACAACAACAACAACAACAACAACAAAATCCAACAACAATTCATTACCAACAACAGGCACAACAGCAGCAATATCACCAACACTATCAAACACAACAACCACACAATCACTATCATACGCAACAACAACAAAAACAACAACAACACTTGGCAACACATTCACAAGCCCAAGTAAACGTACAACATAGTGCACCCCACATGTTGTTGGCATCTGGTGGTAATCAGGGTCAGGGTGGTGGCAGCGCCAATGCACAATTATATCAACAACAACAACAACAACAACAACATCATAATAACAATAAACAACAACAATACAATCCTTCAACACAAATGCAACATCAACAACAACAACAGCAACAGCAACAACATTATTTACAACACGAACAGCAACAACAACAATATCAACACTATCAGCAGCCTCAAATAATGCGTCAACAGCACCAGAATACACAGTTGATTAAGCAAACTTCTCATTTGTATCCCAATTCCTCCCATCCCACAGCAACAATACATAACAGCAACAATCAACCACATCAGCAACAAATGTTACAGTTACAGCAGCAGCATCAGCAACAGCCATCCAACACATACAACCAATTACGTTCGGCCATATTGCAAAGTGCTCATCATCCGACCGGCGGTTTGTTAGCCACCGAAGGCCAAGTGCCAATACATCAAGCGACAGCAGCAACTACGGTAGCCTACAATTATGAACAATATGATAATAATTTCCAGCGACATTTGCCCAATCATATATACCACAATAATAATAACAACAACAATAGTAACAATAGTAGCGCTATCACGGTCACCAACAGTAGCAGCAGTGGTGTCAGCAATCACAACAATAATTTGGCAGCCTATCAACAGCAACACCAACAACAACAAGCAATACAAAAGGCAATAAATGAACAGCAGCAACAGCAACAGCAACAGATGCCCCCAATTAATCCGGGCGGTATACTATCAACACAACAATTATATGCCAGCAGCCATTACAACACACATTCATCTTCGGCCACCACAACGCCGCTCACTTCGAATGCCTCATTTAAACAAAATGCTAAGGTTGGTGGTGCTGGTGTTGGTGTTGGTGTTGGTGTTGGTGTTGGTGATGGGAGTCACGCGACTATTGCAGCAGCTGCTTCTTCAAGTAGTAATGGTTATGGTCCACATCATAATGTAAACGGCATGTCGGCGAGCGGTAGTGGTGTTCAACACCAAAAACAACTACAACAAACATCACATCACTCTCATTCGCAGCAGCAGCAACAACAACAACAACAACAACAACAGCAGCAGCAGCATCAACATCATCATCAGCTATCATCCTCTTCATTAATTAGTGGTACTGGTGGTGTAATTAATATGAACGGCAGTGGTAGTGGCGGTGGTGTAGGCGCCAATAGCAAAACTGCAACAAATAATATCGGTAAAATAGCCGATTACGATCCCTTAACCGATGGACCCCGCAATTTACCCAATCCAGCCCGACAGAGCACCACCCTAATCTATAGTTCGGATAATCGCAGTAATGGTAAGTTTAGTGGAAAGTCAAACTTTCATTCATGGGTCAACACTTTCAACACGAACTTCATACCACAACATTTTCATAACCTACATAAATGTAAATGTGGACATGTCCTGTAAGTGCTGTATGTGTGTCCTTGCTGACATTTTCATTCTTTTCGTTTCATGTGCTTCTTAAATCTTTATTAGCTTTTGCTTTTTTTTTTTATAACTTTTGAAAATTTTTGAATGTTTTCGAATGAGCGACAATTTGGTAGTTCAAGGTGCCTACTATTGTATTTGTAGATAAATTGTTTTCTTTTTTAATTTACTAGATTAACTGTTTTGTGATGGTGTTGTGTTAAGTTTTACTTTTCTTTGGCGGCAAAATGAATTTTTGCGAATATTTATAAATTTATCAAAATTTTATAATTTTTTCCTAAACATTCTTTTGCTGTTTACATGTTTCCTTTTTTATTAACTTTAACATTTCCTCTTTGGCTTCTATCTGGAATGGAAACAAAACGAAACGAAAACAACACACAACAAAACACTATCAAATGCTTAACATTCAGTTAATAACACTTATCCTAAACGTATTGGTTCTGTGGCCGATATTGACCCAATAAATGGTATTTATGGTTCATTGGCAGCTGAACAGCAGCAACATCAGCAACAACAACAACAGCAACAAAACCAGCAATATGGTTATCAACAAACTACTCAACTACAGCAGCAACAATCGCATCATAGTATACAATCGAAACAATCGAAAACTAGTGTGGTGAGTTTTACATAATAAAAAAAGGAGAAGAAGAAGAAGAATTTATATTAAATTAAATTTTTAATTATAACCCTGCACCACTTATGTTTGTAACTCCAGCGGTAAATTAAATATGAATCGTTTTAACAATATCCGTCTGTCCGTCTATCTGTCCGTGTACATTTAAGCGCTAGCTACAGGTCGCATTTTTTGAGATATTTCAATGAAATTTGTTACAAGAACATATATTGATGCAAAAAGGTATGCTATTGAAAATGGACCGGATCAGAACATTTTTAGAACGCTTCCCCATATAAGGTTCTGTTATAATGAAAGTCTTTATATAGCAAAAAATCGCAATTCTTAATAGATTTTAACAAAATTTAATAAATAATAGTTAATTAGCTTCATTTTTAACTGTGCCAATTTTGGACCCGATTGAACCATTTTTAGAACCCCTTCTCATATAATTATATTTCATGAAGTAACATAAACGGCAGTGCTTCGCTTGTGTAGATACAACTAAACTAATTGTAGCATAATTTAAGGTACTACAAATACAAAAGTGTGGGATATTAAATGATCGGATTTGACCGACTATAACATTTTTACTTATTTTGTTTTCATTTAATTTTCTTTTATTTATTTATTTATTTATGTTTTTATTTTTTTTCAAATTTCTAGCGCATTTATCGCGCTTTATATGATTATGAGGCTCAAGATGTGGATGAGGTGAGCTTTCGCGAAGGTGATATCATATTCGAAGTGGAATCGATTGATTCTGGTTGGATGACTGGCCGCGTTGAACGTACCGGTAAAACTGGCATGCTACCCGCTAACTATGTTGAACAGGCGGTTATATAATAGGGAATGCTTTACTATTGTTGTTGTCATCAATTTATTGTAATTTTAATTTTATGCGTTTATTTAGCATTCGTATTCATTTATTTTTTGAACCTATTTTTAGACGATAACAATAATCGAACGCGTATTATAGGTCACACCTACAATCCAAATAATCCATCACTTCCACCTCCCTCCACCCATCACCATACTAACAATCATAACAATGGTCGCAATTCAATCTATTCAAAATTATTTCCCATGGTGAATAGCATTGAAGGCTTAATAACTAATAATCACCAAGAACAGCAACAACAACAGCACGATCAATCCCCAGATCAAGATTTCTATTATTTATTCAATCATGTGTTCTAAACATAATGATTCTCAGTGGAAAATCCAGGTTTTTTTTTCTCAAATTTCTAGTTTTATTATTGATTTTTTTTTTAGAACTTTTGTATTATTTCTTTGAGAAAACAATTATTTTGAAAATTATGTATATTGTGAAAAATTTTGTAATTTTGAATTATTTTTTTTTGGAACAAAAAATTTTTACAAAATTGAATTTTCATTGTTAAATGTTGCATTAAAAAAATGCAGCCAAGTTTTTTTTTTTAAATTATTTATTTAAAAGAAAAAGAAACGAATTCCTATACTAACCAAAATGAATTATATAAACACACATATACACACAAAACACATCACAAAGCACACGAAAAAGGAAAATTTAATAAAACGAATTATTAACAACATTACAACAATAATTGATAATAATAAACCATACCTACAAAAAAAAAAAAAAACTCAATGGAAAACGTATTGCATTTAATCCCATTCAACTAAAAATCGGATATTAGAACTAAATATACAAAACATTATGTACAATATACAATATATATACATAGGTGTGTAAACAAAAACAATATTTTGCACATTTTATAAATGATAAAGCTGTAAGAATATAAACAGCGCTCAAGATATCTTTTTATTGATAAATTGCGCCTAAAAGCAGAGTTGAATTGTAGCACTAACTCTAAACTTATACATATGATATAAATAAACTCGCGCTGTATTTATTAAGATTGTAGCGGTACATTAACAGCTGAATAATAAAACAACAACTTTAAGGGAACACTTGACATTTTTGTAGAATTTTTTTTTTTTTTGTTTACCATTTTCATTGTTAGCCATTTGCAGCATTTTATATGTTTTCTTTTTTAATAAAAATTTTCAATATTATTGAAAATATAATAAATACCAGAACAAAGACTTATATATTAACATTTTGATAGACGTTTTTATTTGATACCAACACAACCAAAAACAAGAAACAACAAGAATTTTGTAACAACAACAACAGCGTAGACAGCGTATTAATGCTTTCTTCTCAATTGGTGCGATGTCACTGTTCATCCCTCGATAGTACTAGAAGTGATTGGTTTTGGTAAATTGCATATTTTAAAAACTGTGTAAAAGTGAAAATGTGTAAAAAAAAAAAGTATCGTGTAAATCGGGACGTACATGTATATAATAATATTGCTTATTCATAAACATTCTACATTCTACTCCAAAATTAAGATAATTTTTTTCAATTTAGAGGCAATTTTTAACTGAATTCACGACTTTTCTTAAACAAAAAAAGAAAAATCCTTAAAAAGTGAATTTTCTTATTAAAAATTATTTAGAGAGCATGATCAATCGCGCTCGTTTTTGTAAAAAATAATAATAAAATCCCGTAAAAAGTTTAAAAACAAGAACTTGTATTTATGTCATAACATTTAAGGCTTCTTCTTCAGATAAGAATCGCTCTCAATCGTTGCTGTCAAAATTGGTTAAAATGTACGAATTTATATGAAGGTAACCATAAAGAATTATGAAAAAGTAAAATTTCCGATAATCTTATAGTTGGATGTATGTATTTAAATACATAAAAATTATACTTATTAATAAAACATATATTATGCAAGGGTAGTTATAATTAATTTGTAGTTAGAATGAAATAAAAACACAAAAAAAACATTTAATCACTTTACAATAAAAACAAATCTCAACGTAAAGACCAAACTATACCCTGGACCCTTAATATTGAAATACTGGGATAATTAAAAGTCTCCCTAAGGAAAACTTAAAGGTTTGAAAAAAAAAATTTATAGATTTTAAAAAACTCACTGAATATCTAATACCAATCATCTGATAATACACTCCGAAACACTTTAAAAAATCTTTTCATATTTTATATAAAATAAAGAAATTATTTTATTTATAATTAAATAAAAACAACAAATTATATCCCTAAAGTGCCTCTCATTTGCCGTTATGTTACATTTCTTTCCTTACAAACTAATTCTCTATTAAAAAAAAAAAAAGAGACAAATTTTATTTGGAATAAAAAACGTAAACGTAAACATGATACACTCTACTCTCTATTATAATCTCAATTGTAAATGGAATAAAATATTTTTACTAATTTTTAAAGTTTTGGTTAGTTTGAAAAACAAAAGTGGACAATAGCAATGAAAAATGAATTTTTTTTTGAGGAAATAAGCCTTGTTTTGAATATCCTTGACATTTTTATATAACTAGTGGGCGTGGCCTATAAACAATTGAGGTCTACTCAAAACCTAAATATTCCAATAGTTTACATTTCAAAGTAAGAAACAGGTGTCCGCCGAAAAGGTACATTTCTGACTGTAAGTGGTTATTGGAATCAAGGACTGCAATGCTGATATCAGAAAAACCAAGCGACAGTTACCATTTTTATTCTGAAAGAAATAAGGTTCAATTATTGACTGTATGGCGTCACTTCTAATGGATGTAACGTATAATTTATGAGTTTTTCACTGCCCAGAACCAACTGACTATTCTGTTTATTCACATATCCAATCAAATGAAAATACTTTTTGTCATTCGTCTTTGAGTTTATCATAAAAATCAGGGATAATATGGGCGAGTTGTATTAGCCTTTGGATTTATGGTTGGCGGCATAAATGCTGTTATGGCAGAACTTCTTGTGTTCATTCAATCTTAAACCGAAACACATACAAAAACTTGTACAGAATTAGAGCCAAAGTTTTTCTTCGTAAATCAAGTTTTGGAGCTTGATGTGTATTTGAGGTTAACGGATTGTTTTGATCACTTTCTTGATTAGTAGCAACTTATACAGCTCACTCTTAGACACAGCTACAGAACCTCTTTCTTTCAAATCACTACTAGACGACAAATAGTAACATTTTTCCATAATAAATTCGTCACGTGTACCAAAAATTAATCAAAATAATGTAAGTATACCTTCCCAGCGGACGCCCTGGAAAAAATTAATAAATTTTTCAACTAAAAATTTTATATAAAATAAAAACAAATTAGATGAAAATTGAGTGTTTTTAGACAAAAATGGAATCCACGTAAACCAGATTGCAGATAACTCGCTACAAATAAATTTGTATTAGCAAACCCACAACTGATCAATGAAATATTTCTGGGTTACAAGTACAGTTACAAATTCTCCTTTTTTCCATTTACAATTGTGTACATATAATATAAAAATATGAAATTTAAATACAATATAAATTAAAACTTAAAAATAACATAAATATAACATTAATGACTGTTGCAAACAATTCAATGAATAAAAAAACTTTGCATGTAAGATTATCATTAATTATTATAAAAAATTAATTAAATACAATTTAATTAATATTGACAAATTATTATTAAATTAAAAAACAGTTGTTATGTTTAACAATATTGCTGTTACCTTGTTTAGTATTTATAACCAAAATAATAATATATAAATTAATATGATTTTTTAAGAAAACGTTCCATAAAAATCATATTCATATAAATGTTATCAAATAACAAAGCAAGACTCATATTTATAACTTAATTAAATAATTATTAATATTAAACAATTAAAGAACAATTTAAGTTATGTACACGTACATACATATATATACACACATAAAATAAAATATAAATAATTCTCTAATAAAAAAATTTCAAAATTAATTATTGCAAACACCTACATTGTGTCAGATAAATAATAATTAATTTAAAAATCAATATAATTACAATTACAACAACAATAACAGATTTTTCCGTGTATAAATTACATAAAACTAATAAAAATAATCAAATATTATATAAAATGGTTACAAAAAAAAAAAAAAAAAAATGAATTATTGAACTTTTACTTAACAGTTACTTATCGGTAAGTAGAATTGCACTCAGTGTTGTTCTTAAGGGTCATTAATAGTTGTATACACAATCGTTTGATTTTATAAAACTTCCTGCAACTTAATCTCAGTTAAAGCACTATTCGAAGGATACTCTTAAGTTTATATTAATTTCATTCTGTATTTGTTTTTAGTGAAAAATAGTCAGTCAAGCTCGACCATAAAATATCCTTAACGTATGCAAGTACCTTAAATTTTATGAAAAATGAAAAAAAAAATTTTTTTAAGAAAATTATAAATTTTTTAACTTATTTTTATTATCAAAAAAAAATTTGAAAATGATTAAAATGTCATAATAATTTTTTTTATGAAATCGGAAATTTTATTATTTATACTTATTATTAACTATTTTTTACAAAATTTTGGCCAATAATTCTAAAAAATTGCACATTTTCGTTATAGACCAATTTCCTTTGTAATAAAAACGTTATATGCGGAGGGATTCCAAAAATAGTCTGATCGGGTCCAAAATGAGCGCAGCCATTCATTAAGCTAATTAACTATTCCGCCGAAAATATTGTGAAGAAATATTAAAAATTGTGATTTTGTGACGTAAAAAGATCTCCATTATAACAGGATCTTATAGAAATGGTCCAATTCATTCCATTTTCAATAACGACCAATAGATTTCCTTGTACCAAATTTCATCGAAATATGTCAAAAAATGCAACAAATGTAGAGAGACGGACATTGTTAAATTGATCAGATTTTGATGCTGAATGGATCGATATAACTGAAGGGGTGGGTGTGGCAAATGCCGTTTAGGAATTACAAACATCCGGACGAACTTAATATACTCTTTGCCACAATTGGTGGTTTTTTTTCCAAATCAAATTTATTAAAACAATCCAATTTAATGCTTGTGTGAGAAAATGAAACTAAATTCCTTCTTTTTTTTTTTTTTCCATAAAAAATATGATTTTTATAAATTGTCCTTCCTTGTAAAAATGAGTACATGGATAAAAAAAAAAGTCAAGCACAAAATACAAAAAAAAAAAAAATTCCAATAACAAATATTTTTAATCAATGACATTGGTCTCCGCTATACTATTATTATCCAGTGCACTCGTCTCCACGCCATTTGCTTTCTCCGCCAAAATCGTATCCAATATAATCGTTTTTGTATTATTAATAATTTGTTCGAATGTTTTTACATCATTTTCTTTTTCCGCCGTAATATAATCCAACTTCTCCTTGAGCATGGTAACCTTTTCGTTGGCCAATTCCAAACTGAAATGTTTTGTGAATTACAAATGAATTAAATAGAATATATTCGGGATTATAAAATAAAAAAAAAAAATACCGATTTTTCAAATCTTCAATGTCGTTGTCGGTGAAATCGCGATGATTCTTATTTATACCCAACTGTGAACTATTGTCAAAAGTCAGGGATGATATGGAGGTGGTACTGTTTATACCACTTAAACTATTTGCATATTCGCTTATACGTTGAGTGCGTTTACGGCGATCATTATGAGAATCCATTTCTTTTTCCAACTCACCTGAAAACAAAACAAACAAGAGCGCAAAAACCGTTAATTTTAAGGTGGAAATTGTACACTTTTTAAGATATTTACGCATTTTGGCTTCTAAACGTGTTATACGTGTTTTTTGTTTCGCCATTAATTCTTGTAAATTCTCATTTTTATGACGCTCCTGTTCAATGCGCTCGTTTAACGTTTGATTATGCTGCACTAGAGCATTCTTCTCAGCCTCTAACGTATCCAAAATGGCGATAAATTCTTCCTATTAAAGAAAATTTGTTATAATTTTAACCGTTAGGAAGCAGGTCGCAGCGTTTACCTTTCGCAATTCACGGCACGAGAACAAAAATCCACCACATACAGCCTTCAGATCACATTCCAATTTTTTAATTAACGTTTTCAGTTCTGCAATGTGTTCATCTTTACTGTTCAGAGTTAATTTATGATTGTCCAGCTGAAGGCACATGCTAGTCTCTCTCAGTTCCGCTTCCTCGCGCTGCCTCAATATGGTAGATATTTCGCGACCCAACTCTTCTATACGTTTTTCATATTTTTTCTTCTGTTGATTCAACTGTTCGCTCATATTGGCCACGTTAAGACAATTGTAGTCTGTCTGCTCCTCCAATGTGTTGGCTTTCATTTTATAACGGGATATCTCATCATTAAGCGTTTTATTGCGTACTTTTAAAGCTAAAATTTTGCTACGATGCTCTTCCACTTGACCTTTTAAGTTGGTGATCTCTTTCTCTAATGATTCAACTTTGGCACGATGTTGTAATTCACTTTTCCGTACAGCGGGTCGCTCAAATGAACCGACACTAAAAGTGGATATCAAGGAGGGGGCACGCATACCGCTGTCGTGTGCCTCATAAGTTGCTGCATCATTACTTTGTGAATCGCTTGGAAATTTGAAGGTATGACGTTGTGGCAGGTGTTGTTGTTCATAGGCTTCCAAGCGTTCTTTTAGCTCTTGCATCTTTTGTTGTAAGTGTATTATCTGTTGAGCCCGTCCCCGCCAATTGGTTATGTGGGGATGGGAAGCCAACATATTCAAATTAAAGTTTTCTCCAATTTCCTGTTGCAAGCACTTCTGAGCCAACTTCAGCTGACTGTGCAATTCAACATTTTTGTTGCGCGTCTCAAACAGCTTCTGTTGTAAAGCACTACACTTTGTTTGCAACTCCTCCAAAGACGCATTGCTCTGCATAAGGTTAAAATCATTAAATCAAAAAATTTTTTTTACAAAATTCTTCACTTACACTATTCTTCTTATTTATATCTGTTTCGGACCGAATTTTTTCCTGTGACATTTTTAACTCTCTCTCCAACTTTTGTATTTGAATATCTTTTTTATTGGAACGATTCTTACTCGTTTCCAGTTCCGCCCGTAAATGGCGATTTTTTTTGCTCAACTCCAACAATTTGGTACTGGCGATCGATGAATTACATCTCAATTCATCAAGTGGCACCGAGTTCAAAACATCATTTAACGAATTAACCGATTTTCTTAATTCAGCAATTTCGGCATTCTTTTCACTAATGGCGTTGGTGAGACTTTCGTTTTGTTCTTCCACCTCCACCAATTTCTTTTTCAACTTTTTCGTTTCATTTTTTTTCTTTTCACCTTTCAGTACACTACCGCTGGACAATAATTTTTTGACCCGATCCAAACTTTTATCCTCCCGATTACGTCGGCGTGGCGTTTCCGTAGCCACAGCTTGATCTTGAGTTGTAATAACATCCATTTTCTAAACGTATTTTTGAATTGAAGTATTAAATTTGTCTAAATATATATTTTTTCCTATATTTGATTATTAATATATAACGTTTTTCAAATGTGCACGATTTGAAAAACCGGGTGCACCAACAATTTTTATAAAATATTGTAAAAAAATAAAGCTTTTCACTCTCTAGCAAAATGTCAAATGAAAAAGGGTTACCGTACCTTACAATTGTGAACTATTTCTCATCACTCCAATAAATTAGTACTTAAAATCTACTAACATCTCTAATTAATAAATAATTATTAAGCTGACGTATTGGTACTGCGGAATTTTGTAAATTTATAAAACCAATAACAAGGAAACATTATGGATAACTTTATGATGGTAAATCCTAATAAACTATTTATAAAATCACAATATCTATATAAATTTGGTTTGTTTTCTAGGATATCATCAAAGGTATGTGTATAATGGACAATGATGGTAATCGCATTTTGGCTAAATATTATGACAAAAATATTTTATCAACGGTAAAGGAACAGAAGGCCTTCGAAAGGAATCTATTTAATAAAACGCATCGCTCTAATACTGAAATTATCATGTTGGACGGCCTTACGTGTGTGTATAAAAGTAATGTTGACCTATTTTTCTATGTAATGGGAAGTGCCAACGAAAATGAACTAATATTACTGTCGGTACTGAATTGTTTATATGATTCCATAAGTTTGATATTGAAGAAAAATGTGGAGAAACGTTTAGTAATGGATAATTTAGAAATTATAATGTTGGCATTCGATGAGATTTGTGATGGAGGGTGAGATTCATAAAATATGAGAAAGTAAAAGAATAACCTTAAGAGTTTGTTCTTGTTTTATAGCATTATACTGGATGCTGATCCCGCATCTGTGGTAAAACGTGTAGATTTACGCAACGATGACATTCCCATTGCTGAGCAGACTGTAGCTCAGGTAGTGTTACTGAAAAACCTATTTTTTTTTTTTTTTACAACAATTTTCATTTATTAATATTTGCTTTTTAGGTTCTACAATCAGCTCGCGAACAATTAAAATGGTCTATATTAAAATGAAAGAAAGGAAATATGGTCAAATTGCATTTAACTGGTAATGCCCGTATGTATATATATATATGGTTTGAAACCATTAAAGAAAATTTCAATAAAAGTCACATAATTTTACCATTAAATTACACAAAAGGTATGCACAAGCTAATGGAAATATTAGGTAAAAAGAAAAAAAATTAAAATACCGTTATGCATTATTCATTGAGTTTTCTTTTTTTGTGAATATATGTAAAAATCTAAAGAGAATAAGAACAAATAACTGTTATAAAAGAATCAAGAGTCTTGCGTACTCATCATTTAATGAAAATTTATGTGTTTTTTCATTCAATATTTTTAGAAACAGTCGTATATATAATTAAATAAATATTCATAACTCATTAAATGTATATTCGGAATTTTTTTAATAATGTTTTCGAATAAAATCACATGAAACTTTCCAAAATGTTCACTTTGGGGTTAAATTATTTAAAGAAATTTGATTAATTTTTATTTTCTATTATCTTACATTATGATTAAAGTAATGACATTCTCTAGTTATTGTATTACTTTAAAATGTGTTGTTGTATTACTTTAAAATGTGGCCACTACTTATTATTGTAATCGACCTAGAATCACTAATATATCGACTTAAGTATGCTTGGCAGTTTGTGTGTTTAAGCATTAATAATACGTAAGAAATAAATAAATATTCTAATCTACGAAATCCAATAAAAGTTTGAAAACTTGAAAAACTTCATTGGTAAAGCGTGTAATTTTCGCAGTGTGCTGTCGCATATTGATTTGGTATAAATGTATATGATTCATATAAAAATATTCTCTGCGCAATTAGTGCAATAAAAAATTTATCATAATTATTAAGCGCACTGAATATTGTAATGTTTGATGCATAAAACGCAACAAGTTATTAGATAAGAAAAATAAAAAAAAACAATTTAATTAGTTCAGACGTGTGGTGGTAAAAAAGACTTGTGATTAGTTGCTTGCAGCCCAATCGTAACAGTAAATAAATGAACATATAACTCATTGCGTTGCCTTATCTCTAAGACTTAAAGGTGCCACCATAAAATTCCTTCAAGGAATACTTCATATTTCTAGCTAAAGTAAACAATTTATAACTTTATGTGTTAATTGTGCTTTATAAAATGTTTATAAACGATCAATTTAGCTTATTTAACGCAATGGGTTGTAGAAGTATGTCCAATAGATATTTACTCTGTATATCGTACTGGACACATTATTATCTAAAATTTTTGATAAATTGTTCATTCGTTTCAAAATTCGCTTAGATAAATGGTAATCGTTACCCTGTGAATTTATGACCGATAGTCGCAGCCATTGATATCACAACTGAATACATAGGTTACATATTTTAGATTGTATTTAATTTACTCAAACGTAAGGTGCGTATATAAACATAAAATGATTTAATTTACAAATATTCATTCAAAGACGTTTATTTTATAGTATACAGCCTTAACAAACAAGTTCACAACTTGTCCCTATAAATCACTGCTATTAAAGAATGTCGTCTCTTTCAGATGCATTTTGATTTGTTAAAATAAATTTATTCATATTTTCAATTACGTTTCCATTTACAAACATCCATGAACTTACCTTTAAATGCTTGCGATTGATGTTTTTAAAAAATATATAAAAAGCAACGATTATCGTTTGTAATAATAATAATCATTCACGTGCCTCGTAAAAACTGACATTCCAGATGTTATTACTGAAAATAACGTAAAAAAAATTTAATGATATTTAAGTTAAACGATATATTGGAAATCTACCCTATTAGGATGTGCGACTGGTCATGATGTTTATCAAATGTGAGCAGGGCCTTAAGGTAATTTTTTAAATGAAAAAACGTACAAGACTAGTTCGATGCAGAATTTCACGCTGATCAAGATTATATGCATTGTATGATGACCGATGCTTCTTTATAAACATCTCGATAAGGTGGAAAGGTGACAATACCTTTCAAGGTGATAGCTGTAATATAACTTGTGACTGATTAATAAGCTCCTTATATAAAAAACGACATTAATTTCTCTCTTTCCTATAAACAGTATACACTATAAAAACTTATAGATCATAAAGTACAATGTTATTACAGTTTAATTATATGGTTTTATAGGTTATGTACCATGCTACGTATTAAAACATTCATTTTTTAAAACAATTATATTAATTGATCGGTAATTTTTGTGCCATTTGTGACATTCGAAATGTCTACAGGCAACTTGCTATGTAAAATAGGTTAGATGTCACGCCCATAATTATTATTTTTCAAATCTCTTAAATGTGTATCGTGTGGCGTTTTAACGTTCTAAAATGTTCACGAATTTTTAGTTAAATCGATGCACCGGTTACAATTTAGAAAATTCTGACTTTATATTCATTAAAAGTTTAGTTTAATTATATTTATTTATATATACAATATACAGAATTTGACCTAGACGTCTTGTTTGATATAAAGTAAAAATTGATATTTATCGTGAGGAGTTTTTTTTTTCCAATTAAATGAAAATATTAGAATTTGATAAGTGGTTAATATTTTAGATAATAATTTATTGTTGTCATTAACACACTCACTCACTAATGCACATGACTACGGAAATCTCTAAAAAATTGCTTTTATTTACTTTAGCTTAAGGGCTTAGAACACAAAATTAACGTCAAAACGTTACAAGTTACGCTAAAAATATAAAATAAAATATTACAATAACCTAGTTATGGCATATATTTATTGTAAGAATAAATGAATTTTGCCGATAAGCAAAAGTCCATCCCTATTATGGTAGACAAACGGAAGTTACAAACTCTTGATGCAAATTTTGATTCTGTGACAATTCATTTTTTTCAATTTGAATTATCTCTTGCATTCTAAACTAAAAACGGTAAAAGTGCTAAATATCGCACCAACAACAATATACTTGTATGTATATAATTCTAACAACTAAAATTTTGTTTAAGGTTTTATTTATATATGTATTGTTCATATAATAAAAGTTCTCTCTGCATTTCGGTTTTAAACAAACAAATAAACAATTTTAATTATCATTCTTGTGGTATGTTGCAAGCTAGATTTCATCGATTGCACTATACAAACAATAACAAATAATTACATATAAAACCCTAGTATTGAATGACTACAACTACAATAAATACATTTGACTATAGGCATGAAATATCAATCACCGCTAAATGTGTACAAATATTTGTAACATACACTATATACCTATATGGTTATACAGTATATGTATGTGTGTGGGAAATATTGTTTTTTTAATCTTATCAGACCGCTAGTTATACATCTGTTCATAAACACATTGCACTGTGTATGATCATACATACCACTACCACTACAATAACCATAAACAACTGAACTTGAAGCAAATATCTCCACCACCTTTTACTCACCACTGTTGGCACCTCACACACCTTTAATTAATGGGTGCTTTCGAGTGTGTGTGTGCATGTTTAGTTCAGTTAAAAGCATTTGTTGGCATTTGTGAGTTGTTCAGTTGAGGTCTCTAATAAATCCACGCCAGACTTGTCTCTAATTGAAAACGTTCGTTGCGCTTACGTTACTCGCATAATCTCTGATTTAGTCAAACATCATCTAGTTCCCTTAGCAAAATAACGGAAATCTTTCTTGTTAAATAGAGGGAGGTCGAGAGAGAAATAATTAAAAATTTTTTCAGTTCTATATAAAGGAATATTGAAGCGAAAACAAATGTCACAATAACTAAAGCCAAACATGACAAGCAAGTCTTTAAAATAAATTCATTTAATGGAATTTTACAAAGAAAAAATATTCCTTCAACAAGACAACCCTCATTATCATTAATTTGTGCAATTAACTCGTAAAAAAAAAAAAAAAGTTTTCCACAATTCAAACAAGTTTGTATCAGTGCAAAGTTTTAAGCAACAACAATAAAATAAATATAAAATATCATTGAAAACCAAAATCTACATAAAGCTATTTATTATTACAATATTAACGCAGTCAATTTTTTTCGTAAACACGTCACATACAAATATTCTGTCCAAAATGAAATTCCGGTGAGTAGAGCTTCAGAGTTTCGCAATGAATTGACAGTTGTTTTACTTTATATAAAATATTTAAAATTTGCTGTAAATTTTATTATTATTTATACATTATAAAGATGAGATGTATACCAAGTTCCTTACACCCTACAAAGAAAATACATTTTTGATCAGAATTAAAATCCGCCCGTTTGTATCACGATGGTATATTTTAAGCCATTGAGCTGAAATTTTCTAAAATTTTATTTCTATTTTCTGCACGCCCATCATCTTTTTAAATTGGGCCACGTTTACAATCAACAAAAATCCTATTAACTGGTACAAAAATTTATCTATAAAGTTAAAATTTCATATACATATTTATACACCTAGGTAAGCTATCCATTAAGATGCCAAAAATGGCGTCATTGGATAAAGGAATCGCTAACAATTTAAAAAAATTGTATTCAGCGTAGTACTTGACTTGCAAGTTAATCAATAATTGACACCTAATTAGGAGGCATAATAATGTACCTGGCACACCCACTATTTGTATGTAAATGTGGAGGGTATTTAGGATTTTACCTAAGCCACTAATTTAGTTTTCTTGTTCTACTTGTGCTTATTACTTTACGTTATTAATGCCTTTATAGTGTTCGTTTACTAACTTTATTGACTAACAAAACATTCCAATAAACGATTAAAAGAGCTATTAATGATAAGTGGCAATGGCAATAAGGCCACAATTTGTAAAAAATCTACTTACACGGTTTAATTTTATACACGTGCCATAAAAAAAAATTAGAATTTCTGATATGTTGTAGTCAAGCTTATGATCAAGGGAATTGTTTATTCATTTATTCATTCATTAGTTCATATGCTTATGAGAATGTTAGGATACTTCGGTCGTTATGAAGGAATTGGAAAATATATAATAATTATTATAAAAAAAAAAAGTAACGTAAAATTTAATTTTGGCAGACATCGCAGAAATTGTTTAGGTATTCATAGCATAGTGGCGGGGGGGAAATTCCGTTATGTAAAATATTTGCAAAAAAGTATTTTTAGAAAATATCCGCCATACGGATTGCGTTTGAGGCGTTTAAGGCAATCGTGTGCCGCTGACAAGTGTCTCATATATGGCAATTGTCAAAGATTTACATGCACTCACTAATTATTACATAAATGTGAGTAATCCTATAAGTTTCTCTTCTTTTTATCATTAATTGTAGAGTGTTGCGTTGTTTGCGGCACACGAAAGCTCACCGCACGCACGAAGAGCAGGCGGCAGCGGCTGCTGCTGCATTACATGAAACGGAACAGCAATCATGCACGGCAGACTTACAAAATAAACGGTGTTGTGAACCCATAAAAGTTTTATTATTGGGTACAGCCGAATCGGGCAAAACCACCATTATTAAGCAGATGCGTATATTGCACATCAACGGTTACACAGACGAGTACGTTAAGAGAACGAAAGAAAGAAATTTATTTTATTTTAATTTCATTTTTATTTTTTCATTTTTAGTGAACGTCGCGATCAAATACCGCAAATTTTACAAAATATACATGAATCAATTTATCAACTGGTCCAATATATGACAATATTGAATTTGAAATATCAGAGCTGTACTAGTGAAGAGAGCGCCAACTATATATTGGAAATGGGACAAACAGCTCCGGAATATTTGAATGAGGTATGTGTTCTTAAGTTTTATGCTTAATAGGGTTTCATTTGACAGAATCTTCTTCTATCAGGAATACTGCGATCACATAATGACGCTGTGGAATGATTTGGGTATCCGGGAATGTTTTGATCATTCAAATGAATTTCCTCTACTGGATAGCACTAAATAGTAAGTATTTTACCGTTCATTTAAATGCTTTGAAAAAAGTTTTTAAAAAATTCTTTTTTTAATTAATAGTTTTCTTGATAATTTTGAACGTATTTCGGATTACAACTACATACCCAGTACAGAGGATATATTGCACTGTCGCAAGGTGACTACTGGAATACATAAAATTTCGTTTCGTGTGCCAATTCCAAAATCTTTGGGTGGTGGAGAGCAAGAGTTTCGCATTTACGATGTAGGTGGTCAACGGGATCAGCGTAACAAATGGATACAAGCCTTTGAGGGAATCCAAGCGGTTATATTCCTTATATCGTGCGCAGATTTCGACCAAACATTGCGTGAAGATCCAACACAGAATCGTTTACAGGAGGCACTCACTTTATTTCGTGGTGTTTGGCAAAATCGTTTCCTAGCCTCTGCCGGAATTGTTGTATTCCTGAACAAACAAGATGTTATGGAGCGTAAGATTAGAGCGGGCAAGCATATTGCTGATTATTTTCCCGAATTTGAAGAGTTCCGCAACAGCCCTCAGGCAGAAAGTTATTTCGATGAATGTGATTGGACGAAAAAGTTTATTAAACAAAAGTTAATTGATATAACGCGTGAGCCGGTTAAACGCAACTCCCGCAACAATATGGATCATTCACGACGTGAATGTTATTATCATTTCACGGTGGCTACCGATACCAGTTGTATGCGGAAAGTATTCAATGATGTTCATCACATGATTTTGCATGAAAGTATGGCCTCAGTGACATTGCTATGATATGCGTTATTGTTAAGATTATATTATTTTTTGAAAATATTTTCATTTTATTTAAGACTGTGATGCCTTATGTGTTAAGTTATATACTAAGTTAATTGTTTAATTCTAATTGTATTTATTATTACAAAATACATTGAAATTCTTAAACTTTAACAAACAGAAAAGAGTTTTAATAGCAAACGTTTTTATAATAAATACTTAGACACTTTTCTTAAAATAATAATAATAATAAGTAATAAAAAATGAAGAAGAATTATGGAAAAGAGTTATAAAATAGTGAAAAGCTAATTCATATGTTAGTAAAATTCTTTTGGGAATTATTCTTCATTTACTATAATCCACATTAGTGTTTTCAGGTTACCTTTATAACGTTTAATTATTTAATATAAATAATTTCTTCATTTTATCAATTTTACACTTATTTTCTAAGTAAATTTTCATTCGTTTATACAGCAATATAATTATATGAAAAAATTTTACTTTTGTTTCAAGAAAATCTGAATATAACACCCAATCTTCCTTTCTTTCTACATAATTTCTGTATTGTGAACTTTGATACTTTTATTTTTGCGCGTTCACTTTATATGAAAATGTTTAATATAATTCGAAACGGTATGAAACTACGAAAATATACATATTTTCTTTAATAAAAACTATATTTTATTCATAAAATTTAAAATTTTTTAGCAGTTTTCACAACTTCCGGTAAATAGTGCCTTTTCATATTCTTATACCATATTCTTATTACCAGCTGCTTTGTATTGTTAAAACATCTCTGTATTTACAACTAACACATTATGTAGTGCCATCACTTTAAAGCAATTAGCTAACATTTGAAATAAGATTTTATATGTTTGAAAAATAATGAAATTTATTTTGGAAAATATGCAAACAACTTTGTAAATGTTTAAATTATAAAAAACTAAAAAAAACTTTAACACAAAGCTAACAATTTGAACAATAAATATAGTATTGACATAACACTGCTGCACTGTTGACTGCTGCCGCAATTGTAGTTGAACTTTAAAAGTATAGAAAGTGTAAGCAAATTAATGAGAAAAAGTCAGTCATCAAACAACCGTGTAGAAGAGTAAACGAGTGTAATCGGAGAAAAGTTTAACAAAATTTAACAAATGGAAAAATAGTGTGTGCTGTTTTTATTTTTTTTTTATTTTTTGCTATTTGTGAATAAATTGTATAAAAAATTAAATGCGTAACTATATGAGCAGAATTTTCTAAACTGCAGATAAAGAAACTAGTCAACAACGTGTTTTATTTTCCTTCTTATTCTGAAAAAAAGTATGAAAAAAATTAACATAATTTTTCCACAATAAGAAATACATGCACATATATTTATTCTATAAAGTGTATGCAAATTTTTTTATTGAGAAATTTTTCATTATAAAAAAAAAATTTGGCCAAATGTATGTAGAGGATGGTCGTAAAAAAAATTTATAAAAAAGTATACAAAAAAGTGGGAAAAAGTTGGCGCAAGAGTGAAAAGTTGACTAAGAGAAGGAGAGTGTAATTAGTGCGGGAGAAATGTTTTATAAAAGGGCCAGTAGGAAAATTTCAATTTTTAATTGTGTATCTTTTCCCAATTTTATTAAATATCAATTAATTTTTTTTTTTTCATAATAACAATATTAATAACAACTGTGTATAAAACGGGATTTTTTAAACTGTTTATATGTTGCTAGGAAGCTTTTAAATAGAATGCAGCAGAATTAAATTAAATTTGTTATAATATCAACAATGCAATGGGCAACATCGTTGAAATATCGAAACTTAATGAAACCAAATTAATACAATATGCAGCTAATTGAATATTATTATAAAAAGTACTTGAACTTAAGCTTAAATTGTTGTTTACGTTGTTAATTTTGTCACATTATTACCTTGAGAACGAAATTCCACATCGAAAATTATCATACGCTTAGTAAGGAAAGTTGTCGCCAATAATTGATGCGAATACCCTATAAAAGAGCCAAAAACAGTGTAAAACATAAAAGAAAATTAGCATAAATTAAGAGTATCCATTTATAAAGAAGAAGCAAAACGCGAGACAGCATAAACAGGATAATAAATTTTATTATGTTTCAAGGATTTCTTTACAAAAGGGAACAGAAAAAAAGTCTTCAATAAATCTCATTAAGTATTGAACTGTGAATGAATTAACAACAATAAGACATATGTACGTATCTGATAAGGGAGTAATGCGATTAGAAATATAAAGTAAAAATTAAAATACCGTTAAAAAAGTGTATAACTAATCATAAAATATTTATAATAAAATGAAACGTTTTTAAAAACCTCTACAACAATAACAACAAAAACTTGACCAACAACAGTGCTTACTTGTTTTTAGGCATACAAAAAAAAAAAAAAATTAAATAAAACGGAATGACAAATTGATTTAAAAGTTACGTCTGGGTGCGTGTGTGGTAACTTTTTTGTATAACTTTCTTTTTTTTCCCCCGTTACTTTCCGCTATTTGCACGTAGGTCCTCTATTTTAAAACATAACACAACACCACGTTACACCGCCCAAGAACAAGCAAAAAAAAAACTCTTTTTTTATATACTGTACGCATAAGTGAATGTAAAGAAAGTATATTTTGCTTTGTTAAGTCGTTTGTAACATACATATACTAAGATGAACCAGTTACTTTTTTGCTAACGAATTTTTTGCCATGAACAGAAAAATTTTTAATTTTTTTTAAATAGCATTTAAGATTCATACTCATCAGGCAACAAAAACATAGTTTGAACGATCGTTTTTTTCTATGTACATGTTATGGTTGAAATAGCATTGAGTGGGGTATAGGCTGCTATAATGTCGAGCTTGGACGATCATCTGGCATTCTGCCTTATTCGTCTTTTAATTTAAAAATTGTGTTCCACTTAATTGTAGCTATTCACGTGCTACACACGTTACACAAAAGCGTACATACGTATGTATGCATGTGTCCATTTCTCGTAATCAACCATTCTTTTTTTTCTGTTTTTTTCTTCTATGAAATACGAGAAAACAACAACAAAAATTAAAAATAGAATAAATATTCTTTACACGCACATAACCTAGCACAAGATTTGTAGACAGCAGACGTTTAGATTTATAAGAGACCGGGTGGTTTGGCGTTTTCTTTCCTCATCGCCCGCCGACTCTTTTTACACATATACCCGTTATCAACAAATAGGTAATAATTATAAAGAGCAAAGAAAAAGTGAAATACTTACGAAAGAACACACACAACAGAACGAGTGTTCGGCGGCGGGTTTAATGCATTGGTTTTAAGCAGAAGACAACAATTCTCATATTAATGTCAACGTTTGGTATGTAACATAACTTTGCAAATAATAATGCACATGAAAAATCAATGCTTGGCAATAATTCCAAGTACGTTACAGTTAAGTGGCAAAAAACAAGAAAAAAGTTGTACTTGGTTTATGCCGAATCTGAGGTACCCTTCATATGAGGGCGTAATTATAATACAACTTCGCCTATTTGGGATGCATGGATGCATGCAATTATAATTAAGCTCCATTTTTGAGGGCAATGTATGACATTTTGTTGTTTGTGAGCGTGGCTATTGAACTTTTTTACTTAATAAGCAACCAAACTTTCTAAGGCACTGAAACATTTTCTTAAATGTTGCAAACACAATATCAAACTTAGTATATCCAATGTGTTATACAACACAAATATGAAAAAATTCATTAAAAATTCCATAATAATAGAAAAGTCGTCACTTTAATAAATAGTCACTGTGTGATGTCACAACTATAACTATTCATTTATTATTACATTCAATAATAACTACACAAGTCACCGGCACTCAATTATTTAAACTATTTTCGATTTTTTTTAATATTCCATAAAAACCAAATAAAACAATCAAGTGATTTATAGTTCTGTTCACATCTTAAGGTGATTCACCTAGAAACTAAACATAATTTACAACGACATGGTAGAGGATTGAAGAGATGTTGTTGTGTCTTGAAAAAATCATTATGTAAAGAGAGAGATTTCTACTCTGCCAGTGCTATTATCTCTGCGTGATTGCACCTTTATTTATCCAACTTTTTAACTTTTCGTTTTTAAACGGACATGTTTTTTTGATGCAATGCGAGAGCGGGCAGGAGGATTCAAATAGCTTAAGACTTTGGTGACATGCTTTGTGGCAGTATTAGCATCTGGGGGGCAACTTAGGGCACGTATTATCTCACGTGGTATTATCTTCAATTGTCTTCTTTGTTATTTTAGAGACTTTGTTGTTTCCCATAATTGAATGCCGTCCCTGAAGTCTCCTTCTTGAGGTAACTTAGTATACTCTCATCACTAAGATGGAGGGTATAGAAAAACTCACAATTGTGAGTGTGTGTCTAATTCGATTATACATTATATTATTTTCCTTCTTATTTCTTAAAGTTATAATCTCAGTAAAGTTTCATTGGCTATATGTTTATTTACCTATTTACTACGTATTATGTACACGTTGGTGAAAGGGAATTTTATTTTATGCGTCATATATGATTGCATTTTTATAACACAGACTGTATGTATCATAAGTCATAATAAAAGAATAAAATAGAGCAGCGTAACAAAACATATTGTGGATAATCATTTTATATTACTTATCTGAGAGTATGTGTATGTTATATGGGTATACCGGGTAAACAAATTAATAACAATTGAAATTGTTCAAATAGAACAATTTTTAAAGTGATTGCACAAGTATGATACGTACAGAAATAGAACGCAGAGAGAACGTCGAATGCCATAAATAACTCGGAATAATACAATAGTAAAATTTTCAATTTCATCTAAAATACAACAAACAAGTAAGCAAAGTAAGGTTGACTGAGGCCAAATCTTAAACACCCTCCACTACTTCTTCCACAGTGGGCGTGGCATGTACATGATTACACTCTCTCATAGTGTATATATTATGCGTTAACATATAAGTAAAGTTTTATCCCAAAATAAGATATTTTGTTAATGTGGGTGTGCCTGGTTTCCTACCACGCCCATTTTTGCTACATCAATGGATGCGGTAATTATATTATAAAAGTCAACTTAATAGCTTAGTTTTTGTGTCAAATACATAAAATTTTTACAATTGTGGGCGCGGCTCTTAATTAATTTTGCTCAATTGAAATTTACATAGCAATCTGTGTGCACAAATTAGAAATATCTACACAAAATTTTAACTCAATTCTGAAAATTGACAATTGTGAGATAGCCAACAAAGGAAGGATGGACGGACACACAGACATATCTGTTTAAATAAACTCAGTTTTTGATGCATACTTTATAGGGTGTCTGAGGCCTTCTCCTAAGTGTTGCAAACAGAATACCAAACTTAGTATACCCGCCTGACTAAGGTGGAGGGTGCAAAAATGCTAATAAATCATGATCAAAAAAATTAAATTGCTTAAATAACAGTTTGAATATAAAATATAATGAATTAAAAAAAAAAAAATCTCAATAAAAAAAATTGTGTGAACACTTATCTTATGTTAGGATGAGTCTTATAGCAAAAATAATGCATTTCGTTTATCTTATCTCACAATCTTTTACAGCGTTTGAACAAGAGAGTACAGGTTGCGGCACACACGCGTTAAATCATTTTAGTACCAAACACCAATCAACTTAATCAGTCAGTCAGTCAGTCAGTTTATACACCAACGAAACATTATCTAAATTTACAAATGCTACAAATTACATATTTATTTAAATTCACGTAAAAAACAAAAAAAACACCATTTACCAACAACACAAAAAAATTCAAAACGTACGTAAGCACAATTGAGCAGCATTTCTAATAAATTCCAAAGAAATTGTGTTTTTTTTTTTTTTTTTTTTTACTTAATTAAAAACCACAAAAAAATTATAACAACTAATTCGATATTGTATTGAAACGGAAACGTAACCTCGGGCCAAACAATATGATGAATATGGATATTAGTGTGACACCGAATTATTCGTATATTTTCGATTTTGAAAATGACTTTATACACCAGCGTACACGCAAATGGATGGTGGAAAATTGGACTTGGGTATTTTACTACTGCGGCATTTATATGTTGGTTATATTTGGTGGACAACATTTCATGCAAAGTCGCCCCCGGTAAGCATTTTTGCTATTTTCCTTATATATCTTACTATCGAACAATCCAATCTTGTATACACTTTCCATTGTTTACAAAGTACTTTTTTCATTTTTTCATAGATAATAATTACAAAAGAATGATTTTATGATGTTAGAAAAATTAATTACTAACCACACCACTACGATTGCATTTCACAAATAAACAATAAACGCTTTGTACAATGAAGAGTGGTGTGCAGAAAAATTCCGGCTGGAGGCATTTTTATATCCTTTACATAAGATGGGGGGTACATTCTTGATCAGCTTGTAAAACTGAATCGATGTAGACAGGCGTGTCCGTATGTCCGTCTATTAATGTTATTGGAAATTTTCAGATATTGAGCTGAAATTTCATATAAACATTTTGAATTTTTGCCTGTACTTAAAATGGGCAAAATCGGTTAAGAGCCACGCCCACAATTGACAAATTTATTTAACTGCCACAAAAGTTGATATTTTGTATAAAAATTTTTAATTATCTCATTCAACAATGTGCCAAAAATGGGCATGGTCAGATAACAATCACGCCCACAATTTACAAAAACTCATTCTCAGCGTATCACACGACTTGTAAGCTTATACGTAATATATATACTATTAAACCTGCCACGCCCACAATTCCTACATACATGTGAAGAATATTTAAGAGTTGGCCTAAGCCAAATTTACTTTTCTTACTTTGTTATTCCAATTAATTAAATCACAAGACGAGTGATTTTAATTATAATGAGTCATGTGGCAAAAGGTTTCTCGAACGTCTTTCTACTTAAATATATATTTAGTGGCCGTAAAGTTTTTGCACATATAAACAATTGCAATAATAAAAACATTAACAAGCCTACACACCTATTACTACTATTACTTTGTTGTCTACATCTTGCACTAATATCTCAGTTTACTTAACACTCACTCATTAATGGTATTATGTGTACTTTTAATAATTGCATTCTCCCACGAACCCGCAATCAATAAAAAGAAAAAAATCGAATATTTTTACAGTAGAAGCACTTCAAGGTTAGGGGTATACAACTATATCACATTGTCAAGTCCAGAAAGCGTTGGTGTCCGAACAAAGTATACAATATATTATATTAGCTGAATCGCATATTAAATCGATTTAGCCATTTTTAGAGTCAATTTCTAGTCCTGAACAATATGTTTGGGGTCATTTTTAATTTTCATATTAAGCAAATTAATCTTGACCCATTATTATGTATTGGACTGATTTTACCTATGTTTTGACTTCTACATCTATTTTTCCATTGACGAACGAACAGACAAATTATAAAATGTTATATATTTTACTTGTTCCCCTTGATTCAACCGATTCCTACTAAAACATTTTCAATTATTACTTAAGCTTTATTATTATTAACAAGAAGAAGAATTTATTGCCTTTTATTTAATTTCATTTCACTGTAAAGTAATTATTCAAACTGCTTGACGCTCTTAATTGTTTTATTTTATCATTAAATTATTAAATAAGTGAAGGTATGAATTTTTTATAATAAAAAAAAAAAAACAAAAAACCACACCAGTTAATTTGAATATTAACACAAACTCGTACGTATAACATTGTCAATGCGCCCCCATCAGTTAATCCGTCATTTAACTTCACATTCTATCATTGTGAACTGTAGGAATGTGTTAAAAAAAAACAAACACAATTATATGATACATACATATATGTATATGTATAGAAAAACATTTACCGCAATGTATACTTCGGTTCATTTGTTATTGTTATTGTTATTGCAACACCCTTGATGAACGATATTAACAAAATAATTCTTTTTCTAATGTAAGAAGAAAGATCTAATTATGGAGTAATGTAGGGTATCTGTATATAATAATTTTATTATTTTTAATCTATTTTGATTTTTTTCTTTTCTTTATTGAGACAATTTTATGTTTCATTAGTTAAAGTTTAATTTTTCTGTTTACATTTTTGTTATATAAATTTCGTAAATTTTATATATTCTAAATAAATATTAAATAATAAATCGGGAATCGAAAGATTAAATGTGTTCTATAATGTTGTTATGCTGAATCGATTTAATCAATGTCCGTCTGTCCGTGTAAATTTGTATGCAAGCTACAGGTAAGAATTTTTTGAAATATTTCAATGAAATTTGGTACAAGGACATGTATTGACCCAAAGAGGACTCTTATTGAAAATGGTCGGGATTGGACCATTTTAGAATTTCTATAAGGCAAAAAATCGCAATTCTTAATGTATGTGGACAAAATTTGTTCATAAATAGTTTATAATTTTCATATGTGGCTGTGGACCCGATCGGACTATTTTTAGAACTTCTTTCTATATAATTATATATCATGAAGTAACTTTTATGACAATGCCCCGCGATATAGTTACAACTAATATAAATCAAAGTAAGATATTAAATGGTCGGGCGTGACCTACTATAAATTTTTCAATAATGTAAACAAAAAATATGTTGCAAAGGATGAATTTTTGTCTTAAGGAGATCGTCTTTTAACAAAAAAGAATGCCCTAAAATGGCGACTTCGGTGAAACATTAAAATCTTCAAGTTACTATGCCTCGTAATCACAACCACAAAACAAATGCTTTCATACATTCACAAACATTCCCTTACAAAACATTGCATTGCAGTAATAAACAAGAAAAGTATGTCAGACTAATATAAACGAAATTTCAAAAGCGTCCACTTACAATATTCATATATATTGTATATATGTACATCTAATACATAACTGCTCATACAAACATTTATGGCAAAGTTAAATGTTTGAAATTTATTGATCAATAAACGAATTTGCTGTATTTTGGTTGGTTTTGCAAAATACTTTCTAATTGAATGATTATTAACATAACAATAAAGTAGAGGAAAAATAAAATTTTATATAAATTGGAGTAATTAGGATTTTGGATAAATGCGGATTAATACAATAATATAATTTGAATTTAATTGATATTAAATTAAACGAGCGAAAAAGCTAATCAAAGCATTCGGTGTAGACAGATAGACAGGACTAGAGAGATTAGATATTAATTTAGAATATATCAGGTGTATCGGTAATTCTTTTCCGGTTTTTTAACAAATATCACTAGCCATTAAGATAAAATGTATAGCATCAAATGGCCAATAGTTTGAATAAATAAATTTTAATTATTAATTGTAAGAAACGTGTTTTCCTTAGCATGAAAACCGAAAATGAATTACCGACACACCTTATATATTCATTGTGGGATATCCGATGTTTCCTTATGGTACATATGATACTAGTTAAGAAGCTTTAATTGGCTTAGGTCGAAACTTAAATATCTTCCACAATTTATATGCAAACTATGAGCGTGGCAGGCACTCTTTAATAGTATTTATAAGACGTTTCAACTGACTTATAGGATTTTGTACAAGAAAGTTTTTTTTTTTTGTAAATTATGGGCGTGGTTATTATGCAACCCCGCCCATTTGTATTAAATCAAATCAAAGTTTTAATAATAAATATTTATATCAAAATTCATTTTAAACTTAAATATAAAATCAATGTTTGGTGATAGTGGGCGTGGCCTTAAATCGATTTGGTACATTTTTTATGAAGCAACCTGCGTACAAAAATCTGAAAATGTGTAAAAATTCAGTTCAATAACTCAACATTTACGAACTGAGAGTGTGCCAAGAACAGACAGACATACCGACGGACATATATATATTGATTTAGACATTAATGCAGATGTAGAATATGAACTCTTTAAAGTAATATTTCTCCATCACGAAAGCCATGAATATAATAATAGTTTTGCATCATACCAGTAGAGTTTAAACATGCATGAGAAATTATACATTCTTCTCTCTTCTATTCTATTGTATATACGAGTATATGTGATTATACGTTTTATATTTGCATACAAATATTATATAAAATAATAGAACATGCAAAAGTGTACGTATGTCCGATACAAGACTGAGCCATTTATTATAATGCATACATATATAGCGTATATGTATACATAGTTGCATTTTAATAAGCTGGCTAAGCTACGTGAGTGGGTGTATCTGTGTGTTTGACTGCTATGTGAAATCAAATACATTTTGTTAGAGCCTAGTTTTGTTGCTTTATTTTTTTATTTATTTTTTTGTTAAAAATTTATTTATTTTTTTTTGTACAATTTCGAACTTGAACTCACATAAACACTTCAGCACACATACGCTTACAGCATATTTGCTTAGTACAAATTCTATATGTATGTATGTATGTGTGTATGTTATTGTTTCGTTATTTATGCAACAATATGTGAGTCGATGATCAATCGATTTTTGTTTACATTTGTTCGTTTACTCTACTCGTAACCTCTTCAATTAAACAATAAAAACAAAAATTTATGGAAAAAATGTGCTTGCGTTTAGTAAATAGCGTGATTTTTACAGTTTTTTTTTTTTAAAGACGTCATATTTTGTAAATGTGTAATGACCTTGAGGTTATAATTTACAGGCTTGTAAACGTAAACTATACAGGAAAAAATGTCTAAATAGGGTATTATATGGTACACCCTGGATAGACGCTACACACTTCACTAGCAACCCTTTTTATAAAGTTTAAAATAACCTGCACTTTAAATAAGCCACGCCCTACTTTAAAATCTATTTGATTACAGCGACCGCCATCACTCATTCCAGGCAAAAATAATCTCTTCTGCAGACATAGGACACAGGACACAGAGTGTTTAAGGTTATTAAATAGTGCTGTCTTGGTTGAATAACTGTTAAATATCTGAAACGATGATTAACTTAACAAATGCGTTTTAGCGAAATGTCAACAAATATATGCAAACTAACTTGAATTGAATTATCTAAGTGAACAACGATTGCAAATCAATCGTTCGCGTAACACTGTTGGTAAATAATACAATGAACCCAATGCTTTAAAGTACAAAGTGCTTTCCGGAAAAAATTCCATCAAAATTGTTTATTTTTTGTGCCTATTTATGACTATTACTGTAACCATCAATATACGAGTATGTGGGAGTATACATAACCTTGTTAAAACATTTGCAACGCCCAAAGCAAAGCTCCACAAAGTATGTACATTCAGACCAAGCATCGAATATTGAGTTAATTTAGCCAGGGCTGTTCTATGGGAACGGCTCCCTCTTCGTTTTACTTTTCCGTATAATCTAAAAAGTATAGAAGATATATTGACTTGGGAAGCTTTGATGCCGCGATGGTGGGTATTCAACATTTGGCCTCAGCCAAAATTAGTTTAGAGAATTTTGGACAAACAATGAAGAAAGAATTTAAAAAAAAAAAGCATGAAGGTCAAAGTTTTCATGTACACTACCTTGAGGTGGGTAAAATATTGTGTATGTCTTCACTATCAGAAGAAAGCTTTAGAAACCTTAGAAGCCGAAGCAGAGGTTGAAAACCAAAAACAAAAACAGAAAAAAAAAAAAAAGAAAAAAAACTGTAGCTGTTTTTACTTGTTAAACGTATGGTTACACAATCAATATGAAGAGGACCAGCAGTTTTTTTCTTCAGGTTTATGCTTATAATTAATTATGATTAAATGCCTTTTTTATTACATCTGTTACGTGTGTAAGGTACATGTTTGTGTTGACCTATATTAACTAAACACAACTTTTCTTTTACACGCCCATAAAATCATAACAAATTCAGCATCGCACAGTTTTAATTACCAACAGTATCCAGTAAAGGTCGTTAAGGTAGTGAAGTAATATAAAGCTAAACTGGAACTGGAATGTATACAATTTAGTTGGGTGATAAAATTTTGTCAGTTGCGTTACATGTGTGTATATGTGTGTAGGGTTTTTTGTTATTGTTTTCTGTATAAAATGAAATATTTTCCACCAAAAATATGAATATTGCTTAATCGATACGACCTTATTAAAATTTATATTATACCCTTCACATTAGTATATTAAGTTTGTTATTCCGTTTGTAACACTTAGAGGAAGAAGATCCAAACATATATGTCCGTATGTCCGTTTGTTGATGGAATTCATACCGTCATAAATTTTGAGATATTGAATTGAAATTTTCTACAGACACTTTTAATTTCTAAGCGCAAATCGCTGTTTAAAATGGGAAAAATCGTTCTAGAGCCACGCCTACAAATAACAAAAATCTATTTATCTAACACAAAAAGGGAGCTATTAAGTTGAAATTTGGGACATATATTTATAATTATCTCATCCATCGATGTGTCAAAAATGGGCGTGATTGGATATCAAACACGCCCACAATTAACAAACAACCATACACCTCGTAAAACTCGACTTGCAAGCTTATGCGTAATACTTACATTATTAGAGGAGGGAATCATGTACCTGTCACGCCCACAATTTGTGCGTAGATGTATAGGGTATTTAAGATTGATGGTGTAAGTTTTGTTTTTTTATTTGATATTTATATTGTAGCATGATTGGTGATGCAAAAAATTATTTGATTTCTCCTAAAGTATGTAAGATACTCTGGCTTCTTACTCTCCTCTTTATTATTTATAAAATCACTTATAAACAAATATTTACGAAATTTGTCCCTCTTAAATATATAATACTATAGAAGGTGCGAGGGGCGACCCGAAACGGGAAATGTATTCATGAACATGCCAAAGTATGAAGAGCCCCAAACTTTGGTAAGGTAGGTGAGAAACGCAAAGTGTTAGGCTTATTATTATATCGTGCCAATAACCGGGAGCTTCTCATCACATTCCGGTTCATTATTATTTGCACAAACTTAGATATAGAAAGTTCGATATCCAGTTCTTCCTTGGACAACTGACAGTTGTTTAATATCCTTAAAAATCTTCAACGTATGCTCTTGCGCAGTTTCTTCTCTATATTAGCCGGAACTCACATAAATCAGTCATCATCCTTTCTAGCAAATGAAAATTTTAATGTCTTATGATACATTATACAATAATGCGCAATTCATCGCCATCAAACTGAACTAAATACATTCTGGGTCTTGTAAATAAAATGACAAAATTAGTATGTGTACTCTCCGTGAGGGGTATAAAAAATTTTCATGACAACAACGTTCCAAGAGGCGAAGAGGTTCCAGAGATGAATTATTTTTAAAAGGTGGCCCAATTGTACATTTACCACGCCCACAAGTTTTGAACTAACCCAAGTAGGGTTTTTTTTTTACATATTTCTACACCATGTATTCTAAGCTAAATTCAGTTTTTACTCATCTTCCATTACAAATTTTCAATTAATCTTACATTGCATAATGATTTTAAAGTATTATTTAAAAAAAATAAATCAATTAATTATGTGAAGTGACGTCCAGCCAAATGCACTGGATGGTAACACAAGAATTGCAGTGTTTGCAACTAATCATGAAGAACTTAATTCATAATAAATGTACACAATGTTTTACTTGTTGTCTTGAATGGAGAAAAAATTCTCATGTGCATTATATTTGTTTGCCGTAAAGTAGGGCTGGCATGCACTGAAATAAACGTGCCTAAATTTAATGAGTAAGGAAAACCATGTGGTCTTGCTAATCGCTTGACTGGTGGCTTCTAGGCAATACAGGATGAAAAGATTGCCATATTGACGTCTTGGATTCTTGTAAGAAGCATAAATTTTTGAATGGGTACAGGTCGTCCCTTTGAACTCATGAGCTCACTACTTTTCGGGCTGTAGAGTTTGGGTGAAGCGATCTTCCCACATAAGTAATTCCTTGGAAAATATAATAAATTTAGTAATAGTGATAAAAGGGGGACATTTACCGATTTTATTTATATCAAATGGTGTAAAGTATTTAATGGTCGGGCCTGATCAACTATAATGTTTTTACTTCCTAATTATGATTTATTACCATTAAGATAACGATTTGATCAATTTTTAATTCTAGATTTCAATTGCGCGGCCCACTTATAATATGGAATACGATGTTAGCCATGTTTAGTATAATGGGTGCTCTGCGTACCGCACCGGAACTTCTACATGTTTTACGTCATTACGGCTTATTTCATTCCGTTTGCGTTCCAAGGTGAGTTGTAATGGAAATTTTTCTTCATCTTTGTAACATAATATTATTGAATTTAAACTTAAAACCGGTTCAACTTATGACCTACACGAAACTTCATTTTTATAACCTTGAACAATGGACAGCAAGTTGTAAAGGAAAAGGAGTCAATTTAACAGATTTGTGGTGATAACGACACATTCCAAAAGAATAAGTATACAAAGGATTCGAGCCTTAAAACCGGGCATAATTTAAATGGTTAAATGGATGTGTGTGGTTTTTATTATTAAAATGCAATCGATTTTACATAATATTATCATATAATCACGCGAATTTCATTAAGAGACATCAATTCCGGTTTTAAGAGGTATAAAAATGATATGTGGTTGTGATTGTCCAAGGTTTAGTAAGTAAACCCATTAATTGTTAAGTTTTACAGTAATGAGTACAGTATTAAAAGAATAAAGTTCTCGCTATGAATGTAAGCAATGTAAACTTTTTGGGCATAAGCAATAAAAAGTAGAATATTTCTTGTGAGATTTCAGTTTTTGAAGCCCTACTTGATGTTTTTCTTTTCATAAAGTTGCAAGTCTCACTGTAGAATTGGCCTTGAAGCTTTAAATCTTCCTTAAATTATAAACTTAACAGTATCGTTGTTATTACATTCACGGTGGCGGCATGTAAAGTAACGCATTTAGTGTTGTAAGCATATGTTTAGTAAACTACCAAAAACCGGTTTGTTTAATGTTTTATGTTAATCGTGTTTGTTAATATTCGTTTAGGAATTTCATATATATTAAATTTTTTGTTGCTTTTACATCAAGAAAGAAACTTGAACTTCATTTTAACTAACTTTTTTTTTTCCATATGCGAGTATACCTGAAGCTGTACATATATTAGAATAATTATTACTAATCCGCATTTGCTATACAGTTCGCATAACATATAAAGTAAATGTAAAAATTTTCGGCCAAATTTCTTCATATTATTAAAAAAAGTAATTAGAATAGAAAAAAAAAAAAAGGCAAAGAAAAAAAATTGTTAGCGATCCTGCCAGGAGTCGAACCTGGAATCTTCTGATCCGTAGTCAGACGCGTTATCCATTGCGCCACAGGACCGGACAATAAATGCAGCTGTATAAACGATGTAATATTCCTTTTCAAATCAAAATCATTAATGCATTCATACACTTTTCAAACTCTTTCCGTGTTGATGAAGTTGTTTAAGCAAATTAATAAAAGAAAGTTCAATGCACATCAGCGGCGAATTTTTATTAAACTCTGGCGAGCTTTACTATAAAAAAAAACACTTCAAATGCCCTCCACATCTATCATACATACAAAGGAAGGGCGTGGCAGGCATATGATTACGTCTTCTAATAGTGTTTTTTTAATTACGTAATAGTGTTTTTTTAATTACGTACGTATTAACACATCGATGAATGGAGTATTTATAAATACATTATAAAAATTTCAACTTCATTCATAAATTTTTATGCCAGATAGATAGTGTCCTCTGAACCAATTTTATTGCTCAACTTAAATAGCAAAAACTAGAAGTGTTTTTATAAAATTTTAACTGAAAATTTGCGACTCTGTGAATAGCAACAACAGACAGACATGCGGATCTACAGACGGACGTATCTAGATCGACTCAGAATTTGTTACTGAACTCAATTTTATGGATTGCAAACTTAGCATACTTCACCCCCTTCTTCGGTGAAGGGAGAGTGATGATAACTATTTACACATTATATATATTTTCAAAAAAAAAAAAAATTGTCTAATATAAATTTTTTTTTTTTTAATTACAGTTATATAGAACAAGATCGTGTGTGCGGCTTTTGGACGTGGCTGTTTGTACTCTCCAAATTGCCCGAGCTGGGTGATACCATATTTATCGTATTGCGTAAACAGCCTCTAATCTTTCTGCACTGGTATCATCACATTACCGTGCTGATCTATTCATGGTTCTCCTACACAGAATACACGTCATCGGCACGATGGTTCATTGTAATGAACTATTGCGTACATTCCGTTATGTACACGTATTATGCCATGAAAGCGGCCCGTTTCAATCCACCCCGTTTCATAGCCATGATTATAACGTCACTGCAGTTGACACAAATGATTGTTGGCTGTGCCATCAATGTGTGGGCGCAAGATTTTCTAAAAACGCATGGTCCCCAGTCGTGTAATATATCACAAACGAATATAAATTTATCGATTGCCATGTATTTCAGTTATTTTGTGCTGTTTGCAAGATTCTTCTATAAGACCTACTTGTCACCGGAGGGCAAAAAGAGTCGGCGCATGGCTGCATCATTGGCAGCACAAAATACTGCCAAATTATCCCACAACGTTAGCGGCAATAGCCTCAGCAGCAATCACAACAATGATAATCTGTTAGCTAACAACTCGATTGCCAATCATCATGTGCACAAGGCCAAAGCTCAGTAAAATAATGTTTATTATAACTGGTTATGGGACTGGGGAAACTTTTAAGGGAATTATACAAAAACCAAAAAAAAAAAAAACATAAAATATATAAAATATATTTTTTGCTCCTACACATATTTACCTAAATAAAGAAACAAACTTTAGTCATTCTCGATTTCTTAAAAAAAATATAAAAAAAAGGAATACACTAAGAAAAAAAATGAAGCTATACTAAAAAGTAATATTTTCTTGATCTTTTCTAAGAATGTGTAAAAACTAAAATATATGTAAAAACTATATATACGAGTATGTAAATGTGTAGAGTGGAATGTATTTACTAAATATAAGAATTTGGGACAGGAAGCGGGAAGCGGGATTAAAGTTTTTCTTTTTTTCGGACACAGTTTCCTTCTCTTTGTGTGTTACTTCAACTCCATCTTCTTTTTTTATTCTTTCCCTCTCTCTTACACAGATGCTCAAAGTTTAACAAAGATCTTGTAATAGCCACCAACCAACGAAAAATACCAAATTCAGGAAATTATTTTTTCTAAAAATTTTAATAGACAAAATGTCGCATAAAGTGAAAAAAAATATATATATAAATAAAATTACAGAATGTTCGCATATTTCTTACACATTATTAATAATTAAAAAGGAAAAAAAATTATTAAATTATTTATTAATTGAATATAATGAATATGAGAAAAAAAAAGAATTCAAAAATTTGAAGAAACATTAGAAATTGTTGCCCAATATTTTTTCAAAAACAACAAAAATTAAAGAAAATTTATAATTAAAAATATAAGAACAATATAAAATTAAAAATCATTTCATAAACAAGTTATACTTAATAGCATATAAATATATTTATTAAAAAAAAAAATTGACAAAACCTTACCAGCAAACTAATCATATGTTTTTCACTCTTGTGTTTATATAAATTATTCGAAAAGAAAAAACAAAAAATAAACTATTTTAAGTTAAATTTGTTCAACCTCTTCCTAATGTTTAATATATTTTTATTATTAAATACTTTAAAAAGAAAAAGAATAATTATCACAATAAAAGAACTACCAAATGTTTTAATGTTTTTCCTTTCCTTTCATTTTATTCACTTCATCTTACCATGCAACCTGAACGTATCATTGAGAGATCGTCAACATTGTTTTTCTCAAATACTGCCGACTTTATTGAAAAATATGATTCTTTACAGTTATTCGTACAAAAATATCTCGCACAAATGTGCTTAAAGATTTAAGAAACTTTCATATTTAATGTCACTTAATCACTGAGATGATATCAATGGAATCACGAGAACATGTGCATGTGTGTGTAAGCATCTACCGGCACAATGTGGCATCGATCTTTTCCAGTCCGGGCACTATATCTTTTAATTTGCGCCGATACCCAGGATCCTTAGCTAATGGATTGTGCTCCAAATAAATAGTTTTCAAACTACGATTCTCTTTAATAGCATCCTCCACATTCTGCCAGTTCTCTATGGCATTATCATTAAGCCACAATTCTTCCAGATGTTGCAATCCACTTATATTATCTATACTCTTTAAACGGTTTTTAGCCAAATCCAACGTTTCCAGGGCAGAATTGTTTTCCAAATTTTCTATCATTTCTATACCATTCTCCGATAAATACAGATCGGTCAGTTTGCTCAACTTATCCAAATTTTCAATCTTCACTATACGATTCGCTTGTAAACTCAGCAACTCCAAATTAATCAAACAGTCTAGATTTTCGATTTTGGTAATTTTATTCTTACCCAAGTACAACTGCCGCAAATTGACCAATGTATCCAGATTTTGGATTTTCCTTATTTTATTATCGCCCAATTCTAACATAGTCAGATTGGTTAACATGCCAATATTTTCGATTTGGGTAATTCTATTCGCCACTAAGTATAACTTGTTTAGTTGGAGTAGATTGTGTAAATTCTCAATTTTAGTGATACGATTGAAACTGACATCTAATATTTCCAGATTAACTAAGGAGTCTAAATTCTCCAATTTAGTTATTTGATTATCGTACAATTCCAATTCTTGCAGTGTGGTCAAATGATCCAAGTTTTCAATTTTTTTTATAAGATTCCAACGCAAATATAAATGCTCCAGACGTGTTAAAGGTTCGAAATTTTCTAATCTTTCTATTCGATGATGATTTAAATCTAATTCATAACAATCTGGATCAATTTGTATGACCTCTTCTATAGACGGTACTTCTTTATCCGGTATAATTGTGGGTTTGGCAGCCGCATTTTCACAACTGCTTAGTATTGGTGATTCTTCGATTTTGATATTATTTTCAGTTGCTTCAGTCATTATTATTATTATTATATTCGCCAAATACCATTTATTTCAATTATTTATGATTAAAATGTTTTAAAATAGTTGAAAATCTGTTAATTCGGCTAAGGCGAGAGCGAAGTTAGCGAAAAATGTTGTTTCAACCCATCTATCCTAGGAGTATTGATGTTTTGTTACAGTCTCAATTCAATTAATTCCACTCTATAGATTTCAAAGCATAAAAGAAAAAGAAAAACAATGAAAGAAGCAAGAAAAACGTATGTGTTATCCAGAGTTGGTAATACACTATCAATATGTTTTAACTATTAATTTTAGCAACCGTGTGTACAAATTTTGTGAAAAGATTTTATTTTGGATTTTTCTGGAAAATAAGGAAAATTAAGAAATTGTTGTAAGATCTTTTATAAAAAAGCACGTCGTACAAAGATTTCACACACTTATTTAGAAAAAATAAATTCCATATAAATCTACATATAATTTAACAGACCGTACATAGTTGGAGGAAAGCCAGAAACAATTATGTCGGATTGGGACACGGTCACGGTTATACGTAAAAGAGCACCAAAGGCCGGTGCTTTAAAGTCAGAATCGGCCATTAATACAGCTCGTCGGCAAGGTGTTCCAATTGAAACTCAACTAAAATGTAAGTTTTTTTTCCCATAAAAAAAACGTGTCTAATATATGGAACATGGAAAAAAGTGAACAGAGAAGTTGTGTTGTTTACAGCGTGTCTGACGAATTATTGATTATTTTTGTATTGGTTTTATTTTTGTTAGTAGTGTAGTGGTTTCGTTTTTATATTTTACTACGCAAAAGTGTTTATTTGTAATTTGTTTTTGTATCATGATATTTCTAATATATACACAACGATTTTGTGTTTTGCTTTTATGATCTTTTATTATTGTTATAAGCCGTGTGTGCGGTTTCTGTACTATTTCTGTTTATATACGTACACATCTTGACCTAATTGTAGGAAATGATCAATTTTCTTTATATATAAGAAAACTAAAAATCGAAAAGAACCTGGTTTTGATTTCAGATGGTGCTGGTACCAACAAACAGCACGTGACAACTAAAAACACTGCCAAATTGGATCGCGAGACTGAAGAATTGAGACATGAGAAAATACCTCTTGAAGTCGGTAAACTAATAATGCAGGGACGTCAAGCTAAAGGTTTGAGCCAAAAGGATCTCGCTACGGTAAATATTTATGGAATATTCATCTTTTCTTAAATCTGAGTAATTTAGAGTAAAAATGTATCTATATTTAAAACAATCAGAAAATCTGTGAAAAACAACAAGTTGTCACCGATTATGAGGCTGGACGTGGTATCCCCAATAATATGATCTTGGGGAAAATTGAAAAAGTAATTGGTATAAAATTGCGAGGCAAAGATCGCGGCCAACCCTTGGCGCCTCCCGGTAAGAAATGAAAATCTACTTCATCTGCTGCTTACACTACCGCTACTGTAGTGGTGGTGCTAATAGTCGTAGCCATTAGAGAGATGAGCACATTCGATAATATTCAACAAAATTTCTTATTTAAATATTTACCACCAAAAAAAATCTTGAAGACTCTTCGTTGCTTATCAATAGGTCTACAATAATAACAACTAAAAACATCATCACAAGCAGCATAAAAAAGCGCAAATAAAATTATCGGGAGGCTGTTCCAATTATACACACACACACACCTATTAAGAGCTAGTGCGAAAAGAGAAAGTAAAAATTCAAAAAAAAAAACAATTTTTTAATTAAACTTTCAAAACACAGCACACAATCTTATACTTAATAATAATAACTTAAATAATTCTTTAATTACACATCTCTCCTAATCTTTATAATAATGTTTGTATATTAATTTATGTTAATAATGATATTTTTTCCCCCATAAATCTACATCACAAAATTATTAGAGAGAGATGGCAAATACAAAATATTGAAAACTGTACATTATTATGAAAAATTTGTTGAGTGCAAAATTGATTTCTTGCACAACAAACTTAATTCCGATTTAATTTAAAGAAAGGAAAAAATATATAAAAGAAATAAAAAAATTCTAAATACAAATGAACAGAAAAGTGTTTATTTTTATGTTTTGTAAATCATTACGGTAAACAGAGTTTTTCAAATTAAACGGCAATTTTGCAATTAGTTCAAATTTATGATATAAATATGAAAGATGGTTGCTGCGAAACTCTTGAGAGAGAGCGCAAATTACTTACGAACCGTTATATCAATGACTTAATATAAGAAAGCAACGCTTTATTAAATTTTACTTGAATCTCAAAAATTTATTAAAACGATTTTTTTTTCGTTACTTTTAAATAGAAACTATAATTATTAAGATTTATATAATTATAATTCCCTTTTTAAAAAGTATTTTTATATTTTTTGTTTTTGTATTTTGCACTATATATATAATAAACCTAAAATTAAAGTACAAATTTGAAAAAAAAAGAAAACTAATTAACATCAATTCTCTCTCTTAATAGAGAAGGTGAGTCTGCCATGTATATATATATTTATATATGCATTCTCATATAATGTCTGTATAAACAGATGATATTGATAGTGATTGACGGTAATGATGATTTAGAGTGAACATTAATATTTGGGGTGGTTATGACATCTTAATGTTTGTTTTTTTTTTTTTAAATCTTTATAATAAATATTATACTTTTTAAAAAATCTTGTGTTACTTATATCTAGATGAGAGGATTTTTTGTTTGTTTGTTGTAACGTGATGTAAAAAATCGATTATAGTTTTCGATTACTTATGCCTTCTACCTCAATGAAGTCATTTTTAAGTGGTATGTAGTAGGTGGAGGATTTTTAATAAACTTTAAATCAATCAAATAATGTCCGCCTGTCTCATATAATTATATAGGGAATGAAAATAAAAAAAATGGAATTTTTCGTTTTTTTTTTAACTTAAGGAAAACATAGCTGCTTTAATTTGTTGTTGCTAAGGTATGAAATAAAATTAATGGTCAACCCAACGTGAAACACTTTACATTTAAAAACGAAATTTATCTAAAAAAATATAAAAATATATACTTTTAAAAATTGATTACAAAGTGAGTGAAAGAATTGGAGCAGCAGTGAGGCGGCCTTTTTGTTTTGCAAAAACATGTGTATTGTGTCAGTGGTTTGTGGGAATTGTATTTTTTTTTAAATGATAGAAATGAGAAGTGAGGGACAGAGAGAGAGGCTTGAAGAGACATCATCATAAGCTTGGCAAAAACTCGAAGTGAAGATTATTTAGGAGCTGGAATTAGTCGCCTCCCCCTTTAAAGCTGTAGCATATGTATTCGAGGAATTTGTCGATTTTGTATCCTCATTACCAGTAGAAGACGAAGAATTGCCAACCGCGGCAACTGCAGCAGCAGTGGCACCGGTTGCTGTAGCATTTATTGTATTTGTAGCTGATATGGTGCCCGTAGGCGGATTAACTGTTTTCATTTTTGTTTTGTTTTTTTGGTTGTTTTTTTTGTAGGAAAACCAAAACGAAAATGAAACGAATGAAAAATTAAAAAAAAGAAGAATGATTATTAACTAAGTGAAAGCTAAGATTAGAAGGTAACAATTCGTCTTTACTTCTTATGTCCATTGCATAAGAATCGTCCAAACGCAAATCATGTTTTTTTATCAGCTGACATTCAACACCTTCCATGGAGGGTACGGAATACACATACAAATAACCATCTTGGGAGGCAATTAAGAGTCTGAAACAACAACAACAACAACAATAAAAATAATTTATGTTTGGTGAGCAATATTTTTGTTAACAAACCTCAATTGTTTTTGGATTTCCGTGATGGCGCACACTCGTCGTATACCGGATTCGGGTAAAGTGACGGAAGTGAATGGACGCTCCTGACTGAACACATCTGTCACCTGAGTTGGCAAGTAACTGCTTACCGTCTTACTTAAATACCTAAGAAAGCAATACGTATAACTTTTCATTGGCAAAGCGGCATGATAGGGATTTTGTATGACATAACAAACACACACATATATACACATACACACATACAATATATAATATTGTTGTGTATTGACACATAGTGCATAGTTTGCATAAGTGGTGAGTACAAAAAAATGTTTTATGTGAGAGCATGAGAGAAGCTCATTCAATGATAGTGTTTAATAAATAAATCATCATGTTGTTTAGTTATAAACAAATGTATGCATGAATAATTAATTGTACAGGCAGATAAAAAAAAGATGAAAAGATGAAAATAAACGAAATGAAAAAAAGAAAAGAAACAGAAAAACATATTAATACAGAGAGAATTTCTCTCTTTCTTTAATCTCTTTCCCTCTAAAATGGTTCAAGAGAAAAGAGAAAGTTTAATGAATTACAGAATAAGCGGAAACCAATAGAAACCAACCGAAATAGTTGTGAAAATTTTAAAATCGATCGATTCCGATTTTTTCGTATTAAACTATAGCACGATAAGGACCAAATTGGTTACAAAACTTATTAAGAAAAGCATCCATGCCAGTTAAAAAATTAAATTAAAAATTGTGAATTTTTTGTCACATAAACACTTAATTCAAATAGTGCCATTTTGGGGGAAGGGGGCTACAAATAGTTTTCTTTCAACACATTTGAATAGAGTTTCCCTTAGGGGCTAAGACAAGCCCTTTAATTTTTTATGTAAAAACCGTAAAAACTGTAGCCTGCAGCTTACTCACAAATTCACATAGACAAACAGACAGACACGATGAAAAAGATGATAGATGACAGAATATATATTGATGATGATTTTGTTTAGATTGGAGCAAGAAAAAATGAGTTTTATTAAATTATTTAAAAAAAATTCACAACTTTTCTTTTTAAGCTTTAGTAGATTATGAAAATGTGCATGAGTAGCAAAATTTTTACCGAACAGTATGCAGAGGAAACATTAAGCAAGTACCAGGTAACACTTACCCCATCCAATCATCTGAGCTTTGTCGGGCGTCATTACCTTCTGTAGCGCTGCGATCCAACCGAAATATGTGAACAGTTTCCGTATTCGAGCTGGACACCAAGTACTCGGCACAAGTACTAAATGATAGCGAAGCAATTGTAACGCAACGTTTGAGGCCACGTCTCAGCTCGAACAGGCGGCTACCATCCAAAGAGGAAAATACACGTATAACGGTGCCGCGTTCACTGGCCGTTGCCAATTCGGTGCCTGAGGGATTGAACGCTAGAGCGGCCAAAGGACTGTCATGGGCGGGTATTGTAGTCTTCGCTTGCAATAGGCTGGTATCGAATATTTGCACTTTTCCGGTTATAACACAACCCGGATACGCCAAATAGCAATGTTCCGAGGAGATACTTAAAGCGCAAATGCCCGAAGAATTGGTCGGTGTGTCACGGATAGTGTGTATCACTTTCATATCTTGGATATTGTGTATATAGAGGCTCTCCTCCAAACAAACCACCAAACGTTCGCGGTTTAATTTTACCGCCAGTATCGAATTCGTGTAAGAATAATTACAGATTTCACTTTGCTTCTTGAAATGGCAAACCTTGAAGAAATAATTAAATTATTGAATTGAATTTAAAAAAAAATTTAATAAAATAAAAAACCTTTAGCTTGCGTGGAGAACGGGATTGCACAATGGCCACCAAAGAACTTTCAAATAAACGCTCAATAATTAGAATTTCTTCCAAGGACATATGATAGATTTTATCCAAAGTCGAATCCACAGAACCTAAACTGTACAAACTATAACCAGTTTTTGTGGCTACCGCCAGCGATCTATAACGTAATGAAACAATTACTGCAAAATAGTTGCAAACGTCCCTTACTTACGTATTATTTTGATTGAAATTTACAAAAACTTCACCAGCATCCAAGTCCGGCCGATATATGCTCATCATTGTGTACGTGTGTGCCTTTATTAACTTTCAATTTAAATCAAAATTTTAATCAAGTTCAATTACCTCTGCGTTAAGATTAATCTTTGTTTCTTATGATGGGATGTTTCTAAAAAGAAAAAAAAACAAAATATTAAAAAGATAATTAAAAATATTTCAATTTTCAAAGTATTTAGTTCCAAAGCAATTCAGCAAAATGCCATTACAATGCAGCTGTTGCTCCGTATTATCAGGCAAGGTAAACAAAAATGTAAATAAAATTATAAAAAAAATCTTTTTTATTATCTTTACAGTCATTTATTCACACCACCATCAATATGTTAATTATAACAATACAATAACAACAATAACGGCTTGAGAAATACAATAACAAACATATGGTTCTCTTTTCTTAAGACACAGAGTCATAATCTACATGGTATTAAGCTTTGTCTTGATTACACCAAAAATTCAACACAAACAACCAAAGAAAAATCAATCGCATATGTGAACAATTTTATTGTAATTATATCGTTATTGTTATGCCTTAAAACGCAATTAATTTTATTATGCATTTGTTTTCTTTGGTGAACTGTAAAAATTTATATCTCTTTCCACTCGCTACTCCTTGAAAGCACCAAACTCTCAATGCAACACAACACAGAAATAGAAAAAGGATAATCATGCGTAGTTACGCCACTGGATATATGTTGTGTTTTAAAGTATATTTTTCCTTTCCTTCTTTGTTTTCTTAATTTAATTTCCACTAATTTTCCATTGGTATTTTTTTTTTATTGTTTAACTCCTTATGTACACTTACACTTGATTGGATGACGTTTATTTCTTTTTACGTTAATTTTCCTTTTTACTTTACAACAAGTTGAACTAGTTTTATAAGCAATTATTTAAAAAAAATATATATTAATATTGTTACACGAAATATGAAAAATAAAATGTACAATACAAAGAAAAAATTGCTCTGCAAATGTACGTCGAATGTTGTTGTTTATAAATATTCCCTAGTTGTGGTTTGTAAGCTTTTATAAAATTTAATACAATAGTTTGCAACTCTGTAATTAATGCGAAACGCATTACCAAATATTTTGGTTGAGGTATGCTTTGGAAGCATGCATAATGATAAAATGCAGTTGAATTTATAAAAAATTTTATCGATCTATATATATATATTTATGATTGTTGATTTATTAACTTTGTGCGCTCTCAAAAAATTAATCACAATGAAATATCTTCATGATAAAAATCATTAAAAACATTGAAATCCGCAATAAAAAGACAGTTGACAAAAAAATTAGTGTTTTCTTTTATAAAAAATGTATGCTTTGTATCTGTTTTGTACCCAAAGTGTGATCGCAAGAATTATGTAGCAAAATGGATTTTTGTGTTATCACTCACATTTTAAGTGGAATGAATTATATTACTTTTTCCCTTTTCTACACTTTGCAAACAAAACAAATGTTTTGGAACTAAACGATAGCAAAGAAGAATAATTGAAAGAAATATAGGTGCAAAGTGCATAAATAAATAATACAAATATTAAATTTAATTAATAGCGATAATTTAAAGTTTTGTTTTAACTGGTAATGAAAAATTGCTTGAGAAAATGAAAGAAATCAAACTGCTAAAATTAATACATACAGCATGGCGTGAACGATGGTCCGACTCACAGTGGGGTATTAATATTAAAAATGTAATAAATAATTTCGTAAAAAATATACATATATTTAGAATTAGTTATGTTTTGTTAATATTATGACAAAAAAACATTGTTACTATTTTATACACACACACGCACACACGCGCTTACATAAATAACAATTCACATTTAATTGGAATCTGATTCGTTTTCATAAACTAATAAACTTTTTGATATTTTATTATAATAGAAAACAAACAGAGGCCAATTAAATGTGTAATATGATATTTAAGTGTAGATGATGAAATATTTTATACTATGCACACATTTACTTTCTTTTAAACGTTCAGCTCAAAAATCGGTTCCTCACACTTGGACAAAGACAAAATCAATTGTCGCTGCTTAACGTTGAGCTGTTGTGGTATACGTATCTTTACCGTAATTATGTGATCACCATAACTCTCTCCAGATCTAACACCCTTGCCAGCTATGCGAAATTGTGTATGAGACTCAGTGCCCGGCTCCACTTTCAAATCCACATCACCATAAATACCGCGCACTTTAAATGTACCGCCCAATACCGCTTGCGATATAGTCAAATATTTATCCGTGAATATATTGTTGCCGATACGTGAATAATACTGGCTTTCTTGTACATTTATGCGATAGTTAACCGGTTGCTTGGTGTGTGGATTCTCCACAGATATTACATCACCCGTTTTAATACCATGCGGTACATGTATGGTTACTTTGTTCGTCTCATAAACAAAGCCCCGACTATCACATAAATCGCACTGATTACGATTAATATAACGTTTACCGTTACATTGATCACAAACAATTAGTGCAGTGTATGTGGCCGTTTTTCTTGATATTTGTCCAGTTGCCAGACATTTGCGACATGGTTCCGATTCTGTACGTGACACGATATGATGTGACTTGCCATTGCAAGATGGACATTTCACTAAATATTTCATATCGACTATTTTCTTAATACCATGTATCGCTTCAAGGAACGTTAATTCAAGAGTGGGTGTCACTTTGGCCATTTTTAATAATTCTGAAAGGAAAAATTAAGAAAAAAAAATATATATTTAAAAGGGATTTAATGATATATGAAGAGATACTCTGAACTACACAAAGTGTAGGTTACAAAATTCATAAAAATTTGCCCATCTATCTCAAATCGTTCTAGCAAAGTTGAAGAACATTTTCATATATACTCGTATATATACTTGCCATCTTTATTGTTGGCTGGTAGAATATCGTCGCTCCCTTTTAATTTAGGGGGCATCCATTTATTAAGTGCAAGGGATGCTTTGCCACCTGGTTGATTTAAGGCGGGACGCATGACGGGCTTTGCCGTTTGAGTAACAGATTTCTTAATATCTTCATCCGCCTCTCCCTCATCATATTCTTTACGTTTAGCCTCATCCACCAGTACTTGGTAGGCATTGACAATGTCTTGAAATCTCTTTGATATGTTCCCCTTATGCTTGTTGGCATCGGGATGATAACGTTTGGCCAAGGCATGGTAGGCGGCTTTGATTTGAGTGGTTGTAGCATCTTTGGTTACACCCAGCAACTGGTAATAATAATCTTTATATAATTTTACATTATTATCTGGGCTTGTATCTGGCACCAGTTGACCTTTGCTTTGCTCTTCCATACGTTGTGTCTCTTCGCGTCGATCCGGATAGAAATATGTTTTCTGTTGCTTGAATTGGTGCGCCATTGAGGCGTACGTTCTGTGTCGAGAATTTTGATAATTTTGTAACAACAATAACGGCTGTTTTAGGATTTTCCACTTCCAAATGTTTCTCATAATCATCCCTTAATTCAAAATTGCTTAAACTGTGGAATAACCTTAACTCTCAAAAATGATTAATTTGCTTTTCGGCTCCGCTTCGTTCGATTAATGGATGCTAATAATGATTGCGGTGTACTGGTGTAACCTGCGTTCTAGAATTGTCTAAAAATATATATGTGTTTATAACGAATATAAATAATTTTTAAACGTTTCTATTTTCTGTAATGTTACATAAAAAGGAAAAAAGAAAACTACACAGCAAACCAATGTCAAATTTGAAGTGTATTTCAATAACTAGGTATAGTGAGCGTTACTTTTCCAAATTTAAATTGATATAAATCATTTGTATTTTTTTTTTACACATCTTTAATAAATTTTTTTTTTTTTTTTTAATTTCTATCAAAGGTGCTGCCGCGCGGTGTTAGTGGTGATGTTTACAATTTGGCCGATTGTTTATTAATGGAAGCCTTAATAGGATCTTCAGCTAATCGGGTTGGTATTGCAGCACTATTGCAAAAAGTTTTTAAAAACTAATAAATATTCCTTTCAGTTGGTGTTAAACTATTTAAAGCATTCATTGTGTGCACATCTGGTGTCACATGCCACCGTTATTAGGCGTATAGCCAAATACGAACATATCGAACGATTGCATTGCATTCTAGAACTTATGGATTTTTTGGATTCCATCATAGAGGGCGTCACATGCCGGTATATACGTTTTGATTATAATTAAAAAAAAAAAAACAATAATTAAAAATTTTGAAATTTCTTTGTTGTAGCACCAAATCGGAAGAACCCATTTTAGCCAGTGCTATGGTATCCCTGGTCAATTGGTTAATGCAAATATTTCTTATGATAATTACAAATTATGAAATCAATCGGGATCTGAGTACAGGTATTATAAAATCCCTTTACGATTAAAGCTGAACTACCCACGACCTTACTCGCAAATTCCTTCAATATAATTTGAAGCTATGTCTTAATACAACATTGCGATCTACTTTTTAAATTGTATAAACCAAAAAAAAAAAAAAATACTATATTTTACATTTTTAAATGCCAAAGTAATTGTGTCCGTATGTCCTTTAAGTGAAAAAATAAAGCTTAAAGGCAAAATATGCATTCAGTTTGTGTGCTAGTTAGACCACATAATTTTAAAGTATAGGAGAAGAAGTGTACCAAATTTCATATCGAACGTATCCCTATTTTGGCTATTAGGTCAATTTCTCAGTTTACGGACGTACGTACAAAAATTTGTAATAATACATTAAACATATGGAAAAAGAAGCCATTAGTCAAAATATGGAGGCCCTAAGACCAAGGAAAATCTTCTGCAAACTGAAATTCAAACTATTCAATGATTTTCTTAGTATTTTACTGTATACAATTTTATTTTATATAAAATTTTTGCTAGACTCTCCTTTGAGAAAAAATACATTTCATATATTTCTTTATGTTAGAGCAAACCTATGTATTGGAACAATGCTGTTCGGTTGTTGGTAAGATGCAAAACAATCAATACCTTTTGGCCGTTTTATATGTGGGACGTTTTGAGGATCCCGACAGTTATAATAAAATACAAGAAAAATGTTTGGCTATAAAGACGTCATTAACAAATTCCAATTTTACACCAACCTATCCCGCCATGGAGAGTCATATACAACAGTTGGCCTACCTGGACGTACATCATTTGCACATATCATGCTTGGATGTACAACCCAAACCGGAACCTTTTACATATTGCATACAACCACTACTAACGGTTGATGTCTTGTTAAATCCCTGCACCGACACCTCCTATTATGTGGGCAAATTGCAAATGATTCAACGTTTAAAGAAATTTTCTAATACACGACTTTTCTATGAGATCATACGAGCGGGTTTTATATCGTTGAGCAACGTTATTGAAACCAGCCATGATACTATGTGGGGGGCTTTTACCTTTTTCAAAGTTCCGCAAATTATTAAACAATTGCACACTTTGAGCAGAGCTCCCAGCGATCCACCACCAGCCGATTATATATTGGAAGTGGTGGAAGCATTTGAAATGTTACTCGAAGATAAATTATTGCTCGATTTAATGGATAGCAAGTGCTCGTGTAACATTATTGAGTATTTGTTGAATGATTGGACCAAACAACATCTGGTCAATGAACGTTATGTGAAGCACTTTGCCAGCCAGAGAGAGAACACTTCGTTATTTTTACAAAAGCGTGATTCCCTTACCCAAGCACCATCCATCATTAATTTTATAATTCGAGCCGAACTGCCATTATCGGGTGTTTTGAAAACATTAAGCACCGAATACAATAAAGTGCAAGAAGCATTATTGGGGGTATTGTGTCAAGTATTAGTGGGTGAGTAGTATGTGTTCACTGTCATCTAACGGTATATGTAATTTTCTTTCTTCTTTCTCTTTTTAAGGCAACAGTTTTGAGTTAATATTGTCGGTGGCTACGGTGGAGGGCCGTTTGAAAACCTTTGTAAATCGTTTAATACAATGTAATGAGAATTCCAAACAAGTGCCGGGTGAAATGTTAAAAGCTTCTTTAATACGTTCCACTTTATTTGACGTATCCTTCTTGATGTTAACGTTTATTGTGCAAACCTATGGAGCGGATGTAAGTGTTTCACGATTTTTTCATCTATTTTTCGAATATCATTCTTTAGCATTCTCTGTAGATCGTTTTATCTGATAACAGCGGTGACAGTTTTATTGAGAAGTGGGTGCGTGATTATATGGTGGATCGTCATAAACCAAAAAATCCCCGTCAAATGATTATGATGTGTGATGAGAAAATTGTAGATGAATTGTTGGAGTGTTTGAAAACGCCAAAACTTCAGCTGAAGAATGGGTGGGTGATGAAAGAAAAAAATTAAATATATTTTTTTAAAATTATATAAATATTTTGTTGTTGTTGTTAAACGGTAGTAATATAATGTGGCAGGATATATGCATGAACTTGCCGGCAGTTTTATATCATTTGTTAAATGCCTGGGAAAAGGATATCATATCCTCGACAGACGTTAAAACCATTTTGGATAATATTAAAAGGCAACTATTTTCATTTGCTGTTTGCGCCACATCGTTTCTGTGCAATTATCTTCATTCAGTCAAGGAGGTGCGATTGATTTTTGATATGATTCTTAAGATGCTTTTTATAAAAATGTTTTAAATTTATATCAAATAATAAGATGGAACTTTTGAAACCACTAAATATGATACAACAATTTCTGGCACCGCCAACCGGTGAAGAGATGACTGCTCAGGAGAATTTCAAAGAACGACATAATCTGGCATTTCAGATAATACGTAAAATGCAACAAGATGTCCATCCAACGGTTAATCCAAAAGCACGCAATCACACTGCCTCAGTGCAACAGCCCTTGGTGTCACAAGCCTCATTAATTGATCAGTTTAGAGCCGTATGGCAAATGATTACCGAAAATGGTTGGTTGCCGGTGAGAGCTGCTCAAATATTGGAATCATTATTACAGGCCGGTGGACCGGTATGGTTGACCACACGCTTGGTAGAGGAAATGCTTAAATGTAAATATGTTCATGTAAGTAAAACAACATTGTCATGCATTAGATTCATCCATTCATTGTGTGCTTGTTTTGAAGGATATGATGAAGATCATGGACATTGTGTTTGCCATTTTGCACTTGGACATTGAGCGCTGTACCGAAGCATTACTAATGCAGGTGGTGCCCAGTATCATGAATAATCTATCCGGGTATTGTATTCATGGCCTTCTCTTACAACAAAATCTCTTAATATATTTTTTTTAAATGCCATTCAACGTAGGGAAGACATCAATGAACCGTATTTGCATGTGTTGGCGCGCCTATGCATTTATTGCATTATATCGGCAGTGGAGACCCGCCACTATTATCAATTCGATAGTCACAACAACAAAAAGCGTCCACGTTCCGATGATGGCGACGATATGGATATAAATACGCCAGCGAAATTGCGCAAATTAAATGCAGACGCTTCGGAGAGTTCCTGTTCGAGTGATTTTCTTAGTGAAAATACTCTATTTGTGCATCGCAGTTTACATATACGTGATCCACCACAAAAACTTAAAGAATCTCTGGAATCAAGCATTCGCCATTTATTTCGAGTGTTTCAACAATTGATCAACTCGGATGAATTATCGCTAAGGATTTATTTCGTTTATCAGTTTTTAACGTTGCTGGTTGAATGTGGCCAAGAACGTATACGTTTAGTATTGAATTTGTTGCCCGCCAATTTGCTTAACAGCTTAATGAAATTAATGCTAACCAATCAGATACATGTTGGCTTAATTGTTAGGTTAGTGTTTATAATGGTTAAATGTAATAAATTGAGGGCTGAAGTGATTATGTTTGTGCGCTTTTCAGGCTTAATGATGTACGCAGTGTACAAGGACGTCAAGCGGCAATATCCGATCTCACGTTATGGCGTAATCTTCAGTTGAAACAACAGAGTATACAGTTGTGAAGCTGGGAGGCATAAAATAAGAAAAACTCTCCTGGTTCTCTCATAAGATTTTTGCATGTACCGCCAATAATTATTTATAATGTGTAAAGATATTAAAAAAAAGGGAAAAATAGTATTTTTTTTAATGTAATAAAAAAAAACAATAAAATATTTCCGTGCTATTGATGAGTTTTTATTGTGTTTGCGCTCCCTCCAAATGTTTTTTTTTTTTTTTTTTTTTTTTTAAATAAAATCCACCTGCCATAGATTGGGGGGTTTTTCCTTTTTTTTTTTTTTTTTTCATTTTAATCCTTTATTATTATTATTACAATGGGTTCTGTTATATTAATTATTTTGAAAAATTAAATTAATATAAAAGCGACCGCCAAAGCCTAATATTAAGGCTAGCAAACAGACGCCGTAGCTTAAATTAAAAACATTAGATTTTCTATATCACTTGAGGCAGCATTCGAAATATGTTTCACCCACGAAATTGCCACGCATTGCTTTTGACACATTATGTTCAAATAAACGGCGATTTGTTTGTAAAACTTCAGCGGCCTCCTTGTTCAAAGGATCTTCCGGATTTGGTTCCTAGAAAATAAATCAAAAAACATTGTACATATATGTATAATTAGGCAGATGTATTACATTTTACCAAAAATAGAAATTGCAAGCCATAGATAATAGAGTTGATGGTCAAAACGGGATTCCAGTCTTCACGTAATATATTTAAACACACATTTCCCTCCAAATCAATGTTGGGATGGTAAACCTGAGTTTCGCATTTCACTTTTGGCGGTTCATGGGGATAATTGGGGCCCACACGGAAATTGAATATAAAACGACCGCCTTTATAAAAGCCCTCATCGGGGCATACGATCAATTTAAAACTAAGCAAATCATCGGGATCGGGAAATTCGGTGGCGCAAGTTTTTGGCAGGACCAACTCATTAATATCTATAAAGAAGAAAATTTTAGATATGTTCAATTATTATAGATGTGTATATACGAGTGTGTTTGTGCATAAATAACCCCGCCCTTGACACCTGTTAAGATCACTCTTCGCACATAATTGTACAGTCTTTTGTGCCTACCTTTTTGTATACGCAACTGTGCAGCTGAGGCCTTCTTCTGATGACCTCCACTTTTGGCTGTTTGATCACCCTCCTTTTTCTGCTGTTTCAGTGAAAATAATTTAATCATTTTTCTTCTTTATTTTCTATACGCAGCAATTGTAATAAGGTGATTTGCTTTATTTATTGGGGGCTTCTAGTTACTTGCTACAGAAATTTTTATCCTATTTAGCGCTATATTGTTATCCTTTTATTACTTGTCTTCACTACTTTTATATTTACTCATGCACTCTCTTTTTCGTCACGTTTTTTTTTTGTTTTTGTTTTTTTTATTATTATTTTTTTTTATTTCTTTTTGATGTTTGATGTTTTCCTATTTATTCAGCTGGTTTGATGTGCTGCACTCTTTCTTTGATTTCCTCACACTCTCTAAAAATATCTTCTTTGTATGAAACTTATTTATGATTTTTTTGGCCGATTATAAAGATTTTAATATTCCGAAAATCTTGCTAAATTAACTTAAATTTTAATAATAAATATAATAAATAAATAGATATCACCAAAATTGGAAATTTTACACTTATATATATATATATATGTATGAATATTTATACTTTTAAAATCACGATTGGAATTTTAAAAAGAAACTTTTTCCAATTTTCTGTATGTGATTCGGAGGTTAGCGGAATTGCTAACTTAAAAGACAATAACAACTCAGGAGAGAGAAATGTAACAAAAGTGTAAAAAGAAGAAGAGTTACAATAGCAGTTTAGTTTCCTTCCATTATTCGTTAAATTAGAAGAAAAAACCCACAATTTATAATAAAACTTATGTACAAATATATTAAAAACTTATTAAACATTAAAATAACAATCAAAAATAAAAAGCTTTTTTGAAAGGCAAATCCGATGAAGGTCCAATGATTACTGAAAGAAAAATGTCAAAATAATATGTGAAAATTACAATGGATTCCACAACACAAAAAACACATGTTTAAGAATTTTAAAAAAATTTCCGTAAATATAAAATAAATTTACTTGGTGGAAAATGTCTCAAGAACCTCAAATAGCTAAAGATGCAGTACTTAAACGCAGTGAACAGATACCGAACGATACTTTGCAAGTTAAGGGTTATGATTTTAATGAAGGCATTGATTATTCCAAAATGTTTGAATCCTATAAACGCAGCGGCTTTCAAGCCACCAATTTAGCTTTGGCTATTGATGAAATAAATAAAATGGTAATGTTTTAAGGTGTAAACCAAGAAATTGTGAAAATATTTGATATCATAATAATGTATAGTTGGATTATAGGTTGCAACCGTTGTTGGTTGAAGAAGAGGATACTTATGAATTAGATGAATTCATCAAACGCAAACATAAATGTACAATATTTTTGGGTTATACTTCCAATTTGGTATCTTCGGGTTTAAGGGAATGTCTCAGGTATCTGGTGGAACATCAAATGGTGGATTGTATAGTTACTACAGCTGGTGGTGTAGAAGAAGATTTTATTAAATGCTTAGCTCCCACCTACTTGGGTTAGTTAAATGCGTTCAATGCAAGTGAACGTTTTTAAATTAAATTTAATTTCCAGGTTCATTCGAATTATCGGGTCGTGATCTAAGAGATCGTGGTATTAATCGTATTGGCAATCTTTTAGTACCCAATGATAATTATTGCAAATTTGAAGATTGGGTAATGCCTCTGCTAGATGAAATGTTGGCAGAACAAAAAACGCAACATGTTATATGGTCACCGTCACGGATTATTCAACGCTTAGGAGAACGCATTAACGATGCATCATCTATATACTATTGGGCAGCAAAACATAAAATACCTGTATTTTGTCCAGCTCTCACTGATGGCAGTTTAGGTGATATGATGTATTTTCATTCATTCAGACAGCCTGGCCTGGTTGTGGACATCTTATCCGATTTACGTCGGCTTAATACTATGGCCCTTAAGGCTCTTCATTCTGGAATGGTTATTGTGGGTGGTGGCGTTGTCAAACATCATATTTGTAATGCTAATCTTATGCGTAATGGTGCTGATTTTTCGGTTTTTATAAATACAGCTTCAGAGTTTGATGGTAGTGATAGTGGAGCGCGTCCTGATGAAGCCATTTCATGGGGTAAAATACGTAAAGATGCTACACCAGTGAAGGTGTACGCAGAAGCCAGTCTAGTGTTACCCATAATTGTAGCGGAAACATTTGCTAAACGTCAACACAACAAAACAACTTAATGGTTAAGAGAAGAGTTGTGAAAATAAACGCTTTCTTTTTTATGCAAACTGCTAAATGTTACATTGGAGAGTAGTCTATTCATTAGCAGAACTTCAAAAAATGATAATAACATGACTTTTACAATAATACAATAATTTTATAGTAACATAACAGTGAATCATGTTTTGTGGAACATTCTGGATAAATTGTGGGCAAGTACTGTAGCTAGAGCTTTCGTTAACAGTGCACAAATATGAATGAAATTTAACATGAAGGAGGACTTTTAACATATTTATGTTGTTTTGTACGTAATTGCAAATACGTAGGTAAGTACATATATTGAATACATGGGTGAGTTTTTTACCTTTCCAAGTATTAGTCAAAGCGTGTTTCCACTGCTCCATAATGGCAGCAATTGTAAGAATACGAAATATGTCGCTTTTTTATAGATAAGTATTAGTACATAGACAATGAACCAAACTTGAAATTTGAAAAATTTTTATATTTGTTTTATAATTTTTGCAATAACTTCATATAAAAGAAGTGAAGAAAAAAACTTCATATAAAAGAAGTGAACATTAATCAGGTCAGGTCCGACCATTTAATACCTTCTTCTACTTCTACTTACACTAAATTATGCTGCAATTAGTTTAGTTGGAGTATTTGTATATGCTGGGCACTGCCATATAAGTTACTTTGTGAAATATAATTATATAGGAGGGGATTCTAAAAATGATCCGATTGAGTCCAAATTTGGCACAGCTAAATATGAAGCTAATTAACTACTCTTTAACCAGTTTTGTCAAAAAAATATTAAAAATTGCGATATTTTGCCATATAAAGACTACCATTATATTATAAACCTTATATGGGAAAAAGAGTCTAAAAATGGTTTAATTCGATCCATAAGCCAGTATATGTCCTTGCACCAAATTTCATCGAAATATTTAAAAAAAATGCTACCTTGTAATTTGTAGCACAATTTTACAAAGACAGACAGACGGGCATGGTTATATTGATTAAGATTTTGATACTGAATCGTTAAGTATTATATAAGTATAAGTATGGGTGTGGCATTTACCGTTTGAGAGTTACAAAACATCCGTACAAAACGTAATATATCCTCTTACCACCTGTGTTAGGTAGAGTGTAATGAAAACTCCTGAATTTGAGGTGGGAAAAACGGTTCTTACACTATGTATACAATACATACAATATCAGAAATTCATTCACTATAGTAAGAGTTGATAACGAAGAGCGAAACTATTTACTGCAGCTACTTACATATTTACGTGTTTGTGGCTTTTGAATAAAATTTTAATTGTTTTTAATTTCGCGTATACCCACGAAAACTTAATTGCATTTGACCATATCGTACATGGAATAGCATAGCAGTGTTATTGAATTATCAATCCTGTGTGGGCCATTTATAACGAGTTGATCGAATCTCTAGCCAGATGTTGTATCGTTATGTAGACGCCAGCAATAATAAATGCATGCTACAGTGTACATAGCATATCTTGTAGAATTTCAATTAATTGTAAACAAGTTAATAAGGTTTTATAATCCTTTTTTTTTTATACAAAAAAGAAAAAAAATATTAATATTTTCTAATGCAACAGGGAGACAATTTAATACTTGTCCTCCTTCCTCACTATACAGTTATAACGGCAACTAGCAATGTTAATTTAGTTATTCTTTCTTTTTCGTTGTATTCATTTTTTTTTTCTTTTTTATGCATGAAAAGTTTCCTTTTCTTCTCGTTATGTGCATGGCGGTACATCATAATCAATTATCGACACAGTGGCAGTTGAAGTGAAAGCAAATGCCAACAGTTTGAGTAACTTTCTTGCACTTAACTAACAAAATAAGTAAAGAAAGAAAGAAAGATAGAAAGTTTAGGGTGAAAATTGAAAACTACTTGAAAATGATGTTATAACAACTACAACTGTACTGACAACTAATGTATGCTGACAGTAAAAAAAAAAAATTCTATTTAAAGGAAACGAAAATTGCTTTGTCCCCAAAGTTTTCCTTGTTTTTCTTCAATTTAATAGAGCAAGAAAGCTGATAAGGGATACTTTGTGTTTCTTTCCATTTGAATATTAAAACGATTCATTGGAATTTGTGTTTGACATTTCATAATTTGTAAAAAATTGAAATAGTATGCATTTGTTTGTTGTAATGATTGCTTTTTGTAAAACACTTATAATAAGTATTTTGTTAAATCAAGTGATTTGACTGTAAAATGATTGTACGGCAGGGATCCTACATGTTCTTGATTAGCGTGGGAATGCGTTATTTCACTCTCTATTTGTAGTAAATTTTGAGACATTGAGCTGGAATTGAGTTTATTAGCTTGCAGTGAAGTAATGAAATTTTTCTGGGAAATATTTTTGTTTTTTTTTTCATCACTTAACTTGAACTTTAAACATTTTGTAATGTAATTAACAATATTTAAAATATACAATTGTAATTTAGTTTCTAAACGCTTAAGGCTATTTAAATTTTGCAAAATCGATCAAGACCCCGATCCTTCAAATTGATGGAAATTTATTTCTTTGTTTAAAAAAAGTAGCTATATAGTTGGTATATATATATTCATTATTGTGCCATCCATGGACATGGCAAAAATGGGCATGGTCAGATAACAGACATGCCCACGATTCATAAAAAATCCTTTAAAGGATAAAACTCGTCTTCTAAGTTGATACGTAATACAATACTTAATCAGGTACCTGCCACGCCCACTTTTTGTACGTTCATGCGGAGCATATTTAAGATTTAGTCTAAGCTAAATTTAGTGTTTTTTTCACTTGCCGCTTCCTTCTGTCTCTGGATTGCTCATTCTCATGGCTGATGACTGATGACAATGATATCGAAGGCAAATAAAATGAATGAAAAATAATACAAAATAATATAAAACGTATAGAACTGTTGTTGGGTGAATGCAGAGAGAAACGAAGGTTTACAAAAACATCTTGTTTGCAAGCAATCATTTAAAGTTATGAACTCTCCCTCTCTCTCTCACTCTCCCTCTAATTCTCTAATATTGCATAGTTGTTGATATTGTCTCGGTAGTTATTGTTTTATGTATGCGAACATCATCAACATTAAAAGCCAGTCATTATAATCGTAAGATAAGAACTAGTCAAGTCATGACTCATCAAAAAAGTTCTTTGAATACTTGATACAGCAAGTGTGTGTTTAACTCTTATTAAATCCTAACATATGATGATTTTTGTTATGAAAATATTTCCAAATTTCTAATCTAAACATTTTTTGTTTACATCTTTTTTATAAATAATAACGAAAATCTCAAAAGCATAAAGGAGGACGTGAGTGTGAGTGGCAGAGAGAGCGTGTTTGCTTTTAGGCGTCCACACAAAGATGAAGATATCAAACTGACTACAGCTAGAACAATAAATATATATGACATTGGATAAAAGAAAAAAAGCCAAAAAGGAAAATTGAACTAAACTTTTTTTTTTCACAAATTTTTTTTTTTTCTTAAAGATTCCTATTCTGTTGCTGTTCCGAGTGCGTACTTACATAGAGGTTTGAAAAGTTTTCTTAAAAAAGTTTTGCCGTCATCACTGCTGATGTTCACTTTTGTCGTCTCTTTCGCTTTTTGTTTTGCCTTCAGCTTAACTTTTTAGTTATTCACAAATGTTTGCATGAGTTTGTACTAACCCAACCAACTACTACAAGATTATATTCAGTGTTGAGACTTGAGTTGATAGGAAAAAAAAAAAAACTTTTACAACATATTCTCTTTGCTGTGCTGCACCGTGCCACGCATAAGAACTATGTTTACTTGAGAGCACGCATAAACTTTTATGATTTCTTCCATCTTTTCCTTTTTTTTTTTTTTCATTTATCTTTGAAGCTTGTAGAAAATATCTATCCTCCCTCTGAAATATTTTTAATGCATACTTTGTGGTGTGACTTTTTGGCACATATAACCAACTTGATGGAAGTACGCGTGGGCACATACATTATACATTGATATAGAAAACAGGCAACTTGGCTAATAGTTGAAGACAAACAACTGCTACCGCCACTTGTAGCTAACACTGTAGTTGTTGTACAACACTGAAGTGAAGAGGATGGGTGGGGTTGGTTCATATTGATTCAATTTATTTTGCAAGAAATGTTATAAACACCGTTAACTATGATGCATGAAAGTTCTGCTCTATTACAGTAAGCGAGATTCTTGCCACAGCAGTGGTGGTAGGAAAGTTTTTAGAAGAAGCATATAAAAGAAACTTTAATAAATCATATCAATTAGCAATAAAGTATTTTTCAAAATCGAAACGATTTTACTTGTTCTCATTCATTCATCTTCCTCCAATAGTGCGCGATAAGCTATTTGGGATGCATGCTTCAACAAAGCTTACGTTATTGACAAGTGAAAGTGCTCCAACTGGGATTTGAATAAGTTTGCTAGCACTCACTTACTTTGTAGTGAATTAATCCTATATATTCTATAAAGCTTTGGCAACTTTCAAAATCATCACCTTAGCATTATATAAATATTTTAAAACTTTAAATTTGGCTTAGGTCAAATCTTAAATACCCTCCTCCAATTATGTATATAAAAACAGTGGTCGTGGCAGATATATGATTACTCTCTCTCTCTAATAGTGTCAACTTACAAGTTGAATTTTACGCTGAGTATGATTTTTTTGTAAATTGTGAAGGTTATCCGTTATCCGACCACGCCCTTTTTATGCACATAAATAGATGGCATAATTATATATATGTTTAGCAAATTTCTATTTAATAGCTCAATTTTTGTGACAGGTTTAATATATTTTTGTCAATTGTGGGCGTGGCTCTTGAATAATTTTGTTCATTTTAAATAGCGATTTGCGTGAAGAAACTAAAAATTTCTGTTCAAAATGGCTCAATATCTCCAAATCAGATGAATACACGGACACCCGGACACTCTTATCTAAATCGACTCAGTTTTTAATGCTGATTAAGTGTTGCAAACAGAATGATAAACCCCCGTTATTAAATATTAAGAAAAAAGCTAAAAATCGAACTTAGACCCTTGCATGCATGCTTAAATGAATAGAATTGCAAGCGCTTTAAATGGACACTAAACTACGTTACATTTTTATCAATAAATCAAAGAGCTCATATTATTATAAATCAGTGTACAAAGTGTATTGGAAATGAATATATTATAAAAAAACAAAACAAAACTGGAGAAGTTGCGCCAACGATCAAAGCGCGCGGCGTTCTCTTCTGCAACAGGCCAAAGATCTACATAGGTTGTAAACGGCGAGCCATGATGATGATGATGACAAAATATTGTAGCTCTATGGCTGTATGATTATTTGTTTAAAATGGGCGTGGCATCTCAACGATTCCGGTTCATGTAAATAGAAAAACATAAAAAAAATATATAAACGTGTAAAGAAAAACATAAAGTAGATAATATTTTATATGAACATAACTAATTATGAGTCTCACACGAAGGAAGTGTCCTTATCTACAATCACATAATTAACTATACGTTGCTTTTTTCTTATTTTATGACTTGAGTAGTACCTACTTAGGGATTAACTTTACATAGAATTGTTGTTAATATCATAAATAATAAATGTTGTTGCTATTGTGGTTTTTTCCTCCATGTCTAAAATGGAAAAAAAAACACTCTCCCAAAACACTTGACCATACAAATCAAAATCCTACCTACTACGCTCAGCTACTGTCCACAACATAAGTTGCTTGTACAAGGAAATGGAAAAATAACAAACAAACGAACAGACAAAAAAAAAAAAAAACTAGAAAATAAAAAAAAAAAAGGGTGAAAACTTTCTTGGAAATGCTATTAGAAGCAAATTAAAACTACATTAAAACTTTTACGTTTACGGGCTGAGTTTAGTGAGTAAGTGAGAGCAAGTATAGGAAACTTCAGCATCAGATGTTTGGCCAAGAAATATACTCGCAGTGTATAGATGCAGAACATTAAAAACTTACGTACGGGTATTACTTAATACCACGCTAAATACACACAAAAACACATACGTACGTACGTACATGTTATAGAAGAAATTTATCCACAACGAAAAGATTGAGATGCTGTATATAAGTTGGGCAGGCGTTGAAGGCGATAAATGCGGAAATTGCAGTTGGGATGGAAGAAATTGAAAAAAAAGTTTAGTCAGTGAAAGAGCCAGTTAAGGAATGATGGAGATAAGGATGGAAAGAAAAGTTGCCAACCTGAAAATTATTTAACCACAACTTCTTACACATACGAGTACATGTAAAATGCCATCTAAAGGGTTGAGTATATAAATTTTTTGTTTATTTTTGTAACAATAAAAACGTTTGTTTTCTAATGCAATTTATAAATATCAATCTTTTGAAATATCTTTTAATACCTACTATCATATGGGGGTACATTGGTTTTGTTTGAAAGTTTGTAATGACATGCCACACCCCAAATTTCACATCTATGTCATATTTTAGAGGCATGAACAGATAAAACAGTTTAATTGATTCAGAATTTGCAGCTGAGCAAGAATAATTTATATTTGGAAAGGTTTTTGAAATCTATTCAAACATAGTTGTATGCGGAATGGTAAACTTAGTATACTCCACATCGTATATAGTGATATTTGACATCAAACTTTTTACCAACAAGCCACAATAAACACTCCAAAAAAACAACATTTACGTTTAAAAAAGTCATTGGTGTAAAGTTGGCACAATTTTCACATTCCTTTCTCTTCTTCCAATGGTGGTGAAAACATTTTAAGAATTAGTTTTACTACTATTTTATGTCGAATGTATAAACTCATGTAAATATGTTTCATACACACATACGAGTATGTTGAAAAAGCCAATATTATATAAAAACTTTTTATATTTCATAAAGTCCAAGAAAGAAACCTCCATTAAAGGAAAGCTGTGAACTAAGCCAATTTCAGTTAAATATTTAGCAATAAACGGACTGCATGATGGTTACCAATGAAATAATGAACTCAGCATACCAGGCTTTCTACTTTTCTTCCCTCACATCTTTCTTACCTTAATAACTTAATTTGAAGTGCGTGGGTGGTGCAATGCTTACGAAACTAAAACATAGTTATAGTTATGTATGCTTGAAGTAATAATAAGAAGAAGAATTGATCATATACAAATTGATTATGTGCCGGATAAATGCTTTTTATCCTCCATCATCCACTTCAATAATCTTTACAAGTTATGGTATAAATAAGTGTTAGAAAAAATTTATGTGTATGTTTGTAGGGATAACTGGCTGCACATATATGAGTTCCTACATTATACCAACATAATGCTTGTTACGTTCAATTGTACTTGTGTGTGTTTGTGGGGGAGTGTTTGAGACTAAAACTTCTGGTATTTATTATATTTTTATTTTATTCCAAGTAATTCTTCCAGTTGTCGTCTTGTTTGTGTGTAACATCTCTTCTTATGTTGCTTTCATCGTTCTTTCTAGCTTCTTGGGGGCAAATGGATGAAATTGAATTCTTTTAGCTTCAAATGCTCTTGGAATTTGTTTATTTTTTTTTTTTTCTCTTTTTGCTTCGTTGTATGCATAATACTGAGTGAGCGAGCATTTGCAAAGAATTTAAACTGTTCCAGCAATGCTTGAGTGACTGTCGCATACTACATGCAACATATACATATTGTGTTACATACCTACACATATGTACATCTAAAAGTTTAAAAAAAAAACGGTTTAAAGAAAATCGGGTTTTCTCAACTCCTTATAGTTATACAATCATAAGCAAATTCAACAAAAATTATACATTTTATGTCGAATTGAATTATTTTATAAATTTTGTACCGTTACAACCGAATCGAATGATGAACTTAGTATATCTTCCATTTTTGGGTGTAATAGGGTAATAATATACCTACACATATATATGAAAAATTTTAATACGATTTGTAAAATTTTGCTGCCATAAACAATAAGTTAAGTCCTTGTGGAATTTTTAAAAACCTTTTCGCAGCAATTGCAAACCGTACAGTATATCCTCACAAACATATATACTGCATTCCTGACTATTGGTTGTGAAAGTTTTTCGTATTGATTAACTGATGGATGGATGGACAGATGAATGGTTAAATGATTTGTGGTTTGTTTGAACAATTTCTTGTTTGCTTACACATATGTATGCACAATACAAACACTTGAGTGTGAATGTGTGAATGTGTAGAAGTCCTAATGTATAACACAGATGTGTGTGTTCGTGTGTGCTTGCTTATAAAATTATATGTCATTGATAAGAATTTCATCAACACTATTAGATGGCCGGTATGTTATTTTATTTTAGTGAAGCATTGTTGTTATTGTTCACAGTTAATTAAAAGTTCAACTGTGAATGTGTGTGTGTGTGTGTGTGTGTGTACGTTTGTTTATGTTTATTTGTTGTCGAGTGAGAAACAAACAATTTAAGGCGAAAATCAAATTCCTGTTGAAAATACACACACATCTCGTAACCAAATCTTATTCTTGCGTGGTTGTGGTAAATATTGTTTTACGCTTATCTACAGTTTGTTATTCAACTGTTGTTTATATTGCTTTGCACTGTATTTCAGTACTGCACTCATTTATAGTGACTCGGAGTACATTGACTGCAATGAAAACAACTTTGTGGTATTTTACATACATACACACACACACAGAGCTAAAATCAATTTGTGCTCTAAGGCAACCGCACTCTGTTATTGTAAAAGCTTTTGGAAATTGTGATTTCAATTTCAAGTGTTTTTGACACAAACGTTTGCTTTGTGTCGTGAAGAGATTTGTGCAGGAGCGAGTAGGGGAGAGATTTGTTTAAAAACTGCAACCGCAACGACTTGTAGGTATATGCGCACATAAAAAAAAAATAATTCTTTTCCTTAAGGTATCAGCAAAAATCTGTGCCACGCCCTTATTTTTCAAATTATGGAATATCTGACTAGTCTGCGTCCGGTTAGAACTCACCTGTCTAATAAATTTACTGATAACAATTGTCTGTTTACTGGTAAGCAGTTACAAATTGATAAAATTTTATTAAATTGTTTTCTAAACAAACTTTCGCATCTTAAACGTAAGTTTGTGTGGCTTAAAAACTAATAATAAAAACCACACAAATGAGCATCACGAATGTAGTACAAACAATAAAATAATGCCCGCCTGTGTATAAACTTAATCTACCTGCCTATTACTTGTTATGATCAGCTGGACAGCTTTACCAAAAAGGACACCATCCAATATAACATTGACACAAATTCTCATTGTTGGTGGCCTGTTCAATTAATAGCTCCACTTGTTTGGTGACAGTTTGCACTTCATCAAAATCGGTGCCAGTTAGTTTACGTTTAACCCGTTTTATTACTTTGCTAGCCTTTGTATGAGTCATGTCGGTATTAACGGCTGTAATTCCCAAACCAATCAGGTGACTATCATAGGCTCGCGATTTGATTACCGGATTACTTTGCAGCATGGGATCGTCAACCGAATCACTGGGACTGCTGCTGTCATTGCCGCCGGCAATACCGGTCGTTGTGTGGCCATTTGTGTTTTTCGTCTCCGTATCTAACAGACGCCAATTGAGCAGAGGATCATAAACAAAAGCTTCCAGTACTGCCATCAATGAATCCTTGTTACGTCTGAGCACGGACATTACACTCTCACAGGTTCGCTTATACGTACCCTCTATGCCGGTCACCTCCATAGCTTTGATTAGCATGCGGGTCAAGCGAAATGGTATTTTTTCGGGAAACTTTTCACGTGTCATGGCCACTTCGAAGCAGTCCCCGAAATCAATATGTAAAATTTTACCGCTCATGCGATCCAACATCAAATTGGAGGGGTGGCGATCTCCCAAGCCCAATATATAACCCACCATTGACATAACAGCCAGAGAGCGTGTGTAGTTGGTGCGTCTTTCGAACCACACTTCCGAGGAGGGTGACTTGAGCCACAATAATTTGGCCAAGTCATCTCCCGGTGTCTGCGCTATAGCATATTCGAATACTTCAACTTTTTGCGTCACTGTCAAATGATCATAATCGGGCGCAAAACTCAGCATGGTGCGATGCTCCTGATTCAGCGCTACCTTCTTCTTATCACGATAATCTCTTATAAGAGTATGTAATGTGTCACAATGTGGCACCCAACCAATTAATCCAGAATTCGTGCTCAACGGAATTACCGCATAACGCTGAATGGCCAAATTGCGCCGGAACGTATCGCGATCCTCCAATAATAGAGTGTTCACCAACGAGAACAGCTGCATGACTCGTTCATCTTGGCGCAGATCCTCATGACCTTTTAGCAAATACATGTAATCTTTACCGTTAGAGCCCCTTATGCAAAGTTTGCGCGGTCGTTGCTTGGAGGTGATTACCTGTAAATTCGCTTTAATGAAACTAATTCTTATGAGTTCCCCTCCCGGATTGTAAGAGCCGGGTACTGCCAATTCCAAATCCTTACAGGCTAACAATTTTGGAGACACGTATGGCAGCTCCAAGGAAGTTAGTTGCGGCAATTGTCGGGAGATTTTCTGGAATATATGATAGTAAATATCCCAGGCATGATCCAAGTCCATTAATGCGTTTGAAGTTTTATAACGTTGAGTCCACTCGTACGCTTCGGTCAATTCGCGGCCGTATGCTTGAGAAAAGGAAGTCTCCTTCAAGGTCTGAGGACCCCTCTCCAACATGCCATGCAATGGCTCCAAGATTTCAAACATACCCTTTATATTGCGATCCCCAAAATATAAACGCGACGCTTCTTCCAAGCCTTCATGCCACTGTTCGTGCCATAGTATCGCCACTCTGATCAATTCTTCACTAATCATCATCGTTTGCTCTACTAAGATCGGCGAATGTTTGCGCATTGAATCCAATATCTTGAAGGCGGCATTTTTTCGAGCAACCGAAGCTGACTTGGAGGCCACCGTTAATGGATAAACTAAAGCTTGTGGATGATATTTACCAATGTCCATCAGCAGCTGATGAATTAGTTGTCCCACCAGATTGCGATGTGTATCAATGCGTGCTATTAATTGTGGTATAACCTGCAACCAGGTATTAATCTCGATCAGTTTCATGCCCGACAATAAAGCCTCATAAACCTCCGAATGATGACCGTAATCAAACCACAGCGTTAGTAAACGTAAAGTATCCTGCAAGGAGTTACCCTTCAGGAGACTAATGGACCGGAAGAAACCTTGCACCGCCGGCACAGCATACTGTTCAATAACCATACGTTCCTTTTCCATTAGCGCCGCCTGATTATGTCCATCAATGGGTGTTTTCGAATTCTCCAGGGCCAGCTTCTCAGCCTGCACCACCTTAAAGTTCATGTAGGCATACAAGTGCCAAGCTTTATAACAGTTCGGATCATATTCGGTGGCCTTCTCAAAACACAATAAAGCACTTTGTACCGCATCGGGGTCGAGACCTTGCAGCTTGTTTTGCCAGGTGGCTAGACGTAGATAACAACGAGCCAATAAACGATAGTCGTCCTGTTTATATATTGTGTCCGGCAAACAGTTAAGTTGGCTGCTGTAGGTGTTCACGAAACGGCTAAGTTGTTCGTAGGCGCGTTGCATTTGATCAGAGGCAGCCATGTGCTTAGTGTAGGCATAAGTAACTTGCGGCAAATGATAAGGAAGGGGATCATTTGGATTTTCGCTGGGATCGGTACCCAAAAGCATGACTAACGTTTTGTTAGACTGCTTCAGAGAACCCGATTTACGACACAGACTCGCATACTTCAGCCATTTGTGAATATCTTCGTGCGGCTTCACCACCAGCGAGTGCACTTGAATAATGCGACGCCAGTCTTCGACCAAACGTTGACCACCTTGTAAACGTTTCCACCACATCTTCTTCAGCGATTCTCGGCGCTCCGGTATAAGTTTATATTGAATGACTTCTTCCAGTTCGGCCAACATTTGAACGCACACCATTGCACCGTACGCTCGCTCATACGACTCGCCCGCCATGGACGTTAGTTCAGTGTCGAGTAAATCGCGCGTCTCATCCACTAACTTCTGAGCGGTTTCAAAGTCTTCTTGATGCACGGCCAATACCGCCCGATAAAAAGCGCCATCTTGTGTGTCTTCGGGTATGCAACGTACGTACCCCTCCATAGACTCCCAATCTTGTAAACCCCACGTCGCCACTGCACCCAAAGGACCTGCCTTGGACTGTGTCTCTTTATTGTACGTGTCCCATTCCTCTTTGGCCAAGTTACTTAATTCGGACCATTCACCCAATGCTTCCAGGCAACGCATATAACCTAAATGAGACTCGATATCTTCCGCGTCCTCCTTAATATTTTGCTTGTAATAGACCAAAGCTTCGTCCCAGTTGTGCAACTTTTCATACCAGCGTCCTTGTACCTTCAATTCGTCTTTATTCTCGTTACCATCACTATCATCTTCCTCAACTGGAATGTTCGCAGCAATGTGATCATTATCATCATTCCCATCATTCCCATCATTCTCATCATTACCATCACCATCATCATCATCTTTATTGTCACTATCATCTGCATTCTCCTCCTCCTCCTCCTTCTCTTTGCATTTCTCTTTACGATACGTTGTCAGCAGGCCTTCGGCTGCTTCCTTTTGTTGCAGTTTGTTGTTAATTAAAATCAACGATTCGAAAACTTGTGGATCTTTGTGCATCATGAACTCTTCTTCTTTGTAGCGTAGGGCCTTGGCATATGCACGACAGGCCATGGCCCGCGTACCCAACAGTTTGGGATCGATCAGTATGGGATCTTTATCGCAATGTTCCATAAATTCGGCTAAATTTAGAATTGTTTGCGTTATCTCTGGCATATCGGTCACTTGCAGAGCTTGCGTCAATGCCTGAGTCAGTTCGTTTTTATGCTCCGCTGACAATTCAGTCCAGCAGGAAATGAAAGCAGCATTAAATAGATCCCGCAATAATTTATCATAATCTTCAGCCAAGATACGACAGGCGCGCAACGCCTGTGACCTGGACTCGCGCAACAATCCGATAGATAAACGTTTTAACCACTCCATCCAATCATCCTTGGATACACGACGATTCACCTGCCAAGCCAGGCACAATTGCTGCGTGGACACGTTCAATTTTTTCGCGCTCGGGTTGACATCACTTGGTGGCATAACGATGGCATTGCTTTTAAATTTCGCCTGACGCATAAGAAACTCTTCGTCCAGACACATGGTGGTGTTGCTTTGTAATTTCGACAACAGCTTTTCGTATTTGGGATCGCTTATGCGTTGCTGGGCAATGGTGCGATTCACCAAAGGAGCAAATACTAGATATTTTTTACCCAATTGTATGACCAGTGAACACAGTGTGGACATGGCCTGATCGCGTAGCTCTGGTTCTGAATCGAGTACCCTTACCAAAGGATGAATAATGCGTGACGCAAAGTCGGTAAAGTCTAAAATCCACGCCAAATTATCAATCGTTTCCAAAGCCACCAAAGACACTTGTTGCGGTACGTAGGGTGAATCGTACAACTTTACAATCGGAGGCACTATCAAGTGCAAATAATCATCTAAATTGTTGCCAAATTTTTGTATGGCCAGCAGCAAACGTTTGGTAACATTGCGATCCTTGGTGGTGTCATGTTGCAGGACGCGCAATATTTGTGGTATCAATTGAGCCAAATAATTGCGGAATTCCCCACCCAAGGCCACTGCAATTTGTTCAATTAAATTGATTAATGTCAACTGCAGGGGTGTGTTATTGGTCCAAAATTCTTTGATTAGCTTGAAGATGTCGTTCATGTAGGTGATGATGTGCTGACGGACGATCCCCACTAAAAGCGCCAATTGTTGGAAGAGAAATTCTCGCAGATTATTGTTGGCCGTTCGAACATTCTCCAAGAGATTGGGCAACACTTGGCCCAGATAAGCTACACACTTAATGCCCAAGCTTTGGAAAATGTACGTGACAGCCTGCACGACACTGGTGTGCCGACTACTAAGTGTGGGGTCGCGCAAAATGCGCATTAAAGCCGCTATGGCAACAGCCGGATAGTACTCATCCATTATACTGCCCATATTCACTAATAGTTCAGCTGTAGCAATATCTTGACTCTCCTCCGTTTTGCAGTCCGACACCGAAATCAATACACTGTCCTTTTGGCTGTCAATCAGACCCTTATTCATTTTATGTTTGTACGGATCCATTGCGCCCAGTAAGCCTAGCACCCGTATAGTTTCACGGCGTATGGAACGTCGCTGTTCGGTGCGCAGAAAATTGATCAAAATATCAATTAGTACGGGATACCTGTGATAGGGGCTGACCACACGGCCGGTGGCCGAAATCAACTGACCCAATGTCCACAGAGCCACACCCCTTTTGTCGGGTGAACCAGCATCGCCCAACATCTCCAACAGAGTAGATAACAATTCGTCTGCCCACATTTCCATTTCATCAGAGCCACCATTCACCTCCGCCAAATCACCTATGGTACGCAGCACATTCAATATTACACCCGGATTGGATTCGGGCTCTTTTAGCTTCGGCACCAAAATGCTTAAAATCGGATTTATATATGTGGATATTAAGCGTGGTGTACTAATCACCAAATGGTCCAACATGCGGGCACTCTGCTCCTTATTACGACTCATGCCGGAATATTCCAATTCCGTCAACAGTTGCACCATCACCTTGCGCAGCTTCGGCATAACATAGGCGGGATTCATGGTAGACAAACGACCTATAGTCACCATAGCCAGTTCGCGTATCTCGAATATTTCATCGTTTAGTGTTATGAATAAAGCACTTAACGATTCGGGTTGGGCCAGCTCTACGTCAAAAGTTTCATCCAAGGAACGTAGAATGCGAACTCGCACATTGCAATCCATGTCGGTGATGGCCACAATCAACAAACGTTCCACCACATGTGAAACAGTTTCAATGAGTGTCGTTGAGGATTCGGTGCTGTCGGCTGTTAGCACAGCCAGCTTTAATAAACGCGTACATGTTTGTACAGCCTCCAAGCGTATTTCTTGCTGTTCGTGATTAATAAAATAATCGGCGCAACTGAAATTGAAAAAGCACACAAGGATTTATGGCGGTATTCGTTGAAGTGAAAAAAATATTCTCCATACGTACCGCTGTACAAAGTCTAACATATTTTGATCCTCAAAGTTAAAAGTGCCTAAAGTACGTAATGCTAAGGCTACGGTGGGCACGTCTTGTTGCAAATTGATGGTAGTGTCTAAAGCGGCATTGACAGGTATCACCACACCGTACGGAACGCCTGGCGGTTTATTCATTAAAATTTGTGATAAAACACCAATCAAACCTTCTGTTATGGGCGCCTTCAAATGTGGCACATTCTCGGCCAATTCGCGCAAGCAAACTGTCAATGCAGGTGATAAACCGCTATAAAACATTTGCTCTAGTATCTCACGAACATCTTTGCCAATATGAGATTTGACCGCATGCGCTAGTAATGTTATGCAAGCAAAGATGGCCGGATCTATTGTTATTTTGCGTTTGCTGGCAACGTCTTTGGCCGGCAAAGCTGCTTTAACAGCGGCCATGATCACTTTCAAGTGTTTGTCAATATCGCATTCCACCGCCACTGCTATATAACCAATGGTTATATACGCGATATTGCGATCTTTTTCTTTGCCTTTCAGCACCGTTAACAAATGATTGATACAGATTTTCAAGTATTTCTGAACGAAGACATTACGATTAATGGCTGCCAAACGGGGCAATATTTGCAATAAGATTTGTTGTATATAAGGTGACTTGGAGAGGCGTTGATCCAATATATTTTCGCATATAGTGGTGTAGTGATCCATTAACACTTCACGGGCAAATGATGACTCCAATATGTGGGTCTATACAAAATACACAAACAAAATCAATGAAACATTCCAATTATTGCAATAATGTGATTGTGTACCATGTGATATTTTAGCATGTAATTATGATGTTGTTCGGTTACATCCATTAAACGGGTAGAATTGCCTTTTTTACCGAACGGAGCTTTCAAACGGGGCATAATCGTGGTGAATTGATTACCTATTGATGTGTTGCCATTACTATTACTACTACCAGTACTCAAATAGGACATTGCCAGACCATCACCCAGTTTCGTACTTAATGCTTCCGGCAATAAAGCTTTTAAGCTAGTGTAGCGTCGCTCCCATGTTGCATTAGAACATCGAAATAGCTCATTGAATATAATCATGCTACCATGTATACGATCCTCACGTGTCATGCCTTTCGGTTCTTTTTGAACAGCCACAGCATCTTCAAGAAAAGTTTTATTCGCCTCAGCATAGCAAGTTTTATACCATTGCGGTTCACTAAATTGTTTAGTATTTTCACGTTGGGCTGTAACAATTAAAGCAGCACGCAATGCCTCACCGGCCGACTCTCTTATCGAAGGTTTCGGATCGAAAATTGCATTAAAAATATGATCAAAAAACGTTGATATTTGTTGATAGAAATATGTGGGCATGGCAACGGCCAATTCGCGTAATATAAATACAGCAGCATGACGACGATACTGAATTTGTTTATGGGAGAGATATACGCCAAGTTATTATTTGGTTATTTGCTAGGAAAAAATGAAATATTTTTTATCTACCTCATGGCGATCACCACTTAACCATTCAAATGCTCTACTTATATCAAATTCAAATGATTCTGCACCTTTGGACCCAGGCAAATTGGCCAACTTGACTAAGGTGCGGGCTGCTATCTCCATAACTGACACATCATTGCAAGGCAACAAATCACGCAAGTGATTATAGTAGGGAGTAATGCGTTTCATTGTATTAACCACATCACCACTAATTAAACATTCTGCAATTATGAAAATTATGTTTTCAAACAACAATTATTCATTCTTGTAGCAAAACACACTCACTAATAGCCAAAACTCCGCCCTTTTTTTCATTTATATCAGCAGACGTTACCATGCTAAAAATTTGATGATTAAAATCATCGAAAAATTGCACCAGCTCCTCCTGAGACATTTCTCTTAGCTCCGTCTTAACGTATAAGAATAAATCTTGGGCGGCCTTATTCTGTACATTACGATTCCTTGATTTTAAACCACCCACAAATTGCTGGACAATGGATGTAGTAGACATGGCTTTTGTATGTTGTTTTATAAAAAAAAACTTATTACACTTAATGTTTATAATAAAATTTAGCAGAAACAGGAATAATTTTAAATTTTTTCCTGCTAAATATTTGCTTTGCAGTTTTTACTTAACAGCTGTTTGTTGTGTATAGTTGTAGGATAGTAAATATGCTGCTTCTTAATCCATATGTTTTATTGTTGTGTTTACACTTATTTTCTTCACAATTCTGTGTTTATTTATTTTACACCGGCAAACAATTATATGTATATATTTATATAAGCTTTCATTTATCCTTTGTTTATAATAAAGTTGTTCTTCTTTTCTTTCTTCTTTTTGGCGCGTCAACTACAAAAAATGCGCTGCGTCAAAAGAGATAAAGGTGCATCTAAAGTTGTAATGTCAAAAATAAAGTCTTCGTTTTTTGCTTTAATGAGAAAATTCAGAGTTGCATTTTTATTATTTTACATTTACATATAATCCAATGTTAATAACTAACATATTACGAATTGTGCTGTAAATTAAAATTTATATTTAGGTAATAATGTTATTACAATAAATTCTAGATTAAATATATTTTACTAAAAACTAGATGCAGTTATTATTTATATGTTATATATTTAGAGAAATTTACAAAGTTATTAATCCACTATATAAACATTTTTTTTTAATTCAATTATTTAGTTAACATTAACATGTATTGGATATATATAAAATTTAAAAAAAAAACAAGAATTATAAATATGTATTTAGATGTGATAATAGTTTAAAAAATCTATAAAATTATATATGATTTTCAATTATGTGATTTATGATTTTTATAAATATACGTAAAAAAATTATAAAAAACAAACAATACGAAACGTATCATCACGTTTCGTTTGAAATCAAAAATAAATTGTTCATTAGATCGGAAAGAAATTATTGTTTTTTCACTCCTCTAAATATAAAGGATATGAAAAATGTTGATCGTTTAATCCAACGAAGGTATAAATTACCCATTAATATAATGATTACCTCGTGTAATATAAGGTGGATGGGTAGTTATTGGATAATTATTATAACATAATTGCACATTATTAATATTATTTTGGGCAATCGAATAATTTGCTTGTAATGCAGCGTTATTATTATTATTATTTAACGTTGGATTAATTACAATATTATTTGATCTTACGATTGGTTTTTTTAAACACATATGGTTTCGATTACTGGTATCCCAAATGACTATAGCATTTCTGCCAAATTTCCGAATTTCGCGCAATAATTCACGACGCGCATGAACTGCTTCCTCATTACAATTGAATATAATTAGATATTCGAAATAACCGGGAAATATTTCGTAGCTTATTAACTTATGAAATTTGATTACTTGTTTTAGAATAGTAAAGACAGTTTGGGGTGCCAAGCTATAGGTTTTCTTCAATATAAGTTTAGAACTATTGCGTGATTCTCGGACTCGTATCATTGGTAGGAAATGTTGATAAAAAAGCATCGGTAACCTGAAAATGTTTGAATAAATTACTTGATATTTAATGGAATTGTTTACGCTTCATTCCGAACCTATCGAATATAATTAATATAATTCCCTATAATAACATTTTATTTATCCTTTTTTATATACCACCTCACTGATGAGGGAATACTAAGTTTGTTCTTCCGTTTGCAACATTTAGAAGGAGGTGTCAGAGACCCCAACATCAGCATCGACAACTGAGTCGATTTAAACATGTATGTTCATGTGTCTGTTTGTTGGCATTTTCACGGGCGTAAATTTTAGTTTTTGCACGCAGATCGCTATTTAAAATGGGCAAAATCGGTCAAGAGCCACGCCTACAATGAATAAAAATCTACTTATCTGCCATAAAAATTGAGCTAAGGATTTGAAATACGGTATACATATTTACAGTAATGCCCTTTATCGATGTGCCAAAAATGGGCATGTTCAGATAAGAGACGCGCCCACAATTTATAAAAAACTTTATTTGACGCAGAATTCGACCTTTTGGTTGATACTAATACAAAAACCGTAGAGGGTGCAATCATATATATACCACGTTCACGGAGGCGAAGAGTACTTAAGATTTCTTTTCTGTCATTATTGAATTTTGCAAAAAATTATACACATAGCACATGGCCCTAAGTTATGGATTAAACCGAACTGTACTTACCTTTTCAAAGCCGTTCGCATTAATGTGGGGTTCATATATTGTAAATAGGCAAAACCACGTGAATCACCAGAAAAGTTCACTTTGAAGCGTAACACGTAAATCTCACCCAACAGTGAAGCAATTTCTGCTATTTGTTCAGCGCGAGTCTCAGCCGGAATGGAACTCAAAAATATCTGTCGGAGGATCAAGAAAATTATAAGAAAAAGAAAAAAAAAAAAAAAAAATCTCATCCATTCTATTCACATTCCACCCTCACCTCTCCGGCGCAAGCATTCAATTGTTTCTGTAAATATTCTGGAATGCGTTTGGTGCTCTTTAAATATTTGGTTCCATTTTGTTGGAACGATTCATAAAATTTTGAGGGATGCTCGAATATTGAACGATTTATGGACTTATTTTGATCAACATCATCAGCTACACACGCGCTTGTGTTTTGTGACATTTTTATCTAAATGAAAATAATATTCCACAAATTTATTTCACTCGATTGTTTTTTTTTATTGATAAATTTTTGTATTTTCTTAAAATTCTACGAATTTCGTTTTCGTTTATTGATATTTTTTCAAGTTTCTGCGAAATTTCTCGTATAAGTTGTACAAAAATTAATTTCAATGATTTGTGTACGTGTGTGAAAGCGCGTCACTTTTCCCGGAATTTGGTGTTTGTATATATTTAAAAAAGTCTTTTCAGTTATACTTGATGTCTACTCATGTTATCAGCATTCAGCCATTGCTTACAAGCGCCATATTTCCGAGAAATAGGCACAAAAATTCAAATTTCCCCGCTGCTTGTTGTTTGTAATATGGAAGAGGAAAAAGGGGGAAAAAGTGTATATTCGTATAATCTATGAGTGCGAAAGAGATGGAAGCACATATATTGAATATTGGGAACAAATTAAATTTTTAGCGCTATTGTTACTCTAGACGCTTAAAGTGCGCATTGAAAATGTTGTAGCATGTTGTGTGTGCTGTGTTGTGTTAATACTTTTATGAATAAATTAATTATTAAATAATAAAATAATAATAAAAAAAGTTTATCTACCCAGCGGGCATTTCCTCACAACACCTAAAAGGACGCTTCAGCATCGATCGTTGTAAATTGTCCGGGCATCCTGAGTGTTGGGAAGCCTATAAATGACGCCTGAGTTTATTCTTCCTTTAAACGCATATTTTGATTTAAGCTGTAAATTATTTACCCGTTCGTACACACACTCTGCTGTTGTGAAAAACGAATGTATGCATTAATGTTGAAATTTATTTAACATATGTATACATTTAAATGTTTGTTAATGTATGCACATAAATGAATAATAAATTTTAATATAAACAAACACATGCACATGCATGCATAAATGAAATGTAGAAGTGAAAAATGTATGTAATTGTGTGTTTGTTTACGGATTTATAGGTGTATTGATGGCGGAAATTGGTTCCTAATGACATGCTAGACATTGATTTCGACCACCACCGCAAGGTATGAGATGGGAGATGCACACACAATGACACTTTATGGTAAAGCATACAGCAGCCACAAAGACATTTTAAGGATCTAAATTGCAAAGTGGACAACTGGTAAGTTGTTGACTCAAAATTTTGGTATAATTGAATGATTTAACTATTTGGCCAACTTGTAGAGTATCTTTTATATTTCCGCGGCGCATGCACATTATTGCCTTCACTTGGTATGTTTTGAAGTTTGGCCCAAGGCTGGAATATGAAATTAATGAAGTTTTGTTTGTTTGTTTGTTTGTAAATTGTGGGCGTGTCCTTTTTAATACCCATTTTAAACGTATCAATGCATGCAGTCTCATCAGGGTATCAATTTTCAACTTTGTAGATTTATAAAAAAAATGGGCAAAATGGGTTAGAAGTCACGATCACAATTGATAAAAATATTGATAATATTGATAATTGACAACAATTCGAAAAATAAAACTATAAAGTTGCACTTTTTAAACCCTCCACCTTAGAGATTCTAAGCATAGCAAGTTTGCTGTTTCATTTTGCTCAATACTCAGAAAGAAGCTGGAGAGTATTTAAGATTTGATACGTATTACATATGTACATCAATACGGGGCTTCATCATATGCCACACCTACCGTATGTAGGTATAACGGATATAATTTTCTATTTCATTTACTTATTATTTCCATCAATGCAGAAGAGAACTTTTAATTCTTTCTTAGGAGTAAAGCACAAGAGAACATTTACGTAAACGTAGTCATACATACACATACACGTTAATGTAGATTTTCAGAATATTGGAATGCATTTATGTTTGTTTTCTAATTAAGTGTGTGTAAATAAAAAAAATTATATGTGATTATAATTAGAGAACGTTGTCCCCAATTATAAAATATAAAAATAAAATATATATAAATTTCTACACGTACTACCTACCGTACTGTACAAGATGAATGTAACCACATGACTTAAACTTATTTGAAAAATGTAATTAACAGAAGTGTTACATTTCACTTTTTCTTGACTCGATGTATTACAGAGTAGATATATTACAGAGCAGAGGAGAGAAGGGCGGTGTCGTGCTTGATGGTTTTGATATAAAAAATTTTGCTTCTCTTGGAATGTTCTTCTAAGTAAAATACAAAAAAGTTTTTGGCATTATACTCTTAACAACACACACTCTACACTTTTATACAATTATGTACCGTTAATTCTGCGGCAACCGGAATAATTATGTGATCGGTATATAATACATAGACATCTGGCGCACAACTCTCTTTTTTGGCAAATATTATTGTATTCTTGGCAACTGAGTAGGTTTTGTATTTTATAGTTAAATATGATCTTTTACAGGTTTTCTTATATTTGCAAATGTTATGTAGATATAAAGTCTATAGCAATATGTTGTAATATTAAGAACTGTTGACAACGACCAAAATAAAATGTTTATAAATAATGCTATGAAGGCAAGTAAAAAACAAACAAAACAAATCACGGATATTCTTAACATCATTGTAGGGCTTCTGATGCCTTGTTAAAGGTGTTGTGAGCACAAATTAACACGGACAGACAGAGCGACAGACGGACATGGTTAAATCAATACAGATTCTGATTCTGAATCGATTTGTACAATTGAAAGTGCGTCTTATTATACCCTTTGCCAGAAGTGCTGCAAGCCATAATTATTGTAAAATGTTCTTTAAAAATTTCCCTGAAATTATTCAATAATTAGCTTTTACATTTTATTCCATTCCACAGTTATACCATTTAAATTATATTATATTCAAATTAAAGTTAAAGATGTTGTATAATAGTAGAGTTTAAGGAGAAAGGTGAAAAATGTAATGTTGGGGAGGCAAGTACAATATACAATAGAAAGAAAGCAACACGCAGCATCGTCTTAATTGTTTCATTACACATACCTTTGGGCACTACGGCGTTTATGTTGTCGTCTTTCTGCTTTCTTCTGCAGATTTATATGTGTGTATTTGTGTATGTACATCTTTTACATACCTATTATTTTTTGCCAACCTCATACTGTTTACTTATCTTGTTGCATTAAAATTCATTTATTTAATTTAATTGCATCATCATGATGACTTTGCTCCTTCCATCTCCCCTTCCTCTTTCTTTCTGAATATTCATTATATAATTATATATCCCTGTATATACGGATGTATGGCACTTATGTACATAAGTTCATTCCCCATTAGTATTATATTTAAATATTTAAACCAACTCCCAAATTAACATAGTTTGTTTAATGCTCAAAGTTTGTAAAAAGCAAAGCAAAATTTTTTAAATATTCTTTGCATTTCAATAGTCTGTGGGGAGGGGGGTTGGGGTTGGGTTATCTTAAGCAAATTTCTTTTTGAACGTTTAAGCTACAAATTTTGATTTTTTGAACAAAAAATACATAATTTTTTTTAAATGTTACAAATATTAAGCAATGGACTGCAATATCGATTTAAAATTTGATACTGTGGTGTGCGTCCCTTAAGTCAAAAGTCTTTTGATACCATCATTGTATACGTCCTTGAACGATCGCCATGTTCTTTTTAGTAAGATGTCATTTAGCTAATGACATATTACTCGTCTTGACCATTTATTTGATATCCATATTGTATAGATTATAAAAAAAATGGGTAATCGATTATTTTCGTACCGCCGTCATTTCGAATGTACTATAATTATGGGTTTACTATATTATATTTTGATTCAAATCAAAGTTATGGGAAACATTTCACTATGATTGTATATAAAGTACTCAAAATATCGATAAAAGAATGTTCGTGCAGCCGCCATATTGAATTTAGCAAAATTTCATTTTGTTCTATACATATCACTCTTCAAGGCCTTTCATTTGATATCCATATTGCTATTATTAAGAAATAGAAAATCCATCATTTTGTAACAAACGCCATTTTGAATATCTTACAATGTTAAGTATACTAAATAATATTGTGATCAGAATCAAAAGTATACGAAAAATTTCAGCATATATTTTATATAGTAATTGTTTAAAAGACGTTTTCAATCTGATAGACAAGAAAAATTTTTAAATTTTTGAGTAAAAAAATTTTCACAAAATTTTCTTTCACTCGCAACATGCCTACAACTCCGCATGCAAGTTTCTAATGTAAATTAAATAACAAGTTAACCATATGCATGGGATTTGTGCACCTGCAGCTTACATAATTTGGGGTTAAGGTGTAAAGACAAATGTAACCCAACGTGCCTAACTCAGAGGAGTAAGAAAATATAGATGATAGGTTTGGGGGGAGATGTATATATGTTTGTGTTGATATGTTTTAGTAAACGCACAAAAGTATGTATGCATATATGTGCTTATTAAATTTATACTTGAACACTTTGCATGTTAACGCGTTGTTTTGTATAGCTTAAGAGTTCTATAGATGTCGACCCTCGAACTCACTCTGCCACCGCATTCTCTCTCTCACATATGCACATAAAGTTCTTCTATTGGAAAGGTTTATAAATACTCGTATATGTGTGTGTAAGTGTATGTCACTGTACAAGAAAATGTGATTTTACTTCATCTCTCTCATGTTATGTTATGTTATGTTTATGTTATGTTGGGTTTTGTTTTATATATCAAATGTGTTGTGATACAAAATACATTACCATGTATGCGTGCTTGGATGTCTTAACTAGAAGCTATTCTGCTCATTAGTTCAACGCTTTTTCGAAACGACTGCCAGCTGTAGTTAAGATGGTTTCTAACATTCCATTTATATATGCGCATATGTGTGTGCGTGTGTGTAGTAAACTAAAGGGGTATAAGTGTTAACAAGGTTTCTCTGTTCATGTCTTTATTAAAAAAAAGTAAAAATCGTCATCGTCTTCATCTCATCTGTATAAGTGAATTAAATTTATTGCTTTCTTCCGGCAATTTTCTTTTCAATAATTCTCTACACTTTACACCTTACTTACATGTTGAAAGTCTTTAAGACACAATATATTTTATCATGATATTTATATTAAGAAAAATTGAGGAATTGTTTTTCTACTATACCGATTGCATTAATGTAGAAAAACTACTGAGCTTTTCATTTCGTTTGAAACTATCATAAGAAAGCTTTAGGGACGCTCATATACGCACTTCAGCCCAATTTGCTTATGATCTTGACAAACTATATGTTGCCAGAGAAATTTTTATTGCCTACTTTTTGTTGTTAGTTTATTATGTGGTTTGCAGTGCCTACACATAGGCTTAATATAAACTTTTATTAAACAGTTTATACTTAATTAGGAAGATTGAAACACATAGACACAAATGAAAATATTGTAGTCGGTTATGCTCGACTTTTTTATACCTTTTTTCGCTTATATCCACTGAGACATTGTGCCAAATTTCATCAATAAAAATAAAAAATTACGACCTGATCTGATCTGTTGTATAAACAATATTTCTTTGTCAATCATTTCAAGAATTAAAACCTTAATTTCAATTCAAAACAACAATTATTTTATATTTAATATTTTAAGCATTTCTTAAAACACACATAAACCTTAAATTTTATTAATTTATTAATTTTATAAATAAAAAATGAAACAGGCCACTTAAAACGATAATAACAACATTCAATTTACTTTAATCTTATCACTCCATTTTATTGCCATTTATTTGCAATATTTTACCAGTAATTCTAATTGACCACAATATATATATATTTTAATTTTATACTTCAACATTTATGTGTAAAGGCTCAACAATCATTTAGACGTTTTTTTTAAATGAAAACTAAACATGAAATAGAGTGAAACGAAAAAGGTTGAAGGAAAATACAAAAATAAGCATAAACTGCATATAAAATGCATAAAATTTACAAAAAGGTTTTTAGCTTGAACTTGAAATTAAATATAAAACGATTTTACCTTAAATAAAATGCACTGACTGCTAAATGCTAGAACGGTTTTTTTTTTTTTGTTTTCTCTTCGCTTAAGGTGAAATTTGGGAAAGGGGGAAAGATTTCTTTTGTAAATGAATCTTTAATGTTTGAAATATACAAAAAATAAGTAAGAAAATTTAATTTACATATAAACGGTGGGCGTGGCAGGTATATAATTGCATCCTCTAAAAGTGTACATATTACGCATAAGCTTGCAAGTCAAGTTGTATGCTTATTTTGTAAATTGTAGGCTTGTCCGTTATAGATCTATGCTAATTTTTGATGCTGTTAAAAAATATTTATTTATTGTAGGATTTCTAACGTCTCCTTCTAAATTTAAATGTTGCAAACGGAAGGATAAACTTAGTATACCCCTCGTCTTATGTGATAAATTAAAATTAAAAAATTACAAGGTCTACATTAAGATGTTCACTAACAGTTGCCTACTTTTAGGATGGCAGAGAACAACTGACAAATCTTTTCTAAAGCTGTTAAATTCATTAAATTTATGATTTATGATGAATATGACACAATATTACACGTCGCCTATTTTATCAGTAGAATTGAATTTTGCAAAATAAAAAAATTAACGAGAACAAAAAAAAAAAGTAAACTTTGGGTTGCAGGAGAACAGCAACGAACTAAGCGACGTTATTATGAAAACATGCTATGAAATAATAGCAACAACCTAGTCTCATTGTAAGGGCAGTAATAGCAAAAAGCAATAATAAGAACAACAGAACAACAGTTAAAAAAGAACAAGTCGAAAAGCACAAACTGGTTGCTTGGTTGCCCCGAAGTTGCAAGACACAAAAAATATTGTATGTATTTATACCGGAAACAGCGCTTAATTAAAAATTTGCTTTTGTTTGTTTTGTTCAACTCACCAACATTTACTTTATGCATACAACACGGCACCACTCGGGCGTGAAGTATACAAACACTGTGTTCCCTTTTGTGTACATGCAGCTACTCTGCCTCCCCACCCAACCCACCTAAAACGTTCCTTGAAAGCTTAAGTGCAAGTTATAATTAATAAGCAATATATGACGGATTAACAATCTCCTTTTTTATTTGGCTTTTATGCTTTTAGGATGCCAAAGAGATTGGAAAAAGTAGCAGCAGTAACAGCAGCAGTTTTAGTCATTTATTTTGATATCAAAGGAATTCTGTTAATAATCTCGGTATTGTGAGATACAATAAAGTGAATCAGAGGGAGACACAATGAATGAAAGTTTATTGATTTAACCTGGGTAAGGGGTGTAACTTGAATTATTCTCTTAACACAAATGAAGGCTAAATTTTTTATTATTCATAGAAAAAGGAAGAAATTCGTAGAAGTAGCAAAGAAGAGGAAGAGACCCTACAAAGTATATACTTTTTATAAAAATCTGAGTCGATCTAGACAAGTTCGACTGTGTGTCCATATTGTCTGCTGGTTCTTCTAAATTTTGGAATATTAAGATAAAAATATATCAAATATGTTAGATTCCTATTTAAATTGGACGAAATCGGTTGAGAGCCATGCCCTCAATTGACAAAAAATCTATCTGTCAGCCACAAAAACTGAGCTACATAGTTAAAATTCTGTAAAGATTTATATATTAAGCTTTTTCAATGATGTGACAAAAATAGGCGTGGTCAGATAACAGAAGCTCTCGCAATTTATATAAATCTTTTTATGCAGAATTTGACGCATAAATTGATGCGACTGTTACAGGGTGTAATTAGATGCATGCCACGCCCACGTATTTAAGACGTCTTAAAATATATATATATTTTTTACTTAATTTTAATTAAGCGTGAGCATGTCAAAAGTAGGCAGAACAGGGTACAAAATGATTTTCCACTCTTGTTTGACGTTAAATTTTTTAAATTTTGTTATTTTATATCTGTATAATCTTTGAAGGTGTTAGTAGAAGTAACTGCCACACCCATTTCTTATGTATATCTAAAAATATTTGAAATTATGACAAAGACAAATTGTAATAAAGCGAAGGACGAATTGTTGTCCACAGATTCCATAGATTGAAGAAACGATATATATAAGTAGGGTAAAATTTGAATGCTTTCAATACTTTATGCAACCTTCTTTTGAGCAAAAAAAAATTTTTTTTTTAAAAATATTCCCTTTACAACCAAGTCAGATGGTTACATAGTGCTCATAAAAATTGTTGTATATAAAAAGTAATAATGGAGAAAACCTAACGGTGTTTATATTTACACAAAATCTCTCTCTATATATTTACCACAAGATTCCACACCTACACCACATACATAACAATGCAATCAACACGCTCAAGTGTATTGTGGTGCATAATGAGTGTAATTAAAATTCAAGCCAGAAAGCATGTGGCTTTGTGTCGTATCACCCAAGACTCTCTATATGGGCTGTACGTGTATGCGGTAAGATAAACTTACTTACTTACTCGCTTCCTCTCTCCACCCATTACTTCTCTTAACTTCCTCTCCATTTAGCATTAAACAGTCGCTGCGGTACAAGTATTATGAAGAAATACAGTCAGTTGATGGGTGTTATGTATTAAATGTGTGCCGCGAATATATTGCAGTTCGAAAACCGGGGGAAAAAAATTTGCAATTAAACATGATTAAAGGGCGTTGCATTTGGTATTTTATTATAGATGTTTTTTCTTCTTTAATGTCTTTGCGAAAACGATTTGAATTCATCACAATTACTTAATTAGTGTTGGAGAATACAAATTGGATAATAAAAGCTGGGCGGTGATTATGTAAAAGGAGGTTTATTGAAATAAAAAAAGATTTCTTCATTCAACATAACTTTATTATCATTTAGGAATTTAAAGATTATCGTAGAAAAACAGGCCAGATATGTAAGTGAACGCTGTTGCCCTATTTTTTCCATAAAAAACATTTTAAACGTACAACTTGTTGCATTAAACGTTTTTTCTAATACATATAATAAATATTAAGTTTGTACTACTTGCAACAACAACATAAAAATCCAACTTCAACATCTTATCTTAACAATGTGCTGCTGATTAATTGAGCCTTTAAGGCTTAAATGTAAAGTTTTCTTAGTTTACATACTTTTTTTTTTTCAATGGAAAAAAATTAGTTTGGGGCGTTGTATAAAGTAAAAATAACTACGATAATTGGCAAAGTTTAGCCGACATGGTGTATTGAAAGTAAAAGGCAAAGTAAACGAGAGAGAGAGAGAAATAAGTTGTAAAAAACTTAAACAATATCACAGCTGGACATACTGTAAAGGAAAATAAAAAAAATTAAATTTTCACTTAGTCCACACTTTGCCCAAATGATTTCCATATCTATAAAAAAATAAAGTGGGCGCGGTAGGCATGGTATGCACAATATTATCTATTAACTAACAAGTAGAATTCTGCGTTAAATAAATTTTTTATAAATTATGGGCGCATCTTCCACCGAACCACACCCATTTTTTTGTACATTGTTAGAAGCACTTATGTTTTATTTCACTTTTACAGATAAATTTTTGTCGATTATGGGTGTGGCATTTGACAGATTAGGCATTAGGTATATAGGACGACGCGATATGTTTATGGTAAGCTGCAGGTTTAAGGTGAATGTCGATATTAAATATTTCTCCCACTGCTACTTATGCTCTCTCCCTCTCTCTATCTATTCTCTTATTGCTATTTTATCGTAAATTTATCCAGTGATGTTTAGCATAACATAATATCTTCCATAATTTTGATGATTTTCATAAATATTCCACTTGAACGAATGGCACCCAAAAACACGAACACATCCCAATCGCTGAATAAGCATTCTTATAAGCTAAGTGCACACACATACATAAATAAGTACTTGCATAAATTAAGCTTGATATTGCCTTTTTTGTAGGCGTCGCCTTTTTTTTTTTTGAGTAAATGTAATACAAACAAAAAAAAAAAACATAAACATGAGCAAACGTGTGAAACTGTTAATTTCTGTTTGACTGCTTCTATTAGTGAGAAGGAATGAATTTAACGGGTAATTCATGCATATTTGAGTAAGTGAATATAACGGTAGCCAAGCCACACTACTGAAACTAACTATTGATGTATTTGCACTTGTGTTGAAATACATAATAGCTGTTTAGCGTAGCAATCTATTAAAATGTTATACGTTTCTAAATAAGTACATAATCGCAACCTCTACCATTGTTGTTGTTAGTTTTAGTTGTTATTATTGTGTTTGGTACTACCTCTATTATCTCTAAATGTATTACATTTTCCATTTGTTGTGGTTACTTGACTCTAACAAAACTAAACGAAACTTCAACACAAAAGACTCGGCACACATAATAGAATATCAGATTTACACAAAATATTGTTCATGTTGTCCATTGTGCATAGTTTGTACAACATTGATTAAACGTAATTTATTTACTACGTGTACATATATATAAAGGGCTTTCCTATAAGGACGTAACAATTTTATATTATAAAACGAACGCACCTTTGAACGATTTTCATAATGTGTCAACGTCAAAATGTCAGTAAAGGATAACATTTTCGTTATAGTAAAATTCACAAAGGAGCAAAATTGCACAGGCTGTGCATTCTATAGAGAATTAATTCGAATCAAAATATTTTCTATTGAATTTTTCTGTGCCAGCTAGGACATGACTGCTTACGGTTGTAAATTTTGGAATATAAAAATATTTGATCTTCGATCTTCTTGATTTTGATTTTGTCTAGTAATGTATCTTAAACAAATGTATATGTGCCACGCCTACAGTATACTTTTAGTCATGATTTAGTTTTTAAATTTTTTTATTTTTTTTTTTTCAACTTTAGTTTTAACAATTTTATTTATTTTTTCAACAATAGAGGAGCCGACGCGATGGCTGGGACGGCAGGGGCAGCAGCAACAAGTGGAGCCGGCGCTACATAAGGGCTGGCGGCAATAACAGGACTGGCAGCATAAGCGGCGGGAAAAGCAGCAGAATGAGCGATATGATGAGAATTGTAAGTGGAGGCATAAGGAGCAACGTACGCAGCACTACCCACAACGGCGGCAGCAGGTGCGGTATAAGCTACAGGAGCTGTATAAGCGGCTGCTACAGGGGCTGTATATGCCAAAGGAGCAATACCGGGTTCAGCAGCTGCTACAGCCAAACCAGCGAAAAAACAAACAGTCAACTAGGATTGAAAAATAATTATAAGTACGTTTACAAATGATTCAAATTATTGGATTTCTCAATTATTTCGTAAAAAACTTACAAATTGAAACATTTTTCGTATAAAAAGGTCGCCAAGGGTGGTATCACAATGATTAACAAATTGATTTTGATGCTTCAATCAACATGTCATCCAACTTTTTATAGTAAACGATTCGCATAAAAAATTCATTGAATGTCTTAAGTAAGTATTATAATGTTATTGAAAGCAAGGTCATGGTCAAAACAGTAAATGATGGATTTTCAGCTTTTTGTGTTAGTTTGCAGTCGCACGCGCTCAATGAAACGTGACCAGCATACTCAATAAGTGACTCTGTTTATATGATGATGATGTAGATGATGATGATGAGCAGAAACGATATGAAGCTATTGTCGTTTGGTAGCTAATACATTATCAATTATGGTTAAGTTGGGGGAAAAAAAGAATTAAAATCAAATTTAAACCAAACGTTTAAAATTCTATTTTTCTTAAACTTTTTCATATGAAATCTTTATAGAGAGTATCAATATGATTAATGAGTAAATTTTTTCATTGCAACTCTTCTACACATACGTTTAACGGCACATCCAGTTCTTATATTTTTCGCTTTAATGATTTTTTTCAAATTATACAGCATCCACGACTTCTTACGCTCCACATGTTACTCTTAATCTATTAGCAATGTGTACAAGATTGCTGATGCCGTTATTTGCTTTATTATGAAGAAATTAAGTTCTTCTTCTTTGGCATTTGTTTGCTTATTTAAATAAATTCCGGATATTGAAAAAAATTAAAAGAAAGAAATCAGTTTCAATCATTTTCATGCACAAAAAAAGGAAATTGTGAAAATTTTTTCAGTTGCATTCAAAACCACTTCAAATATCAACATCAATGATGATGATTGACATGTTTTGTTTGGCTCTTGTCAATGTATCATGTACACATATACAAACATTTTTGTAAGAGAGACTAATTAGGCTGCCAGAATATATAAAAGAGTTGTTATATAAACAACTCACATGTATCCAACAACTCACACACATAAACGTACATCATTATTCCTTAGTTCTACCTATATAGAGTTTTTTTTTTTTTTTTTTTTAAACTTTTTATATAGCAAGATGTGAGGACTGCTATGCTTTTATAGAATATATATTGTGTATATAAGTTTTCATTTATTTCTAGTTAAAATCAAATTCATTTGGACCAAGTAAGAAATCTAAATTTGCCTTATGTGTCAAATCGTAAATATCCTCCACATTTACATACAAAAGGAAGGTGTGGCAGGTAGTTTTTTCACCCTTAAACTGCTGTATAAATGTAAAACCTATGCATTTAGCAAAAAATCGAGTACATCTTGTACTAAAAATATTTCTTGCTTGGATGGGTTCAACACTTCCTTACCTTTGGTTTTATAAGTGAAAGTAACTCATGCTTAAGTTGCTTACAAAATAAATGAAAGAAAAGTGCATAATTCAGGCTTATTTTGTCATTTCCCAAAATCTACAGAAACATTTTCAAGTGGAGTTCTTTTTCGATTCATTGTTGCGCTTCAGAGGCGTTCATGGAGAAGTAAAAGTGGTGGTTTTTCTCTTTCATTCTTTGTATCTCTTGAGTTTAAAAATGTCTAATAATACATACTTGTGTAGAGGAATCAAATGCAATCCACCAAATTACATACACTTGAATGTGAAGTGACTGGATGGTGTTGATGGTTTGTAACACTTGAAATTATTTGCCATTTTTTTTTTTTTTTCCTTTTATGCATTTGACATTTCCATATACGAACTTTCTCATTAGATGTATTAATAAATTTGTTATATTTTTTTTTTTACCAAAGTATACAATTTAAAAGGAGAAAAAAGAGAAAGACGAATTGAATAAAAGAAATTTCCTGCCATCACATAACATATCAGATGCTTGTGACAATGATGCAAACACTTGTTTGACGGCAAACGTGAGTTTGCATTTATGCCAGTTAATCACTTCAATCAGCTTCAATGGAAAAAAGGTTTATTTTCCGGTATTCACCATTCACTAGAAGTAGAATTTATTCTTTATTAGCAGATAAGACACTGAATCCTATTCGTTCATATGAAAATCGTGAAATTCATTAAAAAAAATTTAAAGAGGAAGAGAAGAACGTTTTCGAGATTTCGGTAAATGAAAAAAATTTTTATTTTTATTTTTATTTTTATTTTCTTAAATTTCTTTTATTTACTTTTTAAAGTAGAAAGGAGAGGCAGCTACATAGGGAGATGAAGCGTAATAGGGAGAAGCTGCCGCGTAAGCATAGGGGCCAGCAGTATAAGCAGCCGGATAGGCACCATATGAATAAGCTGAATAAGCCGCAGCATAAGGATTTATGTAGTTAGCGGTATAGCCAAAGGGAGCGGTAGCAGCAGCAGCGGTGAATGGAGCATTGTAAGCCAAAGCCGGAGCCAATAAAGAAGGTTTAGGTTCAGCTTGTATCACAGACAACAAAGCAAATACAAAAATGGCGATCTAAGTAAAAAATAATATATAAAAAAAGTTTATTTAATATATTTTTAAGGATATTAAACAACTCACTGATTTATACATATTGTTATTTTGTGTCAATGATAATTGCAACTCGAGTGCTGTTCATGAAGTAAACACAAAAATTCGCAACTTTTATATTAAAAGAAAAAAATTTTTTTTTTTTAATACAAACGATTAAACCTAAAAACCATTTTAAATTTCGTTTAAAATAAACAGCACGTAATATTGGTAACAGTTTTGAATAAAAAAAAAATTATGCCCTTACCTTAAAATATGTTAAGCAAGTTGTTACTAAAAATGTTGCCAAAATTGTCACGAAACAACCAAACAAAGTCTATCGATGAATAACTAGAAAATTAAACCTTTTTTTTTTTTCATGATTTTTATAAAATTTTAATCAACATTTATGACTATTATTTAATGTAATTATGTAAAAAAATGTTGCAACTCCATTATAAAAAAATTCGATAACATTGACAAGATATTGGGTGCGTCATGATTTCTTTGTGTCTGCCAGACACCCTTACTCTTTTGCCAAGGAATACAAAGTATACAATAACGGCACGAGTTTTTTGTATTTTAACATAAATGGAATTAAAATGAAATTGTAGCCGTCGTTTCTTGTTTTTTCTTTAAGCAAGAATATATTTATATGGCTAAGGGTAATGGTAGTAAAGTACATAAAATACCACAAGCCTTCCCTACCAACAGAAAGAAACATGATAATAAAGATTTGTATATGAGTCAACGTGAAATGACAATAAATGAATGGGTAAGAGAATCCACAACAGTATGCATTTGTCGTGCTTTTGTCGTCCCAACCTTCTGCATTTTATATCATATTATAAAAATGTATTGAATTTCTTTAATATGAAAAGTATTTTTGCAAAAAATCGAATTATTATGTGGTGGTGTTTGCCATGACAATAAAGAAACATTAAAAGGAAGTGGAAAATAAGAATATGTATGCGAAATATTTTCAAGTGAAGTAAAAAAGTTTAGCGCAAACATTGTATTTCGCTCCCCAAGTGGTTTTGAGCCCCCGTATCTCATCACGTCTAGTTTACTAAGACAATGCCTTAGCTCAGTTAAGAAAGGGATAATAATATGAATTGAGGGCGTGACAGATACACAATTACGCCCTCTGTATAGGTATGCATTAAATATTTATCTATAACATGTTTATAGGTCAATTTCTGTGGCAGATAAATAGATTTTTGTCGATTGACCGATTTTGTCCATTTTAAATAGTGAAGGAACTAAAAATGTTTGTGAAAAATTTCAGCTTAATATCTTAACATTTATGCTCGTGATAATGCCAACAACAAACGAACACACATGTCTAGTTGGATTCAGTTTTTGATGCTGATCAAAAATATATAAACTTTGTAGAGTCCCTGACGCCCACTTCTAGGTGTTGCAAGCGGAACATCTTATGTGAAGCATATAAAAATATGAAGCTGTATATAAAATTATAACTGTAAAATATGCTTCTTGAATACAAATTAAAATTGATTTTTGTTTGATTTTTGATTCATTTGGCATTTTTACAGAACACTAATTGACATTGAATGAATTAAAGTGTAACTGTTGCCCATCTTCCCCTAAATAAGCTAATGAAAAATAATATAACATATCGGTCACGTAATGTCCTTGTCTTTACAATTTTTGTTTTTTTTGTTTTGTTTTGTGTTTTCTAAATAACACAAATTATTGTAACTTTTTATACCCTACGGGCTTACACAGTAAGTTTATTATATTAAGTTTATACAGTTGTGGATAAAGTGGTAAATTTTCATATAATTTATTGTTTTAATATGATAACCAAAGGGTTATATATATATAAATAACTACGCAAAGTTGTACAAAAATGTATAAAAAATGAAACCAATTATTATACTGTTGTGTGTAGTTTTGGGCGAATGCTATGCATACCAATTATTTGGATGATGGTCATTGTGGTTGAATCGTTTGGTTGTTTGGTTGGTCAATCAATTTATATATATTCAAAGCAAATTGACAAATTTCTTGGTATAAAAACACAAATCATTTCATTCAAACTTCAGTTTACTTTAAACACATCAAAGACTCATCATCATCAAAGAAAGATATAAAAAAAAAAAATGTACAAATTTGTAAGTGAAAAAGATCTGTGTGTGAAATGAATAAATACCTCATGCTCATGGTAACACCAATAATTTAATTTCATAGATTGCTGTATGCCTTTTTGCCGTGTTAGCTGTGGCGTCGGCCAAGCCCGGTTTTGCTCCTTTGGCTTATACAGCTCCTTTAACGGCCGCCTATTCAGCTCCTTTGGCATATACAGCACCTGCTGCCGCTGTTGTAGGTAGTGCGGCCTATGTGGCGCCTTATGCCTCCACATATAATGCTCATCATATAGCGCATTCAGCTGCATACCCTGCCGCTTATGCTGCCGCCGCCCCCTTAGTTGCCCCAGCTTCTTATGTAGCCGCAGCTGCTCCAGCACATTATTTTTTAAAGAAATAAATCTGTGATTTTCTTTGTTGTTTTTTTCTTTGGTTTTTCGTTTTTGTTTGCATCCACTTGAAATGTTTCTTCTTACTCAATAATAAAACAATTTTAACAATAATTTGAGAACTTTTTGTGTGGAATTATACAGATTTATTTTCAACAGCAGTTTGGCAAATTTATACCTTCTTCTTATGGAGATAGGGTGGAAGGTTATGTCAAAAAGATGTACAGGTAAAGAGAAAAGTTTAAAAAATATGAAAGAAATGGAAGAAGGTGAATATATGATAAAAAACAAGGACTCTGCCTCATTTCACGTTTCACTAAAACTCACATTTTATAATATCCGCTGAATTTTTTATAACATTCATTTATTTAGCATTCATGCTAAATTATGAATTTTAGTCACTTATAATTTTTGTTACAACCAAAGAAATAAATTATATAATAAACATGTGAAAATGTTATAGCGGATCAAGCCGGATCATATGTGCTTGAAAGAATGCTGAAACAATTCTGCGCTTCTAGTTTGCATCACACATTATTACGTTTAAAGGCATTTTGTTCTTCTTCTCGTTTGTTTTATTTGCTACAGATGCTGTTTTATTCGAATCTAATTATTATAAAGAGATTTGCAAAATCTTTTATTGAAAATGTTTTTTGAAAATGCTTTCGCTCACCTGTAGCTGGCACTACCTCTCTCAATGTGATTGGTCGTTTCTTAAAAGGAAGTGTGCTAGGATCTCTTTTATCCATATTTCAAATGAATTAAAATCACAAAATTATTCAAATTACTATATTGTGTCTTATTGGGTTTGATGTTAAATAATTGAAATTAAAATTTTTTTTGAAATGAAAAAAGTGCGGCCAAGTAGAGAGACATACTTTTTATTGAGACATGAAATAGCTTATAATACAATTTTGTAAATTGTTGTTGTTTTTTTGTTGTTGTTGCTGCTGTACTATAATCGTTTAATTTTGATTTTTGTATTTGGTGGCTTTGATTGCTCTTTGTCCATCATCTGCTTGGCTGGAGTGTATTCCCGTTGAGCTAAATGCATTTCATTCAATGATGGAGTGATGGCTCTTGATAGATCGGCATGTGAGTTAGTGACATACACTATAAACATCACGCCCACAATAAATAAAACTTTTAAAAAGCGCATTATGAATATATGATTGTTGGAAGATTGTAAGATTAACTTGTCCACAAATTATTGCTTTAAGGTCTAGTTGAAATTTTCTTTTATACTCGAACAGTTTGCTATATATGATATAGAATGTTTTGTTAGTGCCTTAAGTTATCTTATCTAATATTAAAAACGAGTCTTATGCAATCATAAAATGTTTAGAACAAATGTTTTATTTGTTTGTTTTGTAAGAAAGATTATAAAGATTTCCGATATGATTAAATTCAAGGTAGAATTTTTTAAGGAAATTTTTATTTAAAAAAACAAACATGTGACTTAAAGCCCTACATGTTAAGTGATGTCAAGTTTTTCCCTACTAAACCGGTATAGATTTTTGTCATTTTAGATGAATTCAATACTAAATGAATCCTGTTTTAAGTTGAAATCAATTCTACATTGATTTGTGACTAAATCGTGTTCGAATGATACAAAAAACTATTAAGAATAAATATTTTCCAAAACAAAATTTAAGATAATTTTCTAGGCAATTTATCTAATCTGTTAAGTAATCTTAAAACCTGCTTTGATTCCTTTTTAAGTGACTAGTTAAAAATTTTTGATAGTTTCATAGTAAAGGGCGACTCATTCCTCCACATATATAAAAACCTTGAAAACCATAAAACAAGTTGAAGGTTAATATGAAATTCATTCGTCTTCTATTTGCTTAGTTAAGTAAAAATTTTTTTTTTTGAAGAAGATAAATACGATTTAAATTTTTATTAAAAAAAAAAAAAAATAGAAAATTTTATTCTTTGATTTTTAAACCTCTGTCACCATTTTTTTTATTTACTTATATTTAGGCGTTTGAAACATTAGATAAGAAAAATCGTTCAAGAAAATATTTTAGATCAGGGATCTGGGTATTTGCACAGAGTACAAAAGAAAGCTTTAATCACAAGTGAATGCAGTGGATTTTTATTTATTTAAAATAGTAGATTCTTTAACTTAAAATGAGAGGGTTTAGTGGGTGTAGCGTTTATACTTTTTACAAACAATACTTATGCTGGGGGCGAATCGTTAGTCCAGACTATACTGAGAATAGCTGTATAGGGATTTCTCAGGTAAATGAAGGAGAAACCAGCTACAGAAGAATCTGTAACGCTATCTAAAGATGAAGAGCAATAACATGAAAATAGCATTAGTGACCATATGGACGAAAAGTACAAAAGCAATGTCATTGATGAAAATCATATCTTTGGTAAGGAAATCGCCACCGGCCTGCACAACAGCAATGTCAGTGACAATGATAATGAGTGTCCACGAAGACGACAATGATCACAAAGAAAACGACAACGATGATAACAATGACAACAATGAAGATGATGGAATTGAAAACGATACTGACAACGACAATGGCAAAAATACTTCTTACATTGAATTTTTAAGCAGTAACGGAGTCGACGATGAAGGCAATGATAAAAGCGATACTAATATCGATGAGAAGGAATTGCATAAAGGCAACAATAATTTTGACAACATATTTAGGAGTAGTGATGGAGCTCACAATGAAGGCAATGATGAGTAGGTATAAATAAATGAAATTCAAACGATAATTGCAATAATAATAATAATAAAAACAATGTCACGTCGTACTATTAAAAGAAAGTATTGACCGGAAGCATATTTTTGTTTTCAGAATTAATTGTGTCTAAAATGCCAATAAAATTTCAATGTACATCATATGGTAGCAACAACTATTTGTAAAAAATTAAATAATTGTTGGATTCTAAACCCTTTCTATTTATATAACACTGACACTTGAAACATTTTCTGTTTCTTTGGAAATATTTTATTTCAAGTGAATGCATCATATTACTTTATTAAGGTCCATGTAAAGTGCTTCGTGTGCGTGATGCACTTTTATCTCTTTTTTTTGACACAGCGCATCTTCTGTGAATGACGCGCTTAGATAAGAAGAAGAAGAACAAGAAATATTTTGTCTTAACGCATTCACGAACGTTTCAATTCGATCATTGGGCAGTACAGCAATTTTTGATTTGTATCTTTTCATTTCAAGCGCATGCGAGCTTTTTTCCAAATTTTCAAATATTTACAATGTACTAATAACCAATTAACTAGGGGCACTACTTTTAGCACTTCGTTCCTAGCCAGGTTTGTGTAGAAATCCGCATTAATGCCCACATTACAGGAATTTTGTGCAGCTTCTTTATATTTAAATATACTGGTGTAAAATTTCACTTGCATGCGCTAGGTTGCAGTAATGCGTCTAAATGTAGCAACGGGCGACTTCTCCACATACCTCCACACATTGTAAATATGATGCAAGGGCGGCCACAAACATTTTTGAAAAATTTGGAAAAAAAAGCTCGCCTGCGCTTGAAATGAAAATATACAAACCAAAAATTGCTGTACTGCCCAATGATCGAGTTGAAACGTTCGTGAATGCGTTAAGACAAAATATTTCTAAAGAAAGAGGAATTGCTGTTTGCAACAGTAGAGATGATAAATCTTATAATGTTTCAAATGTCAGGGTTGTATTAATAAATAGGGTTTACAATCCAACAAACCCCAGCTCAACCCGAACACTTAATAGAAAAAGGTATCTACTGAAGCTGAATATTCGGGCTTTGTGTCAAGCTGCCACAGAGGTGATGTTTTACAGAAGCTTTCTAAATGAAATGGTTTTGGACAAGTACATGTGCCAATCAACAACAATAAGGCGTGATAATCAAGGTGCGCAGTTCCTGGTAGAAAATCTTGTTTCGCATAAAAGAACGAAACACGTCGACAAGAATTTAAAAAAATATATATTTTTTCGAAATTTTATATATATTTCATTAAAATAGTATTGGGATTTTTTGTCGAATTTTTGTCGAACTTTATCGATATATTTGATCGATTCTTATTACTTGTATAAATTGAGTTAATCAGGCGATGTCTGCCTGTGCGTAGAAATCATTCCGGAATAGTTTGAATTAAAATAATTCTTTTGAAAATGAATCGAAAAACAGTTCATATAAAAACGACACAGACTCAATGTTATTTTACCAAATTTATTTAGCTACTAATCGGCAGCATGGTACATGATTTGTAAATTTATTTATTAAAAAAAAAGTTTTGATTTTTCTGCAAATATCATTTGCTTTTATTTTCATTGTTTTCATTTCAAAATAAAACAAATAATGATCAACAACCTTAACTTTTGTCAGCTCATTAATTACAACCGAACTGTTCAGCTGGTTCACATATAAAATACATCTTTATGTTGCAATTTATATCATTCAGTGAGTATGGAATTTCAGCATTCCATCTAAACTCTATATCTACGCAGTTCTCATCCTTAGCTCCATAATTATTCGGTTCAAATTTGTGCCAGTTAACATCATTGAATGGTTTACCGCTACTAGACCAATACAAATCTCCCCCTTTGAACCTATGTCCCGACAGATACCATCTATATTTTGTACCTTCTTGTTTCAATAAATATTCTGACAATGCTTTGGCATCTTCTCTATTATCAATGGATGCTAAAACACCGCTATGTTGAATTTTACATGCCATCATAGCATCATTCCAGTTGTACTGGAAATAAATTTAATTTAAAAATGATTATAAAAAAATATGTTTTTAATTGATTTATGGTAAAAATACCTCTTTTTGGGCGAAGTACAATAATTTACGGCCCACTTGTACATACTGCGATGGTGGTTCGTTCTTACACGGACTCATTTTATTAACATTACAATTAGCATTACTTGGATAAGGAACTTCTACATTAATTTGCACCTTAACTTGTGTAGAATTTGTATAAACAATAGACACAGAATGAGACTCAATGGGGGAGCTGAGATTGTAAAATATAAAATATTATTGAGAGTCTCATGAAAATCACATCACAATCCATGTCTGAATTTAGAAAAATTGCACATTCTATACTTTCTTCTTTCTTTACAATATTAAATCTATAAGAAAGATTTTTTTAAGCAATATCTTCAACTAGTTTGAGACTGTCTCCAAGGAGTACACTATTTACTCCTTAAACTTTCATCTAAACTTACTAATAGAATACTTACATCCTTGGTGCTGGCGATATATTCTTGTTGTCATCTTTGACCGTTTCATTTGTTAAGGTACTAGTAGATAGCAATAGATGTCGTTGTTCTTGTTGTGCCGTTTCTTCCAAATTAGTACCAACAGCATGCTCCTCTTTAAGCGACATTTCATTACTTTGAGAGTTCATTGGCATAGAAGTTACACCAGTTTCTTGATTAACAACTGACTCATTATATGTGATGGCGGCTTGAACTGCAAATACTGTACTCAAAGTAAAAAAAGTTTCTATTAAGAACACTCTCATTTTGGCGCCATCAAACTCGATGTGTTAATAATTTTTGTTATTAACTGTGCTGGTGGTATCTTCTTTTATACCCAGAGACACTCTGTATCTTATCGCATCTAAATTAGGAAATAAATGTTAAAACAAAAACAAAACAAAAAAAAACAACGAGTAAGAAAACTAAATTTGGATTAGGCCAAATTTTAAATACCCTCCACATCTTAGCGGGCGTGACAAGTATATGACTAGTGTATGTAATACGAATCAACTTAAAAGTTAAGTTCTACATTGAATAAATTGAGGGTGTGTGTGTTACCCGATCATGTCAATTTTTTATGGATGAACAAGACAACTAGAAAAATGTGTTCCAAATTTCAAGTTTATGGGTAAATTTTTTGTGGAAGATATAAAGATTTTTGTTAATTGGGAGCGTGTTTGTTATTCGGTCACGCCCATTTTTGGCATATCGATAAAAAAGTTCATTCTATATCAGCATACTAAATGTCAACTTTATAGCTCAATTTTTGTGGCAGATATGTAAGTTTTTGTTATTTGTAGGCGTGGCTCTTGACCGATTTTTACCATATAAATAAAAATCGGCGTGTAAAAACTAAAAATGTTCAGCTCAATATCTTAAAATGTACATTCGTAAGAATGCCAACAAAAGACAGACAGTCGGACATACGGACATACGGACATAAATGTTTAGATTGACACAGTTTTTAATGCTGATCAAGAATATATATATATATATATATATATACTTTGTAGGATTTCCAGTGTTTTCTTCGGAGTGTTGCAAACGGAATGACAGTTTTAGTATCTTATGTGGAGGGTGTTAAAAACAACAATTTAAATTTATTATATAATATTTGCTTATTTTAACCATGAACCTGTTTTATTAATTTATCTTTAGTTTATTTAAGAACTAGGATTATAACATACTAACAACAGATAAACGAATACTTGGTGTACAAAAATATAACTCGGATTGGTTGATTAATATCTAACTTAACCTTGAATTTTTCCCCTTAATCCTCTTGTCCGCAACATATATTAAGTTTTCCGCATAAGATAATTTTATATACGAGTATATATTTTAAAAGATTTCTTTCGAAAAATATATTTGGCACTCTGAAGTATAAAAAGAGGTGTCGAGAACAAGTAATGGTCAGTATATGTTCTAACCTTCCATTAAAACATTGTTCAGCATCTCGTTGAGAAGAAAATGCGATATGTTTATATAGTATTCATTTTGGGTGTTATAGTGACATTCTGTGACATCAACAACATGACGTATGCCGCTTTAACGAGGGCTGCTAACTCGGAACAGACTGCGGCAAATGTTTTATCTCAATCTATATCTCAAATAGAGAAAGAAAATGATGCAGTTGCTGTAGGCGACAAGCAATCCAGTGGTAGAAATGATAGCAACATTAGCAGTAATACTAATGAACCTGGAAGCATCCCAATTAAAATTAAACAAGATCCACATGCGTAAGTATAATTTTAGATAAAATTTTTTTATTCAATAATATTTTGAAAAACTAACAAACATTTGTTTGTTTGTTGTTGGTACCTGCATATATTTAAAAACACTTTTTCATAATTTTTATTTAATATTTGTAATAGGTCACCAGATGCGTACTCGTTAAGTATCTCGTATATAAATGGTACCGATGGTCAGTTGGCAGCACTAATCGAAATTCCCATAAAAACCTGTAACATTAATCCACCTTTAAAGACGTTAGAGAAAAAGTGTAAGAAAGAAATTCCACCACAATACAAGAAGATTGGCCAGAAATATTTATACTTTTCCGAAGAGAAGGTACAAACGCTCATTTTTTTTTTTAGAAAAACAACATTCTTCACAATTTATTAATTTCTATTTTTCAGGCCAATTGGTTTCAAGCTACCATGGCATGTCGTTTATTTAATAACGGTACTTTGGCTACTATCAATAATGAAGATGAAGCAAAAGATTTATTTATACATTTATTAACTAATTCTAACGGCATGTATCCTAGACGTTGGATAGATGGTTACATATACAATTATGAAAAAGAACAGATGTATTGGTCGCATAGCCTGAGGCCTATGAATTACACTAATTGGCATAACGGTGAACCGAATCATTTTGTTAGCGAACAATGTGTCCTTTTAGAATATAGAACTCCAATCTATGCCATGAATGATGTAAATTGTTTTTTCGAAGAAAACTTTATATGTGAACTTGACCCCGAGTTATATTGTATGTAAATAATCAATCATGAAATGGGTAAATAATATAAAACAAATGAATTTTTTGTCAAAATTTTTCAAAATCTTATTAACAATTATGAATATCGGTTGAACAAGTTAGAAAAAGTAACTTCGGCTTAAGCCGAATTTTGAATATCCTTTACATCTACATATGAACGGGGGACGTGGCAGGTCGATTTTATGTTGATTAGCGCTGTTTGTAAATTGTAGGTTGTGTCGTGTCTGTTATCTGACCGCGCCCATTTTACCCAATTTATATTGATATCTGCAGGAAGAAATTATAAATGTCGGTACAAAATTTTAGCTCCATTACTTAAAATATATACCTGGAGAATGTCAACAATAGACAGAAGCACGGACATACGTTTCCTTCTGCACGTTACACATAGAATAACACATTTAGTATACCGTCTACTTTATGAAAAGTATTTAAAAATATTAAAGCAGAAGACAAGACGGTTTCCATAATATTGCATTATAACCAACAATAGTTGATGACAGGCATTAAAGTAAATGTTCTAAATATTTTCAACAACATCACAACACACACACACACACACATCCATAACGCACGAAATATTGTGCATTTTTGGCATCAGCCACTAAACAGCAACAGCACACACTAATCCTCATATATAACACACATATAATAAACTTGTTGTTGGGTGAGTATGCAAAAATGCAAAAGAGTTTCCAACGAAAGCTTACGGTTTTCTCTACTGCACTGCCACAGCCCAGAATGCACGTATGTGTATACACAAGTTCGTTATAACATATGCAAACATAGCCTGAGAGTATATATGAGTATTTAAATATGTGTATGTGTGTGTATACAAAGGTGAGGCTCACCTATACTTACCACCGCATAACTGAAAATATGTGAATTTGTCTTACGCAAGTGTTGTGTTTATATTAAAGTTTAACAACTACAACTATACACGTTGAAAATGCTTACATGCACACCATCCTAACATTGAGTATAAGATAAAATCTAGCAAATTTCACAAATGATGAAACTAAAAACACTTTAAAGTCCTGTGAACTTGTAGTGTTGATGATAACACTTGTGCTCATAATGAGATGTTGTGTAGAAATTAATGTTTAAGCACAGAAAAGCATTGTCTGCCAAACACTTTATTAGACACCACAAAATGCCAAACATCAATGTGTATATGTAGAAAGAGAGTGAGCAAAACTATTTTCTATTTTTTTATACCCTCCATATATAAGATGGCGATAACTCTCTTGTCATTTCATTTGTAACTGCCAGAAGGAGATACCAGAGACCCTACAAACATCAACATCAAAACTAGAGTAGAAAATCACTAAATTGTAAGAGTGTTCATTATTCGACCACACCCTATGGTTTGCATCAATGGATTTAATAGAAAATTTTGCAAATTGTTGGCTTAATTTTTATGGCTGTGAGTAATTTTTGTCAATTCAGAGTCTGAATTGTTCATTAGTTGATTCTTAAATAATTGGATAAAGTTTTGGGAACTAAAGCTTTTGTTGGCTATGGCTGCCAAAATATGTTTGGAAACAAGTCATTTGAATTTCTAATTTTTTTGAACAAAAAAAATTCCCTGCTACTAACTTTTATAACTTATACAAGTGTGGTGCCACTTGTGGTCGAACTTGATCCATTAAAATTTATTTTCTACCGTAAATTCCTTTCAATCCCTACATTGATAGCTCACGTATAACATTTATGGGTGCGTTTATAACGTACTACATATAATTTGTAAGGATTTCGTACTTAACACTTATATATATCCCAACAGGATTGAATGTCCGCCATGAACTATGTGTAACTTTGTGGGTGTTTATTGCTTTTTTTTTTCTGTTTTTTCTTTGTTACTGCTATTTTCTACCATCTTGAGCCATGAAACTCTTATAATTTTATTGAATTATAAAGTTTAAATCTATTGAATGTGTTTGCCTGCGTACGTGTTGTACTACATAGGATTTAAAAGAAGGTTGTATGGTGTTTAGTTTTTAAGATATATTAAAGAATTTTCCATTGTTTAACAAAAGTATGTGGGGTATAATATTTTCATTATTTTAAAAGGCAATCATATGCAATCCCTTCGCATTTAAATCACTCGTTGTATATATGTTAACATTTCTATTATTCATTACCACACAATATTCCTCTTACACATACATATATGAATGATATAATAAAACCGCATCTATCACCTATCTATGCTAATATCTATATTTTATATGAATAAATTTAATTGAAATGTGCATTCGCGTAGAAGTTTAACATGACAGAGTAGCAGAACTCATACAAACTTAACATTGAAACCATCACCACAACATACTGTCGTTTATTTGTGGCAAACATTCATTTTACTTTTAAATGATTAAGTGAATGGCACAAAGTAGAGGGGCGAAGAGAAAGTCCCTAAAGTAAGTGAGATATTAAAAGATTAAGAAAGTTATGAGCAATCAACTCGTACTCTTTGCCTTGAATACTCATTTTTAATTACGGTAATCTTCTGCTTTCATGCTTTAACTAATAGAGCACAATTTTAAGTTATATATATATATATAAAATTTGTATATGAAGCTTAAAGGTTCACTTTTGCTACATAGTTTGAGAAAACTACAATATTTTATAGTATATATGAATATAAGCAAAAAAATATACGCGCCATCATCTCAGGTGCTTTTGACATAGATAGGGATACATAAAAATAATATATATAGTGTGTGTATGAGTTTCATAAATCATTATTATATTACAATAGTTCAACTCAACTATTCAAAATTAGCAAATGTTCTACATGTTATATACATATCTACACACATCACTCCCTGCTGTTCATGATGATAAAGTGCACCCATAAAATAAACTATTAACATATATTATAAACAAGTGAAAAAACTAAATTTGGCTTAAGCCAAATCTTAAATACCCTCTGTATGTATATACAAACGGTGGGCGTGGCAGCTGTATGATTACGCTTTTTAATAGTGCATGTATTATGTATCTGCTTGTATGATGAGTTTTATGCTGAGTAATATTTTTTTGTAAATTGTAGGCGTTTACATTATCTGATCACGCCCATTTTTAGCACATCATTAGTTGGGATAATTATAGATATGTGTAAACAAAATTTCATCTTTATAATTAAATTTTTGTAATAGAGAAGTAGATTTTTGTCAATTGTGGGCGTGGCTCTTGACCAATTTTTCCCAATTTACAAAGCAATCTTAATACAAAAACTAGAAACATCTTTAGAAAATTTCAGCTTAATATCAAAATAAAGTTGGCGATCGTGGGAGTGGCAACAACAAGACGGACACACTGACGTAAATAGCCAGATCGATTCAGTTTTTGATGTTTATCAAGAATACCTATACTTTATAGGGAGTCTGAGGCTGCCTTGCAAACAAAATGACAAACATATCCTAATCTTATGTGGAGGGTCATAGAGACTTTGAAGAAAAAATGAGAAAAATAGTGTGAAATTCTATTGTTAAGCGACAATTGAAAATTGTGAAATGTAATTTTATAATAAATGTGTGAGAGTAAGTATAAACGAGTAAGTATAACGAGTGACTGATAGTTTTTCTTATTATTGATAAAAATTACATTCTTTCATGAAAATACTTCACATTACCTTTATCCACATAAAACTGATAAGCATACAGTCACGTATAATGATTCCTCTTGCATTGAACTATGTACTCTGTGTCCAGTACCAATTGGAACCATTTTTAAGGCAAACCTTATTTAACTTAAATTATTTATGGGTAAAAAAAAAAGAAGACTATTGAGCGTTTATTGGTATATTGGAAGCTACACATATAATAATAATAATAATAAGTCAATTACAAAACACAAGTTCATTGTTCAGAGAACAAGAGAAAAACTTGTCTAGACAGTAAAAATTCTTTACCAAGATGATGATTTTCTTTATATTATTGCATGTTATAGAAATGTAAGTAATTACGAAGGGTATGAATCGTAAATGGAATTATGTAGACAAGGACCGACTACATGATAACAAAGAAATACCTATTGAATGAAATTTCTTATGACCATTAACAATAAAAACAAATATATTGTAAAAACACAAATTAAACAAAAACGAAATAAGTAAAAAATTTCATTTTTTGGCTAAAACCAAATCTTCAATATTCTTCAAGTCTATATATAAATTAGGGGCGTGACATATATATTATATAAAAACTAAAAAGTTGCATTTTTACGCTAAGTAAGTTTTTTTTTTTTGTAAATTTTGGGCGTGTTTCTATTAAAACCACGCCCATTTTTGGCATATCAATGGCTAAACTAATTATAAATGTATGTATGATTGAAAGGTTTTGTGGCTAATAGATTGATTTTAGTCATTTGTGGGCATGGCATTATACCTATTTCGTTAACCAACAGAAACTAAAAATGTAAAAATTTACAAGCAAAAAGACAGACTTACGGACGAATAGACTTGGCTAGGTCGTTTCAGATTTTGATATTGTTCATGTAAACAGAAACTTTGTAGACTGTTTAATTGAATTTGATTCAAAGTAATGGTAAAAACTTGCTCTCTTAGCTGCGTTAAATATTCAACATTCAATATATACCTGGAAGAATGTTTCATATATCAAGCAAAAGTATCAAGTTCAAGGCTACATATTTCATAGAAAGAAACAATGTGTCCCAAAGATTACAATTTGATGCATTTTGTATAACAATAGTGTCTGACACAAATAAAAATGGCGAAGTGTCCGCATTCATTTGAATAACTTCGGTCTGTTTCGTTGTATGCTATAGTTCTGTTGAGATTGGAACGAGTGGTTTCTTTTTTCAAATTACACACTAATTACTTTGTTGTAGGATTTCGAACAAAGCATTCCTTTAATATTAAGCTTGAATATTGTTTTTGCTCTTTTTAAAGAAGCTCTTATAAGATTCTTTATGGATTTTTGTGTTCTTTCCTATTATATACCATTATTACGGTTATAATATTAGGAACGTAGCTGAGTAAGGACAAGTTTCCTTCATATTTTCAGTTATATAAAGTTATCTACTATTCAGATGGACGCAGTTTTTATTTTAGGAACGATATAATATTTATTTTAAATTATTTAATTTTGAACTTTTTTATATATAACAAAATCGTGGAGGCGATTTTTTATCTGGTATCTGGTCCATGGCTGTTTAAAAAAATGTCGTCCTTCTTAGTCACGTAGCTGTATAACAGGATTTGTTATATCCTCCAAATAAGATGAGAGGTATACTAAGTGTGTCATTCCATTGCAACATCTTAAAGAATGCATAAATGTCTGTACGTCCGTCTGATGTAGGCATTGTCTTGGTCGTAAATTTTGAGGTATTAAGTTGAATTTTTATATCGACACTTTTAGTTTCTAAATGAAGATCGCTATTTGAATTGGGGGGGAAAAAAAAATCAGTCAAGAGCAATGCCCCCAATTGACAAAAATCTGTTCATCTTGCACAAATATTGAGGAATGAGGTGGATTTTTCGAATACACATTTATTGTTACCACCGTCCATCGAAATACAAAAAATGGGTGTGATCGCATAACAGATCCGCTCACCATTTAAAAAAAGCATCACACAAACGCTATTAGAGGATGTAATCAGATACCTGCCACAGCCATTATTTGTTTTGTAGATAGGGAGAGTATTTAAGATTTGGCCGAAGCCAAATTCGGTTTTTTCTTGTTCTTCTCTCATTTGGTTTATACATTTTCAAAACTTTCCCTTTAACGCACATGAAAAGAAAATTAATATTTAACGTGTTTTTGTTGTTGTTGCTGTTCGCTTCTTATTTTTGTTTTTCAATTATCTTTAACATGTTTGTGTTTGTGTGTGTGTGTGAGTTGTATACTTCATAATATTTCTACTTTTACAGGCGGTTACAACCAATTTTTATTCTTGTATTCTCTCGTGAATTTCACAAGAAGTTTTATTAGTAAAGAAAAAAAACAATAACAGCAACAACAAAATTTAAGTGAAATTTCTTTCTAAAGAATATTTTGTTTTTGTTTTGTTAATTTTACCAGTAAGATGACTTATACGGAGAGAGAGAGAGAGTGAGAGAGAGGTAAGCAGTAAAAGTAGGAACTCAGGTGTATTGTGTTTACTGGAAAATTGCTTTGTTACGATTTAATGCTTTCTTGTGCATTTCCTTTTCATATTTTTATTATTTTCCAAAGGTTTTTATTTTTTACTTGTTTTTAGCGGGATTTAGCGTGTTATTCATAAATTTTATGAACTCACCAACGCTGTTTCCTCTTCCCCATCTTCCTCTTTAACTTTTATTTTTAATTCATCTATAAAATCTACTTGAAATACTGACAAACAGAATTTGGCTGTTCTTTTTTTTGTTTTTGTATATATGCACTGAGTTGTATAATACGTTGATGTTATTGCAGTTGTTGTTTTCTTTGTTATGTTAATTTATACCACCTCAAACAACTGTTTTGTTATATCTTACTCTTTGCCTAAAGAAGAATCTATTCTCTTCTCTTTCGCTCTCTATACTTAGACTGTACTCATTTTAAGTGATTTTGCTTAGAGCTTAAAAGCATTAGTTCTTATAAATGTGTGTGTGTATTGCTTTGTTGCTATTTTGCATTTATTGAAATAAATCGATCTTATTATGTTGTTGTCTTTCAAAAGGTTTTTACAAATATTTGATTAATTTTTAAAACCAATCCAGACGAACAACTTCTACTTCGGTAGTTATTAGTGAATTTGTTATTCTAAAGGGAAGTTAAATTAAGTATCTTAGGAAAACGAATACTTATAATAATAATATACGATCGAAAAAGATGTTTATGGTAAAATATGATTTCCAGTGAATCTAGTAATAATAAATATATATGGGCGTGGCTTATAGGCTCACTTTTAGAGACCACAAATCTAAATGAATTTTGTGTCTAATATGTTTTTTATATAATTATGTTATATGACCACGTCTATTTTTAGTACATCAATGGTTGAGGTAATTGTAAATATATATATGTATCAAATTACAATGTCATAGATATCAGTATTTGTGAAAAATAGATGGATTTTTGTCGATTGTGGGCGTGGCTCTGCATCCTTCTTTACGCAATTACAATAATTGTATTAAATTTGATATTTTTAGCTTAATTTTTTGTGCCTGGGAAAGATTTTTGTGAATTATAGGCGTGGCATTTAACCTATTCAGCTTAATCTGAACGTAAGAATATTTTTCCAATATGTCAACATAAATATTCCTCCTTTTAGGATTGTGTGAATTATAAATTAAACAGAAGTAGAGACGGACAATTTCAAATCGATTGAAATTTTCATGCTGATTACGAATATATAAATTTTGTGGGGTCTCTGACCTGATGTCAAAGGTATAAAAATCAAAACCAGAAGGATAGACAGACAGACAAACATTATAAAACACTATAGAACCACTGAAAACTTATGTGACGAAAATATATTTTTAGCAAAAAATTTAAATAATGATTAAATAATGGATTGTTTGAAAAAATTTTTAGAAATTATTTATAACAATAATCGATTAAAACTTCTAAAGAATTTTATCAAAGTTGTACTAATCAAAAATAACGATTAGTTATCTAGTCCATCTTCTAGGTATCTTAACTTATAGATGTGTGCCTTTATTATGAATATTTATATCAAAAGGAAGGTCGATCGCATACATATAATTTTTCTTAATGATTGTTAATTATTAGTGACATTGTTTGAACAATTTATCGCATAAACGAATAGACTTGATGGATGGATTATTTGTATATAACTAGTTGCGTCATATAAGAACATAGATATACACACGAACATGTTGTAAATTGCATAAGTTTTCCAAAAGTAATTTGAGACTTGTTTTTATGTTACAATAGCATTTTCCATCTCCCAATTGTCACCCCTTACAAGCTTTCTATTCTACATTAAGCAAAGCATTTAATATGTTTAATTTTTTTATTCCATTCTGGTATAGATTGTGAATGTTGTGAACGTTGATGAATGAAAGCCAATTCCCAATTGTTAAATTTGTATCTAAAATATAAACTGTAGAAAAAGGAAATTATTTACAATATAACAAACAAGAAACAAGAAAGTATATAAAAAAAACTATATTACATTGGTTGTTAAACAAATTGAGTTTTAGCAAAGAAAAAAGAGTCGATGAAGAATAAGACTCACTGTGTTTTTTGGATAGTTGGTTAATTAAGGTGATATGTGTGAGGTGTTTGATGTAATCCATATATCCATTCCAATATAGGAAACTTTTTTTTGGTATCCTTCGCAAGTATAATTGTCAGTTTAGTAGATATTTTTATTGCGTATAAAAGTTTCTAAAGTAGCCTTTACGATATATATTCTTGATCGGCATGAATTTCACATCAATCGAATCATGTCCTCTTATATATCAACTGCTCATAAACACAAACATTCAGATTCTATGTAAAAACTACTAATTGAAGTCACGCCCACAATCGTCAACAAACTTACAGAGCTACAAAAATTGAGTTCTAAAATCGAAATTTATTGTATATATTTTTATATACCTACAATTTGTTAAAAGTCAAATTTTTTGCAATAATTTCACCTGTGAGAAGAAAGCTTGACTCATACTTTAATAAAAAAAAAGCCGTAATGTTATAAAGAGCCTGCCACTGCTACAGTGTATGTAAGTAACATTTTGGATAACATTTCAAGCTCTCCATATCAAAGAATATATAATAATGATATTATCAATAAAATTTAAATATATCATGGACCGTCTGGGTGTCCATATGGCTGACTGTTACAAGCACTGTCACAGTTTTACTTTTAGAAATATTGAGATTAAATTTTACATCAATATTTTTAATTTTTAATTGGATTTCTAATAAAAATTAAGCAAAATTGATCAAGTGCCACGCCCACAATTAACAAAGATCTATCTAATAGGCCACAAAAATTTACGTTTAAGAGTAATATTTAGTATAAGTAATTGTAATAAGTGTATTTATTGATGATGCAAAAAATGGGCATGGTTGGATAATAGATACGCCCACAATTTACAAAAATTGACATAGAATCCAATTTGTTGATTCACATATAATACATACACTACTACAAACCGTTATAACGACCACGCCCACTAATTTTATATTAAACATATGGATGGTATTTAAGTTGCAGCTTAAATCAAAATTAGCTTTTTTTACTTGTTTGTTCACAAACTCTTTCATATTCGAAAGATTAGTTTTTTTTTTTATATTTTCTTAATAAAATTTTTTCATTTCCTTTTTTACTATTTATACTTTAAATGAATAAAGAAATTTTTCATACAAGATTTTCAACAAAATGTAATTAAAAAAAGAAATAAAAATTTCATTTCATTTCAAATAAATTGAAAAAGTTTGTTTTCTGTTTAAGAAATTTGCAGAGAAAATGTTCTCGCTTCTCTTCTGCTAGCTTTGATGCAAAAATAAAGCCCAAAAGAATTAGAAGCGAATGAAGGAAACACAAACATTAAATTCCTTTGTTTAACCAAAAAGCAAATGAAACAAAATACAAAATATTATGTGGAATAAACTTGAACGGAGATTGAAAATATACTTAATCCATGCGATGGACTTTATTTAAAATTCCTCGGTGAAAAAGAGTTTATGCCACTTAAGATACGCTCTGGGATCGTTTGAAAAATGAGTTTACCAAGACAAAGTATGGCTAGTGAGGGGTTATAATGAATGGGTTTATGATTGATTCAATATAGAAGCTAAACACTCTTAAATAAGTTTAAAATGGTTTCACTCAAAGCATATGTCACTAGAAACGTAATATGATAATGTGTCCTTAAAAAGTTTTCATCACTATTTCAACAAACATCACTCGTTATGAATATGAAAAATATACAGACGTGTTTTTTTTTATCAGCTTTTCATACTTGCAGTTAATTTTCGTCAAAGTTTATACCATAAAAAATAACACAAATTTATATGCACACACACATATATACATATAATGCATAGCATGCGTCATATAACAATTGTAATCTAGGGAATTGTATGATAGTTGTCTTCTTCTTCTTCTTCTTCTACAACATTTGCGTATAAGTACCGAAAAATTGTTCATACTTATATATACATCTCGTATATGCAGGCATTATAACAGCAAGCAGATAGACATAGAGTGAGAGAGGGAGGGAGAATACGAGAGAGGTAATAAAAGTGACGAGTTAGACACTGAGGTATAGAGACGACAATTAGGGAAACAACTTTATTTAAGCACACACCATATACGTAAGCAGTATATGTGTGTATAAGTGTGCACGTATGATTAGAATAACATATATGCTTACAACAATAACAAGCTGCTACAACTTAACCAAAATAATTTTATAGTAAAATACAAACGATATATAAGTGAAAATGTTTGCTTCGGTTAACAACGACTATTTAATGTTCTACACCACAGAGAACAATAATTTCATTTATTGTACAGAAAAAGATTTTAAATCAATGACGAAAAAAAAAAAAAAGAGGTGAGTCAGTCTCTCTCCAGCCCTTTTAAAGGTTACAAACATAAGCATACACTTAATATTCTCTTTATCATAAATGGTGTGGGTTATAAAAAATACTCATGTACTATAGAGTACAAACACATACCCATTTATATAATGTTATCTTGTCTAGTTGTGTACTTAAACATAATACATACTACATATGCTGTAAATGGATGTATGTATGTGTGTGGTTGTACATTAGATTTGCAAACTTTGGCAATTATTCGCCTTAACTACTAAACTTATTTTATTTACTCATTTTTTTCCAACCAAATTTGTTTCTCTGTTTTACTTTCCTACCCATTGTATTGCCTATTTTAGATATGAAGGAAGAAGACGAAAAAAACAAACAGAGATTCGAAATTGGAGATTTCCATAATATATTGGTAATGCATGCATTTATGTACGGACAGTTACGAAACGTAGTGAATAAATAAAAAAATTTAACCTCAAACGCCTAATAGTATACTACAAGGGTTTTGTTTTCTTTTCGTTTTATGTTAAACCAATATTAAGTTACTCACAGTATTGTGCATATAAAGTTATTGGATATGAAATGACACACCAGTTAAAATTAAATGCAAAATATTAAATACTTTATAACACTGCACTCTACACACACAAACGAAACGATACGAAATGTTAAAGTCGTACTGTTTGAAAAGTATGCATTGTCTGTGTGTGTGTGTGTGTGTTTACATATATGCTTTTAAATGTGTCTATGCTTTCCGGCATATACTTAGTGTTCTTACTTATATTGAACGATATTATTTACGTAGTTAAATGTTGGAAACAGTGGGCTTCCAAGGAGAAAATTCTTAAAAAAATAGCATAAAAATGAATTATGTAAAATTGTGCAAATGTTGATCAAGCTGGACCATTTAGCTCCTTAAATTATGCTACAATTAGTTTAGTTGTATCCTAGGAATCCTGTACGCTTCACCTTTGCTTCTCATTTAATTTCTATTTTCTTTACAAATTATTTAATAATATTTTCTTTATACCCTCACTACTGTTCTGGCTTTTATAAACTTGCAAAGTCTCTAAGTTTAATTTGGTTTGTCCATAAGATGAAAGAAACAACAGCAACAACAATTTTAGCACATTACGCTTTATGCGCACAATTTAACACAATTTGCCTTTAGACATATAATTTAGTTTAAAGAGTAAAACAACAACAACAAAAAATTCACTTTTTTTTTTTTTTTCTGTATGCCCGAGCATTAAAACTCTTCCATTCTCGTCCTTTTATTTTGGTTGCTTGGCTATGTTATTATTGTTGTGTTTGTTGTATGGCAAGTTGGCTACACATGATTGTCAACTTACATGAATAAAATATATGCTGGTATGTGTGTAGTACCATAAAAAAAAAAAAAAAAAAAATGTGACATATCCTAGCAGAATATTTTATATCCGATTAAGTTCGAATATACAACACCACACACCAATGCTCTTAACACTTAATAAAAATTGCATTTATTGCATACACAAAGGCGTCGCAGAACTGGCAAACTATTCGTACAAATGTATTCTAAGTCAGCGACTGAAAACTGATTCCAAACTCGCATGCTTTTAAAACTCCATGAAAAGCGATAAAAAATATTAGAGAAACGTGTCTTATTCCGACTCACCACGAATCATACGTGTAAACTTCTGTATTTACATCAATTTTAAGAATAACAGCTTTTACATGATGAATGAATTTTTTCCTCTACATTCATTTTTTTCCAATGTTAGAATAAATCAAACTTTGTAAAAAACTTAAAATTCTGAATATTTTCTAACCTTTTTTATTAATTCCATTTGCTATACGATTTAATTGAGTCAACTTTGAATGAAATCGGATTTTTTGCCATTAAATTTGGTTCTGAAAAAAAACTTTATAAACAAATTTTGATGCCAATCGACAATAATTGACCAGCCGAATTCAAAAATATAAGTTTAAACTTAGTCAGGCTACTGTGAGAGCTTGTGTGACTATTTTAATGCACCATGAAAAATGTATTTTGAAACAATTTTAGAGAAACTTGACTCATTTCGACTCAATATGAACCGAATACAAAAAGTTTTGTATGTATTTGATTTTTAAGAATGTTCATTTTTTAACGATATAAACATTTTCACTTCTACATTCATTTTTCTAAAAGCTACAATAGTTCAAACCTTGGTAATGTAGTGAAAAATATCCCTTAGCGTCCTTAGTTTTCCGCGGGGAACCTCCAACATTTGGAGAGGTCCCCAGCTAAATACAGCCTTTTTTCTTTGTTACACATCTATCTTCATTGATGTATCTTAATACATCCAAAAGTTACGTCCAAAGGGCGTGAATTATACAAGAGACATAAAGACAGACAGCCGGACAATGATTAAATTAATGAAAAAAATCTCTATTGAAACGAATGTCGTGACAAATCTCTTTCGATTTTAAAGTATTTGGAACGGAACTGGCACTATTCGATATACATAATATACCGTTCATTAAACAAGTATGTGATGTAGGTTAGAAAAGCGCAATCAAGTTATCTTGTTGAGTAGACAAATTCATGGCATTCCACAAACGTGTAAAGTTTTAATGAGCATTCGTTTTGTTTGCATTCTTTTATTTTTCTATTTTTTATTCAAGGAAGTTTTTTAATCTGTATTATTATGTAAAACCACATTTTTAGAGCTTGCACAGCCAAAAGTAATGATAATGTAGCTGAATAGCTGTTAAAAGCTATAAAACAATTGTCGGGCAGAAAGAAGGGCTCATTAAGGAAGCGGCCCAAATACAAGGAGTTGCAGCATTGGTTTAAAGTAAAATGAATGTAAAGCAGCAAAGCCAACAGCGACAATTTTAAAGCAAACTTGTAACAGCGGCAATTAAACGTGGTGATGCAGCAATTTAGCCAATAGCTGTGATATAAATAATCTTGAGCGTAACGTTCGCATACGGGACAGTGTACCGCAACATTGAACGAATTTTTAGTTTCTTTTGTTTGAGAGAATGAAGGAGAAGGATTAATAACCAATATAATATCCTTTTTACTATTATCATTATCTATATGATCATTATCCATGGTTGGTAAATTTGCAGATTTTGGATTAATTAGCTGCTGCTGCTCTACATGTAGCTGCTGCAACAAGCCCATGTAGTATAGAGCTAAGAAAATTATTGTTAAGATTACAACTCTCTGTACTGGCATCCGGATCACTTGTATTTTATATACATCCCAACAATGCATTCCGCTCATTAATATTAAACAAGAATTCAGCCATTGATTGTAGAAATATTTCAATTTTTTAAAGCCACCGCTTATTACTTTACGATATGCGTGGTACAGCATTACATGACCCAGCAGATAAAAGACCAAAGCTGCATACATTGGCAGAGCAGCAGTTATTAAATAAAATAACGGCATTACGATTAGAGAGACATGTCGTCGACTACGCCATATTGGCCATGTTATTAGTTTCATGGTATCCATTATAAAGTGTAATAAAATCATTATATTTTTGTTTGCTTAAGATTTACGGTTATTTTATAAATGTCTTTAAATTTAAAATATAAATAAATCAAAATATTAATAGCATGATTAGTTAGAGAAAAAGGTGTTGGTAAGTGGTGTTATCTATAATGGTATGCAAGATGCCATCACCCAGAAGGAGACCTCTGAGATCCTAGAAAGTATTTATCAAGCACTGAGTGTTATTAGATATTGATATTACTTTAATACATAAATGTTGCAAAGAGGAAAACAAATTTAGTATACCCTTCATTTTATGGGGTAGAGTATAAAAATATTTTCCTATAAAAATTTTACATAAAATCCTTAAGATTTACAGAATGTTACGAGAAATTAAACTTGTCGAAATTTTATACAAATGAATTATTACTCTGTTGTTCCATCATTCTACAGATTTCTTACCAACACACTAACACTTGTACAAGGAGTGGAAAGCTTTCAACCAAAGGATGCTGTACAGCATATGAACGGCTGCTGTTACTGCTGCTACTACTGTTATTCATTTTGTAGTGTTGATTAAAATGACAGGTTATCTGTGACAATGGATTCAGTTGCCTTGTGAAGCTGGTCGCGTGCGGTTGTCTTAAGCGGAAAATAAAACAAAAAAAAAAAGTGGCAGTGAACACCTTCAAATAGGAAATAATGGATTAAATGGTAATAGTACAAATAAAATGAGAGAGAGATTGAGAGTAAAAAGTAGCACAAAAGATTAATAGAGAGACTGTACAAGTAAAAACCACTCTCGCTATCTCTGGCCGAATGAGAATGAATGGTTAACGAATTTATAGACGAGAGTGATAAAATATGAAATACATGCAATGTAACAATAACAACAAAATTAAAAACATATTTAATAATAATAAACATAAAAGTAGTGACATAGAAATGAGGAGAGAGAGAGAAGAGAAAAAAAATAAATTTTAATTAATTTTAAGTGAAAGATTTAATGAAGGAAATGGAAAATAATCGTTTATAATGATAACAATAACAACAACAACAACAAAAAATAAAACATTTTCGTTAATAAATATGATAAACGGTAAAAACCTACAAGAAGAGGAAGCAAAATATAATGAATGAAAGCAGGTGTCTTTCTCTCTCATTGTATAAGAAAAATCACAAAGAGTTATATGGACAGAGAGAGAGAGAGAGAAAGAAAGAAAGACACGTACATAGAAAATTTAACAAACTTTAAAAAAAAATTTTACCTAACGGAGTAATTTTACACACCTATAACATGTTGTGTTATCAATCTACTCTCCCTCTCTTTCTCTGTATCATCATGTCTTGCCACCTATAGTCTGTGTTGTTCTTTTTTTTATATATTCTATGTATACGTATGTCTGCTCACTGTTGTTTAAAGGACGTTGACTAGTAAGGACGTTAATATTTTTTTTTTTTGGTACTATACTCGGGCGTATAAGTGTTAAGAGTGCATTTATATACATACATACTGAAGCAAAACATAAATTTATTAAAAATCTAATTTTTAAATGAAGCAGAACTTTAAAAAAGTTTCCATATATTTTTTTTTGAACAAATTGTGTGTGTTATGTATGTGTAATGAAACTGCCGGGAATGTGCCGGTATTTGTGTTTTCTTGTTTTAACAACATCGTCAATGAGAAAATCATCATCATTTCTCATTGTGTACGTCTGAGTGTATATAACAGGGCATAAACTATTTATGTATACTATTTTTAATAAAAGTGCATAAAAACAAAAAAAAAAAAAAGGGAGAGAAAAAGTATATAAATGTATTTTTGTACATAAGAAGAATGCGTACGTGCGAAATGTGGGTGCATCGTGCATTATTCACATATACATTTCCCATATACGCATACGTATATGTTTTAATTATGCTTTTTTTTCCCCTTTTTCAATGCAGTGAGATGTAGTGGTAGTAGTAATGTGTGATACATTAAGTCACAACCGTTATTGTATGGCTGCTGCTGCTATTTGTTGTGTGTACATTATGCAAAACTGTGTGTAAAGTGCAAAAAACTTTTAATAGTTGGCAGTCACATGTAATGTATCGTTGCAACCAAAAACAAAAACAAAGCATGTAAAGATGAAATAATAAAAAAATAGTAAAAGATATGCATCGAACATAAATTGTGATTAAATGGCAGTTTTATGGGAACATTTAATATAATTCCAATACAAGCCCATTCATACAAATATAACATTTTCAAATGTGTAATAAAATTTAAAAAAAAAATATTTTATATAAGAATTGTTTTCAGTTTCGTGCATAAGATTGCACCAAAAATTATTTCAGGTACTTGTTATAACCTCCACATAAATATAAGGCGGTATATTAAGTTGGTAGTTCCGTTCGAAATACAAAGTTCTTGATCAGCAGTAAAATCTGAATCGATTAAACTGGCCGTGTATTGAAACTCTTACAGTTGTAAATTTTTAATTTATATTTGATTAATACAATTTTTTGCATTCAGATCGCTTTTTATGTTGGACAAAATTGGTTGAGAGACACGCCCATAATCAACAAAATACTACTTATCAATTACAAAAATTTAATTGCAAAGTTAAAATTTGATATACGTATTTATAAGAAGCTTTTTCATCGAGGTGCCAAAAATGGGCAGTCGGATGATAAGAAGGTTTTTATTTTATCAAAAAAAAAAAAAACCTTAATGATGATTATACTATTAAACAGTTTAATCAGGTACCTGCCACAACCACATTTTGTATATATATGAAGAGAATTTTATTTTATTATTATTTTTGTTTAACACTAAACTCTGAATATAGTACGAATATGGTTCAAGACTAATGCCTGACACTCACGACTACTAAAAATTTGCTCTCAAATTAGTTCAGTTACTGTAAATTACTCTGAACTTAATCCAAATCTTCTTTAAAGTTGATGCACATGCTTCTCTGAGCAGACTATTATATCAAAATTACTCCGAGTATACAAGTACTTTGAATTATCGAAATATATTCCACTTTCATAATTTGTGACAATAATTATCTCAGATATGTCACGAAATGAGTTCAGCTACTACCGGACGACTAATCTGTATTTTATTCATTTTATCCGAGTTATATAATTATACTAAACATCTATTTTATATGAAATATTTTCACTAAATTGTTGTAATTTTTTTTATTTGTTTAACTTTTTTTGAATATATTAAAGTAAGATTGCATTGAATTTACAGAATAATAAAAAAAAATAACATCAAATATCTTTTTAATTTTTACAAATCAATTCCTTTCTGCTTTAGTAAGAAGAAGATCACTGCTAGCAATGAATAATTGTTTTATTTCAATTACTATAACACCGTACAGCACGTGCGTATTTTACAGCATTTATTTAATTAGTCTCTTTGCTATACGTGCTAGACCCTCTAATTACTTTAAAGAGAGCGCTAGTATCGTGTGTGTGTATATGATTTAATAAAGCATAGTGTGTTTGTGTGTGTATGAATGTATGTTTTCACGTATACTTAGACAGTTTGCATCGTGTTCGCCAGGTGTCACTGCTTAACTTTCAATTACAAACAAATTGAAATGTGTGTTAAATTTCTTGTAAAGTGATTGTTATTGTTCTAATATTTGTTGTTGTTGTTGTTGTGAATGTCGTGGTTCAAATCGAAATCCGTTTTGTTTGCTTATCATTGTCACAATCAACGTGTTTTGAATGGGATTGAATGTGTTTGAAAAGGAGAGTTTTTGTTTTTTTCTCAAACAACATTCGAGTTTTTGTTCCTTTTGCTGACAAAATATTACCGTATAGAATATTTGTGTAAGGGAGGTTTTCATTTTAACAACTCAAGCAAAGATTTTTAATTATTTTATAAGCTATATACATAATTAGTGTATCACCTGCAAGGGGGAACTGGTTAGGTGGCACATTATTCTAAATTTAATCCAAATCTATTTTGAACTTGAACAAATATGCACCCGGACAATATTTATTGTGAATGAACATTGATGATGATTTATTGATTAAACTTTCTCTCTCGCACCTCAAATTTATTCCGAATTTATTTCGAAATTGTTAATAAAAATTTTTGCGAAATTCCGAAATTAATTTAGGTTTTTTTTTTTAATTTAACCCCAAGGTCACTTTGAATTTAATCCGAAACTATACCGAAATTAATAAAAATACTCACGGGCAACACGTTGCAACATCACTTTTAATTTAATTTCCTTCCGGAAAACATTTATTACGAAAATATATTTCGAAATTTGTTCAGGTTTTCTTTTTTTACTAAAACGACATTTCAAATTTAATCCAAATCTTCTTCTTCTTTTGTTTAAACGTTGACCGAAAAACAGAGGATTTCGAATTAACATCGAAATTAGTTCAACCAGCAACAGTTGACTGATATTTAATTCCGAATTGTCCCAGGTGGCCTCTGGTATTAACTTTTAAATTAATGAAATGCAAGTTAATGAATGTAATTAATCAGTAATTAAAAGGTCTGTTTTAAAAAAAAAAAATTAGAATTTAATGATAAATGAATATTGTTGTTGATATAAAAAAAAAATTAATTATTTTAGGGAGTGGTTCAAAATGCTTAAAGTGAACTTAAAATTATTCTTAACACGACATCCTCGTATAGAATGCTGCGTATAAAAGAGACAAAGATAAAAAGAAAACAAACAAACAAACAAAAAAAAAAACAAAACAAGAACACAAACGAAATTACTATCGTACACCAAGCATGCAAAATTGTATTTATCGGTCAGTGTCGTTTGTGTAACAGAAAAAAAAAAACACAATACACATGTTTACCGGTTATATACGTACGTTGTTAACAACAACCTTACGCTATATACGAGTGTGCATAATAATTGTATATAAGTTTCATATGTACAGTTCGTATTTTGCCATTCAGACAGTTCGTGTCTGTTATGCATCATGTGAAAAAGTACATGTTTCTTTATATAACTTGACCAGTCATGCAGCCACTCAGCCGCACAACATGTACATTCATGTGCATTCCGTATATAAGAGAGAAATCACTGTTTCACTAAAGCTTTATGTTTATGGTATGTATGTGTATGTGCGATGCGTTGCGTTGCGTTGCGTATAGTATTGAGTGGACTGTAGCATTGCCTACATGTGCTACATGGCTTTCACTCTGAAACAAAAACGGTGCTAAATGGAAAGAGACCGATTTTACTATATACTGTGTGTATTTATATGCAAAAATCTATGGCCCGACTATTTCTAATGCTGCTACTGCTCTTTGTGTTGCTGTTGTTGGTCGTGCATTCATGAAATAAAAAAAAAAAAAGATATTTTATAAAAAGATTCTATTGTGAATTTTCCGACCCACTCGATTTTACTGGTTATATTGTTTATTGTTGCTACATGTTTATAGAAATAGTTGCATATTGTACAAGAGTATGTTCTCTTACATCTGTGCATGTATTAATTATCCTTAAAAGTGTTCAAATGATTGTCGTTTAGTATATTATCATTAGATTGGTATTTTGTTCATTGTATTTGTATTGAAATTTTTGAAGTATTTTTAACATTCTTTCTTTTTATTTTTCTTTGTATTGTGAAAGTCTGTGAGAGGCAAAAAAAATTGATTAAAATACAATTGAAAAGGCTGGAATTCTAGTTTTTTGTGACACATCACATGCGTATATTTTTAAAGAATATTTAGTGGGCATGGTTTAGTATATAAAATACAAGTAAAAGCAAATAAGAAAAGTAAATTTGGCATAGGTCAATTCCTTAATACCCTCCACATGTACAATGGTGGGTGTGGCTGGTATCGATTTCGCTCATTTTAAATAGAAATCAAAAAGTAAAGCTTTTTATAATATAATTGATCTTTATAATTATTAGATTTTCTATGTTTGTTTGTATTCACATTTTTTTATAAAATGTTATAACGCGTATGAACGCTTGAAGCATTAATAAACACTCATACGTACCGTTTATCATCATTATTGATGTACTAAAATATAAATAAATCTATTGTCTTATATTTATTATAAAAAAATAAAAAAAAAAAAGAGGGTATTTTACCGGCCGGTATTTAGTAAATTATTGATTTTTTGTTTTGTTGATATTTGTCTCTATCAAAAATTTGCCATCGAATGCATATAATAACGGCAACTATACCATTAGGTGTATGACCATGTATTGGTAACAATAATGCATGCATATGTAAAAGAGAATAAAATCATCCATGCATGATGTTTCAGTGTGCACAGGCTAGTTTTCTCTATCACTCGCAATTACATACTAATGTAAGTCTGTGTGTGCTTATATGTGGTAAATAGTACTGTGTGGCTGTGTATTTATTTATATATACCATATATATATGTAAATACCACAATAACAACAACAATAATAACAACAACAATTTATTTACTGAAAATTTAACAACAACAACAATAAGCAGCACTGTTACTATAAATACATACTACACGCCATGACTACAAGTTGGACAATATTTTACTACAAAACTACTCGACTACGATAGTCGAGTAAAATTTCTACTATTATATACAACAAAAACAAAACCAACAACATAATCATCATTATGTTATTGGTATGTATCAGTAATGGGAGTTGTAACAATAGCATCATCATCATTATTATGATCATGATCATCATAATCATTATTAGCAGCATTGTTGTCACGATGAATTTCCAATTCAATCGATTAATGGGCAGATGTAATCACAACAAATAAGAAGAAGAAGAAGAAGAAGAAGAAAAAGAATAAAAGGGAAAAATAATATAAATGAATCGAAAACCAAATTTTGTGAAAAATTTTCAAAATAATGTGTTTGTATGTATGTATTTATATGTTTTTTTTTTATAAATATAAATATTTACACATTTACATATGTATGTGTGATATACACTAGACAGATTGGCAGACAAGATTTGGCTTAAGTCCTTTAGAAGAGCTCCTCATCGGTTTTGTTGGCTTTTTTTTAATAAAAAAAATTATGTTACAGTATAAAAATGTGAGCAAAGTAAGGTGAGCACGTCCTCTTAGGGATTTGGAAGTAGTACCAGTACTTTTTATTTTGATGTTCAAAATGTGCATGTAATGAGCGGTATTATATAACGGTTAAGCCCACACTGAAAAAAATATATATATTTTTAGGCAGTATTTGATGATTAAGGCGAATGTAAGGTATTCTTTAATAATCCTTAAAAAAGGGGCGTTAATATATATATAAGCCACGCCCACAATGTAGTTACTTTTGTAGAGGATCGTTTTAAGCCAAATATACCTTCTTTACTTATTATTTAATACTAAATAAAATAACACACGCACTCTCCTACAAAAAAAAAAAAACTTATTGGATCACTCAACTTGTCCAAAGAAATTAATCGATAATAAAATTTAACAAATTTCCCAAAAGTAAACCTATTCAACACACATGTTGTAAATACTAATAAAATGTTATTGTCGTTGTTATGCTACTGCCGTGGCGGCAGTTGCTATTGTTGTTTGTAAAAATTTTGTTCAAAACCGCATAAAATGAAGTAAAATTGAAATGGCAACAATGAGAAGAGAAAAACGAAAAACCAAAAACGAAATTCTACAAATATGTTCACAAACATACACACAATGTAACAACAAATCATCAAAGAATAGGAAAGAGAAAGAATGAAACGATCCCGTTGCCATAAAAATGTTGCTACAAATATGCTTTGAATACAAATAAAAGCAATCAAGTGGCTTTACTTATCATGTAAATGGTAAACATTAGAGAAAAACATATATTTACGTATATGTGTGTATGTGTGTGTATTTTAAATTATGTTGTTAAAAACATATGTCTGTCTGTCCGTTTGTCTCTTCGTTTTTCCTTCTTTTAAAATAAAACCGAATTGGATGATGGCCATGTGTGAACATAATAAGTGTTCAATTCAATGTAATATGTAAGTGTGAGTATGAGTGTGAGTGTGTCAGTGAGACCTTCTATGTTTACTTACTTCCTGACAAAGCACGTAGCAACAGTCCAACAATGTGTTAGAGGATAACCGCCTAAACTATATGTACAGTATATATGTATGTGTGTTTGTATGTAACTGTAATAAAGGAAATTGCATTTCAATGTTTGTTTGTTAGTTTGTTGTATTTTTAATTTATTTGTTTGTAATTGTTGTTATTATTTTTGCGGTTATGTGGCTGGCAGTGAAACGCGTGACAACATTCTTCAGGCGCACACACACACACACACACACACACACACACACTATGTAGTTGGTTTAGCTTTGTATTTGAAATGTTTTTCGAATTATTTTGATAAACTTGTTAAATGAAGTTTGGCGTGTGCCCGCAAGCGATAAAAATGAAGTAAAAACAAGTAAAAAAACTAATCGTTGGCTTAAATCAAATCTTAAATACCCTGCACATCTAAACATACAAATGGTGGGCGTGGTAAATATATGATTATAATACTTATTAGCTCATATGTCGAGTTTGACTCTGAATGAGATTTTTTCAAAATTATGCGCGTCCGACCATGCCCATTTTTGGTTTATATTAATATAATATTTATAAATTTTTATATAAAATTTTTTACTGAGAAGTTTAATTTTGTGGCACATAAATAATTTTTTTAGCGTTTGTGGGCGTGGCTTTTTACCGATTTTGCCCTATTTATATAACAAGGTATGTACAGAAAGTAGAAGTATTTGTAGCTCAATATTTCAAAGAAGAGAAATATGCCAACAAGAGGCAAGTACACGGTTACACGGACAGACATGTTTAGATGGACTCAGTTTTTGATGCTGATCAAAAATGTATATAATTTGTAATATTTAAACTCTGATATCTCCTTCTCAGTGTACTTTGTAAAAGCTTCGTATAAGGCCACCTTGTTAGGAGAGAATAAAAAGTATGCCTTAGAGCGGTTTCCTAAAATTTCTTTAGCAAGCAACTACTTTATAACTTCTACTTATTTGTCTTTATCTTTCTTGTATTTATTGTTTCACCATAGTAGCAGTAGTGCTGGCTGGCAAACAGTCAAGCAGCCGATTGTCAAATAGATTTTTATTCGTGTTATGAGGAAAGAGCCAAAACATTATTTTATTATATGCTCGCACTCCACCACCTACCCATCGTAACAGTGTCTAAAGGCGTGCTGAAAGTTGCCCTTATTCGTCTACTTCATCATCTATTTTTGTTACTTCCATTACTTGGAAGCTAAAGTTTCGTTAGTCGATGCGTTGTTTCTTTTAGAAAAGTTTTCCTTTCTCTGCTTCTTCGTTCATTTTCTTAATATTTTTTTCTTGTTGGTATTTTGTACTTAATGTTCAAGTAAAACGTGACTTTCATAAAGATTTTTCTCTAACGTAAGTGGTAAATAGTAGATTTTTATGTTAAGTTTTTCCTTAGTTGGTAATGTTTGATTTTTCAATATTTTTTTAATGTATTTTTATTTTATTTTTAGTTTTACTTTTCCTCCCCAAATAACTTTATAACAAGAGGACTTTCGTACGTCGTGCGCCTTCTTAATATACCCTCGTATTCAATAACTTTTCTGATAAATATTTCAAGTGTTCTGCTAAAGTTTTCTGGGTGAAACATAGAGAGTAGAGAGAGAGAGAAAGAGAGAGAGAAATTAGTTTAGATATTAGTTGAGTATGTATTATTGTTTGTTGTTAGAAATCAATAAAAATTATTTTTGGAACTTTTTGGGAGGATTTTAGGCAGCTATAAACTTTCAACATTCTAAAGAACGCTTCGGAAAGGGCGTTCTTATATTAGAAATTATGAAAGTGATTTAGTCATTTTAATCAATGCCTTATAATGTATTTTTTCATAAATTTAAAAAAAAGTTAAGTTTTTTTTTTTTTTGGAAAAGTCGACTTAGTTCACTTTCATAATTATAAACGCATATCCCAAATAAAATATAAATCGTCACTACAAACTGCTTGGCCTATAACTAACTTAACTACTAGCTTTCTGGGGATCATCAATTTAGGGGCGTGGCATTGATCCTTTGCTTAAAAAATGACTTTTTAATAATACATTTGGTTTATTAACTAAGTGGCAGGTGCCACGCCCATATTGTATACTTAATTTAAAAGCTGTTGTAATTTACAAGCTTTCACAAAAAGTTTGAACAAAATCCGTCCACCCGTTTCCAAGTTATAGCACTTTAAAAAATATGTTCAATCAAGATTTACTCTCTGAGTGATTCTGAGCGCCTGGTGTTTTTTCTCACAATTTTGTTATTTTTTGTGATTTTCAAAATGGCAACCGCAAGAATGAATGTGAACTTGTTTGGGTTATAACTAGAAAACTACTGTTTCGATTTTGGTCAAATTTTTTGCAAACGTTTGGAAATTTCTTAAACTTTTGTGAGGATTTTAAATTGAGAGGCGTGGCACCGCCCATTTTTTTAGAAAAGGACTTTTTTACAAATACAATTGGAAATTTGATGAATAGCCACGCCCACAATAAACAAAAATCTATATCTCCGTCATATTTATAGTTATCCCTTTAATTTATGTGCTAATAATGAGCGTGCTAAGATAATAGGCCACAATGTATGCCATGCCCACCGTTGTAGATGTGGAGCCAAATTTAGTTTCCTTACTTGTTGTTATTGCCGTTGTTGTTGTCATTATTGTTGTTGATGGTGTTTACCAACATCATATGTTGTAGCTTTTGATTGACGTTACCCCCCATCCGTTTTGATCACAAATGTTCATTTCAAAAAGAACAAGACATTGACAGTTGTAAGAGAGATATCATAATAGTAACGTTTTTGATATTTACAACATATCAGCACACAATGGTGTGTTTGTAAATGACATGTGGCACATACATGGATCCGCACTTGTGCACATGTTGTGCACATGAGTATCAATATCAACAAATAATTTTCACTCTATATATGTACAAGCAACAATGACGGGTAAGACAGTTATATTCGGCTTAAGTGAAATACAATGAATGCTCTACATAAACGTTCATACATTTTTGTTTTTAATACGAAATTTACATTAAATAGACACAGCAGCTGCTACACTGGTATGAACAATTTCAAACTTGTACGACTTAGTTAGGTTGATCAATAACTATTATAGGGCATCAAAGTTTTGATGAAAAGAATATTTTTCAAAATATTCACCAATTTTTGCTTTGAAAAAAGTCGACAAAATATTAAAAATCAATCGATTTTTGAAATTTTTTTGCAAAATATTCTTTTTCAGAAAATATCGAAAATTGTCGATTTCTACCAAAGAACATATTTTCATGATAATTTGCCTTAGAGTAAAAGTTTCGATTGCTACACAATCTCTATATCGAATAAATGTAAAAAAAAAAAACGACCTTTTCACATCATCTGAAAGGAAATGATTGAAAACTTTATATAAAATAAAAAATTTTACACTTAAACCCTATATTTGGCTGTAATGAAATACATTTCTGTCAGATGATTTCAAAGGATTGTTTTTCAGGTATTTTATATTATTGTAGAAGCTGCTAGAATTGATCGATCAAAGCTTAAAATTTAAACAATTGAGTTTATGTTATGAGTGTTTAATAAGTATAGAATGGCATCAAAATTTCGAAGAATTCATCAATTTTTTGTGTCTCTACAGTCGTTGCAAAAATAAGCTTAACGAAAAACGAAAAGTCAACCTATTGCAAACAAACTTAACACCATGGAATCTTGTCATAAGTGGAATATCAAAAATTTTATATTTTCTCATAAAACTCTTCCTCTTTTCAAGCTGAACTAATAGGACGAAAAATTGTACTTTTTTAACTGATACATGTACAGGGTATTTCAAGTGTGACCTTAGCCACATACAGCTTTTTACTTGTTTCTGTTTTTTTTTGTTTTTTTCAAAATGTAGTCTTCCGCTATACATTTCATATCAGCATTCCAAATAAACATTAAGTAGAGTAGGTATCCAACATAATATTTTATAGCTAACAATTCAACTGGAAAGCGTCACGTTTTGATTATAACAAAACATGATAGACAAGCAGATAAACGCATCCATATGTAGATTTGTGAAAATATACACATTCCCCCACACACACGCACATCCGCACGCACATACCTGTTTATGTATATATTTGAAAATCTCTTCGTAAACAAACGCTTTCAACTTTATGAGATGAGAGCACTATCGCTTACATGCCAACAATACAAACACGTTGCTCGCTAACTGCCATAAAAAAAACAACAACAACAAAAAACCACACATTTTCATTACATGTTCATGGCACACATCCATATACTACCTATATGAGAATTCCACATATTTGCCTCACGTGCAAAAGAGACAGACTGATGGGTTGAAAGAGAGAGAGAGAGAGAGAGAGAGAGAGAGAGATCTGCAATAGATAGATATTCACAAATTGAAATGTACTGAAATTGAAGCAAGCAAACTTTTCTGTAAGTGTGCTCCAGCCATCATAGTGAGTGTGTGGTTAGTTGCTTAGTGATGTTATATGGTAGATTGGTTGATGCTTATGATGTTGTTGTTGTTGTTATTATTATTATTGTACCTAGGTTTTATTTTGATTTAGTATGGTGTTGAAGGCTGATATTGCTGCTGATGATGAGAATGTTACTGTTATTGTTGTTGTTAATGCTTAGCTAGTGTATTAGTATGTAATCGGAAAATAATGAACAATTCTAATGACAGGAAAATGTAGGATAAACAAAAACAGGATTATCTGCAACAATAACAACAATAACAACTGCCAGTGCAATTATCAGTGACAACAGAGAAAGAAAAATACAGATGAAATGATAGATAAAGAGATGCAGTTCAAGTTATTAACCTTTTTGCAGCGTCAGCTTCATTATGGAACTTAATTTCTTTCAGTTTTTCTAAACTTTAGGTGATAAATTTTAATTTCAGCTCAGATTTGAACTAAAAACCACACAAACCATAAAAACCATAGATAACTTGGCCAACCAATGAGAACTTAAGAACTTCTCTTTTTCATAAATTAATTTACAAAAGTCTTTAAATAACTTGAATACAAAGAAATTATTTACACACCACACAATAGTTTTAAAGTGGGGAAAATTTAAGGATAAAAAATGCACCTAATAACGGAGAAAATCTATCTAGTTCAGTTTGCCTATAAAAAGCCAAATCTTTATCGTTAAATTAAAACATCAACAACAACAAATTAATTGTTTTTCTTTTTCTTTTTTTTTTTTTTTGTTAAAATATTCATAAATGACCACAAAAAATAAAGCAGCTCTACATTTATGAAAAAGGTTAACAAGTTTTCTTCTTCTTTTTCGCAAAAAAAAATAAAAAAAAAAATAGAACAAACAAAAAACGTGTACGTGTGCATGTATTTAGATTTCCCCAATCCTAGCAACATAACATCCTAACTAAACGAAAACTTTTCAATGCTGTGGTTAATTGTTGTTGTTGTTGTTTTTCTTGCTGTTGGTGTATTAAAATGTGTTCTCATTTTACACAATTCATCTCTCGTTATGCCACTTATCCACAGCAGTTAGCAACATAACTGTTTTTTTTTCTCTTTTCTTCTTCTCATCCTTGTCATTCACATTTTAATGAACATTTATACACACAATACAACCTCTAACTTGAGACCCATTTTCTGCTACATAAATACATCATCATTCTTTTCAGTAATTGTGATGGATAATACAAAGGACATACTTACACAATATACACATACATATATATGATATAAATGAAAATAGTTGAATAGTTAAAGACCAGAGACGGGCATGGTGGAAATCGCTTTTAATAATTTCAATATTTTATTATGCAACAAGAGAAATTATAAAGACCTTTTATTTTATAGTGGCGTCCGTTATATTTAATAAAAAACCAAACTTGTAAAGTCCTTTCATTTGATTATTTGATCATATTGCACAGATTTCAAAGGATCGTAATTTAACGAGTTCCAAAGGCTCTCATATTGATTTAAAAATGAAACTGTTTCGCATATCGTACTCTTCCCCCCAAGCTATTTTGTTTAAATGTTAATATGTCTCTGATGCCAAAAGATCACGTTGAAGTTGCACAACTTAGTTTTATATGTACAATAATCGAGAGTCATCATCATTTCCGACAATTATATATATTCTGCATATTATATATTCCCCTTGATGGTACACAAGTTAGCTAATGCTTATTGCGTAAAATATAAATCTTTTGCTCTCTTTTCCCATCAATGTAAAAGCACATAAAACGTAATCTATTACTTTGTCTAAATGTTTGTGAATATATATGTGTGTGTGTATATGGATAAGATACGATTGGTAGTGATTTTACACGTTGAGGCGTAAACGTGATTTATTTTAATGTTTAATGATACGATTTTATCGATTTTACTCCTCCCTCAAATGCCAGATAATAATTTTAGCTGAAAACTGGCAGGAAGATCTGGCAAAGATATTAAACGTATACACACACAACAGGCAACAGTTTGTTTCATTTACATATAGAGTCACTTACTCTGGGTGTTAGTGTATAGGTGTATAAATGTAGAAGAGCTTATAAGTGTGTCGGCATTGTCTGCTCGAATGCCGACATATTTCTCACTTGATATGTGCATGGGCTGTGGTGGTGGCGTTGTGGGCGCTCAATCATTGAATAAAAACTCTATAAATCATCTTTCTTTTATCTTAGCTTGTGTGTGAATATATGTATGTATCAGTGTACGAATATGTGTGCACAGTATAAATACTCGCAGTATGTTAAAATTTTAGTTTTTATTATCATTGTTGTTGTTGCTTTCATATTGAACCACACACTTAAACGGTTGTTGGCACAAATATTCGTTTTATTAAAAATGTATATATATGCACGTGTGCGTATATTTGTATTAACACACAAATATTTTGAACAAGCTACAGAAATATGCCGGAAATGTAATAAAATCGTTTTCATTACGGTACTTTTTTCTTATTTCCGTAATAAAAAAAAAACAAGTAACGCCTACAGGAACTTCATAAAGGTTTAAAACGAACTTTGAACACCTTCCAATACATTTATGAAATATAGAACGTAACGCTCTCTTTGGTTCAAAACTCGACAAATTGCTACACATTGGATAAATGCCACGCCCATAAAACAAGCTTTCACCAATAAACTGAGGAGCTCAAACCAAATATTGGTTTTCTATTTTTCTTTTTTTAACATTTTCGAGTCATCATTTATGTTGATGTTGTTGTTCTTTTGTTTTTGTAATAATTGAGATATTGAGCTGAATTTTAAAACAAAATATTTTTAGTTTTTCTTTGATTCCTAATAGTTTGCTGCATAAAATGTTTAAAATTGGTTAATGGCCACGCCCACAATTGGCTAAAATCACTCATAGCCACACCCACAACCGACATTAAACTCGCAGACAGAAAATATTGTTTATGTGACTAAAATTTAGCATTCATCGCTGTTTTAAAAATGGGCGTGGTTATATAATAGACACGCCCACAACGTCCAAAAAAGTTTTCTCAGTGCAGAATTAAAATTGTAAGTTGATACATGATACAAAAAGTATAGAGAACGTACTCAGGTACATGCCACGCCCATTATATAGAAGAGGTAGAGGAAGGTATTTAGTATTTGGTTTATTTTCTTATTTATTACTTGTTGAATTTTGTTTTTGTTGTAATAATTTATTTTATTTTATTCGATTTTACTTTTTTAATTTCTGTCGGGGTACAAAAGTACACGATTTCCATTCTAGGCTCCAATTTTAAAATGATTTTCTAATTATAAAAAAATCAGCAACTTTTTCACTTAAATCATAAAATTATTATTATTTTATAATAAATATTTTCATTCTTCTTCTTCTTCTTTCATGGAAGCAAATTCCTCCTTAACAATATGCGGTATTTATTCGATAAGTTAGTCCCACGTTAGAGATGTCTACTATTTATCCATTCCTTTGGGTCACCTTATTACTTAGCACCGTTATACTTGTACTTACGAAATAAAAAATAAAACACTTGGTTGGCATTTAAAGTCTCGTAGGTGTGTATGTGTGTATGTGTGTCTTTGCTACTGTGTATGCATACAAAGAGCGAGAAGAGGCGCTCTCATCTTTGAGGTGGGAATGTGTTGACAATAATAAAAGTAGCAATGGCGACGGTAGCAGTGGCAGCAACAGCAACAGCACTAGCACCAGATGGCTGTTGTTTGCTGAGCGCTTAAGAGGCGAAAAAAGAGGAAATTTTTTTTTTCAGTCTATAAACTTCCAATTGAAATTATCTACTTGCACTATCGCTTATACGCACACACACTGTGTTCCTAAGCAACATGTGCATGTAGCTGTAATTTTGCAGACACACACTTACACTTATTCGATAGCTTTTCAATTGTACAAAAGTATGACAAAAGTTTTTGGCGTTCTTTCCTCTTTTTTTTTTTTTGCTCTTTTTTTGCTTTTGTTTTCTTGCTTGATTCTATATATAAACGTTTCCGGGGGGGGGATAAATCCAAGTTGGCTCTTGACTATCATCATGAAATTGTATTTTTATCAACTGCTCAGTGTTATAGAAAGCTAAGCAGTTGGAGGAGATTTCTTTTATTCCACTTTTATTGTAGTTTATGCTCTTAAGAGTGTTTCGCATTTCGAGAATGGTTTTTCTTTTTCATTTTTGATTTTTTTCTTTTCTTTTTTTTTGGTGATAATCGATAACGATTATAATCTAAAGTGGTTTAAGTGTTGAAATCAACTTAGACAGCGTGCTACCAAGAGTGCTGTGGATATAGACTGTCAGTGATTAGATTTATTAAGAAACGATTTTTTTCCAGAGATGAGAGAGGGAAATAGAGAGTTTTGCACAATAATTAGGTTTAAATGTGACATAACATCAAATAAAATTATGCTTAATTTCCATCAAATATAAAAGCTAAGTAGTGTAGGACATTATGTTTCATATTTTTATATTATCTTCCTTTTAAGATATCTTCAGTTGGATAATCCGTTTAAAGACACTTAAGGCTTTAAAAATTTATATAATCTTAATAAGTAAAAAAATATGGATAAATTTTGCTTTGATCGTCAGTGTGACCGTCCATTGTCATACTCTTGCGATCGTAATTTTAGATATTGTTCTGAAATTTTCCACATGTATTCGTGCCCGTATTTGTGCCCGCTGCTTCCCATTTAAATTTTGTACAGGTTATCAAGTGACCAAGCTTTTGCAAACAGAACGACTAACTTAGTATAATGTGTCCCATCGTCAAGGTGAAGAATTGGACAGGTTCACAAAAACAAAACAAAAAAAACTTTAACTAATAAAATCTCTCTATATGCAAATATTTTCATGCAATTATTATCATTCACTTTAGCTTGCATTTTATTTTCATCCAATCAATCATCCATCAATTTATCACTTTGTTACCAAAATTATGTTCAATTATCATCACCATTGTCATATTCATCGTTATCGTTATCGCTGTCTCTGTCTCTGTCTCTGTCGCTGTCGCTACTGAACCGCATCCGAATAATTACAATTAGTGTTTATATTGTTGCAAAAAAGTAACAACAATAACTATTGGGTGTGCACGCCATGCCACATATTTCATAACGATTTTTGTTCAAATTCAATCGAATTGTTATTAAATAACATTTGGTTGCAATTTTTTTAGATTTTTGCGTTCAATTCTTTACACGTTCTGCCGTTTAATATTTTGTTATGATAAACGATTATTGTTGCTTTTCTAACTTCTTTATGAAATGGAGGATGTACTAAATTTGTTATTCCGTTTGCAACGTTCAGAAGGAGTAGTCCGATACTCTCAGAATTCAAAATTTCCGTCCGTCTTGCTGTCTGTTATTGATACTTTGACGGTCGAAAATGTTGAGATATTGAGTTGAAATTTTTAATTTGACATTTGTATTTATTGTATTTATCTGCCAATGCAACAACAAACTAAGCATGCTCCCATCACTGAGATGAACAGTATAAAAAGTGTAAATAAATCCAATAATTCATGTGTTTATATTATCGGGAAAATCAATAAATAATTTATTCGTTCAGGTAGGTAATGTTATTACCTTAATAGTGCAGCATTAATTCATTCCATATAAATTGTTTTGAAAAAGTGAAAATAACAATAATAAACAATAAAAATGTTCATCGATCTATAAAATCGATTTTTAAAATCGATTGCATAACAAAACATTACTGAAATGATTGTATTTTTCTTCATATTATATCTGTCTGCACGTCCGTCTCTCATAATTCCCATTTATTCATATATTTTTTTTTTCAAAGTTTTGCATAATTTTCAAAATTTCGTAAAAAGGGAATCATAATGGATCTATAAATATGTATGTTCAATATATTTCAATTTATATTTTATGCTGCTTATATATCACACTTCTAAACTTAAGCCTAAGACGATGTTATCTTCAAACACTTCCCATAAGTATTGTTGGCATTATGAACGGTATGGTGAAGCTGGGTATATATGTGTGTGTGTTTTGTTATATATAAAATAAGATGCTGTTGCTGTTGTTGCTGCAACAATCAGTTGTTGTATTATGCAGTGGAAGATTTTCTACATTCACTACTCCTACATAGTATAACAACCAATGCCGCCTCTACTACTACCACAATAATATATGTAATATGTTTATTATTTTCTAACTAACGCTTTGTTTCATACTTTATGTGGATTTTATATATAAGAATACTTTTATAACCTGTCGTAGTATTATATTGTATTATACTCATTGTGTATGGCTGCGTGTGTGTGTGCGTTATATAAAATGCAGTGGCTTTGTGTTATTTCGTTTCAATTTATTTTTGTGGCTGTCAAACTACTATTCGTTCAATGATTTATATAGTTATTATTGTTGTTGTTTTTACGTTGGTTTGTTGGTTGATGGAGGTTGCGCTGAGATGGCAAACAAAATGGTGTGAATGCAGAAGAGAGGAAAAAAAATTACCACCTTACACAAACACGGACACACACCCAATAAATTAAAATGGCATAAAATTAGAGCACAGCATACTGCACTGCATTGCAGTAAATTGACGCTGTTGCTATTACTGTTGTTTTTATTATTGTTGTTGTAAACATCACGTGTTTCACAGTTCACATGATATTATAAATCATGTTTAATGCTTAACTTTGCCTACATTACAGCGCATCGTTTAAATGTACTAAACTAACGGGAAAACCATTTATGAGAACAACTGATTGTTACACTCTGCACAACTTGTGAGAAAATGTATATTACTCGTATATCTACAATTACATCGATCGATTACGAATGAAAATCTGAATTCATTTAATTATGTCCGTCTGTCAGTCCATGTTTTTTTTGTATGCAAACTACAGGTTACATTTCTTAAGATATTTTAATGAAATTTAGTACAAGAATATACCTTAGCTCAAAAAGAAATTTTATTATATATAAACAGAAGAAATTCTTTAAAAATGAAAGTTTTTATGTGGAAAAAAGTCGCAATTTTTAATATTTTTTAATAAAATTTCATAAATAATACCTAATTATCATAATATTTGGTTGTACCAAATTTGGACACGATCGAACCATTTTTAAAACCACTTGTCATATAATAATGTACGATCCCGCCTAATATTGGCTTATTCTTAAATGGATTAATTATATATATGTACCATATATGAACTTCATAGTTCAATATTTGTGACTAAATTTTAAATTTTAGTCAATTTCGGGGCACGGTTCTGAAGAGACTTCGTTTTGGGAATCAGTCGATTCAAATAAGATCTGGTCTATATTTAGTTAAAGCAATTTTTTCTGTTAATTTTCATCAATACCTGGAAATTTCAAATGTTGAAGAAAATCGCTTGTAATACAAAAATCTGCATAAATAAATAAATATTTAGGAAACATTTTATTTAAATATATATTTATTAACATCCTAACATCCTAGCATCCTGACATTCTGCTTTGTACTGTAGAATTGAAAAGCCATGAAACGTGGCTTAAACATATATATCAACAAATTCAACTACCACTTAATGTTTAACAACGACGTTTCACTAATTTTACAGCTGCGATCATAATCTTTAACGATGTCCTGAATTTAGTGGATTTTATGAAACAAATACGCCCACATTTTAAAAGAAAATTCTTTGATACAAAACGCATTATTCAAAATAAACTGAAGCTGATAATAACTGAAATCATAAACACGCCCCTTTTTCAACAACTACTCGGTGCAAACTTTACCAAGGTGCTGTATCCTTATACTGCCTGCTCACAGTTTGCCCGTAAATGTGTCTTTTGTCATAAAGCAAATCTAGATTTTTTATTTGTTACTTTTTCCTTCCATCTATCATTCGCTTGTTGTGATTTCTTTTGTTTTGTTTTATGTTGGCTCGACATGATTAATGCCGACTGATGCTACTGCTGTCGATTGCATCGAGAATGTTACTCCCTATGCAACTATGTTATATACATAAACTAAGTATTAGAATAAAGTCTGTGTCTGTCCATCTGTCTGTCTGTCTGTCTGCAGGCAAAGACAACAAATCACTGTTTTATGTACATACTTCTCTTATCATAAAATACATGGGAAGTTTAAATAGAACACTAAATGCTGCTGCAATAGGGAGAATAACAAAATTACAATAACAATGACAACAGTATAAATAACAGCTACATCAAAATCATATGAGAGACCTGAGAGATCATATTTTATAACTAAGCTCTGTATAAATCTTTATTTCTAATGGCACGCCCATTAAAAGCTATAAATTTTTGTATTTCTGAATTTAATTGAGGGGCGTGGCACTCCCAATTTGCTTAAGAAATGACTTCTTTAATAATATATTTGGTTTAATAACTAAGTGGGAGGTGCCACGCCCATATTATATATTTAATTTAAAAGCTGTTGTAATTTACAAGCTTTCATAAAAAGTTTGAACAAAATCCGTTCAGGCGTTTCTGAGTTATAGCACTTTAAAAAATATGATCAATCAAGATTTACTCTCTGAGTGATTCTGAGCGCCTGCTGTTTTTTCTCACAATTTTGTTATTTTTTGTGATTTTCAAAATGGCAACCGCAAGAATGAAGGTGAACTTGCTTGACTTATAACTAGAAAACTACTGTTTCGATTTTGGTCAAATTTTTTGCATAGCTTTGAAAATTTCTTAAACTTTTGTGAGGATCCTAAATTGAGGAGCGTACCTATTAAACTATTATATCCTTTGCCACAAATGATGCAGGATATAAAGATGTACAAAAATTTTGTTCAATTTTAGAAATTAAATGAATTTATGTTGTGTGAGGTTTGTTAAAGACTTTCACTGTAACATGTTCATCATTAATTTGTAATAAAAAGGGAAAAAAAGAAAACCCGCTTGGGTATTATAAAAGTATTTCAAACACTTTTCATTTGTATTCCATTGAATTTAATTTTTTCTTGTTTTAACAACATTTTACGTTTTCCTTCCCTTGGCTTAGCCCTAAACAAATAAAAAAGCTATATTTGGCTGAGGCCAAATCTTGAATACCCACCATCGATGCAAGAAAACATTCCGGGCAGTATATATGTCTGTACTTTTTAGGTAATATGAAAAATTTGTACGAAGAAATGGGCGTGTCCTTTTGACCTCTATTGCCAAGTTTGGAATCGTTAACGTAATTTTTGCGACCAGAAAAGTGATTATCATAGAACATAGGCACCTATAGACAGGCAGAGAGATCTGAATTTGATGCTGATTGAAATTATATTTTAAAAACGTTGTTTATATATACTTGGTCCTCGACGCCTCCTTACGAGCGTTGCAACCGTTTTGGTAAAGTAATGTAAACCCCCATATATGGTATAAAAAAATGAAAAAAAAAAAACCAAACACATTACAAACGAAGGTATGCAAAATAAATCAGATTCATTTTAAATCCAAACACTTGAGGGGTTGCACTAAGTATAGTTTAATGTATACAAAGTTCTTTTTTTCATTTATTTATACGTGCACACGTTGTTTTCAACAACAATGCATACAAACAACAACATATTGTATATTAATACTCGTATACGTCCCATCTCATAACATCTCGCTCTCATTCTCTAGGCACCTTTGCCCCCCCATGCCCCCGGATTCCTTGCTTGTTGCTGCATGTTCCATCTGGCTTGTGATGGTAGTGATTTCTGAGCCGATATATAATGTAGTAACTACACACATACACATGCACACACAGCCTTCTCATAAGATTTAGGTCAAAGATCAATGTACCATAAAAAGTGTATGTGTGTGTGTGTGTGTTTATAAGCGAGGATTCATTACACTGTGCCAATCGCACTAATTTATGGCGGGCAATTAAAGTTTTTCCGTTACTTTTCCTACTTTTTATACCCTCCACATAAGATGGTCGGTATACTTAGTTTGTCATTTCATTTGCAACATCTACAAAAAAATGCCAGAGGTCCTACGTAATATATATATTCTTGGTCAGCATCAAAAATTGAATCGATTTAATCATATATGTCCGTATGTCTGTCTCTCCGTCTGTTGTTAACATTCCTATGAACGTAATTTTTGAGATGTTAATCTTAAATTTTGACACTTTTAGTTTCTAAATGCATATACAGTTATTTCAATTAAATAAAATCGGTCCAGAGCCACGCCCACAATTAACAAAAATCTATATATCTGTCATAAATATAAAGCTATCAAGTTTAAATTTAATATGCATATATATAATTAAGTTTTTCATCGATGTGCCAAAAATGGGCATGGTCGAATAATAAACATTACAACAATTAACAAAAAAACATACTCAGCAAAAAACTTCACCTTCAAGTTAAGACGTAATACATACACTATTAGAGAACGTATAATCATTTACCTGCCACGCCTACTATATGTAGATGTTGAAGGTATTTAAGATTTGGTTTAAGTCAAAGTTTCGTTTCTTTACTTGGTTTTCTTTTTTTATTTTGTTTTATTTACTGTTGCTGAGATTGATACAGTTTTTGTTATGGTTGTTGTTGTTGTTATTATTATTATTATTGTTAAATGTTCATTTTTTATTTATTTACAATGCAATATATATATGTATACACCTACATGTGAGAAGAAGAAAAGAGTATTTAGAGCAATACCAGCGAGTGATATAATTTATTTCATTTAATGGATTGATTTAAAGCGAAACAACACAAACAAATATGAAAAAGATTAAAAAAAAACATAAAGTGAAAATATATAGAAACGGTTTCTATACGATCACTAAATACCCTACATTATATAGTTAAATTTATGCTACAATGAGCTGAATTAGATCAATAAACGCAAGTCTTTATCATATAAAAATGTTTTCGTAACAAAAAAAAAGTTACATAGAAAGTGATTCTAAACTATATTTCTTTCAAATATTATTAAAAAAAATTGAAAAAATTAAAACTTTGCTATATAAAAATTTATTTTATGATGTGAAGGTTTCCAAAAATTAATCGATTTCAATTCAGACAAACGACAAACATTCTTAAGGCAAATTTTTTCAATAAATATGAAAAAATTACATTTCAAAATTTGGTACATTCACATACACATTTTAAAAAAAATCCTTTACACCAAACTGGGCATGGTTTGCATATATGTATAAAATTTCTCATCAATGTTACAATTTTTACGACGGACAAACATCTCACTATTGACAGCTTATCATATATATATATATATATAGATCTCCTTAATCTCCTTTGGACTGTTACCAATGGAATGACAAACTTAGTATACCGGCAAAGTCAAGGTGTAGGGTATTACAACTTCATCAAACACACATGTACAGATAACAAGATAAACTAATGAAATTTTAAATAAAAACTATAAAATGTTGCAACTTTTTACGCATACCTACACACACACACACACGAAACAATTTTTGTTAAGTGTATATAAAAAAAACCAACTCGTTTACAAAATGAGATAAAAAACGGAAACGCAAAACCGTAACAATAAACTGGGTCGCATAACAACCAACAACAGTGCACACGGCACACACGGCACACACGTACCCATCCTAAAACCACATAAGCCGCTATCAAATTTCAGAATTGAAACAATGTGTGTGTGTCTGTGTGTGTGTGTGTGTGTTTATACTACACACAATATCTCTGCAATGTATGTTTTTTTTTTAAAGCTTCATCAAATAAATAACAATTTTCAGAAAGAGTAAAAAACAAAAACAAAAACAACAACAATAACGTGGCATAAGAAAAACGGGAAAAAATTAAAACATTTGACCAGACTCTGCGCGTTAGATAAGAAATTACAAAATATAAACTAAACATTTAAACGCTCTCACAACAACCACAAAAGCCAGCATCACCAACCAACAGGGTGACGTCGTTACTAAACATAGAACTAAAGAGAAAAAACATTTTCCGCATAATAAAATAAAATGTAATGGAAAGCAATAGAGCGGATAAAAAATATGGATTTCAACAGCCTTTTTAAGGCTGTACTGATCCTGTATATCATTAAGGGTAAGTAACTATAATAAAAAAAAAAAAACTTGTATTTTCAACAATCTCCACTTTACTGGCCGTAAGACTGTTAGCATTTATCACTAACAAGCCTTTGGAAGGTAGTTTGTCTTCCTTCAATGTTTCCCTCTTATATTGCACATGATTACACACTTACATTATTTATGATACGTCATCATTAAAACACACATACTCCAGGCTTTAACAGCTATTGTTGATTGAACGTGAAAAGAGTACCGTGCGATATATTCAAGCACAACTCTCCTCACAATAGCCTTATCAATGCAACAGATCTTGCACAGCTTTTATTATACATTTCCGTTAACAATAAAAGCTGTTTGAACAAAAGAAAATAAATTTTTGCACAAATTTCTTTAAAAAAAAAAAAAAAAAATTCATCTTTTATGAAAAAAGGCAGCATTTTCGTTGCAAGACTTTTCAGATTACTATTGTACTTCCATTGTTTGTGCTCTTGATTGATATTTTCTTAATAACCGTGTTTATCACCAACAAACACACTCCAGCCGGATGTTGTTGTTTATATTTAGACGCGACACCATTTGTGACAAAACGTATATTAAGTTCGGCAGGTTGTTTGTAACTCCTAAATGGCAAATGTCACACCCACCTTTAATTATATCAAACATTTCAGAATCAAAATCGGATTCGATTTAATCATTATTTTATAATTTGAAGATGATATGGTCTCTGATGATGAGAAGTTTTCAAGGTTAATTATGTAGAATTTCATATTTTAAATATAAATCCCTTCATTTAAATTTACCTCAAATCTCATCATTGGTTTTTCTATTAAAACATCATTTAAATTCATAGACACAAATGATTTATGTACGTGTGAATAAAGTGTATTTGTGGGGAGAGTCTTAAAAGCAAAAAACAATCTGTTATCCGCTGGCAGCATCATTATCACTTTCACACATACACCCACTCATACATGCAATCTATTCAGTTATGCTTAAGTAATCTATTCATTTCATTCTGGTGGCTGGTTGCTGGTTGCTGGTTGCTGGTATTCATTGAATGATTTCTCATAAGAAATTTGCTTTCTGTGTAATCTTTGGCTTTGTGACAGACAAGTATTATGTAGAAGACTGCCCAGTAATATGGTTAAGTTATCTATTCATCCATCTGTCAGTCCGTCAGTTAATCAGTCAGTCAGTCATTCTGTCTTTCCGTCCGGTAGGAAGGTTGCTAAGGTTTTTCTGCTGGTTATACATTAAAATATAAGTATGAACAAACTATAGACGAATAGTTTGTAGCACAGTTTTTGTGCTGAATTAAAAACTGAACTGTGTAACTACACTGTAGTGAAAAATATTTTTTACTGCCATCCGTCTCACAACGCCGTAAACATTAAACCCAAAAAGTTTGCATCACATTAGCGTGTTGTGAAGGGCTGTGTGTGTGTGTGGTGTTGTATAGTACTGAGAGTTGAATGGTGACAATTTACTTGATATAATTCCTTCTCTTGTTTTTTTTTTTGAAGTTTTTTTGAAGTTTTTATTTTTTTTGTTTTTGTATTCTGTATTATAATTATTGTTGTTGTTGTTGTAAATGTTTACTTATTTTTTCGATGCAGATTCTTCGTATTCTCTTTTTATTTGCTGCTTGTTGTTGTTGTTGCCGTTGTTGTTGTTGATGATGCTCATGATGGCAAAAATGAGGATTATTATAATTAAGGCAGTTGCCGTTGCTTATAGTTGTTGTTGCTTTCCCGTTCATTGTAGATGACATTTGAGGTCATTCACTCGTAATTACTGTGTTGTTGAACTTCATTGTACACCTTCTCTCTACTCCGTATCACCATACAATACATACAAAATATTCTATTCTTTCGATTCATTTTCTCATTGTTTGTAGTCTTGCCGTTCATAGTTTATCTATCGCGATTGGTAAAGAAAGGTTTTTCGTTTCAATTTGTTTCATAGAAATTTTAATGTAAAAGGTTTTTGTGAAAACATGTATGTAGTCATCTATATATGGTACAGGTAGATCGCAAAGAATGCGGTACAAAGTTCAACACGAGTTTAGAAAAATGCGACTTTTAAAGAACACGTGTTTTGAAGAACGCAAATTTTCTCGTAATTATTTTGAAAATGATAAAATAAAATAATAATAATTATGGTCAAAGGCAAAAGAAATTCTAAAACAGAACGATTCTTTTTTTTTGTTATTTTCACCCTTAAAACGGAATCTTGGTGTTTGTAGTCATGAACAACACGGTTTCAAGGAGAGCACGAAATCAATTAAACTTCATAAATATAGAATTCACTCGTTAAAATGAAATGTAACCCATAATTTATTAGTTGTTAAATAAGAACGTAATGATATGCCACGCCTTTACTTATCATTATAAAATCATTTTAAAAAGCAACCAAAATTTTGTTAAATTCAAGTGTTTTTTTTTTTGCTTGTTAATTATAATTTAATTAAATGGGAATTCATTTAAATACCTTTTTAATATTATTCATATAAATACAACAATAACAACAACAACAAGAAGAATATCAAAAGCAAAAGAAAAACTTTTTGTTGCCTCTCAATTGAAATATCTGTTTCATAGTTTCCGTTTCCATTTTTTTTTTGCTTTTCGTTTTTAGTACAGTTTATTTGTTTTTAACGTAAATTACCGTTTCTTTATACCCTTCACATAAGATACAACCCTGAGTTATACAAAGTTTGTCAATATGTCTGCAGCATATAAAGAAGAAGGCGTCAGAGCCTTTACACAGTATATTATATACTCTTGATCAGCAACAAAAATTAAGGCGATGTATTGTAGATACGTCCGTCCGTGTTGGTATAATAATGGTTGAAAATTTTGAAACATTTCCACTTTCGGTACGTTGATATTTATATAGAAAAAGGGCCAAATTGATTAAGAGCCACGCCCACAATGCAAGAAATCTATCAATCAAATATTTTCCAATGATGTTTAAATTTCATATATATACGCATACGTGAATAAAAATTCATTTCTGTGCTATAAATGGGCATGGTTGGATAACAGACACGCCCACTATTTACAAATAATCTTATTTAGCAGAGAATCCTTCGTAAACCTTTGATATATTATTAAAGGATGTAATGATAGGCATGCCACCTTCTGTTTTATATAAATGTTTAGGGTACTCAAGATTTGACTTAAACCAAATATTGTTTTTAATTTGTTTTTCGTTACGTTTTTGATGTTGTTATAGGTCCCGTTTCCTAGTAAAACTTTATTAATTAGCTTGATATGCATTTATACTAAAAACGGCTACAACAACAACATAAACAATAAATCAAACCAACTCTCTGCATCAAGTATTTTCACAGTATTAGTTGGAAAACATTTTACCGGAAATTTTGAGATAGTTATATATTTTTATAGCTGCTAGCTATATAACTGGAAACTAATATTTGAGTCTCACTCTCTCTCTCTCTCTCTCTCTCTATCTATATCTCTCATGCTCTTATGCCGCTGTTAGTCAGTTTAGTTGGTTTTATTTGTTTGTGTTGCTGAAAGTTTCAATTAAAATGCCAACTGCAAACATTAAGTTTAAAACTCTTCTATCTCCATCTCTTTCTAATGCCTTTTAACATATATTAATAATAAAAATAAAAAAAAAATTAATATTTCCAACAAAATGTCATTCTCTTAATACACTTTAAATGCACACGCATTAATTGCAGGCTGTTCTACAATCATTTATTTAGTTTGTTAAATAAAACATTTCAAAAGCTTATGCGGTACAGTGCAGCGCTAAGAGTGAGAAGTGACGCCGAACTGAACGTTTGTAATATTCATGTAACTTAAGTCCAGTTGCCATAATCAGCAACAAACTATTCAAAATCACTTTCAAACTGGATTTAACAAGTGAGAAAACTAAATATGGCTTAGGAGGGTATTTAACCCTTCACATCTACAATGGTGGGCGTGATATATAACGTATTAAAAAGTATTTAGGATATGACCTAAGCCAATTTCCTTTCCTTCCCCTTCAATATTGTCAATATTTTATTTAAATTACAAAAAAAATTTTCTTTCTTGCCTGGTAACAGCAAGAACATACAATCTCTTAGGATATTAAAAAAGAAAAAAATTCAGTTTAGTTTTCTAGCTCAACAAATACAAATGTAGTTAGGAAAAAAATAAAACATAAGGCGATTGTAGTTATAAGTAGTAATGTGTGTATATAAAGAAGTGTTTATAAAAAGATGTTTAAAGAAGAAAAAATCCAATCTCGAATAACAGTAAACTGCGATAAGTAAATGAAGCGGAAACATCATTAAGTTCAAATACAAAAATTCTCTACTTCATACTCTCGCTACGCTCTGCTCTCATAAATAAATGTATTACGGTACACTCAATACACACTTGATAGTTCAACTAAGTATTAAATCATTTGTTTCAGCTGTATGAAAGAAATCTATATATAAAAAAATATAAGAGAAGTAAAGAGTTTGTGCATCCGTTACCTTTTTTCATATCCTGTGCATTGGAAATGAAAGTATATTAAGTTTATTATACCGTTAAAAAAAAAAACTTTCAAAAAAAATTAGAATTATTTAGGCAAACAATCATTGTATTGCAGTGTTGTAACACATGCGCCGCACATTAACCTGAGCTTTAAAGTATTGATGTGTTCGAAAAATTGATAAAATTTTGGGTCCAAATATGAAGATACTGAAAGTGATGCTGAACTCCTGAACTAAATTTTATATCAATCATAATTATCATGGTAAGGGTGGTGTAAAATATGACCATTAACTGTTTAGAGTTAACAAGCAGCAGTTGCCTCCATTTACTTATCAATATGAATCCAATTTACCAGATGACCGGATTTATATTTCTTATATTTCCAAGTTGACCCAAAAGACAATGAAAATCTTTGAATGCTTATAAAAAAGAAGAAAAGAAGAAGAAGCTAAATAATAATAATAATCATGGTTACGGAAGAGAGCCCAAATTTAGTTGCATCCACATAAAAGGTGTAAACTAAACTGAAAGCAATCACGCTTCTATTTGCGTATATGAAAATGTTGTCCCTGCGGAAAAAGCATTCATTATTATTATTATTATTATTACTTCGGATCATTAAAAATGTCTTTTAATTACTGCCATAAAAGTGAGATGACAAAAAAAGAAAACATATTACAAAAGATATCTACGATTGTAGAGGCTGTTGTATGCAACCAAAGAGAGAACGCCAACTCTGTTCATAGTGTTAATGATTGTCCGTGTACTTGTATGTTTACTATTGTACAAAAAAAAAAAAATAGTGTCGCATCATGATTACAATTTATTGCTAGCAGACCTTCTCGTTACTAACTATGTAAATATATATGCATTAGTGGACACCATTTCTCACCTTCTCTCTGTCTCTCTGTTTCTCACACTTCCTCTGGCGTAACAGATGAATAATTTTCTGGTATAACCATGAAAATGTTATGATAGTGGGCCATAGAAAATGAGTGCAAGGGAGTGATAGAGATAAATGAAAAAAAAAAAAAAAAGAAAAAATGCCATTAATTTGCGGTTGCATGGTTGCCCTTTAATTGAGTAATTTGCCAACATATGCAACACAGCAGGTGTTGACCGTAGGCGAGAGAATTATAATTGATTTTAATTTTGATAGCTAAGCGGATAATATGATTCATTTGTGAGATCTGTATTCAATGTAATAAAAAGAAAAGTTTTTCTATTGTCATTAAACTTTAACAAAATATTATTTAAATGGAAGTAATGTAAAAAAGGCAAAAACGATTTTGAGGGTTTTTCAAACGCTCTCATTTTAACTTTCTTACTCAACGTTCAAATTGAAAAATTGCAAACAATTTTTCAAACTTTTCAGCCTATTCTGTCAGACCGATATTTTGCTTAAACCATTGGATCTGTTGGCAATATGTCGTATTTTCAATTTCTCCACAATCTCTTCAATATGAGTGTCAAATAAAAGAGATTAATGAGTAGAATACCGTAAGATAAATTAAGTATTAATAAATCTAAATAAAATGGCCGCTCAAAGGTTTTCATATAACAAGTTTTCACTACGCCTTCAATTTGGATGTCAAATAAAGGAACTCTTTGAATATAATATGTATGATAAGTACGATATATAAAGTCTTGCTAAATCCAATATGGCGCCTACCACAATATTTTTTCAATACCTATACGGCATGGTCATTAAATGAAAAGACTTTTTGAGTAAAATGAACTAAGTAACAAATCTAACTAAATCCAATATGGCAGACACTAAAGGACTAATTTTCAAAATATATTCAATATGGGTGTCAAATGAAAGAGCTTATTGCCTAGCATAATATAAATGAAATTTCGTCATACTAAATCCAAAATCCTTAACAATATATGAAAACCTACCCAACAAGTTTAAATTAGAATATTCAAAATGGCGGTCATGTGAAACTATCTTTAAGACATATAGCAATATTGGTAGCATGAAAAATACAAAAAGTTAAGTGGCTTTAGACTAAATTTAATATAACGACTACTTGAAAATGTTAAACGAAGCATACTTAAGAAGTCGAATACCATAACTTACGTTCTCTCCTTTTTTTTTTAATAAATGTGATGGATGTTATTATAAAATAAAGTAATTTTAATTTTATTCATAACATGAACTCGAGCAAATTCAAAAGCGTTTAATATTTGCTTTTAATTCAATGCAGGCAGACTCGTTTTACTCTAGTCTGCAACTCTCCATCTCCACAAACACTAGTAATTTTTCTTCTACGTTTTATTTTTATATTAAATTTTCAATTTTTACTTTGAGACAAACTCACATGCATAGAAATTTTATTTCTTTGATATTTTTCTTTCATTTATATGTAGTTGTTGGTGTTGTTGTTGCAGTGGCAATAGTTGCTGCGAAATACTTTGCATAATATAATTTGTTTTTCGTTTCGTTTCGTTTCTGTTTTTTTTTTTTTTGCATCTTCTTAAAACACAAAAATGCATAAGTGTGTGTGAAATGGATTTTTCTGTTGAAAAATAACAACAACAACAAATAAGTATATATATATATATTTAAGTAAAAATCTACTTTATTAAAATGTTTAATTAGAAATAAAAATAATCAAAAATAAAGTAAAAAAAACTAAATTTGAATTAGGCCAAATCTTAAATACCCTACATATCTACATTAATTAGGCGTGGCAAGTAGATAGTGTATGTATTACGTATCAACTTACAAGTCGAGTTTTTCGTGGAGTATATTTTTTTGTAAATTATAGACACTTCTGTTATTCGACCACGCCCATTTTTGGCACATGGCACATCAATGGATGGGTTGAATTATTCATACCAAATTTCAAGTTCATAGGTCAACTTTTGCAGTAGATATATAGATTTTTGTCGCTTGTAGGCGTGTCTGTTATTTGACCACACCCATTTTTATCACATCGATAGAAAAGTTATTTATAAATATGTTAATTAAATTTCAAACTGATAGCTAAATATTTGTGGCAGATATATAGATTTTTGTTGATTGTGGGCGTGGCTTTTGACCAATTTTTGTCCATTTTGAATAACGATCTGAACTAAAAAACTAAAAATGCCTATTAAAAATTTCTAGCTCAATATATTATGCCCGTGAGAATGCCAACAACAGTCAGACACATGGACAGACGGATATACAATCTACATTGACTCAGTTTTTGATGCTAATCAAGAATATATATACTTTATAGGGTCTCTGCTGCCTCCTTTTGGATATTGCAAACAAAAACACAAATTTAAAATACCACCATCTTATGTGTAGGGTATAATAAAGTACCAGTAATTTCAGATTAGTTGAAAGTAAAGGAAACGACTTGGTATTATAACGAATCAAAACTACCATGATTATAATGAAAAGCTGCGTTGTAGAAGTAGATTAGAGAGATTCTTGCTAATTCATGGCTTCTCAGTTGGTACAAATGTGTTTTAAAACTACAACTATTTACACAAATATATTCCAAATAAGTCTAAAATACAGATTTCTTTATATTTTCAAAAATTAAATGCAACATAAATCGCTAGAAGCTTAAACAATATAACTTTTTACAAAATAAATCCTGTTAACGCATCATAAAATGCAGCCACACAAGACACCCACCAACAAAGTAATGTAACGAAAAATAATATACGCAACAATTCTTCTTTTCTTTGCTTTTTTGCTGGGAGGAGGACTTGTGGTATCTTATACTATGGAATAGAAGAAGAAGGAGAAGAAGAAGAGGAAGTAATAAACAGAATAGAAGCATGCAAATAGTGACAGCAATAGCAATAAAGCATTATTTTAAATGTTGTTCAAAAAGGCCGTCATGAACATGCAACCACTTGAGCAAAAGATCCTTTACGATCTCCTTACCAAAACCCCACAAATATGGTTTTTTTCCACATACCCCCAATATACACACACATACTTACTGCACATAGAGAATGCATTTGAATATAAACGAGTACGTACATCTATCCCTTACACTGGCACCCGGACTTTAGAAAAAAGTGTTGCGTCATTTACGCCAACGACTTTTGTTGCTGGTGTTGAGCGCACAATTACCCACATCTCACATATCATACTTGTGTACTTGTGAAAGCAAAGACCGAGAGAAAAAAGAAAAAGTGAGTGCGGGCTTTATATGAAGAATCCGTAGAAGAAGCTGAAGAACATAAAGAACAGCCCGTTAAAGTTCTATTTCGTTGCAAGCATCTCTAGTATAAAATCCATTCTCTTTTTAAAATTTCGCATCCTTTGAAAAATCCTTTTAATCACCATGCTTCATCTTGAATCATAATCTTTATGAAACGAAACTTTTTATACTCTCAACATAAGATGAGTGATATACAAAGTTTGCCATTCCATTTGCGACATCTAGAAGAAAGCGTCAGATATATATATTTTTCTTGATTCCCATTAAAAACTGAGTCGATTTGGACATGTATGTCTGTACGTCCATGTGTCTGTCTGTAGTTGGCCTTTCTCACGGATGTAAATTGTGAGATATTGAGCTGAAATTTTGTACATACAAGTATTTTTGGTTTTTGAATGTAGATCTTTATTAAAAATGGACAAAAATGAGTCGAAAGCCACGCCCACAATCGACAAAAATTTATTTATATGCCACAAAAATTGATCTATGAACTTGTAATTATAGTACACCTATCTACCTAATATTAAGGAACGCAATATATATACTTGCCCCGCCCACCTTTATGGATATGAAGAGTATTTAAGATTTCTTCTAAGCCACATTGAATTTTTTACTTCTATTATCATATTATTGAGTGTGTGTGTGTGTGCGTATTGAGTCGATTGCCATCATATACACAAAATATTTATATGTTTGGATGTCACTTAGGGTTAACCAAATAACCTTAAGCTTAACAACATTGTCTCTCTTAGGTTCTCATTAATGCAAGCAATGTATTCATCTTGTATGTGTGTGTATGTGTATATTGTGCAGTGTCTATCTGTCATTTACCGTAACATTAAATCATTTCTATATAACAACATTTATTTACATTTATGTTAGCTAAGTAACTGTTCATGTTCTCTTCTAATATTTGAAGCATACGAAGACAAGTCGTTCGCGACTTATTTTTTATACATTAATAATTTCTGTTATGTGATAATATATAAAAGTAATAAAATTTTTACAAAAGACGGACATACGGACATACGGACATGCATAAACCGATTGTGAATATGATGTAATACTAGATAAATCCAGATGTGATATCGAGTGCTTTAAATATCGGCAACATCCGATCATATATGCATTTAGTATCTGAAGTAATGTTGTCTATACGTCCATTAAGTGAAAAATCAAACTAGAAGTTAAAATATTGTTCTGATCGTTATAGGACTTTGTAGATATTATTTTAAATTGTATTGTTCAACTTTTATCATGATTGGCCTTTTGCCTCTAATTGTTAAATAAAGAAAAATGGCAAAATTAATTTACTACGAATATGGGGGCATTTTATGGAGTGGCTTAAAAGAAAATAACATTTAAAAAAAAAAAAAAAATTGTTTTCACTTCTACTCAAATACTCATTTCACACTAATTGTTTTGTTGCCTTCGATTTACGATTCGACATTTAGCGATTGCAGAAATTCGAACCCAATCTCTGCATCATTATCTTTAATTATTTACTTGTACGCATCACCAGCCCTTCCACCATATTAACCAGCAGCTTTAAATTGAGTTGAATAACAAAAAAAAAAGAAACCCAACTTCACACAAAAATTTCAACAACATTTGTAAAACTGTTGTCTGTTATTATGCAAATGTGGAAAATCCTTCCGCAGTTGTGTTTTATGTTGCCTGCCATTTGCAATACCGAAATATGTGTGCAGCACAAATGAAGAACGAGTGTATGAAACAAGCGGAGATTGGGAGATGGTTATCTTAGGATAACCAGCCAGCATCTCTGTTGTGGTTAAAAAGCGTCTTTCCCTGCTTTTTACATGCCTTTCATGCATTTTTTTCTGCATATTTATTTCTTGCGCATAGAAAGCATACAACCCTTCTACGTGAACATGTTTTGTACTTTAATCTCTCACTCCATAACTATTACCATAGAACAGTGTTTGCATATAAATGCTGACAAGGAAATATTTTAAATATGCATTCGAAGGGCATTCTTAAGGAGTTGGAGAAGAATGTACACGATGTATGTGTGTATCTTAACATCATCAATTGAGTTATTTCACTTGCTTAACGTATATTTTATTATTATTATTATATTTTTTTTTTTTTTGTACCCCTTCTGCACACTTTGCAAGAAATACAAATTATTTACTGTTGTGACCTTCATGTATTAACTTTATAGAAAAGGCTAATGTGATGTATTGCAGTTAATAGAATTCTAAATGTAAAAGTATATCAAGTGTTTTTTTTTTTTTCATATTTATTTAATATTGATTTTTGTTCTGTGTTGCAGCTGAAAATCACAATATAAGTGTTAACGGTTTGGATCTACAGGGACCGATATTCTTACATGAACCGCCGCATCGTGTCGAATTCTCCAATAATTCAGGCGGTCTTATAGAATGTTCCGGTCATGGCAGTCCACCGCCCGAGGTAAGTTGCACAAGATTGTTATCCTTCTTAACTTAGTGAAGCATTCGTTAGTTGCTTCATTTAAGATTCTGTTCTTATTCATCCTTCATTCTCTTTGTTCTGTTTTGTTCACAAATTCAACATCTTGCTCATTAATTAATATAATTTGTATGCATCAGAGTTTAGGAGTCAGTCAGTCCCTTTAGGGGGGGTTAAAATACTGAACCAATATCTTAAGATTAGAATGAAATGAGAGAGAGAGAGACAACTGAACCACAGACACTCTTGATATATTACTTTGCTCATTTGCCTAATGACAAATCAGTGTGAAATTGCAAGACAGATGGACGGACGGACAGACAGACAGACATTTCATAAGATTTATCACCATTATAAGTAGCGATTAGGAAAACCATAAAAAACAATAAATTATATAGAGCAAAAAGAAAAGAAAAGAAAGATACAAAGAAACGTTATGAAGGAAATATATGAAAGTGGAAAGCATGGAAAGAATGTAGAATGGAATGCGATGGATTATGTAAAGTTTTTTGTTAATTGCAATCTCGCCCAATTTTTTTTACAAATTTCAACTTAATAGCTGAATTTTTTGTCTATATTGGGCGTGGCTTTCAAACATTTTGAATAGAAAACTGGGTGTAGAAGCCATGTTTACAGAATTTCAGTTCAATACCTCAAAAATTATGACCGCAGGTGCTCCAATAACAAGTGGACACATAGACGGACACATAGCTAGATCGATCCAGATATAAAAAAAGTAAAATAAAATGAATTCAGTGAATAATGTTTTTTTCTTGGACAATTGCAGGTGGAATGGACTCCTATACCACCCCAACAGGATATGGTTTTTACATTATCTAATGGCAGCTTAATGTTTTATCCATTTTCAGCGGAAAAATATCGTCATGAAGTTCATGCTACAGTGTACAGGTAATTGTTTAACTTTTTATATTCTAAGGAACGAGTGTAAACTTTTCATACTAGAATTTCTTAAATATATAAAAACGTTTATAATAATATTTGAGTTTACATTAATTGATTGTTATATTCTGCATCACTTGTTTCAGATGTAAATTACGTAATCTGGTGGGCACTGTACTTAGCCGAGAAGTACATGTTAGAGGTGGTAAGTAAGAAAATCTTGTTTTATAACACAATACACTATGGCATCGCCATAATGCGAGTTTTCGGTTAGGCGAGTTCAAATTTTATCCAAAACAAAACTTCTCCTAAGTTGGGGCAAACTATAAAAATAATTCAACTTTTATATTAATATATAAAATTCTGAACTGAAATTGGTTTTGTAAATATTTTTTAGTACAAATGTACAAACATACATAAATTCACTCTGATGGAAAACTATAAAAAGCAATAATAATAACCGAACAAAAGTTACATTATTGAGATGCAATGAATGGAATAGTATGCAAAAATGAAAACAACAAAAAAACATAAAACTTACATTTACATCTTACAACATTGTTCACTATTCAACCAAAACAAAAAAAAAATAAGCAAAAAATTTTACATAAACACACAATTCTACGGGAGACAGTGTATCCCAAAAAAAAAAAAAAAATTTACGAAAAAGTTACTCACTTACTCACTTACTACTTATTTTTATTGTTATTACAATAAAACGATGACATACAGAGAGAAAAAGAAAAACAAAAGTCGAGAGAGTAGAGACAAGCAAATTATGAATTTTTGAATGTCTTTTATTATTTTAAACGTGTACAAAAATAAATAAAAGAACGAAAACTCAAGACGTGGCTCAATTTGATACCTAAACAAAGAAAAAAATGTGTGTGTGCTACTTATAAATAAAGATTGAATAGATGAATGTATGAAGAAGTTAAAGACGGACCTACGGATAAGCGTGTAAAATTTTTTAAAAATCTTTTTAAATATTTATATTTATATTTATATTTATAAATTTTATTTTAATAAAAATAAGCATTCTTGTACTCCACTATGATCATATTTTTTGGTTTTATATTCAAATTTTCTTTATTGTAATGTTTTTTATTCTAAATAAAAGATAACAACGTGAAAGAAGGCAAAAAGAGGCAAAAGTACGTGTATGAGTATGAACATGTCGGAACAGAAACAATCTCTCTCACTTTTTCTTTCTCTCTCTCTCTCTCTCTCTCTCTCTCTCTACAGTTATGCCGCCCATATTATAAAAAAGACCTTCCCTTCCACCATAACCAAATAATGTTATTGCAATTATTTTATAAATCCTTTAAGAGAAAAATGTTGTACAAAACACACAAGTTTCTAGGAGCAAACTAAGAAACAGAATTAGCTTAACTGTATAATAAATATATGTGTATGCTTATAATGTATACGTGCTGTCAGGTGTAGGTAGAGATTCTTCTCTTAGGATTCCTTGTACTTTTTTCAACTTTTATTGTTGTATTCATGTGAGTCAGTAGTGTATAAGTGAGTGAGTGAGTGGATATAAAAAAACATTAAACTTTTCAACACACAGCGCCTAACTTTTTAAATTAAACTTTACCATACTTTGCTCAACTAAGTTTGCTTGTATTTGTTGTTGTTGTTATTACTATTTGTTTAGCTATTTCACCCTTACACTTTTTCCCGTGTACTTTAATTCCATTGCTGCGTTACTGCAGTTATTTACAAATGAGAATTTTTCATATTGTACCAGTTTCACTTCAGTTCCACTAACCCACGCTTACACTTGACATTTATGTCAAAACTATGGCTGTTGGCAACGTTGACATACAATTACAATTACACACAAAATATAATATAAATATAAAATAAAATAAAAATATATTTTTTTCTAACTGACTATTTTATACCCTACACATTTTTAAAAATGATTCAATCAGGTCTAAACTGACCTCAGTTAATTAATTGAATAACACTGTTTAACATGTAAAAGAGAAATGGGTATTTTTTATGTCCATTCTTGATTCTTAGAATCAAATTCTATCCTATTTGGAACTCTAATTACTTTACTCTAAGAAGAAGAAGCAAAAATATTTATATGTATATAATTTTGAAGGTTATATGCACCATCTTATGTGGAGGGTATAAAAACACTTTACTTTGTAAACAGTATTGTAGGGCGCCTATGCCATTATTCGATTTAAATAAATCATAAAAACCTCAATAAAACTTTGTGCCGTAGTTAAGATGTTAACAACATTGCGTATCTCTCTTCTACAATCTTTGCATCTGAATAAAAACGGTTGGGTTTCTTTCTTTTACCTCCTCTTCACAGCTTTACATGTTATCCCATCAATATATAATTATTTCATTCTTTGCTGTGTGTGTGTGTGTGTGTGTGTGTAAGTAACTTTGTTTTCACCTAACACACTCAGTCTTAATTATACGCTTCTCCCACAGTGTCTGTCTTTGGTCCTTTTAACACTGCTTTGGTAATTTATTTCCATTTTCACTTACATTTTTAATGCTTTCCATCTGTCTCACTCTGCTTTGGTTAAAATTTTCTGTGTGTGTACAAAGACTTTTAAGAAAAATATTTCCCTCGTACAACCCAACAACTGTATATAAAATAAATTAAAAATAAGCAAGTTTTTACGTAAATTACTTTTCCTTTTTCTGTTCTGGTGCTGCGTACTGCGTCCTCGTTTCAATTGATTAAAACCAAATGACAAATGCCGAACACACTCTCTATTCATCAGAATCAAGTAAAACCTCTGACACTGTTTATTAATCAAGTAAAAAGGAAACTTTTAATAGGAATTAACAGAATGTGTTGAATACTTGATGCGAAAAAATGAGGATTTTTTTTTAACAGATTCCATTATAATGGAAATAAAAATATTTTCAATGAAAGATTTTTTAATAGAAAAGTAAAATTTCAAGGTTATAAATCTATTTTTGTTTTTTTATATAGATTTTTATTGATGGTGGGCGTGTCCATTTTTCCCATTTTTAGCACATAGATGAAAGAGTTAATTATAAATATATGTTTTAAACTTTTGTGGTAAATAAAGATATTTTTATTGATTGTGGGCGTGGCTCTTAATCGATTTTGCTCATTTTAAGTAGTGATGTGCGTGTAAAATCTAGAAGTATATGTACAAAGTTTCAGCTTTACCACCGTAAGAGTTCCAATAAACGACAGACGGACAAATAATTTAGATCGAATTAGTTTTTGATGCTGATCAGGAATGTATATACTTTGTGGGATCTCTGACGCTTTCTTCTGGGTTTTGCAAATGGAATGACAAACTTAGTATACCCGCCCTTATGTAGAGGGTACAATAAAACGTGATTATTTGTTATTCTTAAACAAAATTCAAAATTCAGTATAGCTCGCGCAATAACAGATGAGTCGAACTCAAGAAATCACAAAAGCTTTCCAAAGAATTATTTCGTGTAAAAGCGGCATAAAGAATTTAAAAATTCTTACAAAATTATTGAAGCGTAAACACTTCAAAACATAATCAGAGTCTTTAGAGTATAAGTAAGTGAGTATGTATAGAAAAATCATTGAAGTGTTAAAGAATTTCTATTTAAATACAAAGCACAGAGAGACTTACAAATCACCTTATGTATGTAATGTAAAGATAACGAATGTGATAAATTTTTTATAAATTCTCTGTAAATTTTCTACCTACTGACTTGTATGTATAAATGGATTTACGCACTCTCTGCCCAAACACTGTCTTCCTAGTTTAATACTAGTTGTTTTTGTTGTTATTGTTGTTCCTGAATAAGAAATGATTCGATATATGGACAGAATAGAAATCAACAGTTGATAAGAACGTTGACAACAATTTCAATTTTGTAAATTGAAGCTCTGTTATAAGGTACTTAGCTATATAGGTAGACACACACTCTCATATATATAATATATAATACAGATGCACAGGTTAACGATAAAAGCCTTCATTTAATATTTATAAACTCTACGTCTTTCTCTCTCTCTCTCTTTATAATATGCTTATATGGCTAAGTGACCTGGGATATATACACATGGATAAATATTTGAACTGGCTTCTAGTACTCTAGTTCGCGTAAACAGTACAATACACTAATGCACACACACATGCATGTATATTTATGCTTAAGTATGCAACTAACTGTAACTATACGAAGCAATTTTCTTCTCATATCACATTCGTAATGTTCTCTCTCTCTCTCTTTCTCTCTCTCTCTCTCTCTGCCTATCCTGCATACCATTGCAGTTGTCAATCAGAAGTATACGGTGCAAGTACACGATGAGTACGTGATGACGGGCAATACAGCAGTACTGAAATGTCAAGTAAGTTACCTTTAACATCAAGTACTCTAACTATACGTATATGCGTATCACCCATACAATAGAGCAAGAATGCCCCCACCCATCTCATTCCTTTATAGTATTTATACAGGTACTTTGGTAAAGACATGACACACACATAAATACATTCTTCTACTCCCCCCCTACTCTTTGGTCTAGTTTTTGTACCATGTTCATGTTCATGTTCATGTTTTAAAAATGTTTTATATGTGACATAGTATTGTTGTGTATTTGTTTATTGTTGTCATTTGCTTTTGGCTACACGTTCTAATTGGATTTTAAAACTTCATTTTAAATTGTACGTGCATGTAGTTAAAAATATTGTTGCTGAGGTGCTAACAATGACAATGACGCCAAAGAATGAAAAAAAAAAAAGTTATTTTTTATTAGTTTTTATATATGGTAGTCTATGCATAGTAATTTGTGACAAATAGATTCCATCCTTTATATCATTTTAGTAGAGAAAATAAACAATTTTTTCTATAATAAAATAATTTACAAAAAATTTAACACTCACTTTCGAGATCAATTGAGAATCAAAATAATAAAAAAATAAAGAAAATAGTATCCCATCACCCCATACATAGTGTTATAAGCATCGAACCCGCAACCATGTGCATTAGAGCCAAGTGTTATGCCTCTAGTCTATGGCAGCAGGCAATTGGGACTGACGGACATAGTTAGTTTTTTTAAGAAAATTTATCAGTAATCTACATAACAAGTTATAAAGGTGCCTATATGCCTTTTGTACACTTTATCTATATATACCCATAAAGGTCAGCAGCAAATTCTGAATTGATTGAACAGTCCGTCAGTAAGTCTGTCTATAAGAAGCAGCGCCCTATATGACAATGAGAAAAACATTTAATTACTATAGGTTTCTGACGTCTGTTCATTTATTGCTCAACTTTCTCATTTTTGTTTAAAATACAGCACGATTTATATTAAAGTCAAACCATATGACATCCCTGAATAGTTTCAGTAGAAATTTTTATTCAAATGCTTACTTACGAGTAAATAAAAAAAAATTTGAAGGAATAGTATCTGAGATTACTTTAGAATCCATAACATGATTATAGACATGTTTGGCTTTGACTTTAACTCCCCAAATCCCTGGCAAATGAAATGCATTTCCTTTCATTGTTCAGGTCGCTTTCTCGTGACATTGTTTGTCATGGTGTATGACGTGAAATCCTTTTAAGTTGTTGGGAAAATCTTTTTCGTTTTTCCTATGCTCCATTCCATCCATTCTATTTTCTTTTTTTGTTTTTTTTTTTTTTTTGTACGATTTTAGTATTCGCCTAATTGAATGTTTTCCTTCATTGGATTGTATTGTTTGTACTATCCACACTGTATTTAATTTGGTTTTGGTTTTATTGTTGCATGGTATGTCTTTGTCGGGGTACAGATCCTTTATTCTTCACCATGAATTCTTATCTAACTGTAGATGACATTTTTGTTTTGTTTGTTTTTATTGTTGTTTGTTAAATTGTTGTTATTGTTTATTAAGATATGTATAAAATGCTCTCATTCTCGCACTATCCCCCCCGTTTTTGTACATTCAGGTGCCCAGTTATATGTCAGAGTTTGTGATGGTAACCGCTTGGGTCCAGGACACGGGCATGCATTTATATCCCAACACAGACATTGGCGGCAAATATACGGTTCTAGCTAATGGCGAATTGTATATAAACAATGCCGGCTCCAATGATGCATATAAAAGTTATACCTGCCGCACCATAAATCGTCTAACAGGTAAGTGTGGAGTGGATTGGAATAGATGGGGGAATCAGTTTTATATAATAAGCAGTGTATAGTGCAAATGAAGTACACACAGCATGCTCACATCACCATCACCCACCATCACCCCCCCATCCTAATAACATTTTGTATTTGAGCACAAAAGTTAAGTGAGTTGTGTGTGAAATGGTAAACATGGAAAATAGGTTTAAAAAAAAAAAAAAGAAATGAAATTATGTGGAAAAAGTTTTTTAATGAAATTTTTGTCATATTTTTCCTCGCATTTTTTTTTGTTATCGCTGTAGTTGTAATGTATCCTCTTAAGAGAAATCCTTGACATATACATGTACACACACAGTTACGGACCATATTCTAAAACTTCAAATACAAATTGCGGTTGAAACTGTACATAAAAATGACTGATAAACCACTCCGTGAGCATGACATAATAATGAACGTAGATACAGCTGAATAATAAAATTTATACAAACTTTATAAATCATTATAAGAGTCATTGTGAATCAAACCATCAACATTTGAAAAACAAGTGAAAAATGTTAAAGTCAGTTACGCCCGATCATTTGTCTACACCACTTGGCTCCTTAAATTATGCTACAATTAGGTGTGTCAGTAGACACGAGGCACTACTATAAAATATTCGAAAAGTATTTTTTTTGGAAGGGGTTCTGATTGGATCTAAATTTTTTTCTTATTTTTGTCAAAAAAGATGAAAAATTGAATTACTTGTTTTTTTTTTTTTCTATTTTTCTATAAATACTTAATACTTTTTATTTGTAATAATTTGCTACACGTGTTAAAATATTTTAAAATATTTTTAAATTTAAAAAATTCAGCAAAGAATCTTAAATCTTTTTAATATTACATAGCAAAGAAGAATTTATTAGAAACTACATAAATGTTTATTTTTTTTTGTTTTTTTTTTCTTTTTTTTCATTAGTTGAATAGTTGTCAGTAGTAGGGATGATTTTATTACTTTTTATATTCAAAGAAGTAAAAGTGTATGTGTGTGTGCGTGTGTATATTATCATTTATATAATTGTTGATAATTGAAGCTTAATTACATTTCAATTAGTTTTTGTTTTTCAGTTTCTTTGAAGTGTTAATAACTTAAACCACTTCTAGTAACTTGTCTAATGCTGCAAAAGGGTTGACAAAGATCAAAAAAGCATTTCTCAATAATTGCCATATATACCCACCCAAGCATCCAACTAGTTAGAATTTAATGTTGATTTACATCGAATATATAATCTTTGATGCCTGCCTTCTGGTTGTTGCAAATCTTATGTGAAGACTGGTTCACTCATTAATTATCTTTTAAGTAAAACAATTTTAATGCTCTGCACCAAAGGGGGTGTAAATGTTTGTAACTCCAAATGCTATACCCATCGATTCAAAATCAAAATCTGATACGTTTTAATCATGTCCGTCTGTATGTCTGTAAATTTGAAAAATCGAAAATTTCTATGCAATCGAAAGGTTGCACTTTTTTTTTAATAAATTTAAACCAATTTAGGTTATTTTTAAAACCTCTCCCCAAAAATTGCAATTCTTAATATTTTTTCTCACAAAATTTTGAAAATTTAAAAAATTGAAATTTTGAAATTTACAAAATAGTTAATTAACATAATAATTGTCTACATAATGATATTCTACAAAGATTCAACTAAAGTAGCATGTTTTAGTATCGTAAATGGTAAAAAGTATTAAATGTTGGGGCTTGACTAAGACTAAAACATTTTTAGAATCTCTTCTCATTGCTGCCTTTTAATTTAACCAATCATGATGATATTGTAAGGTTTATCATTGATTCTGGGTCCTGGCATTGTATATAGAGGTGACACATATTTCATAGAGTTTTCCCACTTTTTGTAAGCTGGCACAGAAGCTGGCCAACCAATCATTCCTACAATAAATAATATTTTATAAATGTTTGAAGTAATAAAACGCAAAATCCATTAAAAATCTAATTAAATTATAAAGAGAAAACAAGAAAATAAACTAAACCTCAAGTTCTTGCATAATTGAATGTTTCTCATTTCATTTCGTACCATTGGAAGTTTTTCCTATTTTTACAATATTTTCTAATTGACTTTCATTATGTTGCTGTTGCATATTCTCTGCTATTATGTCAGCAGATTTTTGTAAACATTTCAACAAATGCAAATTACAACGTGATCTGCCACAACGACACTGAGCCACTAATAGTTGATGCATATCCCGTGAAACGAAATAAGAATCACCTTCACCTGTATACTGATATGGACATAAATCTATAGTTGAATAGAAAAAAGGAAAAAAATCGATTTACTTTAAAGAATATATTTCTATATTATTTATTATTTTATGTTAACCTTTCATGTTTAGTTGTTTTAATTGTTGATCAAGTTCATTTTGATTGTACAACTGAGAACAAATTTTCTGTATGTGCGTATTTAACCATTTCTTTGGATAATTACGTCGCTCTTTATTCTCCAACTGTAACTGTTCTTTTCTAATGAAATGTATACAAAGAAATATTTCATTTAATAAATTCAATTCATTTCAATAAACTTTTTTTTTTTTTTTTTTCTTGTACACTAACATTTTTCCAACATTTTTAATAGAATTCATTTTAATTTTAATTTTTTCCCACAATTTAATCCAAATAAAAAATTATTGTTTTATAATAAAACAAAAAAAAAAAACATTGGCTATAGTTTCCTAGGAAATATTTACGTTGCTAAGATAACATTTATAAATATTACATGCATACCGTTTACATGGCCTATGAAGGCATATTAATTATTTGAAAGCATTTGCCATTTAAGAGTTACAACCATCCCCATAAACTTAATATACCTTTTGCTACAAGTAATGCAGAATATAAAAAGAAATCTTAGAAAATATTCTGTTGAATCGTAAACTGCATCTTTACACATACCACGCAAAGAATTTATTATATTTATTTGCAACTCACCATACCAAAAATCCTCTCAATAACCAAACTATACAATAGATGCGATTAGTTCAACTTATTTGTCTGAGCATAAATAACACTATATACTCTTATAATACAAATGCATTTTTTTACAAAGTTTTAAATAATAATAATAACAACAACAACAAAATCTATATACTGCAAACACTTATGGGCAAGCAAAGAAATGCTTCCGTTTTTATTATGTTATAGTATTTTGTTGTTATACGGATACCATCTGTAACGGAAACCAAAATTCTTACATCCTCTCAGGATGTACAATATATTGTGCATACGCCTCTTGTACACCAGCATTCCCTATAAGCTGTTACATTATATGACTAACTTAAGCAGAAGGCATACTTACTACTAATCTCAACAGCCAAATATTGTTGCTTTCGGTGATTAAGCATAAAAAAGTATATTTGTCATATTATACAAGGATATAAAATTAATGAAGGCAATATGTATATATGTGTGTGTTTGTGCTATGATAATGGTATCCTGGTGGGGAGGAAACTATTGTAAAAGCATACTTTTCCTTCAGTAGCAAAGTCAAGAGAATATTATTAAAGTTTAAAATATTTACTTGTTGTAAGAATTCTTTAAATTTATACTGACTTAAATATTAAATATGTTCAGGATCAATATAAAAATCCATGGGCATGGCTGGTATCTGAGGACGCTCTATATAGTTTATAAGTTATGTAACAACCAACAAAAACTTTGCGATTTTTAAGGATCTCTATAAATCGTAGGGATCCCATCACACCCTTTTTTGGCTTTTCCATGGATATTCCAATATATTAGTTTACCAAAATTTTATTTTCATAAAATAAATTTTTATAGCTCATATAGATTTTTTTTCGATTAAGGGCGGGGTCACGCCATAAATTTTGCTTAATTTACGTTATAAAATAAAAACAGAAACTGCAAATATCAAAAAATATATTAGCTTATCATTTCTATATCAAAATTGGTCTAGTGCCACGCCCACAATCGTTAAAAATCTATCGATCGAGTCGAAAAAATGTACTTTGATGGAAAATCAAATTGAGTAAAAGTATTTATCTATTTTAAAATTTAAAAAAAGCTTGATCGAACAGGCTCACAATTTACCAAAAATTATTTTTATATACAGTTAAAGGGTGTAATCAGGTATTGTGAGTGCATATAAAATCATCTCTCTCCTAAAACTTAATTACATTCAAAAATACCATCTCATTCAATATATATTAAAAGAGTTTGTGTTTGGCAACACCACTACAATAGTACACCACTTCACCACAGTAATTACCGTTTACTTTGTTTTAGTTTTCACTTGATTTTTCAAACAATTAAACTCTCATACATTATTACACACGTTTAATTGTTTTGCTCCCATAATGAAAAGTGTGATTTCTCTCGTTTTTCTTAAATTAGAGTAACGAATGGGAAAGTGTTACTCGGTGATGCTGAATTCAATTAATCACCTGCACAAAACTCTTTGTGTGCCCTTGATGTGCTCTTGTTCGTCGTTTAAAATACAAGCTATAATTTTATATGTTATATGTGAAATGCACACGAGCGCACACAAATGTATGAGGCGGCTGGTTGTGATTGCATTACATTTACAATTATGAAATGAAATTTTGACTTTAAATTTCATAATCACATATAAACTGTGTGCAAAGTGTCATGATTGTTGACATTGAGGTCATATGTACGCATACTCCTACATTATCACCAGATGAAAAAGACAGATAACGAAGAATGGGAAAATGAAATCATTTAATGCAAAAGCATGCACACACGACTCAATGACAAATCTGTTGGAACAATATAACTAAGCGGACGGACAGACAGACAGTTAGGCAGGCAGGCATGCAGGCAGACAGAATAGTAGGCGTAGTACTTATATCTCAATATTGTCACAATGTCATTAAGAAGTGCTTATAAAATTATTACCTCCCATGCATACATATATACATGTGTGTGTATAAAAGGACTGAGTTAAGGGTGGATATGGTAAATTTGCCACTGACCTACTATTGCCTTCATTGTATAAGCACACAATTGTGCGTGAGTGTGTGTATGTGTGTATATGAGCACGTGCAAGTGATTATTATTATAAATGTTAGTTTGTTGTTGCAATCAAGTGTTACTCATAAATCAGTTTTAAAACAATTTTTCTCTTTCCTTTGCCTCAGCACAAGCATACGCTCAATAACAACCACCACGTAGTATGCACACAACAATTTGCATATAACGGATATACTAATACATGAATTGGTGGCACAGCTTGTGTAACATTTGTTATATCTATAAATATATATGTATGTATGCATAACATGTTCTATAGCAAATGAGTGTATGTATGTTTGTCAAGAATTTGTTGTATGAATGTTTTTTAAACAAATTGGTACGCACGCACACAACAACCGTAGTAATATCGGTCATAATTAACAGTACGAACAAACTTTCAAGCACACACAACCAATTATTATTAGTAAAGCAAAGTGTTATAAGGCTGCAGGTTATAATAGCCTGCCTGCTGCTGATCTATCATCTATGGCTACGTTACGTGGGCAACGTTATTTGAACTTAAAACTCACCACGTACTGATTTTTTTTTTATATTGTACTTGAATTGCTTACAAAATTACGGGAAATATTTTAATCGTATTAAGTGAACCCTTACATACCCTACATCTAGTTTAAGTTCAACACTTCACTTAATCTCATATAATTTTTTCTCCTTGTTAAGAGCTTAACTCAGCTGTTATTTTCCATGCTTAATGCTGAAGCGTTTTATTTATTCGATTATCTTTAGAAATGTATAACATTGAGGTGGAAAATAGTATTCAATTATATAATTCCAACAGAAATTCTTTTCAACTAGAGTAAATTGAAAATTTGTGAAATTTTTCTTTTTTTTTTTCTTTTTTTCTTTGTGACCAAAACTTGTGAACATACTTGTAGTAGTTACCCAAGAGTTTGCATACTTTTGACCCATCAGCAATAAATTTTAATGCAGTCAAGTACACACATGACATACACACACACACACACACATTACCTTATTTTTAATGGTTTGACAAGTGCTTACGAAAATAAAACTAAATTTGGCCAAATCTTAAATACCGTCCACATCTATATATAATAGAGAGGGAGTGGCAGGTACTTTATTTTGCTCTCTTTAGTTTAAGTATTATGTTTCCATATCTGTTATCCAGCCCCGCCTATTTTACAAATAGATGAACAGACAAAATTTCAAGTTGGTAGCTAAAATTTTTGTGTTTAATAGGTGGATTTTTGTCAAATGTGGGCATGGCACTTGACCAAAATTTCGAAATACTTTCAATTCAAAATTTACAATCGAGTGCGTCCCAACCATTTCATATTTTACTGATGATCATTTATAGGTGTATAGGGTGTCTAATGCCTGGTTCTAGGTATTGTAAAAAAAAATTTAATTTTGTTGTTATTATCATTAATGTATGTTAATCTAAGCTTTTCTGAAGCATAAAAATTGTACAAAATTTAACAATTTTTAACCTGATTTTCTTTAATGACATAAAATCACTTCAGCAGTGATTTGGTCAAGTTAAATAAGAAAACATAAGCCTCTTATGAATCCTTCAAATTTTATGATAACCAATATTCGCATTATCCTCTCACTTAATTTTATGTGAAAACTTTACTTTTCTCATTTTTTATCATATGTTTGTTTTAATTTTTTCTTTTTCTTTTTGGTTTCAGGCGAAATACAAATCTCAACATATCCAGGACGCATTATTGTCACCGAACCGAAAGGTATGGTGCAGCCGCGCATTAATGTTGAAAAACATTCAATGCGTCATGTTGTGCTCAATGGTCAGACAACGTTGCCATGTATTGCTCAAGGACATCCAGTGCCAACATATCGGTAAGTAGAAAGGCAGCCATCCAACCAAACAACCATATTGGTGGGATTATTATTTTAAGTTTTTATTTCATTTTTTCTTATTGTTGTCATTCGTTAGCAGACAACAGTGGTGTAGCACAAAATTTTTTGCGATAAGCTGCTACCATCGCTGCTGTAGGTGCTGTTGCTGTTGCTGTTGCTGTTGCTGTTGCTGTTGCCTATCACTTGATGGGACATGAAAAATTATAAAAAATGAAAAGGGTGTAAAAGTTCAATTCAATATTTATGAGAATTTATAGGTTTATTGTTCAAGTGAGTGTGTGTGAGTGTGAGTGCTTGTCCGGATATCAAATGGTAGTTTTATTATATCTCGAAAAAAAACAAGAAATATGGTACAGGGCTCCACACGAAATAAACAATCAATTAAGATTATATGACAGTTTTTGCAGCTTTCACTTTCCATAAAGTAACAAAACGAGTGGGAGAAAAGTTATTCTAAAATAGCTTAGGCGCAGAACTTTTATGAAGTATATTATAGGTGCGTTTTTTATCATAAAATAGTGCCTTCTTTGAAAGAAAAATATATATATTAGAGGCACTCTTTGCCACATCGACTTGGCTTTTGATGCTGAGCAAGAATATATATACTTTTTGGGTGTGACACATCTCCTTCTAGGTATTAAAAAGGTTTTCACAATACCAATATACCCCCACATCTTTATGATGATGACCGAATGCCTTAAAAACCTTGAATACAATCCCTGTTGTTGACAAAAACATTACTGCCTAGACCTTGAATTTATAAACATCATTGAATTTGAAATCAGTTATAATGTCCATATTAAATAAAGGAAACGAAAATACAAAAACGACAAGCCCTTAAATTGTGTATATAAACGAGCATCTATATGTATAAACTCATATATGACCAACTCACCCATATTATGTGTACTTCTGTAAATGCAAACATAGAAAAATGTCACGAAAAACTTTTTATGAAAAGCTAAAGCTAAAGACAGCACCAACAGCAATAACAAACCAACTAAGCAGTGATGCACGCGAAAACATGCATACCAAACATATCAACTATACCATAAATTGAATGCTGTGTAAAAAGAACAGAAATAGTAAAATAGAGGAGAGGAAGTATACAGTCTCGCGGCAGAGCACCTACAACAATAACAACAGAAAATTACAATGAAAAAGAAAATAAAAAACGACCCAATTTGTATGCCTAACAAGAGAGACCCTGTTGCACACAGAGTCATGTTCGTACTCATTTATACTCAAACTCATGCCAACATATTCACTTATTCATTTATGCTAGTATATATATGTGTAATGGCAAACAATTAGCGAGCGTGCTCTACGCCCTATGAAAAATTACTGTTACACTCCACGTCCAATTAGTTCACAAAACATAACAATGCAAAATACAAAAAAAAGAAAAGGAGAAAGAAAAAAATTGAGAGCACAATAACAAGATGAGATTATTAGAAATATTTTATACTATGTATCTCTTTCTCTCCAGTGTTGGGTGGTATTTAAGATACAGACAAATAAAATGAAAATTAAATAAATATAAAATTTAACGGTATGCAAAAAAACAATTATAAGGCCACACTTAGGTGTGTACGTACGTCATAGAAAGCTATGTACAAGTGCACTCATGCTCAGACCTTTGTATGAATGCAAATATTCAAGTTTTTAGATTAAACAAATGAAAAAGTTTTAGTTGTTCAAGCCCGAACATTAAGTACTCTACTCATATAGAGGTACAGTAGTCAATTGTTTTATTTGCATCTTTCTTGATGTAGATTGGCTTACAACATTTCTAAATATGTACCAGAAAGATGTTTTAGAAATTTATTGAATCGGTCTAGCAATGTACGTCTTTCCGTCTAAGTGTTCGTGTATGGAAAAACTTTCCAGTGCTTAAAAAATTGAAAATTTTTATTTTCCCATAAGACGGTATTGGTATAAAGACGATCTAGACGATCCTAAGCGGGAACTTTTCTTGAACTCCCCCAAAACTTACTTAACGCTGTTCTTTAAGAAAACATTTTATACAGAAAATTTTTTACAATTTCAGAGCCCCAAAGCATTTTGGGGCTGCCCATTAAACACACCACTGTTACCTATGTTACCTTTATCAAATATATCATTTTTGGGTAAATTATGTTCATCTAAATGGATATAATTTACTGTTGTTGACTCTGGATTTCTGAGCTTGCTTACTTGTTTCCTTGCTTGCCTACTTGCTCTCTATTGTGTGTCCTTCAGCTTTAAAATGTGTGCATAGAAGAAGAAAAGAACTAAAATTCATACACACATACAAATGTAGTTATGTGCATATTTTATACGTACATCGTGCATACATTTGCATGGAAGACTTCTGGCGTGGTAGTCATCGTTGAGTGTAACTGTGTAACATAACTTTTCAGTTGATTTTATGTTTCTTTGTTCCCATTATTTTTGTTTTTGTTTTTTTGTTTTTTTGTATCTTTAAAGCATACATGCTTGCATGACATTATTATGTACTTAGAAACTGCATAGTTAGTCAGGGTTGATGGGGTATTTACTTTGCGATTACCACCAAAAAGTAAAATTTTTGTGGATTTATATTATGTTTGTACGCTGTTACGTATCAGTGTTAGTGTAAAAGGGCAAACGTGTGTGAATTTGTTCTAAGCTGCTAAGCCAGCGACTCTCTGGTACTTAATCTCTTCAAATGCTTCTCTTTTGTTTTTTGTTTTTTGGCGTTAAGCACGTTTTCGGATATCGCTTGAAAAATGTAATTTTGTAATTATAGACACTGCGGGTTAGCTGAATAAATGTACAAACAAAATTTTTCAAAAACTTCTCTCGCATTATAAAGAATATTTCGCTATAATGATATTTTTCAGTATTTGGATTGGACTAAATATTTGAATCCCCGTTACATTGTAGGCGTGGCATCTATTCAAGTGCGTTCTCTTTAACCAATTGAACAGTATTTGTTAAATTTCAAAGAGAAAAATGAGAATTATTTTTGAAATAGAGTAAATTATTTAAGTTTATGTAGATGATGTAGAGCATTAAATGTTCGGCTTACATTATTTGTTGTTTTTATGTACCTTGTACAATAAATTGTTCTTTTGTATTGTTATAAAATCCTGATGTCATTTAAAACAAAAACAACCAAAAAAAAAAAAAAATAGAATGCAATGTAAACAAATAAAGGTTTGTTGTTTTGTTTTATAATTATTTAACAATATCATTCACGAGCGTGTGCGTGTGTGCAAGTGTAAGGATGTAATAACGTACAATTGTGAAATATAATATCAATAAATAAAAAACAGCTGTTGCGGTTAAAGCGGCCTGGCCTGCTGTTGACAAGCATAATTAAGAACTTTTTAAATTCTGATACCAAAGCTTATGTACAATATGCGTGAATGTAGAGGTGTGTGTGTGTGTGTATGTAAGCATTATATTGCGTAAGTTGAAACTTGTCACATATATACACACACAAACATTCATACCTGCTAACATATATATCACGGTAATAAATTAATGAAATTGTTGTCGTTGTCGTTGTCGCTGTTATTGTTGTTGTTATTATTATTATTATTATTGCCTTTGATTCATTATTCATTCATTCGTTCATTTGCACATGCATCGTTTGCAGCGTTTTTATTTGATTGTTTGGTTATTGCTGCTTGTTGTTGTTATTATTATTGTTACACTTTCAATACTTTCTCTTCCAATTACAGATGGTTTAAAGAGGAAAACGAACAATTGCTGCCATTACAACTGAGCGAACGCATTACCATTGTGTCGGCTGGTTTACTTAAAATCACAAAGGTAAATATTTAACATACACACACATACATAGACGCACATAGGCTTTAATATATAATATATAGCCTATAGCGACAGTACACTTATATGGAGCACATGTTAAATAAATATTGAAAATAAATTGCGTATATTTTACACGCCCGTCAATTATTTCCATTTTTAGTTTAAACGGCATTGTACATGATTTTAAATTTCAATTGCGAAAAATTGCCTCCGGACACACTATAATTATATTTCATTCTACCAGTACAGCAGCGAACAACAATTGTTGCATATAAGATTATGTTTTATGATATAATAACAAGTAAAAACATATCGAGGTTGTAAATTTAAAATATATAAAAATTTTCATTGTAATTATTCTGCACTGTAATTATACTCCCTACATAAAGTATACTAAGTTTATTATAACGTTTGCAACATTCAAAAAGTAGACGTCATTTATCCTACAAAATATATATTTTTGATCAGCATCAAAATTTACGGCGTTATAAGCATGTCCGTCCGTGTGGCCGCATTCCTATCAAAAATTTGGCGACTTTTGGCTGAACCACGTTTCAAATATTACTAGTTTTGTAAATTTCTACTTAAATTAAGCCAATTTTTTTTGAAAACCACGCCCACAATCATTGAAAATCCAACTGTTGACCACAAAAATGGGAGCTACTAAGTAAAATTTCGGCATAACTAAGCTATAAAGCTAAAATTCTCAATTAGCTCATACGTCTGTTTGCTAAAAATAGGCGTGGTCGCATAACAAATACGCCCACAATGTACACAAAACTCTATTTAATGCAATTGAAATAACCTGAAAATCATGCAAGTACTTATACTTGAAAAAAAAAAAACCAAAAAAACCCACAATAAATAATTAATTGAAAGTTGTATGCTAGAGAGCAGCCGAAATATAAAAAGTTGTACAACAACATGCACACATTGAAGGCACAGATTCTGGGACCCTTAGGCTTAAATAAAATTACACTTATTTAATTATGTTGTACAGTTGTTGATGCAATATAGAAAAAAAATATATAATTTCATATATGTTACGTTTGCTTTTGAAGGCTCGCCTTGAGGATAGCGGCAAATATTTATGCTGGGTTAATAATACAGCTGGTGAGGAAACTATCCAAGTATCTTTAACGGTGACAGGTAAGAAAGCAACTTGTGTATATTTCGCAACGTATCTAAGCATGAAATGTAGATAAAAATACACACACACACACACACACAATCCTTCAACAACGCTCTAGTTAGTAATAATGGGATATAAAATTTAAGGTAACTTACGTATGAAAAGTTGCTCCTTTATACGTTTTTAATATGATAAAAATATTCAATGCGTCCTTCCCTCTTAACACGTAAAGTCATCAGCAATTGCTTTGAAATTATCGTCATCACCATTCAAGAGCTGATTAAATATATGGGTACGAGCGCCTCATATATGATGTCACTTCCTTTTATTTTTTTTTTTATTGTGAAACAAGACAAGGAACATAAAAAGGCAAAAAATTCAAGAATTTTTTCAATTTCCCCAAAATTTATGAGCTCACATTAACATAATTCATAAAGAGAGAGAGAGAGAGACAAAGAGAAGTATGTGTTGAGGACTGAACACATTGCCGTTGCATAATTGAATTTGAAAATATATTAAAAGGAAAAAGAAGAAGAAGAATTATAATATTTTCTTGTTAAATAAGACAACAGCTATGAGGGCCATTAGCATTTTTTTTTTTTGGAGACTAAGAATATAAAATATTTTCACATTAAAAAAAAATTAAACTCAAACTGTTATACTAAAAAGTTTTATTAGAAGAAAAGTTATAAAATATTTAAATATTGGAAAAAAAACTCAAACTGTTATACTAAAAGTGTTATAACGAAACTGTTATACTAAAAACTGTTTTATGATATATAGTACTACCAAGTTCGCCCACAGCCAATAAAATCATTTTCACATAAATATACAATAATAGGACAGAGAGAGAGAGAGAGAGAGAGACCAGCTGTACTTTTATGTAGTCTCAGCTAAATAAATATTTTATTATGTTAATTGAGATATGGTACAAAAATGAAGAAGAAGAAGAAAACAATGTAAATGATAGTAAACGTTTTTTAACATAATAACGTTTCCTCCTTCCATAGCTCCCTTGACAGCCCATCTTCAGCCACAAGTGCAAACTGTAGATGTTGATAAGGATGCACAGTTTCAATGTATTGTGTCCGGACATCCGGTGCAAGATGTTAATTGGCTGCACGATGGCAAACCTATATTGCGTGATAACCGGATCGAGGTGAATGAGAAACATTTATTATTTTCCTTCCACTCCAGTACGTGTAGAATACATTTTATAACACAACTACACTGTCTGTGTATGTACAATGTATTTAATTATTCTGTGACATGCAATGTTTACTCCTTTTTTTAATTCGCAGTCGTTAAAATATTTGTAACACACATGCCATACAAAGTCATAATTCTTCTTGTTATTTATGTGAGCACATAATAATTTATTTATAGATTCTAACCGATCCATCAAGACTGATTATTAAGAAAGTACAAAAAGATGATCCTGGCATGTATCAATGTTTCGCTTCAAATGAATGGGAGCAAATACAATCTACCGCAGAACTACAATTGGGAGGTAATTATAATTTTAAATAATTAAAATAAATAAAAAAGAGTGAAAAAAAACTATATTTGGCTAAGTCTAAATCTTGAAAAATGATCGTGTCGCTTGATCGATTTTAATCAATTTTCATTACCAATCAGCATATGAAAACTACCAACATTTCTGTACATATAGAACATACACATTCAGTCAGATGGACAGACATATATGGCTAGATAGACTAAGCTTTTGATACTGATCAAAAACGTAAATTCTTTGTAGGGTCTCTGAAGTCTCTTTTTGGGTGTTGCAAACGGTTGAGCAAACTTAATATACGCCCCCAACGTTTGGTTTCCACCTTTCTAACTACATTGGTAAACGTTTGATAATTCCACAGAAAGAAAAATTAGTTTATCTTAAATGAATCACATATTAATAAACATATAACAAAAGATATCGATCAAATAACCGCAATTTTGTACATTTGTATTTATAACTAATAAAGTGTAGTCTATACGATTAATTTTCCATCGGATATGCAATCACAACTCTTATGCATTGTATGGTGCAACATAATCAATCGATATAAATTGTACGATAATATCCTAATATAGAAAAAATAACCACAAATTCATTTTGTATACATATATATAATACACAGACATGTGATGATAATAAACATTGTACATGTAGTGCAGTTATAGATGACATAAATATCCGATGAGAAAATTTATATGCTCAACTCAAAAGTAATTATAAATAGAAATGATTACACATACCAATATATACAGTATGCAAATATATACGTATGCGTTTATATATACCGTATAATAAATATCTTGCATTTGTATGAGAGATTGCACACATAAATTATCATTATATTGCAATATAATACATCGAACAAAATTTTTCAATTGGAAATGTACATCAACGAAAATCGATGACATATTATTCATATAAACAAATATTTAATGTACAATACATACATACATACATATATACATTGTATTCAGTGTACAACTTAGTTTTGTGATGCCACTGTATTGCAAGGAGGAAGCAAACAAACGGGAAATGTGATAATATTGAAAATTTTAATTAACAGTACAATAAAAATGTATACATTGAGTTATAATGTGTTTGCAATACTGAAACTCTTATACATAACTGTAAAACTAAACATGACCATACGATACAATTGTGTACGATATATAATATTTTTATTTTGTTAGCATATATATTTATGCTAAACAATTTGTTGATCTAATTTACAAAAATTTATATATAAAAAGTGTTATACACAAACTGTTATACCAAAAACTTTTATACCAAAAACTGTAAATATACATGTTTTATGTTATATTTAAACAAAAATCATGATTATTTTAATAATATTTAATGAATATAATGAAAAACTTTAAAACTGTACTACTAATTGATATGCAACTTATGAAATAAACTTAATGTGTTTTTTTTTTTTTTTTTTTTTTTTGTATTCGTAGATGCATCACCTGAACTATTATATTGGTTTTCAGAGCAAACTTTACAACCCGGGCCCACAGTATCATTAAAATGCGTAGCAACTGGTAATCCGTTGCCGCAGTTCACCTGGTCTCTAGATGGGTTTCCCGTAAGTATAACTTTGAAATCACAATTCTTAGATATTGCTATTAGATATGTTAGATTTTAAAGATTTAAACAAATTTTTCATTAATTATTCGAAACGAGAATAAAATTCCAATAAACGTTCAAAAGAAACTATTACCCAAAGGTAAACACATATCATACCTGGAATATGCATACATATGTAGATGATAGAATATGATAGATGGGAATAAGAATTTATGTACACAAACATATTTTTTTTATTTACATGGCAGAAAAAATAGAAATTGCTAAAAGGAACAAAAAAAAAATAGGGACTGAAAGTAAAGAAAAGCGAAAAATTTAACAGTGATTGTGATATGACAATCACACACACACACAAGACAAACAAAATGGAACAACTGTAAATTGAAAATGTACAGCTGCTAGCAAAACATTTAGTTATTGCTTTACAGTACAATAGATTTATAGCAACAAAGAGTCTATGAATTGTATTATATAAGACACATACCTTAACATAAACTTTCTGTATTACAGATTATTACTTGTTTTTGTACAATTTTTTCTTTCTTTCATGTATTTACTAATTTCATAACAAAACATATACATCGTATTATAAATATTTATGAGAAAGAAATTTTTTATTTTTTATAAATAAACTGTTATACTGGCAATACCTTGCGATTACTAACACAACTAAACTAATTGTAGCATAATTTAAGCAGCAAAGAGATGTAGGGTATGAAATAGTGCAGCCAGACCGATTATATTTTCATTTGTTATCTAAAAAGCATGACACATTGCTTTGTAATTTTTCTGAAAAATTATAAAAAAAAAAATCCTTTTAAACTTATACGCGTGACATTTATTTATTAATAAAAAATACATTTTATAACAGATACCTGATAATTCACGTTTCTTAGTGGGTCAATATGTTACCATACACGATGATGTCATCAGTCATGTAAATGTAACGAATGTAAAGGAGGAGGATGGCGGCGAATATACATGCACAGCACAAAATGCAATTGGCAAGTAAGTATTGATCAGTCTATAAAAATATTATTATACCGGTTGGTTTTAATATTTTTTTTCTAGTACTACATAAAACACTTAACATATATATGTACATACACTTGAATTAATACATATATAAAATACTGCGCAATACCATTTTTATTTCTTTGTTTCTAAAGCAATAACTGTCACAACCACCAAATTGATATGATATCGTTTGCACAGCATCATACTCACACATACATAACACACGTGTGATCTCATATAAAAGAAACGAAATAATAAAATATGTATGAATGTGTGTATACTAAAAAGTACACACATGCAATCTGCATACTTTTTATGATAACTGTAAAAAGAGAACAAGTTTTTATATCGCAATTTTAAATTATGTACCAATTAAAACTGAAGTATAGTAAAGCCATTTACATACTTTTAGGAGGGGAGAAGTCGAAATGGGAAGACACTTAAAAAACGACGTCACAGATATTACAGAGAGTATGTGTATGTATGTATTTATTACTAAAGCCAAAATCGATATATCCAAGTCCGTCCGTATGTGTGAGACACTTTAATTAGTAGATAAGATGTGAGAACCACGCCTACAATCAATACGATACATAGATTTTTCTTGATTGTAGGCGGGGTTTTCACATCTTAACCATAAAAGTTCAGCTATAATGAGGAAATTTGGTAAACATACTTGTAACAAGCATATTGTGAGATTTGCCCAAAAAGTGGGCGTATAAAAGACACGCCCACAACTTACAAAAAACTCAAATTCAGCAGAGAATCCGATTTTTAATTTAATTAGATACGTTAACTATTACGGATGATATTCAAGTATATGCCACGCCCACTATTTGTATATATTTAGATGTAAAAGTTATTCAAGATTTGACCAAAGCCAATTATTAATGTACTTGTAATATTTGTAAAGTATTCTTTATATAGCCGTCTCCACTTGAATGTTTATACACTTGCATGAAATGCTATTTATATAAATGTTAATGCACTTGAAATATATTGCATTGCATCACATTGCATCCATTATAATTAAAAAAACTACTAAAATTTAAACCATTACATTTTTTTCAAATGTGTGCATATTATAGATATTTGTTAAAACAATCAGTGCCATTCACATTCGTCATTCACAAAAAATTGATAATTTCATTAAACGGTTTTATTGCCACCACATTGTTTACTTGAAATAATGTTTAATTGATTTGCAATTAATTATTTATTTTTATCATTTTGATTTGCATAGAGTTGCGCATAGTGCCAAAGTCAATATATATGGTTTGCCGTATATACGTGAAATGCCTAAAATTACTGGCATCTCTGGTTCAGATTTAATTGTTAAATGTCCGGTGGCTGGTTATCCCATTGATAAAATACACTGGGAACGTGGTATGTAAATATTTATACTTATGATTTATTTATATATTTGTTTTTTATTTTATTTAAATTATAAATTATAAATTTATATTGAATTTGGGAATTTTAATTAATTTGTATTTACTTCACTGTACCCCAGGACGTATAAGTGATAATTTTATTTTTGAAATTAAACTGCAGTATACACATAATACAATTAATGAGAATATTATTTAAAATTTATTTATTTATTTTTATTAAATTTACCAAACAGATGGCCAAACATTGCCGATTAATCGCAGACAAAGAGCTTATAATAATGGCACTTTAATCATTGAGCAGCTGCAACGTTTGGAAGATGCTGGCACTTATACGTGCATGGCACAAAATAAACAGAAACAAACATCGCGACGTAATGTTGAAATTCAAGTACTAGGTATGTTACAGCTACAAAATAATAATTTATGGTATAACAATTTTATATAAATAATTTATAAACGTGAATAAAAGGATTCATGGCAATTTAAACTGTTATACTAAATGTGTTATAATAAAACTGTTATAATAAAACTGTTATACTTGATTTGAAATTTTTTTTTTTAAGTAATCAAAATGTATCAAAATGTATTTTAAGTATAAATATCTTTATACCCTACACATAATATATATGAGTTTACTAAGGTTTTTATACCGTTTTGAAATACTTGAGGCAAAGCTTTAGAGGCCTTAATATATATATATATATATATATATTCTTAATCAACATGATGTCCAACAACAACAACACAACATATCAACATGATGTCCACTTATTGTTGGTACAGTCATTTTAAGAAATTGAGCTGAAATTTTGTACAAACATTTCTAAAAAGACTTGTCTGAATATATTATGAATATGTTGTGTAGTGATTGGATTTGTTTCATCATAATATTTTCTTTTGTGTTGTGTTTTTTCAAAACTTTACTTTACTTTACTTTACTTTACTTAAAATGAATTTCAGTTCATTTAACATAAATAAGGTTTTTAAATTATTCATATAAGAGTATGTTGTTAAGAGTGAAAGATTTTGACTAAGTTTTTCTTTAATCTTCTTACAACATATTAAACATACTGTATGTATGTTATAGAGTTTTGTTATAACTATTATGTTATATTATAGTTATGCAATAATAAAGTTTTCTTATTAGTTCATAAACAAATCAAAACATCTTCATTTATATTGTTATACAACTTAACAATGAAATGTTTGTTGGTAAAATAAACATAAAAACAATATGAAAACAAATTAAAATATTGAATACTGTGCTGAGGTTATATGTCCATTTTGTCATTAAATAATTGAATTATGATTTATAAATATTATTAAGACTTCATCTTCTATTCTTCTCTATTGTTGTTAAAATCCCATTCTGATAACTTTGACGGCAACTCAAACTATATATTTGTATATATATGTATAAGAAATAATGTGTGCATCGCCAGTCCATAACAGTCAAGATGACGTTGTAACTTTTCGATTTGTTATTAAATGGTTTTGCCAGAAGGAAATATTGTTATTGAAGTTTCAATGACAGTTATTTCAATAATAGTATTAAAGTTGTCACTGATTAGTTCTATAAAGACTTTCATCCTTTTATATTTGCCTGCTTGTTAAAATGTATATAAAACAAGTGAAAATAATATAGTCGGTCAAGCCTGATCATGTAATATCCTACATCAATTGACTTCTTAAATTATACCACAATTAGTTTACATGTTTACTTGTAGTTTACTTACGCGAGGTATAGAACCACTTTGTGACCTATAATCATATGGGAAGAGGTTTTAAAAATGGTCCAATTCGAACCAAATTTGGCACAGTCAAATATTAAGTCAATTAACTATTCGTTATCAAATTTTGTCAAAAAATATTAAAAATTGTGATTTTTTGTCATATAAAGACTTTAATTATTATAGGACTTTATATGAGGAGAAATTCTAAAAATAGTTCAATCTGATTCATTTTCATTAGCGTTCTTCTTTAAGCCAATATATGTCTTTGTACGTAATTTCATCGAAATATCTTAAAACATACGATCTGTAGCTTACGTACAATTTTACATAGGTAGACAGACGGACAGACGGATATTTAAATCAATTCAGATTTTGATTCTTTATAAACCCTCTTACCATATAAACAGCAGCAACTCGGTAAATATTTTACTTTTAAATTTTTATTAATATTAAAATAAAACTTTTCATCAATTCTTCCATTAATTACGAATGCATACCATGGAATCTTTTTCAAATGTCAATGACTTTGTATATAGACTCCTATTGCGGTATTTGTGTTTGTATAGATACATACAAATACAGTGCAGGATATTTACTCTCTTGACTGTAGGAAATGTTGGCTTTCGTCAACTCTAGTATATTACTGACAATCATAATGATCGAGAAAATGTTTACAACTTCTAAAGATATGCAGACAGCATCTATTAATATGAATTTCCATTTTCAAATGAGTTCTTTGCAATTTGAGTTCTTTCAAATTTTCGTTTAGAAATACTAACAGATTGACTTAGAATTTATTTTTAATCAAGATTTATAGATAATCGATGGTGCCTTCTGTAAGATTCATTTGTCGTTGTAACCAACATTTTTAACAAACTGCACATACCTCATTAAAATCAAGGTGATGGTGGATATAAAAAATATAGTAAATATTTACCAGAAACCATAACCATTATGCCACAATGTTCATCATTAACAATATATTGTATAATATGTATAATGTTTGTAGCAGGATTTTTCCGCAATACTCTATAACTGCTGATAATACGAGTATTGTAATAATAATGATTGGCATCACAATCGTCATCATGCTGATGACGATTATTGTTGTTAAGTTGAATAGCAGCCAACACAAAGACTGTATGGCAAGAACCATTATATATTACAGTGCTCGACGGATGGATAGACGGACGAACAGACAAATTGAAAGAGAAACATATTTAGTAGCAGATGTAATCAATTGTTGTTGTATGCTAGCCTTTGGTTTATATCTACATTATTATTGTTGTAATTGTAATATTTTTCATAAATGAACTTTACTATTATTTTTATTATTTTTGTAGAATTTTATTGAAGTTTAGTGGAATTTTCTATTTACAATGAGATGAGTTCAATGACTTAGTATTCAATCTTCTTCTTCTCCTTCTTCTTCTTTATCTTTATCTTTATCTTTTTGTTAACAGTTCCACCAAAAATAATGCCTATACAAGCTATGATTGATATGTTGCGTGAAGGAATGCGTGCAGCCATCTCCTGCCAAATATTGGAAGGCGATCTACCAGTCAGTTTTAGATGGGAACGCAACGGCAAACCTTTAATAGGCACAGGGTAAAATTCACATATTTAGTCAATCAATCAACCTTATCATTTATTTCATTTATATTGATTTATTGATCATATTGCAGCAATGAAGTTATACGTCGTTTGGATGAGTATTCTGCCAGTTTGGTTATAGAACATATATCATCTGAACATTCAGGCAATTATACATGTATAGCACAAAATGTTGCAGGCATTGAACGTTTTACTGTCCCCCTAACGGTAAATGTACCGCCAAAATGGATATTGGAACCAAAAGATTCAAGTGCTCAGGCTGGACAAGATGTTTATGAACACTGCCAAGCGTCAGGTTATCCGAAACCGACAATTACATGGAAGAAAGCTATCGGCCCAACGCCGGGTGAATATAAAGACTTTTTGTATGAGCCCACCGTTCAATTGTTTCCGAATGGTACAATTTATTTCAAAAAAATCAGCAAAGAATCTCAGGGACATTTTTTATGTGAAGCGAAAAATAATATTGGTTCGGGTGTGAGTAAAGTCATCTTTTTGAAAGTAAATGGTAAGTATAGAGATTTTGATGGTTATTTTTTTTTTTTTTTGTTTTGAAACTGTTATATTGAAGTATTTTTTTTGTGAAAAACTGATTCAAGAAATCGATTAACTCGATTCAGAATGTAGAGTTAAACGATTTTATGTAAAAAAAAAAAAAAACACTTGTAATAACAAAAGTGTTATACTGTTATACACAAACTGTTATATTAATGTTTAACAAAAAACTTTTATAATAAAACCTTTTTACATATATTTATTGTTATATTTACTATTTGTCAGTGCCTGCACACTTTCAAACGAAATCCAAACAAATATCTGTAGCTAAAGGCAAACAAGTTCATGTACAGTGCAATGTACAGGGTGACAATCCAATTGATATTAAATGGAAAATACAAGCTACACAACAGTATTTGGATGAATCGCTAGATTCTAGGTATGTTTTATACAAAACAATACATTTTTCTATATATTTTTTGGTGTATTTTATTTTTATGCATTTTTGTGTTTATTGTATTCATCTATTGTCACAATATTTAAGTGAACTGTAACGGTTGAAAATTGATAATTCAATAAATATTAACTTTAAGTATCATCGTGTGCACACACATTTTTTTTATTAAATTTATTTTCGTTCATTTTTCCAATGGGTCTGTAAGGCGTATGAGTGATATTTCATTATTTATAAAAAAAAACTTCAAATCATATCAGTGCTTATTTAATAGAGTGATGGAATGTTTAATATTTAGCTCTAATGAATTCATGTACGATATAAAAGATTGCAAATAACTGATAACTAATGAAATGCAATTTGAATTGTATTTTATTATATTCATTATTTCAAATTGAAATTGATTGTTAACTACAAAAGAGTAACAACTAGGTGTCACGGGAATATATACACACACATACTCACTCTACAGTATATTTATAACCTATAAGTATTCGCTGCATATTCGCTGTACTCTTAGACGCGTAAGTACGTTTGTGCGTAACTTGGGTACATACATATACTACTTATGCATTGTGAACGTTGAGTTTGTGTCGACAAATTGAGAATACAGAATGGCATATATATATATATATATTTTTTTTTTTTTTGATCTATTGTATGTCCTTGTACAAGTAAACGTGTGTACGCATTTTTTATACAACATAAAAAAAATTTATAACGTTCCTGACAGACAGCAGCAATGTTAACATTTATATATATTTTAGTTTACATGTATATGTTTATGTGGGTATGTGTGTGTGTGTGTGTTTGCGTATTTTATAAAAAAATACAGCAATAGCTTTAACTTTGCTCACGTTTATATAGGTACACAATACGTGATCAAATACTCGACGATGGCATGGTATCAGAGCTGGGCATCTCTCACACATACCGTCAAGATACCGGTATTTATATATGCCAGGCAAGCAATGCTTTTGGACAGGTAAGACAAATTTACAACTTTTTCTCATAATTTTTTTTTTTCAAGTTACCACACACGTATATAAAATAAAACATGTAAAATTATTCTAGTTGGTCAAGGAATAGCATTATTTTGAAATAACAGTAATAAATAAGTATGTACTTATAAACATAAGTGTATTTGTTTACATTTGTGTTTATAGAAATAATTAAAAAATTTTTAAATTTTGATAATTTCATCAATTAATTTAAAAATTTTGTAATCATAGCAAAAACAAATCAATAACAAGGAAAAAACACATGGACAGACGTACAAATATTCGTAGAGAATATTCGTAGCGAACAATTTCAATTAAAAACCTTTTAATATATTATGTGGTAAATGAAACCGTTATTAATAAATCTCTCAAAAATGTATTCGATTGCTTTCATAACTCACAACAAACATTGTTGTTCACAAAGCATATGCATACGAGTGCTTGTGTAAGAAGATGAAGCCAGCTGTTAAAATAAAAATAGCACTCATAAAAAAAAGAAGAAGAAGAAGAAAATTGGAAAAATCTGTAAAAATAATATGCATAAATGAATGAAAGATAGAAATAGAAAGAGACAGAGACAGAGAGAGAGAGAGAGAGAGAGAAAGAGAGACTATAATCATGTATGCATGCAAGTTAATGCATAGAAAACAAAAACGAACACAAGCACAAACACAAACAAATTATTAATAAATATTTTTATACATGCAAATAGTTTGCTGCAAACTTAATTTACTGTTGAATAATAATAATAATAATAACAACAACCAAAACAACAACTCCAACTACTTCAAATATAAACACACCAAATATATGCACAGAGGCAAGAGAGTGACTGACTTTCTTCTCGTGCACATTTACATATATATACATACATAGAGAGCAAAGCATAACATGAGCATATGCAGTTATGTAAATATGTAACTGGGCTTGTGTATGTGAGTTGTGCATATATGAATATCTTACCGTTAACACTATTTTCAGCTGCTACGCATTCCACAAAGGTTTCAACACACATCTACTTACATACGTACGACAATTCCTTTTATAAATATTTACAGGTCTTTGAAAAATGTCACAATTTCCCATTAGCGAAAAATCCATTGAAACATGAAAATAAACAGAATCAAATAAAGATGATTTTTATGCGCTTCTTTGTCAACATTTATTTAACAATATTACATTTATTATTTATATATGGGTGAACTTAAGATCTAAGGTTAAGAATAGAATTTTACACTTTTTTTTTTTTATGTATTCTTTTTTATTTTTACAACAGGATGAAATATCAATGCAATTAATTGTACAGGAAGTACCCGAACAGCCAAAAAATTTACGTATCAATTCGCAACAATCACGCAACCTTCAACTAACATGGAGTCAACCATTCGCTGGCAATAGTCCGATCGAACAATGTCATATATTTTATAAACTAATTTCAGGTGAGTGTATTTTAAACCGTAAAATGATAAAATGATCACAATTAAAAAAAAAGGTAGACACAATCAGGTTAAATTATTCAATTTCACTTCTGTCTCTTCTATCGTTTCTATTAACATTACTAAGTGAGACTTCTATTTTCATCTAACAAATAAAATTGCATTGTGAATGCATTAGAGAGTAATTTGTATTGTATTGGAACCGTTCGGTTGTATATGTATTATACATTTAAAGGATCGAATTCATAATAAACATGAATAAATTTATATAAAACAGTATCAATAGCTTGCTATACGACAAGCGAACCCATAAATAACAGTCTCCAGCGCGTATGTTTTCTAAATGTTCATAAATTGTAGCCTGCAAATAAATACCATTCATACATGGTATACACAAATCCTTTTAGATATGAACTCTTAATAATTTGGTCTTAAACCAAAGTCATCGAACACACGCATTAATACAGAGTGCCATTATAAAATATACTTAAACAAACGCAAATGTTTGTGTAAGTGTATGCAAATTTCAAAACACATCAGCTTGACATGTATGCTGCATTCACTAATACTTATACACGTACATACCATTTATAGACATTTGGCAAAATGCTGAACACATCACCATTACCGGTTCACAAACGGTTGTTAACATAGCCAATCTTAAGCCAGCCAAAGCGTATCATATACGGATATCGGCCGAAAATAAATTGGGTGCCTCTGACTATTCAGAGGTGGTGCAGGTAACCACATTGGAGGAGGTGCCATCCGGTCCCCCACTAAATGTACGCGCTGAAGCAAAGAGTTCAACCGAAATCTCAGTGAATTGGGATGCTCCGGATCGTGACCATTGGAATGGTATTCTGTTGGGTTATTATGTGGGCTATCAAATGTCGTTGTCGTTCGAGGACATCGAAATCAATCCGACACAAGGTTTTAGTTTCAAAACGGTCGAGGTGCGCTCCCATTTTGGGGGTGAGACAGTATTAACGAATCTCAATAAATTCACACAATATCATGTGATTGTGCAGGCGTACACCAGTCAAGGCAGTGGACCACCCAGCAAAGAAGTTGCTGTACACACGTTAGAAGATGGTGAGTTGAAAAAAATCAATGAATCTCTTCACCTATGCAATTTATACACATGCATAGATAAACAAGAGAAAATGTTATAGACGACTAGTGCTGGCCATTTAAGGCCCTACATTCAATTACATCTTTACATCGTCATGTTGAGTTCAATTTTCTTTTTGACAAAGAATTTGATTGGGTTCAAATTTAATATATCGTGAGATCTTTGTGGATGTGCCAAACGTATCCTCATATAGAAGGAGACTTATATAGGAAGTATATATTTTCTTGATCTTGATGCTGATCGAAACGGTTGATCTAGACGTATATGTCCGTGTGTCCACGTGTCGATCTGTTGTTGGCATACTCACCATCGTAAATTTTGACATATTAAATTGAAATTTTAGTATTTGTGCAGAGATTTCTATTTAAAATGGGTAAAATAGGTCAAAAGCCACGCCTACAATCAACAAAAATCTATTTATCTGCCACCAAAATTGAGCTACAACGTTGAATTTTGGTGTATATATTTATTAATACTCTATGCATCGATGTGCCAAAAATAGGCATGTTCGTATAACAGACACGCCCACAATTTATAGAAAACTATACTCAACATAAAACTTCATTTGCATACTGATACGTAATACATACACTATTAGAGGGCGCAATGTTTGCCACGCCCACCATTGTGAAAGTGGAGAGTATTTAAGATTTGACTTAAGTCAAATTCAGTTTTCTTACTTATTTAATAATGAGAATATACGGTACACACACAATAAAGTTGTTCAAGTTTTTTCATTATTTTTTCACATAAGATAAATTTTATATGTCCTCTCTCGTAGTGCCCTCTTCACCACCCGAAAGTCCACAATGTGATGTGTTAAGTTCTACATCAATTTATATAACATGGTCCCCGCCCGACCTTGATGGTCAAAATGGTAAAATCAAAGGCTATAAAGTTTTCTATATATCCATCGATGAATTATATGGTAAGTAGTGAAGTGGTGGCTGTTTTCCGTATACACAAAATGAAATTATATTCAGTCAGTAAGCCAGCCAGTCAGTTATATATTTGGCTAACAAATCTATATATGTATGTGAGAAGGTATGAACGTATGAAACATAGTTTGCCTTGAGGCCACCACGAGAGTGTGTATAACCAAATTAGTTGGTAATCATGTTAAGAGGATAAAATATTACTGTGCTAGGTAGTAGCCAATCATCACTACAACCTTCTGCACACACTCGTACAACTCGTACAACTCGTACAACTTCCGTATAACTGTGGGATGTGGAGAAAATGTTGGGTGAAAGTGTCGCATTTATGGCTTGTGTTACGGTTTTCTGTATATCAGCTATTGTGGAGATTACATGGCATTTGAAGGGGCGGTATGAGAAGTTTACAACAGGTCATAAAATGTGAACACTTTGGCGTGTGTGGCTTTTATGTGCAGGCACTCAATACAACTCGTTATGTTCAGGAAAAATTATCGTATCATGCATCTTATGTTGGTGTGTGCTGCAGTCCTTTAAATTATTAAACGTTTAATGGCTCATCACTGATTCAATTGATTTCAATTCGAAATTCTTTAATATGAAAAAAATCTCATTCGTTCACTTTTACATTTGTACAGAGACTGATCCAGAGGTTGTGAAATCGAACAATCAATATGTAACTATTGAAAATTTAAGCAAATATACGAACTACTCGGTGTGGGTGTTGGCCTACACAAAAATGGGTGATGGCGTTAAAACGAAACCGTTTTATTGTCGCACCTATGAGGACGGTGAGTAATTTGAATGTGCCACCATGCCCTATATTAACCCAAACAAACAATTTATGTGTGTTTTGTTATATTTAGTGCCTTCGGCGCCACAGGCCGTCAAAGCGATACCGGCTTCTAGTACGAAAATTATTGTTTCCTGGCTGCCGCCCGAGTTTCCCAATGGTGACGTTGTAAGTGCAGCCCACCCACAATTCATCTATTCTCTCTCTCTCTCTCTCTCTCTCTCTCTCTATCTGTCTGGCTTTGTCATTTTAATAGATCGGCTACACCTTTTATATGTCAATGCTGGAGGGTGGAAGGGAGGAAGGTACACATAAACGCATTCTGGGACCTTATGTGGAAATGCATGAAACGCAACGTACCCAAGAGTCGGCCACCTATCAGTTCTGGTTAACTGCCTCCACTAAAATGGGCGAAGGAGAGAAAACCCAAGTGGTGACAGTGCCGCCAAATAATAAGGTGCCAGCACGTATAGTGTCGTTTAGCCAACGCATTATAACACCCTGGAAGGAGAATTTGGAATTGCCGTGCCGTAAAGTGGGCTCACCGGCACCGGTAACCATTTGGCGCCAGGATGGTCACAATATGGAAACCAGTACTCGCAAAATTATAGCCAAAAACGGTACATTATTTATACGGGAATGTCAGGCAATCGATGCTGGTAATTATACCTGCAGTGTCGAGAATACTTGGGGCAAGGATGAAATTGTTTATAATGTGGTGGTGAAGGTGCCACCGGAAGCGCCCAATTTAACTGTCGTCAACACATATACGGATAGTTTACATTTAGAATGGACCGACAATAGTCATGGTGGCAGCCCCATATTAGGCTATGTCATCAACTATAAACGTGACAAAGGCGACTGGGAAGAATTACAAGTAGATGCGAAAACCAATTCGCATCTGTTAAGTAATTTATGGTGCGGTACTCGCTATCAATTGTATATAACAGCCTATAATAAAATTGGTACCGGGCTACCCTGTGACATTGTCAATTCTTATACTAAAGGTAACCCACCCGTACAACCGAAACATTCACAAATGATAACCAACAATTCGACCAGTGTTACGTGCTGGTTGGATTCATGGGGTGATGGCGGTTGCGGCATTTTATACTTTATGATCGAGTCCCGTATATATGGAAGGTAAAAAATATCAGTGTAAAGAATTGAGTCGAATAAGAATATTTTAAATGTTTTTTGTTTTTTTTTTTATTAGATCAAGTTGGAATGTGGTTTCGAATCATATACCGCCCACAGAACGTATATTTACGGTTAGTGATTTAGTTCCTGGTTCCAAATATCAACTGAAAGTGACAGCGCACAATAATGCCGGCTCTACTGCAGCCATTTATAATTTCACAACCCAATCACCGCATGGAGGTAACAAAAAAAAAAAATGTTTTGCAACTAAAGCAAAAAATAATATTTTGCGACAATATCTTCAACTTCAAGGACCGTCTTTTTATTATGCCAATAAATTTAAGCACATACAATCATACATACAATCAAGGACCAGTACAACACGGCACTCTTTGTCCGTATGTCCGTCAAATAAAGTTCAAATTAAATGTATGATCGATTCAAAATTCAGCAAGCCACGCTTTTTTAACTTTACCATTTTACGAATGTACTTAATTTTGAATCGCTAGAATCCATATTCAGTCCAAAATTTGATTACTTTCGATTTATATATTTTGAAAATTAATAATAATCGTTAACTTGTAATCATTGCCTTGCCCTTAGTTATATATTCTACCGATCACTCGAATCCAGTATCACGTTTAAGCGATGGTCCCTTCTATGCTAACTTCAAAGTCTTACTACCCGTTTGTCTGTCCATGATTATGCTTTTGGGTTTGATTGCAGCCGTATTATTAATACGTAAACGCAGTAAGTTCGACTACATTTTTTCAAGTCGAAAACGTTTCGTAAAAAACCCACGTTTGGTTGTTTTTTTTTTTTGTTTTTTCAATTTTAGAAATCAGTAATCAAGCACGTTTGGCTTCATCGTCTATGTCTGAATCGCCTTCTTTAGCTAATTTACAGAATAAACAAAATCGTGATCAACAATATTTAGCGGTTAGATGTAATCCCGGTGCTGGAGCACCTCGCGGTTCCAATTCCAATGATTCGGGCAGTTTTGGTAAAGCTGAAGGCAATGAATATATTGAAGATATTTGTCCTTATGCCACATTTCAATTAAATAAACAAACCTACAGTGAAAGTTCATATAGTGGTAATGTGTATAGTGGACCCTATCATTCGGTACGGGGTTCATTTGTCTATCACGATGTCAAACCCGATAGTTATCATGTATGTTTTTGAAACTGGATATTATTATTGTTATTGTTATTATTTCAATAAATTTCATTTCAGAGTAAAGAACCGGAATATACGAAAGTTCGTAGAAAAGTTGGTCGCCTTCGAGATCCTCATTCGGAAAGTCAAGGTAAGTTGTTAAAGATTTAATTATATTTATATGAAGATAGCACTTTTTTTTGGTTATAATTATTGAAACTTTAACAAACTTCCGCTTAGTATTTAGATAATACTCGACAAAAGTGTTTTGAGTGTTTTAACAAAAGTCAACTTCATAAAGAACTTTCCATTTTCATTCACATCAAAAAGCATTGTTTCGGTCATTTCTACCATATAATTCATAGCTTTAAGATTATTTGAAACATTTAACATTCATTCCATAATTCATATTTCATTGTCATGTAACGGCCTACCCATGCACCATTATCATTCAACCATATTCAACTGATTTACAATCGAACTTCACCCATAACAATCAATCAATCAATCGATCGATCGTTCAAATCCATCATCAAATCGTACTAAACTGTTTTAGAATCGGACAATCCAGGTTCAACAGATTCCGAAGTTAGGAAAATCCTAACGCTTCACATACCAATTACAGAATATGACACACTCGGCTCCGAATCGGATAATGATGTGTCGACCCGAGCCCTCAACTCAGCCAAATACAGAGCACAACGAGGTAAATTGGAAATATCTTCTAAACCCAAAATGTCTCATCGCTTTAACTTTCTTTAATAACTTTAATAGATACCCAAGATGAGACCTCATCGTCTTCGGAAACTACACCTACCAGTATGACACGTAAATCGAAACCACCATTTGCTTCCCGGAAATCTGGCAAAACAGGGACCAGCGGCAAACGTCATGTGCGCAGTTCTAGCGGTTATTCCAGTCACAACGAAGAAACAACTTTTAGGTAACTCCCCGTGTAAGACAAAGGGAGATTGAAAAGACTTCTAATCTCTAATATTAATTAATTAGTTCGTTTTTGTTTTTGTTTTAATTTAATTTAAATTCCCTTTACTCAGCATATCGAATTATCCTCCCAACTATCAGGATCACATAAATCCTCCAGCACGCTTTTCGGATAGCAACGATAAATCGAAAACGCAAACTTCTCCACGTATACGTGCCAGCACGAAATTGCATAGAGAAGCATTTCAAATCAACGTTTAAAAAAAAACCATTCGAAATCTTTTTCAATAAGTAGAATTTTTGGTTAACTGGAGAATCGAATCGAAAAACAATGAATGAATGAATAAAGAGTTACAAATAATTAATAAATGATCTCTAAGAAAAAACATTTAACACTTCAAACCCACAAAGGTCACACTGCCCAATCATTTATATATCAGATATACAAGTTTATAAATTAGTATAATTTTTAAAAGCGATTGTTTTAATTAAGGACGTTATGCAAAATTTAAGAATCATTTATATCACCTAGACTTATGAAACTATGAGCTTTGGTTTATACCCCACACCACACCTATGGTCTCAGAACTACATTCTGAATCAATTTAAGCAAGTCCGTCTATCCGTCCATATATTTCATGAAATCAGCCTACAGGTTGCGATTTTTAAATTTGTCACAGGAACGTATTTTATATCAATGACAGCTACTATTGAAAATTGCCCATTTTTAAGACATCTTCCTTTGTAGCACCACTAAAATCTTTATATAATGAAAATTTTGATTTAATATCAAATAAAATGCAATGAATATTAATCATACTTTGCTCCAAATTTGGAACTGATAGATCCCTTTTTAGAAGGGCTTTTTTTAATGAACTTATCCAACGAAACAAATTATGGCATAAAGTTTGGTTGTTGCTAGTGTAGGGTATAAAATGGTCGGATAGAACCAGACTGTCATATTTTTAGTAAATTTAAAAATTGATTTGAATGAAATGTAAAAAATTATCCCAAAATTATTTCATTCAAATAATGAATTTGTACTCGAACTTTTAAAATTACGAACCTAACCTAATAAATATATAAAAAAAATAAAATATAAAAGTCGGTTAAGCTCCTTAGAAATGCGTTTTCTTGAAATATGATCCAAATTCAGTACAATTAATAAAACAAGAAGTAAAAAAATAAATTTGCCTTAGAACAGGTCTTGTGTGAACGGTATAATAAGGGTTTAAAAATGGTCTGATTCGTTACAAATTTTAAATTACGCAAAAAACTTCATTCAAATAATTTGAAGTGGTCACGAATAGAAGTGAATTAAAATCATCCTAATGTCGAATTTACACAAAAAACAAAGCCCCTTGAAACTGCAAAGAAGAAGAAGAAGACTAAGAAGACTAAGAAGGATATATATTGAAACTAATTTAAACAACGACTGATTTTCTATCACGATATATGTGACCATTGTATTACTATTCTAAAGATATTTATTGCTTATCATAAATTTCAATAACACCTAAAAGTATTCAATGTAAATAAAACCAACTATTAACTTAAAATTCTTCAATACTCACCATCTTTACATTAAACTTAGAGACTACTATGGTGCATAATTATATCAAGAGCATGTAAGACTTCTCTTAGGATTTATACTTCCATTCTCAAGGTAGTGAGTATAAAAGTGAGTTAAGTTATAACTTTACCTATATCATGTAATAACAAAATTCTATAAAATCATAAAAAAATGATTTTGTGTAGTGAATAATAAATTAAATAAATTCCTCTCTGTACACACACTTATACAACATACATATAAACAAATAAAAAAGTACAATACAGAAGCCCACACATACACCATATATTACCAAATTAAAACTATTAACATTAACAGATTTTAATAGAAAACAAATAACTGAATTATTAAATAAATTAAAACAATATAAATAAAAAACTATTAATAATAAAAGTTAGAAGAAAGAAAGAAAAAGTTGATGTGACAACTACTTTGAAAACAAAAAAAGTTATTATAGTATTGTGTAAAAACAAAAGTAAGCAAGTAAAAAAAGGGTTCTATTATCAAGAACATCCCCCATCATTAAACACCCATTCCAAATTTCAGACCTTCATAAAGTCGCTCAAGTCAAATATTCCAAATAAATCTCTAAAGCATCCAAAATGTAAGCGGGCGTGACTTATTTGAATTTTCTAAATATATTAAAAAGTCTTCATTAATATTCTGGCAAAACTTTCTATTTGTTTATCTTACCGTTATTCACTGTAAACGTTGGTGAAGATTGTACCGTTAATTTCAGCTCAATATCTCATTATGTGCGACCGTGAGAGTAGTAAAAATTAAAGACTGTAAACATACGAACGCACAGAACGACTAAATCGACTCGCCTATTAATGCTTATGAAGAAAATATTTCTTTAAGAGGTGTGGCTCACCTTCTTCTGCTATTTACAAACTTTTGAAGAAAACCAATATACTCCCATAATCCTTATAATTGTGGGTATAATGAAAAAGAATTACATATTTTTTTGTTTCTGTTTAAAAATTTAATTTTTTTATTTCTTCATTATTCTAAAAAACATAAATAAATGAAACAAACAAATGTTAGATAGATAATAAGTGTATAAAAAAAGAAAAACAAGTTGAACAAAAGTATTAGTTTTTTTCTTTTTTTTAAGAAAAAAAATAAGAGCTTGTAAATATATAATAAAAAAATGTTAAAAAATAAAAATAAAAAAAAACCCAGTCATCTGAATAAATTCCGATTTTTTTTTATTTTTTTTTCTATCACTTACCATTTGCCGTTATTTTTGTGTTATATAAATTTATTTAAAAACTTTTCAGCTGACTGGTACTGTGTACGGTAAAAAGTTAATATTATTAATATTAAAAAAAAATATGGAAAGAAAACAAAAACAAAAACAAAAAACTAATCAATCGCAAGTCGTTAACCAGCATGCATTTCACCTACAAATCTACAATACAATACAATACAACAACAATAATAATAATAATAATAACAATGGTAACAATAATAAATATAAATGCAACAACAAAAACAATTCAAAGCATTGTATACATACACTTTACGTTATTTCTATTTAAAAAAATTATACTACATAGTATTATTAATAATTAATACAAACAAAACAAACAAAAAATAAATAAAAATGTTTAATAAAATGAAAGAAAACAATGTAAGAAAAACAAAATAAATTTGGCTTAAGCCAAATATTAAATACCCTCCGATACCTTCTTTATAGAGGCCGTAGTATGTTTCCAATTATGCCCTCTTATAATGTATGTATGTATATAATATGCGTTAACGTACAAATAGAAGTTTACGGCAGGTATAGTTTTTTTTGCAAATAGTGGACGTGTCTGTATCTCCGAGCTCATCTACTTATAATTATATGTACGTACCGAATTGTGATATTGATTATAGGGTGGGTAATGCAAATGGAGTAACAAACTTAATATACTCCATCGCCGAAATGGAGGGTATAAAAATACTAACATAATAACTCCGTTGTAACAGCCTTCATGCTCATGATTCCCTCGATCATTTCTTTACATTAAAAAAACCGTTAAAAAAAATTGTACGCAAAAAGAAATAAACATGTGAGATGATTAGCAACAAACAAACCCCTTATCTGCAATAACACTTCCTTTTGTGTGCCACACTAGAGAATAAAAACTAAAAAAAAAAAAGAACAAAAACAAACAGAACATATTGAAATTACTAAAGCAAAGATAAAATACAACAAAGTTATATGAAAGTGTATTCATTATACTAAAAATAAAAAAAAAAGAGACAATTAACAGTAAATTTCAACAACTGAAGCATGTATTATATCATCAACACAACAACAATCAGTTATATAGCAAATAGAAAATTATTTTTATGAGAACAAAACCAACACATAAACAATTCATAAACAATATATATACACACGCATAGGCATGCGCACTTAATCAACTGCCGCATTAATTAAACATTTACAATAATTTTATAAACCCAACCAATAAATTTCCACCCAATTGCAATTATTTTCTATTCTTGTGTTAAAAACCGGAAACGAAATATCAAAAGAAAAACAAAAAATGTTTAATAAAACAACTCTTTATGTATGTTCATATAATGCACCAAAATTCAAAATTCCTAGAATTAAGAATTTCCGTAAGTCCAACAACAACGACTTACAATTTGTGTATATTTACTCTAAAAGCGTATAAAAGATAAATGAAAAACTAAAAAACAAACAATACTAGAAAACATACCAAACATTCAAAGGCAGCAAAAGATGTAAGAGACCCGAAATCCCAAACAAAACAAAAACAATAAGTTGATATATAAATAAATAATAAGTAAATAATACAATATAAAAAATTTTGTTATAAAAATATTAATGGAAGTAGTTTTTTAATCACAAGGTAAGAGTTTGATAATATTTAAATTTCATTCATTTCATTCTTACATATGTAAATTTCACGAAAAAAAATATAATTAACACTTAACGTTACATATTTTTTACGTTTTAATATGTTTTAGTTAAAATATTACAAAATAATTGAATTTAGAAACGTATTCTTATCTAAATATTACTAAAAACGAAAGTAATAATATGAAGTTAACAGATGTTTTTAAAAAACGAAATTAACACGGAGATGTCACTTTATTTATTTCATTTCTATACAAAACCTGAAGTGCAAAAACATGTTTTAGATTCCTTTACTAATACTTTTGGATAAGTATTTATTACGTTTACTAAATGACATATTTTAAATATATTTTGCGAAAATAATTAACGTTTACAATTATTAATTAATTATACGAGTGTTTTGTATATTAATTTTTACATTTTCTTTGTTGGGAATAGTGGCAACGTTTCATTTAAAAAAAAAATACTCATTGGTAACTTTGCCGCACGTGTTTTTTGTTTTCCTCTTCTATTTTCTTAATTCTTGTTTATAAGCCGGCTACGATAATAGTTTAACGAGTTAAATTGTTTTTTAATTTCCATTTTCATGAAATTAATGTAATCTAATATTAAATGGCATCGCCACAAGTAAACACACATTTTATATCTGAAAAAATATCCAAAGTACGTTGGTTAAAGAATCAATTTAGTGAAAATGAGAAATTTGTAACCGGCAGCTGGGATATGCCTGAAAATTTCATTAAATTATGGCATCTTGAAATGAATCAATATGCTGAAAATTTTAATGAATATATACCCATATGCGATGATAAATATATGTTGGAAGGTGATGTTACCGATATGGAAGTAATTAAGGAAGATAACACCGTTGTTAGCTGTAGTAATGGTAAAATTATGTTATTCAAAATAAAAACCAAAGTCGAACGTAAAGCTTGTAGTGAAGTATTGCATCGAGTGAGCGATCAAGGTGATGCTTTACCATGTACCGCCCTATCGGTTTATGGTGAAGAAGTGGCTACTGTTGGAGAGGACGGACGTTTAAATATACTTGATATGCATAATCATTTGGCCATGCGGCGTTGCATTGAAGCAGACAGTATTGCTTTAATGGCTGTTAAATATGTTAATCCTCAAGAATTACTAATTGGCAATCGTATGGGAGTTTTACGTTTATATGATTTACGTTTAGCGGATGATGAGGCGGCCGTAGCAGCATTTATGAACTCACATGAAGATGAAAAGCGCAGTAATTATGTGTCAACGATTACCTCACATCCGACGCAACCGCACGTTATATTGACGGGCTCCGAAGAAGGTTCCATTACAGTTTGGGATTTACGTCAACCCGGTTGTCCGGCCTCGTATTTGAATGCCCACTCTGGACCTATATCGGAACTAAGTTTTCATCATTCTGATCCATCCAAATTGGTTAGCGCCTCTGTGTGCGGTGAGTTGTGGCTATGGACACAAAATATAAATCCTATGGATACAGCAAATACTCCCAATACCAATCCTTGGCTTAGTGGTGAACGAACCAAAAATCTTATTAACATTAAATCAATAATAACCGACTTGCGTAAATCTATCAATACATTTGATACAAAAGATTCGAAAATGTTATGTGGCAGTGATATTGAGGCACTCTATTTTGTGGAAAACATACTTTAAGAAAACAACAACAGCAACAACAACAATAAAGTGTTGTTTAGGGTAAATATAAAACAGGAAATATATTTAAAGTGATAGTCAAATTTATAGCAACAGTACAACAAATATTTATAAAGCACACTGTACACAAAGAAATGCTTAAGTTTACAATACAAACAAATTTACAAAAACCAAAACAAATATATATAAATTACGGAGTTTATTTTCCATTGGTAACAGTTACAATTCTTACAAATAATTTTTAATTTTTTTTTTTTTTTTTTGTTTTATTTTTGTCGACATAGAAAGAATTTGGAATTTTGTTTAGTTAAAACGACTTTAATAACTTTTGCAAGCAATAATTTACAGCTAAGTAGTAGTAAAACAAATATGTATAATTAACAACAACAATAACACTGAATTAGAATAAGGCATGTATCAGAACATAATGGGTTTGTCTTTGCACTGATCTATCACGTAACCGGTGAAACGTTTCAGGAACTTGGGGTATTCGCGCTTGTAAATGGCGCGCAAGGCCGAAGCGGGAGCCCAACCACCGGGATTAACTGAAATAAAATCATTCTTCAATTATTCATTCTATTCACAGCCTTCAAATACCTTCATGTTCCACCTGAACATAATAATGAAAATAATTAAATAACTTACCCACCGAACAATATGTAATTTTACACGTTAGGTCTTCTCTTTGCAACATTTTATTATCTATCGTTTTGTTCGCTGGCAATAAAGTTTGACAGGCCAGAATCACTGTCAACAATATTCGCACACATTTGCCATTTTTCGACTAAGAAATTTGTTCATCTTGGTTATCATTTGTAAAACACAATCAAATTAAAAAACTGACCTCTTGTTTGGAGTAATCAGTAGAATTATTACAAACTATCCAACAATCGGTGGCATCCTCATCTAAGCCTTCTGTAATTTTACGCATATGAGACCAAAACAGAGCATCCCGTTGACTAGCTGGCCACACTCTTTTGTGGGTTTGCAAGAAGAGATATGTGTCGGGGGAGATTTTCTCTAAAATAATACAATCTTCCAAGGTTGCTGTGTTGGAAGGACGTACAGATAGAATTCGAGCAAATCATAAAAATCATTTAACCTACTCTCCCACTCGTTACGATATTCAGGCATAAAGAAATAATGACACATTTCTCGGGCAGTAACACCTTTGACGGTATGGTAGGCTTTCAATGGGTCCATCACCATACCATTAACCTCCACCTCACGTTTATACATTTTAATTTCACCCTCATCGGCGAATATCTGCCAACCATTACCATATTGTCCCACACCCTCGCGAGCATGATGCAACTGTTCTTTACACACACGATCAATCTGCAAAAAATAAATTGTCAACATGTAATATTTAATTACATTTCTTTTTTTTTTTTTTTTTCTTTTTTATTACCTCCGACCATAAATTATGCGATTTTGCCAGAGCTCCCGTACCGAACTCTTCATCAGTTACCTCATTATTTGTACGGCCATCAGTACCGTTACTTAAGCAGGCATTATTCTCATCTAAAAGCTGGCTAGTAGAATTGTTGTTGTAATATTGTATATTATGGGCGGATATTTGTGATTGTTGTGATTGCAATTTCAATTTGGCACGCAACTGCATGTCCTCTTCGATTTTATCCAAACCCGTTTCCACAGCATCAAAGAACTCATCTTCGGGTAGCGTGGAATGAGGGCCCTCCTATAAATAATTAAAATGAAATAACGGTAAATATAATATCACGTTTCGAACATGACAGCAAACTTCATCATATCGCAAATCTACCGTAAATTGTTTTGTTTTGTATTCTGTGCGGAAATGTTTTTTTGGAATAATTAATTGAACAAATCGCATGTTAGAGTAGCTGGTAGGTTTTTTTTTTTTTATCAATACTGTTATTATTTTAATCGCTAAAAAACGCAATTTACAATTTTCAGTTTCTATTCGGATCCCAATAAATTCTTTTATGTCAGATTTCTTTATTGTTCAAATGGTGAATCTCCAATTGCCCTAAAATCTGTGTAATGTGAGTATTAAATGAAGAGGCTTGAGAGAAGAGAATGTTATGCTAAGTAGGTGGCCGACCAAAATGTTTTATTCAATCAAAGAGGCATCACATGAACGGACTGTCACCAGTTTCTATAATCCACATAAGTAAAGGATGAAAACGATGACTTAAGTGATTTTATACTGAATGCCTGCGTGTCTGTGATTCAATATCTTAAAATTTTCAATCGTGAGAATTATGACTGCTAACAGGTACCACTTGGGGCTAAGCAGTAAGCAGTTCAACAGCAAAGCCCTCTCTCGTGCAACAAAACTTACACTCTATAAGACCCTCATCGTACCCGTGCTTCTTTAAAGAGCTGATGAATGAACGATGACGCAAAATGATGCGGCTCTTATAGGCGTGTTTGGGAGAAAAATTCTCCGAAAGGCGATGAGTTCCGAATCAGAATGAATCTTGAGCTGTATGAGCTTTACGCTGACATTGACGTAGTTCGTCGGATCAAGATTTAACGTCTGCAGTGACTTTGTCATCTTGGCCGTATGGATGAAAGTGCTACAGCTAGGGAAGGGAGGGATGCCGCATAAGAGGCAGGTCGTAACTCCGGTGGAGAGACCAAGTGTTTGATGCCCTGCAAACACTTGGTATACAAAATTGGAAAAAACGCTCCCAAGATCGAAGCGCTTAGCGTTCTCTTTGGCAGCAGCCCAAAAACCTACATAGGTTGTAATCGGCCAATAATAATGATTGCTAACATGTCTAGAACGACCCAGTTTCTTATGATGATCAAGAACTTCATAGGGTCTCTGATATGTACTTGTGGCTGTTGCAAGTGCAATAAAGTGAATGCGTGAGTGTATAATAATATTTTAGTTGAAAAACCATAATTGCAACCAACCACAAATTTTCTATCCTTTAAAGACAGCAATTGTATTAAATTTTGTAAAACTACGTGAATTTCCGTTGTTTTTGTTTTTATTGTTTTTAGAAAACTTCTGACAATTGCATGAGTTTTAATTAAAATTCTTAACAACATCACTTGAATGGAAATGCACAAACTCATTAAGACATCACGTCAATCCTTTCTTTTGTAAAAATATTAAAAACGTGTTTGTTTTACTGAACATACCCCTACAGAGAGCGCGTGACTTGTTTTAAATAATATTCTATACTCGTATAGAGAGAGAATGCAAAACAGAATTAAAATTAAATTAAAAATGAAAGTGATTCTAATGTTAAGTTTTTTTTAAAAACTAAACAATTTCAAAAAAGTAAAGAAAAAATATTGTAAGTGGTCAGGTCAGGTGTGGCACTCGATTGATTTGGCTTATTTTAAATATCGTTAACTAAAATTGTCAAAAAAATGTCAACTCAATATCTTTACGACCCTGAGAATGACAGCAACAGACGGACGTACGAACACGCATGTCTAGGTCGACTCAGTTTTTGATTCTGATCAAGAATATATATACTTAGAAAGGTCTCTGCTGCCTCCTGCTGGGTGTTGTAAACGCAATGACAAACTTAGTACACACCCCTTCGTAGGTGGAGGGTATACAAATTGTATGTATGTACACTGTATGACCGACTTGGCAATGTCGCAACACATTCATATTAAAAATAGGTTCATATGTTAACTTCCAACAAAAATTTACTGTTACATTAAATTGAATTGTGTTGAGCAACTTGGGCTCTTGCTTAATAATTCATTACAGAAAGAGAGCACTATTATGCGGTCACATACATATATCACGTATACTTATTCCAAATATCACTTTTTTTTTTTTTGTTTCACTATATTAAAGAAACACTTTTTATTACTTAGTGGGTTGGTCTTTGTCTCATCTACTTGTTTATTTTGGATATTTAAAGAGTAAGTTTAAAATTCACTCCAAACTGAGGAAATGTTTGTTATTGAACCTGAACTTGATAACATTGCAGAATTTTCAATATCGCCTTATGGTATATGTAGCAGATGTGCAAACACACATTCTAATAATATTTTTGTGATAACCCATACACATGCAAATCAAATTCTATTTAAAAAAGATTATTAATCAAAATCTCCTCCGCTCACACTCACTCTCACTTTAGAAGATTTACGGCTCAGTTTTGGATTCTTTTTCCAATAACATAAACGAGTTGACGGCATTTTTTAATTTTAGTATTGATGATAATAATGAATTATCCAAAATGCACTTGCGCTTTAACAAGCCAACACTTTATTAACGTTCGTAAGCTAATGATCGATCAGTAACATTTAAAAAATTTTCAATAATAAGTTTATAAATGCATCGAGAATGTACAATAACTGACACTAATGAATTTTAAACATTACAAATAGTTTATATACATGGTGCATCACTATAAAGTACAAATAAACCAATGAAATGTTAGCTTTTCTTTCAACAATAGATTTTTATACTCTCCACATACGATGGGGGGTATACTAAGTTTGTTTTTCCGTTTGCAACATACAGAAGAAGGCGGCAGACACCCATTTAAGTATATATATTCGTGATCAAAATCAAAAACTGAATCGATCTAGACAGGTATGTCCGTGTGTCCGTCTGTTGTTGGCAATCTCATGGCCATTAATTTTGAGATATTGAGCTGAAATTTTATACAGACACTTTTAATTTTTGCACGCACATTGCGCTATTTGAAATAGACAAAATCGGTCAAGAGCCACGCCCCCAATCAACGTAAATCTATATATTTGCCACAAAAAATGAGCCATGAACTTGAAATTCTGTATACATATAAATAGTTATTCCATCCATCGATGTGCCAAAAATGGGCGTGATCGGATTTACGAAAAAACATACTCCAGGTAGAACTGGTCTTGCAAGCTGATATGTCATACATACATTATTATAGAGCATGATCATATAGTCATGTCCTGTCACGACCACTATTGTAAATTTAGTTTTCCTATTTGTTTTTTTAATTAATTATTTCTTCGATATGGTTGTTATTTATTTTATAATTTTTATACATAATGCTTTATAATGCGTTTTATTTCATTTAATTATTTTTCTTATTCGATATTTTTTGTGTGTGTGTGTGTTTTTTTTTTATGGTTATTATTTACTGTAAATCAACTATTACGAGTTCCTTTTTGTTGTTGTTGTTATTTCATTTTTTTATTTTTTATTTTTTTTTTTTTTACTTTTATTTCCTTTTCAATTTAAGTTCTGTTATTATTCAAGTTCATAGGTCAATTATATATATTTTGTCGATTGTTAGCGTGTGTGTTAACCGACCACGCCCATTTTTGGCATATCGATGGCTACAGTAATTATAAATTATTCTACCGAATTTCAACATAATGGTTGAATTTTTAATGACAGATATATCAATTTTTGGCAATTGTAGGCGTGGCTTTTAACCGTTTTAGCTTACTTTAACTAAGGATCTGCATGCAAATACTAAAAGTGTCTAAATTTTGGATCAATATCTCAAAATTTACGATAAAAACAGACAGACACACATGTCTAGATCGACTGATGATGCGTCCTCCTGGGTGTGGCAAACAGAAAAACAAAATTAGTACGCCTTCCATCTTATGTGGGGGGTACATATGTACTTTTCTTTCTAAACTTACCTCTAAGTCTGGTCCCGTAGGTGAAATGCGTTTCAATTTTTCTATTTCCGTTTTATACTTTCTAAAAAGAGAAACACTTTTATTAGTTAAAGTATATTATAAATATACGTCTAGTTCAAGTAAATAATCCCCCAGTTCTTTTTTTATATTATGAATTATGTTAGGTATCCGTAAGAGGAAAGGAGACAAGAAAAAAATGCTATTATGATTATGAATGAATTCGATTGCAATGAAATGTGGCAGGAATTTTTGTAATAAGAAAAGTATATGAGACGTTTCATCAATATGCCGACTATGCAGTTATACAGCCTTTCGTACAGATGGATAGGTCTGCATTAACTTTGAATTTTATACTGATTAAAAATATGTATACCTTTTGTTGGTGGTGACATTGAATGACAAACATACAAACTTTCTCTAAAGTTTAATTGAAATTTACCTAATTTGCTCTTCCAACTTTTTACGTTTTTCAATTTCGTATTCAATTTTTTTCTTCCAGGCATCATCACTCTCAGCTATTATTTCCAAGCAGTGATGTAAAGTGGCCAAAACGCCAGAAGTGGTAGCACGAAATGTTATCGATTCACCCTTAAAAAACAGTAAACATTTTATATAATTTAGAAAAAAAAAAGGAAATCATCTACAACCAACCTTAAAATCAATCGGTTTCAAACCATCATTTAAATCCAAAGGTTTGCCGCCACTTTTATGAATGTCAGCACAAGCATCAAAATATCTTCAAATAAAAATAATAATAATCATTTCAAATACATAAATAGGATTTTTGTATGGATAAGATACCTTTGTAAAGTTTCAATTTGTACAAATAAAATATCTTTAAATGTTTCAATTTCGCCAACTTTCTCTTTGAGATTGCGTTGTGTCTTTTTTAAGCTGCCACCACTAGCCACCGATATGGTTGTGGACTGCAAGGACATATTACTGCCATGATGTCGCAAGGACATTGTATCTGTGCTGGCGGTATCCTCTTTATACATTTGTAACACTTCCACCCAATGCATACGATCTTCGGGAGTGTCGGCACGCAGACACCAATTATTATAATTATTAACCACCACATCAAAGCGCAATTCATCGGATTCATGAGACTGAAATATATGACAGTACAGAGTTTATGAAAACATCACATTACAACAAAAATAAAGTTATAACATATGTACTTATAAACATAAATAATTAAAATGAAAAATAATGCAAACGACGTCATCATTGACCATATTGCCTGTATTGTGTAGCAGAGTACATGTATACAACACATTCTTTCACACTATTAACTACACAACAGCGTAAAAGGTGAAATTAAATCAATTCAGCGTCAGGTTAAAGGTGTAAATGTTAATATTTTCAATTAATAAACTTTGAAACGTACATTCACACACCAACACACATATAAATTAAGCATTGAATTATTACCTTGATAATAGCCTTGCTTAAACTAATAGCTCCACGACATCCAAAATCTGATTCTGATTCTGATTTATAATACGATAGAGTGGCATCCTTCAGTACAATATAGCGTGGCTGCCAGCCATATATATAATTGGTCCATTTACTTAAATAACCGCGCAACTCAATACTGCTATTATCAATAAAATCGGACTCAGAGTCACCACTCTGTGATGATACTGACTCATTACTCATCAATGTTGCCGCTGTTTGATTAATATCATGAATGCCCCTAGCATTGTAGGGTGGGGCTGTGATATCTTCTTTACTATTAACACCCGCCATAGTACCATTTATATGTTTGCTAATGCATTCCATTATTCGATTTTAGTATTATTTAAGAAATTACAATACTTGTAGAGAAAAAGCAAAAGACGTCCTTTTCGTTATAACATGAAACGTTTATAAATAATACACTTGTTATAAAATATTTTAAGAAATAATTCAATAGCTGTTATCTAGAATTTTATGGCTTTTGTATTTGGTATTGGTGTTGTTGTTATTATTATTATTATTGTTACTGTAACGGCTGCGGTTAATTATTCATAATAACCTTTATTTATAAACACTTGATTTATTTTAATTTTTTTGTATGCAAGGGGCAGTTGTCCCCGCACTCCAACAAATATTTAACTGAAAGCAACGTTAATAGTTTCTTTACATTTTTTATAAGAAATTTCTACTAAATCGCATTTGAGGTCAGTTATGTTGAGAAAATAATGGAAATATTTTATTCCTTTTTCTTATAATAAAATTATCTTTCATTTAAAACAATTGTTATTTATTTTTGTATCACGATTGTTTAATTTTCTTTTTTTTTTCTTTTCTTCTTTTATTTTTGTATATGCAGTTGTTATTGTTGTTACTTTATACTTAATATCTTCATTAAATTGTTTACTCCTCCACACTAAATGAGAGAGAATTGAATATAAGAAGTTGTCATATTAAGTTAACAATGCGGAACGGAACGAGACAACTTTAATAAGGCAAACACGTTGTTAAAAGATAGAAGCTCTTATATTGTGTTAAAAATATTAATTGCAATAAACAAATTCAAAAAATTAATACATTAAACATTATATTTAATTTGTAAATTACTTTAAATAATAAAAATTTATCAATAAAATGCTATATGAAGTCCATTTACAGCCTTAATGTTGATGAAAAGTTTTTTTTTTTTTTTATTTATATATATATATTATTTTATTTATGTTTAATAAATTACATAAAATTTAATCATTTTTTACTGTTCCTACAAACATGTATTATTTCAAATTATTTTTGTATTTATTAAACATCTCAAGGACACAAAGAAAATAAACATGTATCTTATTTACATAGTATTCGATTAAATAAAATAAAAAAAAAATAAGTTTTTCTTTAACTAAAGCAGCTGTAATATAAAAATTATTTATCTGTACAATAACATTTTACAAAATCAACTTAATTATTTCATATATATAAAATATATGAATATATACAAACAATAAATAATTGATAATTGACAATTTTCAACAACTATAATTTATCTTTCATGGACATGCGTAACTAATTTATACCCACCACAAAGGGGCACATATATGCAATACATGACACAATTCTAAAAAGTAGATTTAAAATTTTAAACATTAATTTTTAAAATTTATTTTCACATTGCATATTTTTTCTGAATTTTTAAATATTTTCGTTTATTTTCTCCACCATTGTTCTGTTGCAACAAATTTGAGTTTAGCTCTAGTGAGTCCGTTAATTTTAATTTTTGCTTATTGGTGATATCTACAACGTCTTGCTCATAATATTCATTTGGCGATACATTTTCTCTAAAAAATATAAAAGAGAAAAACTTATTAATAATATTTTGTTTATATATCAAACAATTTCTTATCATTACTTACGTATATTTATGATTTTCCATGGCCTTAAATATACTCTTTGGACAGTCTTTATAGTAAGGGAAACATTCACCCGGCCCTTTATGGCCCTCACCTATTTCCTGAGCTTCAACATAGTCTGGTATTAAGGTAGCAAATGGTGAATTTGTAGCTCTGTAAATGGAACAACTTATATATATAATGGTGTGTTGGGGGTGTACTAAGTTTTCTATTCCGTTTGCAACGCCCAAGCATAAATATCTGAGTCGATCTAGACATTTCCGTCCGTGTGTCCGTCTATTATTAGCTGATTAGCTATTGTCATATACAATTCATTATTTAAATTGGGCAAAATCGGTTGAGAGACACGCCCACATTTGACTAAAATAGATTTTTGTTGTTTGTGAGCGTGGCTCTTGACCGATTTGGTCCATTTTAAAAAGCAATCTACGCGCAAAAACTAAAACTATCTGTACAAACAGACATTCCTTGTCTAAATCGACTCAGTTTTTTATGCTGATCAAGAAAATATATACAATGTATAGTATCTGATGCATCCTTCTGGATGTTGCAAACGGAGGAACAAACTTAGTATACGCTCCTCTAAGGTGAAGGGTATAAAAATATATTAATTTCATTGTTATTGTTGTTGTATTTTGTAGATATTTCTTATACCAAAATCCGACTTTATTACTTACGTTAGAAACAGTTTCACCATTTCACCAAATACCCCAAAGCTCTGTAAATTGCGAGAATGCACTTCGCAAATGGCGCGTAACAAACAAGCTTTGCCATTCAGTCCGAATGTACTTAAGAGATTCTCCAGCATATCATACAAAATAACTCTATCCATTAATCAAATTAAACCAAAAAAAAAAAAAAAATTCTTTTCATATGAAAAAAAGAAAAACGTGTTTCAAGTTTGTTTTTTGCCTCACCTTTCACCACCATGAAATGTATGTTGATACCGTTCCGGTAACACTGGTGGCAATTCATTATAATATTCTTCCTCTTCTTTTTGTTCTCCACCACGGTATTGATGTATATTGAATGGACCACTGGTCGTTTGTTTCTCAAAGGATTGCTGATCGCTTATATCGCGTTTCCTTTTCAAATGTAAATATTTCATTAGATATTGTGTCAATATTTCACCTGCCGTATAGCCAAATGAACGGGCAAATATTGGTGGCAAATCGCCCAAAGGATTTTGATTATCCGTTAGACCCAACTTATCGAAATCAACTGAAAATGTTTAAAGAAAAATTTTATGTGAATTTTTTTATATTTTTTACAAATTTCATTTACTTGTTGTTACTTGTTAAAGGGAAACTGATGGATACGTTGGAAAAGAAACCTTCCGGCGGATGTCGTACTAGTGGCAAACCGATAGTTGGCGTTATAGTTAGTGTAGTACCGGGCGGCAGAGCCAAACGGCCATCGTCTGTTATCCAAATTAAGCGTTTTTTTCGTGTGTGCGGTTGTTGTTGTTGTGGTTGTATATTATTATCTGTAAATTCAGCTCTTTCTATATCATCATTCAGTGTATTAATACGTGATGTTGTTGTTGTTGTTGTTGTTGTTGTTGCAAAACTGTGTGTTATTAGGAGCGATGTGACCATGAGCAGAATGACAAAAACGTTTAAAGCTATTTGTGAGGTTTGTTTGGAACACAGCCACCATATGGACATGATTTATTTTGTTTTGCTAAAAATTATTGTGATTAAATTCTGCAAGAAAAAGGAAAATGTTTAAAAATTATTATGTGTTGTGTAGGGTACACCACTTTATATAGTCGAATACACCGTTATACCGATCAGCTCAGAATTATTTTTGAATTAATGTAATCATGTCCATCTGTCTGTCTGTAAATGGCATTTTACATTTAAGCTACAGGTTGTATATTTGGTAGTAAGAACAGTAGATATTTAGCAACTTAAAAGTGAGAAACGTTTGGGGAGAAAAGTAGACTTTGTTTGATTTTTTTGTTTAATTGATACACCCACAACTGACAAACATCTTTTAGGATCTACAAATAACAATAAATGCAAAATTGAAAGTCGACGGGATCGTTTTATACACACGCCCTTAATTTATAAAAATCTCTCTTAAATACAAAATTCATCCGTTGAAGTAAAATTTAGTGCACAAAAGGCGGTGCTAATATGTACATGCCACGCCTTTTGATATTGTAAAAAAATTAATATAAATTCAATCTAAGCGAAATAGCTTTTCTACTTATTTAATATATAAAATAAGCAAAATTGAACAAGAGCCACACCCACAATTGACAAAAATCTATCTCTCAGCGTTAAAAAATTGTGCTATTAATATAGAAATTTGGTAAAATTACTCTATCCATCTATTTGTTAAATATACGTGTGTGACCCTAACACGCCCTAAACCCCTCGAATGTTTTTATTTACATAAAATGTAGAGCATATAATTAGATACCATGTCACGCTTACATTTTCATAGATAACAAGGATAGATAACCCACTACTTGTCTATTTACCCAACTATTTCTTTCTGTATAAATTGATTTATTAATACTTCTGCAAGCGTTAGTTTTAGTATAAAGGAAATTTTGTTGTTTTTTCGTTTGTAGTTTTGCTTACTGTGTGTGTGTGTAACTGCATTTGGCGAGATAATTAAGTCAGATTATTTAACTTGTATTTTTTTTCTTTTTCATTTTTTTTTTGTTAAAGTTAGCAATCATGCCAGTTATGACGAATATGTACTGTTATAGGATTATGAATGTGAGTATGAATGTAATGGATTTTTGGTCTACATTTGGTAAATGAATCAAGGTTAAACGTGTACCGTTATGTTTCTAACATTAAGCAAACGTTCGGCACTGGACTTTTTGTACTTAAAGAAATTAATCATTTCGTCTAGACATTAACTGTAGACTGTACATGAAGTTATATTATATTTTTCTTATACTTCTTACATATTATTGTTTAAGTTTCCTTTGGGCTGTTACAAACGAAATGGAAAACTTAGCATGCCCCCTTCTTATATGTAGGGTATTATTATGTTCCAGCCCCTCCCATATTTTATGTACATATACATTTTAATCCCTTCCTTGTTGTTTTTTTATTTTAATTTTTAATATTTCCCTTAAGCGCGACAACAGTTACAACATATTTTACAAATTTTTATTATTTTAAATCGACTGTAGAAAGTTTTGTTTTTATTGTAGTTTTTTTTTTTTGCAATTGTTCGTAGTGAACAATAAATAAAACATACTTTGCATACTAATTGTGTGTGTTTGTGTGTGTCATGTGCACGCTCTTCTTCAGTTTACTCCTCTCCAAAAAAAAAAGCTCGTATCGTTTAAGGTAAAACGTGTGGCAATATATATATACTCGTATATATGTGTGTGTGCGGGTGTTACTCGTTATATTGATTCACATTACAGTTTGATGGACACTCGAAAAGTTTTTTTTGGGAAATTCTTGCAAAGCACGTTTCTCGCATTATGCAATAAATGAGTATGTGTGGCTGTGTGTGTGCATGTGTGTATGGTATAAATGTCCATAAAATTTAAAACTATGTCAACAAATGTGTTAAAAATTATTACCCAAATAAATAGATATTATCCAAATAGCAATTAACAACAACAACAACAACAAATGCTTTCAATTTAATTATTGAACTCATTGTAAAAGTAGTCGTTTGAAGGTTAGATTAAACATAGCACGTTGAGCAGAAGCAATAATGAAAGGAAAGTATCAAAAACTCGTTTACTTGGTGGTGCCGTTATATGCGTTTATTTATTAACAAATTAACCCATAACTGTAAATCCTTAAAAAAAAACCAATAACAACCACTTAACATAAACGGTTAAGATTTAGTGGAAGAGTGAATTTCAAGTGTTTTTAATATTTCAATCAATCTTAAAGAAATCACTTCTTATCCACACATAACCATGTAACTTAAGAAACTTTTCCACTTATCGTGAAAAACTCAATAAAATATTTGTAAAACTATGACAATCAAGTAAATTTTTGCTAAAAATAGAAACAATAATAACAACAACAACATATGTTTACCTAACAGTGAGTTTTCTGAGCAACATACAAACATGCAAACAGATTAGATTTAGTAGTATCTCTTCATCACTAAGGTGGAGGACATAAAAATGCATCCTGGAGCTGGCACAGAAATTTATATAGACAGACAACAGACAGAAGGACAGACAGACTTAGTTAAATCAATGATTCAGAATCATTTTCTGAATCGTTCCGTATAATTGAAGGTTAAGTGTGACATATGCCGTTAAGTTATTAAGTTTAATACACAAAGTTTCACAAGTGGTGCAGGGTATAAATTGTTTACATATAAAAAATCTACTAAACTATATTCACACATATCCACCCATACACATACTGTAGTATATAAAATCACATTAACAATATAAATTAACCTAGAAAGAGAAGAGAGACAAAACAATACTTCAGACAAGTCTATGGAAGATACCACTTAATGCAATTATAGTTTGAAAACTTGAACATTGTTCGACTATTAATAATGATTACATATATCGTAACGTATATATCTCTTATTTTTTACATTTCATTTCACACTGCAAGCTTAACATGGTTAAGGGGAAACTATACTGTGTGTGTTTGAGTGTAAGTGTGATTGTTAACAAAAATTGATAGACATTTTTGTAAAAGTTATAATGAATTGAATGTGAAATCTGCTCAATAGCAAACAAAGTAAAAAAAAAAATTAAAGAAAAATACTTCAATTAATTTTTCTACCAAAAAACAAAAAAAATCACCAAATAATTAATAGTTAAAAAAGAAGAACAAATTTTATTATATATAAATTTGTATGCTATACAAAGCTATCCAAACTGTAAACGAAAATATTTTCTTTATTGAGACCGTTTAATACAATATAAAAAATATTTTTAAAAAAATTAATTAATGTTGTTGGGCTTCTAGTGAAAGTTCATTAAAAGTGCAAATCAATATAAGCATTTCTTTTACACACACACACTCACATACAAAATTGCCACCACTTGATTCTTTTAAGAAAAACAACCAAACCACACACTGGTAATATACACGATGCCACTACAACCACCACACAGTTTATGCTTGGCAAAGAGAATTTCACCCAGCACTTATGCATTTATAAATACAGCAACAATTTTGTATAAATGTTTTCCTTTTTCGTTAGAACTGGTCTTTAGATGATGTGAAGGAAAAAAGAAAGAAAACACTTTACATTGATAACTACAATCGCACCCAATTATACTAAGGAGGTGGACAGGGAGGGAGAGAGAGAGAGAGATATGGATAGATGTAATTTACATTGACAATAGTTTGCTACTAACAAGTTTCCTGATGACAATGTTTCAAAATCTAGAGCAATCAAGATTCAAATTAGAGTCAAAAAGAGTTTTTCCAAATAATTCAATAGTTACACATTCACACTTTACTTAATCAATCTGATGAGTATTGTTGTGGAAAGAGTGATAAGTTGTTATAAAAAGCAAATTAAAGCACGCGTACACACATACACATATTAACAACAATATGATGCAACTTAAATGGAAATGATGTCAAACAATGAAGGAAAACTTGGCATTGTTGCTCCAGCACAGCTGCCTAAACAATACTTGTAATAAACTGATAATCAACACTCTAGAGTTAACTAAGCGTGAAAAGTTTTATAATAAAATACATTTCTTGTTTGGTTTGCTTCATGCCTAAATTCATACACGTACATAAACATATACAGCTACTGATTAACGATGCTTTCAGAGATTTATGGCAATTTTTTGTGGTCGCGGTATTTCATAAATAATACATACAACGTACGGTGTTAGTTTTGTCAATCATCCAACAAGATATTTTTTATTATTATTATTGTTGTTGTTGTTGTTGTTGTTGTCATGTTCATATTCTTATTTTAACAATAGACAATAACTGTATACAACACAATACATATAAAAACTAACTAAAATACTCATATCAAGTTTGTTATTTAAGTCTTTCCTTTTTAAGCAAAACAATGCTCTCCACACGATTCTGTTAAAACATTCCATGATCTACCTTGATTATAACAAAATAAAATATTTTTCAGTTCTGGACACACTAATAAGTAGGCGTGTCAAGAGAACTTTACTTTTATTCAAAATAACATCATTTTTTATAGCCTTGAGATTGAGATCGAAAATAAAAGAAAGCATGCAAGCATCTACAATATCAGCGTATCAAATCTTTGACTCGATTTAGCCATTACCAACCGTGTCTCTCTTTGTAATCTTTAGTTTAAATTGGTTAAAAAGCAGTCAAGTGCCCTGCCCACAACCGAAAAAAATAAGCTCAAAAAAATTACAATTCGACAACAAAATTTATGTTTAATAATAATATACATCGATCCATCGAAATTAAAAGCAATCATTCACTATTTATAAAAAAGTTCTTTTGTGCAAAATTCGTTTCTTGACATAATAAGAAATATATTGTATGTAGAATAATCTACAGTGGTTGCTAAAGGAGGTTTAAACCTAGTAAAGTTTTTTTTTTTTATAATTTTTCCTAGCAACAACTAAAGACTCATCATCTGTTTCAAATGCAATCAGAAGGAAAGATATTATTGTCAGTACAAATTAATAATAAATACAACTTACAACAAAAAATTAAGGCAAACAGCTGGATATTTTATTTTGGGAACACTCTCAGCAAGCAAATTAAATTTGTCAACAACAACAAAATAAATGAAAACTCATTCCAGAATTCTTTTCCGACTAGATAGGATACATCTTAGTCTAAATGAAAGCAGGTTTCTCAGGTTTACAGCTGTTTGCTGGATTTGCTATTTCAGCACACACACATCTATATGCACAAACTCCAACGAACAAAAACAAACAAAATGTTTCAATTTCTTTTTCTTTTCTACAAATCAAGAAATTTACCACACTTTGCCTATAAACAGTTAAATGTACAGACTTGGGTTCAGTTGTACGCGGTCACATATGACAATTTGAAAATCACTTTCCGTTTTATTGGAATTTTCATTGCAAATCAAATTATTTTATTATTTATTGACACATTTCTATGGGCGTACATACATACACACATATGGTGGGATGTATATACATATTCTAATGTATATCCTGCTTGTATGTGATAATCATGTCAGGCATTTACATGAATACCAATTATTTGCACATACACACACACGTACACAAACATACCTAGCGCGCTATTATTCCGTTATATTTTTTTGTTTTTTTTGTGACTATTTTATGTCTGTACTATGATTGGTTATTGGATGACACACTCAGGCAAGATTAACGTTATTTTCCAAATATCTCACCAAATAACTGCACAACACTAAACCGCACATTTGAAATGTTTAAACTCAACTGAATGCAACGGCCAACCGAACAGCTCATGTTATACAAGTTCCTTATGTTGAGTGGTGAGTTTTCTTAGTTTCTTACAGTATTTTTATACAATACGTTTAACAAATTATAAGAATGTGTATTGTATGCATGTGGGTTGGCGCACAGGCTTAATAATATGAGCGGTACATACTCTCACTTAGTCGTGCAGATAGTTAGTTAGAGTGTAAACAAATAAATTATATTTACATGTATTAGTAAATTGATGGATACATGGCATACATATCCGTACTGATGGTATTGTTTTCAGATGCATCAAATCAATAAAACATTCAACATTGTTGTTGTTGTTATTTTTATTATTATTATCATTAATATTATTCTTATTGTTGTTGTTTGTTTGTTTGTTTGTTTGTTTTGATTATTATGATAATGTTGATGTTCATAATGATTCTTACACAGACAACATTGAAAAAAGTACAAATATGATTGAATTGAAGAAAAGCGAAAATCTTACACTAATGACTTGTTCAAATAACATGTTGCATTAGTACAGTAGGTGTTCGTATAGGTCCACAAATAAGTCAACACAAGTTAAAAGGAAACCTTAATTAAACAAAAGCAAACACACACACGAAGTAACACGTACATAAATTACGTATACCGCACGTGGTACCATCCACCTGTCATAATATTTTAATTACAACAGAGTGGTAGATAAATGAGTGGGTGGTTGGCTGGCATTAACCTCAATTCATATTTAATATTACAACAACATAATTATTAGTAAATGGAAATCATTTTTGCTTATTTCATTTTCCTTAAGTAAGACACATACGTGACAAAATTTAAACACACTGCTGTAGAAATAAATTTATAAAAATCACGAATTTAAAAAAAAAAAAATCAATACCATCTAACATGTTGCCCTAGTGTCAACATGATTGGCGGTTGTCTTTGATAAATTTTACGTTGTTGTTTTATTGAATTAGGTTGTCTCTTGGCATCAGTTTACAGAGTAATAAAACAGTTAATATGTAATCACTGGAATAATTGATTGATTGATAGATAACTGGCGATAATTAAAGGAAATTATATAAACAATTACATGAACATTATGCAATCGGGTTTCTTTTAATCGATTAACATTTTTTTATTTTATATTTCTTTAAGATAATAAAGCTCTCAAGATTATACAAATATTATGCAAGATCACTATGTGCACTTGCTCTTTTAATTTAAATTAATTTAGGAACTGCAGTGCTAACCTGAACACTTGCCACATTTAAAATGCTTAACAACCTATATATAAAATGCTTAAGCAAAAATCATTTAAAAAAGATTTTAAAAAGGTTCTAATTTACACCCCACTAGTATCGGGATCTAAAAATTTCACCTAAGAAAATGTATCAAGAAGTTTAATTTTACCTCCCTCGTCGTTACATTTTTTTTTTTTTTGCAAAAAAAAAGTGAATGAAACAAATTACAACACGTGTTTTATACCCTACCCGTTATTACGACGCAATTATCAGTGTTTCAAATCCGTTTCGTTACATCATTTGTTATATTCACACCTTTTACAATTTGCAGCGACATGTAATAGATTCACGTATAATGCGACATTATGCTGCAACACTTTTCCCAAAAGAAAAAGATATGAAAATTTTGTCGCTGCATCAAAACAGATAATATTTAAATTAAAAAAAAATGGATAGGAAAAATGTCAGTTATATGACGGATGAGCAAAGAGTCAAGCTTATTGGTTTAATTAAAAAATACCCATTTCTCTATGATAAAAATCATGTGGTTTATAATAAAAAAGTTCTGCGAGAAAAAGCGTGGAGTGAAATTTCCAAACAAGTAAATGCCGATGGTAAGGAATTTTATTAAATGAATTCTATAATAAAGGAATTTTAATTGTATTCGAATATTTAGAGGATGTATGCAGGCAGTCATGGAGATCAATGAGGGATCAATATTATCGTTGTATTTATCTTATGAAGAAAACGGGCAATCCTTATAAAAAATATAAGCACTTTAATTTATTAACATTTTTAACGGATGCTCCCCAACCAAGGTAAATAGATGAACAGTATGTGATGGAAATTGTGGAAAATATATCTCTATATATATATTGTGTTAATAGTATAAAAATGTGTAAAATATATAATTTATTTCATAGAATAAGACATCGTGTCCATCCTAAAATAGAGAAAGAAGAAATGGAGAAAACATTATGGATGTTGGACACTACAACACATAATGATGATGATAACAATACCAACACCTCTTCCCAGGATAATTTCACATCAAATTTTAATGAAATACTAACTGAAACTAGCACTCCGTATGTCAAAAAGAAAATAAAGGAAAGCGATAGTTATGCGGCAACATCTCAAGATGTATCCGAAAATAGTATGCCATGTAGTAACAAAAAGCGAAAACTAAGCGACAATTGTTCGCCATCACCAGATTTTTTACAAGAAAATCATATGGAAAAGTTTCAGAATCAATACGGATTCGACAAGTATGATCATTTCTTTTTGAGCTTATCTTCAACGGTTAGAGATTTTGATTTACCTTTATCAAAATTCGCAGACTTACAATGTAATGTCATAAAATGTGTAACAACTGAATTGGAAAAATGCAGTAAATAGTAATAAGGCAACATGTATATATGTATAGGTGTAGTAAATAATGTTTATACAATTGTAGTCATATTCATATTTTACTTGATTTATTGATATTGTTTATATGAAGTAGTTATCTATACATATATATATATATATATATAATAAGTAAAATTTAGCCTATGGTACGAGGTTTTCCTTCAACATTTCTTGACTATTAAATTTAAAAAAAGCGCACTTGATACTTTGAAGTATAACTAAGGAGTGAAGACATGATATATGAAAAAAACATAAAATATGTTAAGCTCAAGCAAACATTTTCTAGGGTCATATAAGAAACGCAAATGTTGGTAGAATAATGACTGAAGCAAAATGGTTGCTACACTTAGCTATATGTGCGTATATAAATAACCTCCACGTTCATACCTTATATTTAGGACTAATGAGAATAACATATACTACTTCAAATGCATATATATACTAACTATACCTAGAACTAATTACATTCATATAAATACTTGACTATACAAAATTATGGCTGGGTACTTATAATGTTAAAGCTTTGTCTTATCGAATGATAACATACCCGTATTTATTTTGTGCATTGCTATATTACTCATATTCCATTTCATCCCTGATTTAACAATTGTCCAAGTAATACACAATGCATTGATTTTGTTTCTTTATCATGCATTCCGGTATTACTTCTTTGCAATTAAGTCGAAATCGAACGCTATATATGTATATGCGAGTAGCATTCCAGGCGTTTATACAAATTGTATCTTTGATGCTACGAAGATACAAAAACGCAAACATTTCGCAAAAAATTAATATAAAATTATATAAATTAACTAGTAAAATATGAATACTTTATTAACAGAGGATCAACGAGAAACTCTAATTGAGTTAGTCAAAGAACAGCCAATACTTTACGATAATAGCAGTAAATTGTACAGCCGTAGAGAAATACGAGATAAAATTTGGTTTGAAATTGGCAAAATTTTGGAAGCAGATAGTAAGTATAAAAAAGAATGTACATATTATTCATAGCACAACGCTTACATGATTTTTTAATTTGTTTTTTGACCTTTAAATACGCAGAAGATGTTTGCAAACAATCGTGGAAATCAATGCGCGATCAATATATAAAGAATGTAAGAGCATTAAATAAACGCAAAAATTACAGTCGCAAATATAAATATTTTGATTCAATGACTTTTCTAAATGATTTTGCAGTAAGAGAGAAAAGGTAACTTTTCTGTTAATTTTCAGTATATAATACTTACATATATCATGTGTTAACTATTAGTGTGTCCAGTGACCTAACCACTGAGGATGAAGAATTTTGGGTGGAGCTAGATAACCCTGCAGAAAATGAGACTAATATTAAAAGGACATTTAGTGAGTCTTCCATATCATCAATAGAACAACACTCTCCTCCGGCGTATAAGACAAAGAGACAAGATGATGACATACAAACGAATCATGTCAAAACTGAAAAGTTTAATGTAGTCGAACATGACTTCCTATGTGCACCTGTACAAAAAAAAGACAATTTCAAATCAGATAGATATGATCAATTCTTTTTAAGCTTAGCGTCAACAGTACGTGAATATAATATGCCCCAACCCCGATGGGCTGAATTGCAGTGTAAAGTTATAAAGTGTTTAACCAATGAGTTGGAAAGAGCAGCAAAGCAAAAAAAATAAGTATCACCAGATAATATCTTTTTAATTTAAGTAACTCTTATATTTATAAGTTGAATATGAATAAAATTCTGGTATGAATGTGTATATTTTTTTCAAATTGTCCTCATTCGTGTTTGAACAAATATAAAATATTAGTATAGAAGAGAATTAATATAAATATTTGTTCAACCAAAATATGCAAAAAACATGTCCAAGTCAAGATTGAAATAAATCAATAAGTCTAAATTTCCCCCAAACACAACTAGAACATCCCAGATTTTAAAAAAATACCATCTGTTTATAAATATACCCACAAAAACATCAATGTTTATTATTTTTAAGTGAAAAAAAAAGCTTAAATTTCAAAAGAGAAATTAAGGAATTTCTTTAAAACAAATAGAATACCTATAAAGTTAATGATCAAAACCCCAAAAAGGGTTTAAACAAACAAATCACATAATTAGAAAGGTGTAAATAATAAACACGCAATAGCGGCCTGGCTGTAACAACAACAACCATATTTATTTTTCAAGGTATTTGCGAAAAACCTTTGTTGGCCAAGTTTATAAAATGTCGTAATTTCTAATATAATAAATTAATTTTTTTTTTCTTAGCACTGACAATATAAATAGTGTCTCAGTACAGTGTTAATAATGACAGCACGTAACCCTCAAACGTTAATGGCACTACCCAATGAGGAAAATTTCGATTTCCTTTTTAAAATTGTATTAATTGGCGATGCTGGCACTGGCAAAACTTGCATAGTGGAACGTTTTAAAACCGGTAATTTTATGGAACGACACGGCAATACCATAGGTGTTGATTTCTCAATGAAAACCATTAATGTAGAGGGTAAATTAGTGAAGGTATAACCAATTAACAATTCAATGACTTTAATACTATATAATATATATGTTGACACAGTTACAAATATGGGATACAGCAGGACAGGAACGTTTTCGCACTATTACACAAAGTTATTATCGTTCAGCAAATGGCGTCATTATAGGTAATGTGAATAAATTATTTGTAATACTTCAGCTGGTGTTATTGATTTATATGTTTATAGTGTATGATATCACCAGGCGTGATACCTTTGTCAATTTACAAAAATGGATAGAAGAGGTGCGGCGTTATACGGCATCTACGGTAATGCTTATACTGGTTGGTAATAAATCTGATTTACAAGAGGAGCGCGAAGTTGATTTTGAGGAGGCTCAACAAATGTGCCAGTATATACCGGAAGTTTTATTTGTTATAGAAACATCAGCTAAGGAGAATCTCAATGTAGATAATGCCTTCATTACATTAGCCACCGACTTGAAACGTCGTCTAGATGTTAGTTTACAACAAGGGACCACAGATGACGCTATTAAATTGGGACAAAGCAAACCCTTAAGCAATTGCACAAATACATGTAATTTAACGTAGTCATAAGTTAATAGGTTTTATTAAACTGTATTTTAATTGTGATTCTTTTTCTTTTGTATTGCTTTTGGTTTATTTTAATAGTACAAACTAATTGCTATTTGAAAAAAAACGAACAAACTAAGTAAATTATAAAACACCTGTGACAACGAGTCAATTTCATAAATTTGCACTAACTTAATTAAAAACGTAATAAACACATTAACATTTTAAAAGGATGGGAAGAAATAATTGTTTTTTTAGAAAGAAAGTACTTCCCAAACAGCCCTGTATTTATTTATTCCAAATAATATAATGCAAATTAGTTCTAATTTGACTTAACAAAGCGTAAACATATGTTAGTTTTTCTGGTTACAACCCTGTCATTTCAGAAAAATTATTAGAACGTAGTTTTCATTTACATTTTTTAATATATATAATTAAATATTAATTAAACACAATATAATTTACATATATAATTAAACATAAAGCAAATCTACATACAATCACCGTTTTTTAGACAATTTAGTTTTGCGTACATGACGATTGCGCTCTCTGTTGTCACCTTTACTACTATTGCCAGCCAAATCATAGCGGAATATAATACAACGCTTATCAAAAAACGTTTTCAAATCCTTTACAATAATAAATAAATAAATAAATTTGAATTATTGAAGAAAAAAAAAAAGAAAAAAGCAAAATATAAAATTACCTTGGGATCATAACGATAACCTAAATTCTTAAAAAATTGATAAATTTCTTGTAAATCTATGGGCTCGTACATTAAAACGGTTTCATATAAATGTGTATTGGAGCGTAATAAATTGTACCATGCTATATGGAGTGGCAGTAAAGGTTGCGGCGTCTACAAAATTAAATAAATGTGAAATTATGAAAAGAAATTAATTTTCAAATTTAAAAAAAATTAATTTACCTTTTTAGTTATATTGGTTTGTAGCACATAAGCCTCATCCCTTAATTCGGGCGTTAAACCAACACAATAAGTGGACATTTCTTCACCACTACTATCATATAAACTTAATTTGTTTCCATTCTTGAACATACTTTTTTGCAAATCATTTGCTTTACCATTAAAATAAAATTCCTGTCCTGGTGATTGGAAATTTGAAGATTTCTGTGAATTTTCTTGTTCTTCCAAGTCATTATCAATTATCGGATGAGTTTGATTGTAGATGTATTCTAATATTTTAACAGCTTGTTTCCTTTTTAACGGTTTTATACCGAAATTATATAAACGTTTAAGCAGCTCGGTTTCTGTTAATTGTGTAAAATCAGGTTTGGCTGTTTCATCCACGTCTACCATATAGATTTTATCATGAATTTGTATACGTTGTAATTCGCTAGCATTTGTTTTCTTGGAACTTGATTGCAGTGGTGAAAATTTCAATTCACCATTTAGTAACTGATCCAAACCGTCTGGAACTTTATCTTGGCTACGGGCTTTGCGAGTATATGGTTCATAAACTAATTGATCAAATTCATCAAAACAACTCCGAAGCTCCTGGGAATCTTGTGGAACATTCCTTAATGAGGAACCTGGCAAATTGTCGCAACTTAGAAAAATACTGAATTTCTCTTTGGACTGCCGTGTACCGCTTAAACGTTTCATTGGTGTTGTATGTTCAGATGGAGAATTTAAAAATGATAAATCATTCCAGTTTTTTTCCGTTTGCCATTTAATGGGTGTTAATAAATCCTTCAATTGTGCTTCATGTGAGACTTCAATTCTTTTCACACACTTTGGTGACAAATTATTTTCAATACTGGAACCTTGTTGTGATAAATCATATAATGTAAAATTTTCAGCTTGTTTGTATTGTTTAGTATTTAATGATTCAGCAGCTTTCCATATGGAATAATTTATTTCATCATCGGATAATATAAAAAATTCTTCATCTTCCTCCTCCTTGGCAGAACTTTCACGAATTATTTCCACATCATCTTGAGTCAAATCTATACTAATGGGCGTGACTTTTGTCTTTAAAGGACTTAAATTATTTAGCGTAAAATTTTGTGAACTAAATGGTTCCAAGGTGGTACATTTTCGTGTCACATCTTGAGTAAATGATAACGATTTACGTTCAGTTTTATATTCGTTAACATTTGTACAGTTACTTAATGCCTTTTGCGATAAATTATCGCCCAAATATTTTTTACGTAACTTTTCAAAAATTCTTTCATCTTCAGTTTCGGTTTTATTATGCAATTGATCACAGTTGGGTATAGGCTTTGTATCCATTATACTTAAAGACAAGGGTGAGGTATTACATTCTTCCGAATATCTTTCTTGAGTAAACCCAAACGATGATTGTTTCTTACAATCTTCTGGTATGGGAGAGGTTTGTGGCATTTCCATCAAAGGCGATTCAGCAAACAGGTCAACGTCTTCCAATGTATTATTATTTCCAATTAACTGAGTAGTAGTTACTCCGGGATTGGATTCGATTACTATACGAATATTATATACATTAGGTCGGTAGTCTTTTGTTCAGTATTTAAATATCCCTACCTTCTGCTAACGGGTCACTATTTAGCTTATATGCTGAGAAATTCTTTGCTACATCAAAGAGGTCAACAAAAATTCTATGAAATTTTTAAATATATTTTAAGATTAATTTTTGTTTTTTTCATTGCTTACCTTCATCGCTTGTGAACAGTTCATAGGTGGTAACTTCGGCTATCTTCTCCCAGGAGCTATTCTTCATATTATCACATTTCGATTGCATTCCTCCATTATCAGACATTTCCACATCAGAATCGGCAAATAAATCTGGTGAACTAACCCGTTGAGAGGGTATTGAATTAAAAGTGTCGCTGTCAGTCTTCAGTATACCTGATGATACATTTATTACATCTATTGCTTGGGTTGGTGGCATAATTTCTTGCTCTATCATTGGGTGGCTTTGTTTTTTTGTTTGAGTTTCGGATTGCATTTCCTCTAACAAAGCCACCATTTCATTAAGTTCCTGTATACTGTCTGGTTCTTTCCTTTCGCTCTTTTGATCAGCCTCCGTGTTCTTGAATTGTTCATTTTCTACTTTACAGCAATTCTTGATATTAAGATAATAATCTTCTAAATCTTTATAAGCTTTTTCTAATTTTTGAAAATTTTCATTCAAATTTGTTATATTTTTATTATTAGTGGCTGGTAAATTACGTCCAGGTATAGCTGACCAGTCTTTCAGTAAATATCCGGCTGGTGTATTATTAACTGGAAACAGTTCCTCTACAAAATATTGTCTTAATGAAGTGTCATTACATCCGAACGTTTTTATTAGGTTTCTATCTGCTTGTTGACATTGTTGTAATAAGGAACTTAATAATATGTATGTGGAGGGCGGTTGATTTTGATCATTAGAAAAAATTGTTTTCCGATAATATTGTTGATTTAGTATTTGTTGAACTTTGTCTTGTAATTTTCTGTTTTGTGCGTCAGGATTTCTTAAAGTTAATGCGGTAAACTTGTTGGCCCACTTACATTTCGCACGGCGTCCATTACCATTAGGCCAAAATGTTGCTGCAAATGTATGATAATCTGCCAGATAAAGGAGATAGTGAAATATTAAGTTGGAAATTTTTTTTAATTTAAATTTTACCCTTTTTATCTGCTGTTCGAAAGCCATACTTTTTCAATTTTTCCCTTATCTGATCGACATTGGCAAATTCTATGTCTTCTACAGTTTCTTGAGGCATTAGTGCATTGTTTTCTGCTTCCGATTGTGAAATGGCTAAAGCCAGTTGCACATCCTCGCCATCAAATTGTTCGGCGGCACAATGTTGTGCCGCAATTTCGGCAAACATTCGTTCATTACGCAGAAAGGCTGATTTTATGGAAGCTTGTTTCTTTTTCCTCTTGCTTTTGGTGTGTTGGACTGTATTACTTTTCAGTTTTTCTGGAGCTTTTTTCACCCTTTTCGGTGACGTTATAAAGTCATCATCTTTGGGAGTTTTTAATGGTGTCACATGATTTCTTAGTTGCTTGGGATCTTTAAAAAGGAATGCATCCAATTTGGTACGTTTGTATTGTCTCAATTTGCGCTCATTATTGGTCTTAGGTTTCTCCAAATTTTCTTCTTCTTTGTTATGCTCTTGTGGACTTGAAGAAGTAGGCGTTTTTTTTGGTGTAACAAAATATTTTGACACGGTTGCGGTGCTGGTAACACTTACATCTTTATTGCTTGGTGAAAGAAATTCAGGATATATTTAAAGTATATTTTATGCCTTATTAGTTTATTATTAATGAACAATATGAAAAGTAGAAATTAAGCACTACTCTAACCAGCCTACCGGTTTCCTCGTTTAGTCCCTGTCCCCGGTAATTGTAGTTTTTTTAAATTAGATATTCGTGTCTTGCGATCCATGTGTATTTTTTATATTTCTGAACGCACTTCTTCGGCCTCTTTAATAGTTTCGCGTATAGAATCAGCAGTACGTGGTGCCGCGTGGAAATCAAATAAAAATTGACGCTCTTTGCTTTCTTCAGATTCTTTTAGAAACGCATCAATTAACTTTTTATTACTTTTCTGGAAAATTGGTGTCATGCTGGTAAGAAAAAATTTTAAAATATCACTTTTTTTCTCTTTTTTAATATAATTTTACATTTTACTTACTACCACAAGCCAAAAATGGCTGATCCTACAACTATAGTGGCGGCGGCAAAACGGTTACGATAATAATAAGATGGTGTACCACGAGTACGTCTAGGTTTGCGTTTACTTTCATCAATGCTGTCCATGCCTTTAAATATTAGTTTAACTTTTAGATTATAATTAAACTTGCATTTTCAAGCTTTGCATTTATTAACAAATTCTATAAAATACATATGAAGTGATCGATTTTAACAGTGAAACAAGAAAATTTCATTCCGTTTCTTTTTCACTTTGTTCCATATTTATATTCTAAAATGTTCTCTTTCTTAACAACTTTGCTTTAGTAAAATATTTAATAATTTAAGTAAACAATAAATAAAAAAATCCTACATATTCTTGCTTAGTAGTTTACGAATCTAAACTTATCTACAAAGCTTTTACTACATTACACAGTTTTAATTGTAAAAAAATGGACGAAGTAGATAAAATAATACTGCAATCATTGGAGCAACTTGGTTGTGCTATGGAGACTGAAGACAACGATGATACAATATTTGGTTTACGACATTTCACGCCCGATCTTCTGGTAAAGGCGGTATCAAAATGTTTACGGGAAATCGATCCATCGCTTAATGTTCCTAAATCTTTACCACCAAATATGGCACAAAGGTTTACAACAGCTACAAAACTGGCTGAAATCTGCATTTCATCTGGTTACAGTGATGATATCGGTTATCATACATTTTTGTATCCTAATGTAATAGAAATACGGCGTTTATTTATGTACTTAATAGAACGTTTACCTAAAGACCAAGAGATCAATTTAATGCAGGGAAATGATGAAAAGGCGAATGACTATTCCAAGCTTATGAAAGAAATTAAACAAAAAATCAACCAACAATTAAAGGCTCCCTGGGTGCCTCAGTATTGTAGAGGTGTGGCCAACAGAAAATCCTGGGGCTGTAACAGCTTGAATATACCGTTCAAGCCGCATTTAAATTTAATCATTCCCAATAGCGCCGTACAAGACCAAACTCCATCATGTTCATCATCAAAGACAATCGCATTTGAATGGCCGAGCATGTTTCAACAGGTCGCTAATTTTGATTGTGATCTGATCAGTTCCGTTTTACATAAAAACTCTCTAGATGTATATGAACAAACAGATGCATCATTTTTACAGAATCTACAAATTCCTGTAAGTGATACCACAGACGATATGTGCTTAACCACGCTCAAGGAACCATTTTATGATATAAATAAAGAACAAATATCAGAAACCACGGCAGGTGTAAGTGATGTGGAGAAGTTAACGCAAGAAATTAAATCATTAAAGTTGCAAAATGAAAAAGTGCTTAATGAGAGCAAAACTGCAATCATCCAACTGAAGGATTTGTACCAACAATATGATCAATTAATGACGGAAAGAGAAGAGTTGCGCAAAGAAGTGAAATTTCATGAACGCTGTTCCGTTATTTTGGAGGATCCCGATGAGAATGTAAAAAAATTGGAAGATCTGATACAAAAAACTAAGGATCGCAGACAAGTGCTAGAAAATAAAGTACAAGTCCACAGAGAAGCAGCTTTACAAAGGCTGAATGAATTGGAAAACCTTAAAAAAAGTAAAGGTTTATCTACTGTGGAAGAACTGAATAAAACTATAAATCAACTGGAGATTGAAATAAAAGAGAAAACAAATTTACAAGCAGAGCTGAGTAAGGAGTTGAAGAAAGCGACAACGGGCACAGCCTCTCGTAAGGAGTACACTCAACGAATACACGAACTGATTGGCAGTATACGTAAACAGAAAAAGGACATTTATAAAATTTTAGATGATACCCGTGAACTGCAAAAGGAGTTGAACAAGGTATCGGATCAATTGCAAAGACAATTCAACTACACAGACGACTTATTGTTTCAAGGTGCTAAACACAATGTACACGCCAAACAGGCGTACAAACTGTTGGCCACTCTTCACACCTCGTGTAATGAAATATACGCGTTGGTGTCGCAAACTGGACAAACAACTAAAGAAATCCGCGACTTAGAGGTGCAAATAGAAAACGAACGTATACGTAATGTGGCGGCAAGTCTGGATCAAATAACTGTCGATATACGTAATGTTCAGAGTACTATAAAAAAGTTGGAAGCAGACTTGGGGACAGCAGAAGGTGCCATAACTAATGATTAAGGCTATTTGTTGTTGTTCCTGTTAAATTTCATTTTCATTTATTTGTTTATTAAGTTTTAATTAAAACACACGCGACCACTATACAATTTATAATCTCGTCATTCATAATATTTATAAAAGAAATTTAGGGCAAAGCACTTATCTTGGACATTATCCAACGAGCGCCTAGCCGTTATATGATCGCCTTCTTAATTAATAATGCATGCATGTCTGATTTTCGTCATTATTTTTATTAACAAATTTCATCTAACAGACGGACCCGTTTATATCCACCCAAAATATTGTTATTGTTCTAAATGTGGTCTTTGGAAGTTGTTGTAAGCAGAATGGCAAACGTAGTGTTACGTTTAAATTCGATTCCATAGATACAACGAATTACATTGCTTGCATCCATACATCAGCATCTCATGCGCACAATTTGACACATTGAATAAAATTCAAAATGATAATAGAAAGTTAAACTACAACACAACTGAGAAGGACATTTTTTAAAAATGACCCAATTCTATGTACTTTTTCATTCGATCCGAACAATCACTAGATGTCCATTGTTTAATTATAGCATCGAATTCTTCATCTAGCGAGGTAAAAACGGATGAGTGATTATTTTGAAAAACTGTTCTTTTCATTGAACGATATGCCTGAAAAGAGAAAGAGAGAGAGAGAGAGAAATATTGCATTACTGGTGTTATCATTAAATTTTTAATTAATCTTATTTGAAAAAGTATCAAGTAAGAAAACTACATTTGGCCTCTCATTTACAATGGTGGGCGCGGCAGCTATATATATTACGTTCTCTAATAGTGTATATATTATGTTTCCGCTTGCAAATGTAGTTTTATGGTGAATATGTTTTTTTTTGTAAATTGAGGGCGTATCTGTTAACCGACCACGCCCATTTTTTGCATATCGATGGATGGGATAAGTATAAATGCACCAAATTTCAAGTTAATAGGACAACTTTTGTGGCAGATATATAGATTTTTGTCGATTACGGGCGGTTCTGCGCCCACGCCCATTTTTGGCACATCGACGGATGGGATAATTTTTGTTAAAATGTTGGTATATCCTTTCTACAATTTGTCCCATTTCAATACAAAACTGCATAGAAGAGCAACCAATATATATGTTGACATATATATTATTGCGTCAGACAGACGTACACAGAATTTTATGCTGTTTTGTTAAGCTTGATTACCTCCACCGGCATGCTAGCAATTTTACGTGCAATATTTACAGCTTCGTCATTTGCCTTCGATGTGGTGGTCAATTTCGTTACTAAGCCCGCTTGGACAGCATCACTGTTTACTAATTTCTCACATAACCAGAATAATTTCGTTTTCTAAAAACAAATTATTTATAATTAATACGAATCAAAGCAATAATCAACCATTGCGTTGCTTACACATGATCCTTGTATTTTGGTAATATTAGACCAAATGCAATAACCCTCGGGTGCTTGGCCTAATTTGGCATATGATGTTTCAAAAGTGCTCTTATCGCCAGCGACAACTACATCGTACAGAGCCAACTGAGTAACGCCGAAATTCACATTGTGTCCGTTCACGGCAGCCAACAATGGTTTCGCAAATCTAACCAGAGCCTTAAGGTAATTTCTAATTGAATATTTATAAATATATTAATTTTTTAACTAAATCGCTCATTTTTAATAACGACTTACTTTACTGCTGTACCCAGAGCGACTGCTGTATTTTTACGTTTCTCCAAAGATCCCACTGTCAAGTCCGTTATATCAATACCTTGACAAAAGTGAGAATTTGTAGAGCATATGACTACGGCATGACAATCGTTATCCTCGTTTAACTTCTCCAAGATATCGGCCAATTTGTTCATCATCTAGAAAAGAAAACAATAACAAACGTCAAGTGTACCGCAATTTACGCAAAGCATATGAGAAAATGTGAGACAGTGTGTGTGTGTTCACCTGTATTGTAAAAGTATGATTCAGTTTCGCTTTACTAGTGTTGAATATGATTTGAGCAACTTTAGCTGATTTCTTGATCACCACATCTGTTGTGACTGAGGCGGTGCTTGTCGACTCCTTGCTGTGATCACTTGTCAAACTGGATGGTTTTGTAGGTTTGACATCTTTGTGTTCGGTTGTGGCAGCAGCCGGACTACGCACAGTGCGTCGGCTATTGGTGAGAGTGGTGGACTTTTTTAAATCGCTTGCAAACGTTCCAGCTGGACTTTTTGTTCTTTTGCTATTCCTTTGATCAGCTCTGTTTTCAGGTTTAGCAAATTCAAATGTCTTGCCTTCGCTGGCAGTTGCATTATTTGTTTTTGGTGAACCCTTAATGGATGAACTGGTGTCCAGCGACTTGGGTTTGGCTAAAACTTTTTTCGTTGCAGATTCAGTGGTAGTTGCTGGTTTGCTACTATTGCTACTAATCGATTTCGGAGCTGTTGTACTGGTGGCAGAGTTTGAGGGTGGTGGTGGCGCATCCAGGCTCAAGCGTTGCATTGAAGTATTGCTGGAATACGAACTGTTTGAACGTCTTCGTATAATCATGGAATCATCTATAACTTGTTGTTTTTTATACACATAATCCCAGGTATCAGATGCTTTGGATTTTGGAGTACGTCTGCTTTTGGCAGCCGCAGTCCGACTTGATACTGATGACGTAATAGGAGTTGCACACCGAGCAGAGTTTGTTGTTGTAACAGCTTTTGCTATATCTTTTCTTGGTATCTATTAAATAATAATAAGAAAAAAAAAAAAAAAAACAAGTAATAAAGTGCGTAAAATCCCGGATAGAAGAAGCTCACCTTTTCACAAATTGTTGCCGCCCGACTACGCATCATGGGGCGCATTAGTTTACCCTCTAAATTACTCGAATGTCGCTCATGCTCCAAAGCGTTAAGCATATTGAGGGCTCCCTCATCCCTCATTAAACTTTCGATTTCTGTAAGTTTCTTCTTCTTGGTAATTGAGGAACCATTTGCTACTGGCGTCTGTGACCGTCTTTTAATAGGTGCTGTCACTGCCTTTATGACTGATGTTGGGTTGGTAGCAGTTTCACTGATAGCTTGTTTATTTGCAACCTGTTGTCCCGTACGTGCTCCCATTGGCGATTTCTTTCCACTTTTAACATCTGCAGCTGGCTTTTTTCCCTCTTTCTGATTAACCGGCTTCATTTTACGATTGGAAGTGGGAGTGGGTGTTCCTGTTGGAGATTTTTTCAAACTAGTTATTGTTGTGGACCCTTTAATCATACTAGTACGCCCTTTACTGGCCGTTGTTCGGTTACTATTGCTACTATTTGGTTTAACCAGTTTAGCATACGAGAAGGTCGTCTCTGGGGCATCTGGATCCCATATGATTTTTCTTTTGATTATACGCGTACGACGAAATCCTGAAGTGGAAGAAGGAGAGATTTTTGATTTAAACAAATTATTCCTTCTACTATAAAAAATACAACTTATACCTGTTTGGTTACTTTGCAGATCCTTTTGGTGCGATTTCGTATCTTCAGCGTCCCTTACATTGGTTTCAGTCTCTTCACTGTTTGAAGTATTAGTACCGAGTTCTTGTTTAATTTGAAAGAGGGGAGAAGGTATTACAACAACACTTGTAATTTCTGGTTGAGATTTGATCTTACTATCTCCAGGACTAAGATCATCTTTTGTCAATTCATGCAAATCTGTAGCTGGCACAGTAGAGGTTGACCTATTATTCAATTCCTCGTCGCTCCATTCCGCTCCCAATGATGACACCAAGTCTGCATGGTTATCCGATTGCTGCACTGATTTAATGTCTTGTTTTCGACGACGATTGCGATCAGTCTTCAAGCAGGCCATTTGTTCCAATGCCAAAGCCCGCTCAGCTTCAATGGATAATTGTGGGAATGTTGGATAACGCTTCAGTACTACGTTCGGTGGTCTTGGCGCTGGAGAGGTTTCCGGTTGTGACTTTTCAGCTTCTTGAGGATTGGAATCATCATCTATAACTTCCATTATCTGATACTCACCTTCACCCTCGATTGTAACACCTGCAGTGGTTGTAGGAACCGGTACTGATTCGGGCACATTCTCGGTTTTAATTGCCACTTCTGCATTTGCGTTAGACTGATCAGGTTGCGTTGTATCCAAACCCTTTAACACTGCAATTAGATCATATGGATCTAGAGGATTTGTGTTCGACATCAAAACGTCCATAGCCTTTTGCAAACTGCCACTATTTGGTTTTGCGTCATCTGGCAAATTCTCCGGACATTGTTTATTACCTTCGTTAGCATGCCCGTTATCATTACTGCTTTCATTTATAATATCATTTTGGAACGCATTCTTCGTTGCTTGTTCTAGGGAACAATCTGCTGCTGTAAATTCCTCAGCATGATGTATCTTAGCAATTTCTTGCTCCAACGCCGACAATTCGTCCGCAGAGTTAATTTTTTCACCACCTTCATTTTTATAATCGTCACTTATAGTGGGTTTTTCTTCGCTTTTTTGTTCAGCTTCAATCTGCTCAACATTAGTGCCAGGATTTTGCGACATTTTTGTTGTAATTACAGTTACGTTTCAGTTTTGGTTTTAATTAAATAATTTAAAATTAATTTCATTAACTTTTAACTATTGCTGTTAAAACATTTATTAGACCATGGGCGCCATTTTTATTTCTTCATTTTGTTGTTTGCCCCACATCACTATTTATTGTATCTTCCTTATTAATAACAATTACGGAAAATATTTTTTTCTAAGAAAGATTGATATGATGTATTCATCTAGATACCTATTAAATAAATTTATTAAATATTTAACAAATATAAAATTTTGCTTCATTTATTGAATAGAAGGAGAAACAATCGGAGAATGGCGCATATACCGCGTGATTACTTCAAATTAGTCTTCACCTATATCTTAAGGTTTTTTAAAATATCTATATTTTAATCATTTCTACACTTATATTGTTAAAACACATTTTATATATTAAATTTGCACCAACATTTCACATTTCAACATTACTTATGTCTACAGTTTACTCATACGCAGCGACTGAATTACTGCTTAGAGATTATATAAAGAAGAAGAAATTCGAACAACATATATATAGGAATGAAGAAATTACTTTTATCTCGCTTGCACTACATATTCAACATCACCATTTTCACTGCGTAAGCACTCTATGTTATTAGAAAGTGACCACTTAACAAGTTTCGAAAACAACACATTCTATTTTCTTTCTTCCTAATTAAATTTACAATCTTGAATGTTCGCTTTAAAGATATTAGAGATGAGCAGCTATAAATTTAATTAGTTAGTTTTAGTGCAATTGTTTTGTTTCATCAAATTCTTTTTTCTTTCCGCTATTGCTTTTTTATATGATCTTTGTTCTCCATTAAAAATCTGCTAATCTCGTTTCAGTTATGAAGCAATAATGTATTCAGGTATTAGGTTCGATCATATTTAATTGTTTATAATCATCTAGATTATGACTTGTAATTGTAGCATGTGCGATCTCTAGTAATATGTTCTTCTTCTTCTTCTTTTTCTAACGACGTGAATGGGTAACATTATGATAATTGTCAAAGCGAAATGAAGAGAAATTTAGTTATTGGCGAGCTGGAGAAAAAATTATCTTTTAATCACGTTGAAGAAATTTACAAATTAATATATTTAACATACACTTGGAATTACTTAAATTGAGAGCATTCTACGGAGTACTTGACGTGTCCCCCAAATTAAAAGTGCTTTTTTGCTCAATCACGATCAAAAATAAAAGTATTCAACAAGTATTTTGTAAAGTGGCTTAGTGGCATAATTCAATTGAGAGTAAAGAGGAGCAAGCTGGAAATAGTACTGGCAGAATGGCGGGTCAGCAATTTCAATATGATGAGAGTGGAGGAACATTTTATTACTTTATATTGTCGTTTTTGGCTTTAATTTTGATACCAACAACACTTTATTTTTGGCCTCGCAAAAAGAAAGAAGGTGAGTTGTTAAAAGCAAGTTAATATGACCGGAATTAGGTCAGTGTAACTAAAGAAATTCGTTTAACGTCACGTCCCAATAAGTAACTTAACACATATGCATTATTATTATTATTACGGTGCTCAAAGTGATCATATTATTAAACCACAGAGTTATTTATATATATTTTTTCTATTCTCTTGTATTTTTAGATCCCGAGAAATTTAAACAAGAATGCCTGTGTCCAGACTGCATCAAGAAAAAGATCATATTAGCTACAGCTGATCCTTATAGAACGCTTAAGTCATTCCTAGTTAAATTGTTGCTGATTATGGGATGGGCACTTTTAGTATATTTAACATATCGTGTCTCACAGTTTGATTATGAAATGGCCAGCTTTGATCCCTTTGAAATATTAAAAATTGAACCTACAGCCTCAATGGCAGAGATTAAGAAAGCATATCGTAAATTATCTGTAATATTGCATCCGGATAAGGAAACAGGTGATGAGAAAGCTTTTATGATGCTAACCAAAGCGTATCAAGCGCTTACTGACGAGGTGGCAAAGGCCAATTATGAAAAATACGGCAATCCTGATGGGCCAGGTGCCATGTCGTTCGGTATTGCATTGCCGTCATGGATTGTGGAGAAGGAGAACTCTGTTTGGGTGTTGGGCTTATATGGTCTGGTGTTTATGATAGCGCTACCCTCCGTGGTAGGCATGTGGTGGTATCGTTCAATACGTTATTCGGGTGACAAAGTACTCTTGGATACGTCTCAAATGTACTTTTATTTTATACACAAGACTCCACACATGTTGCTAAAGAGAGCTCTAATGGTGCTGGCCGCCAGTTTAGAGTTTGATAAACGTCATAATTCACAGGTGGTGGAACGGCAGTCTGATAATGAAGAAGTTCCAGCAGTAAGTTAGAACTGAACAAACACATGTATTTTATTGCTCTCTCTCTCTCTTTTTTTCACACACCCACACTTGAATATCTTTTCGTTGTAGTTAATACGCAAATTACCGAATTTAAATGAGAAATGCAAAGAACATCCGTTATGTCGTATGTATTCGATAAAAACTCGAGCCATACTGCACGCACATTTATCACGCATTCCCCTCAATCCAGAGACATTGGAAAAGGATCGTCAATTTATAGTGAAGAAATGTCCATATTTAGTGCAAGAAATGGTGTCTTGCGTACACCAACTTGTAATGTTGGCCTATGCCCGTCGTGTACCACGTCTACCCAGCATTGAAACTATCGAGAATTGCATGAAAATGTCACCAATGATTATACAAGCTCTGTGGGATTACAAATCACCGCTATTACAGTTACCGCATATCACCGAAGATCATCTATATTTTATGAACAAGAAACGGCATGTTAAGAATTTGCAACAATTCGCCCAGTTGGCCCCGGAGGAGAGTCGTCAATTACTGAAAAATTTATTAAACTTTGAATATGAAAATGTTATGAAGGTGTTGGGTAAAATGCCACTTGTCGACTTCTCTATACGATGTGAGGTTATAGACGATGAAAATACGAATGTGGTAACAGCTGGTGCCATTGTTACGGTAACTGTTACGTTGGTGCGGCAAGATATGAAAACATTATTCGGCAATTCTAAAGTTCCCCAAAAGCAAGGCATTAAGTAAGTTGGAAAGTTTTTTTCTTTTTGTTAAAACTGAAAAATAAATGTTTTTTTTTAACGTAGAGATGATGAAGAGGGCGCAGAAGAAGAAAACAATTGCATGGGAGCTATACCGGCTAAAAAATCGATATCGTGGGGCAAATCGCGAAAGGGTAAGGGTGGTAAAGGTGGCAAGAAAGCGGGTGGCTCGAATCAGCGTAAGAAAACCAATCCAACACAGAATTCCGCTACTAATGCAAACACAACGGAGAGCCAAGAACAAGCGAAATTAAATTCAGAAGCGGATTCCGATATGGAACATAGTGACGGCGAGGATAAGGATTCTTCATCTGGTAGTGATGATGAAAACGATAAGAATACCAAGAACAATTCATCATTAGATGATGACGATGATGAAGAATGGGAGAGATTACAAGCGAAATTAAATAAACGAGAAAAATTCGAAGGCAAATCTCGTATATCGCACACTGTTCACTGTCCTTATTTTCCAGAGGAGAAGCAAGAATACTGGTGGACATATATTTGTGATCGCAAATCGCGTACACTGCTGACTGCTCCATATTATATAACAAATTTAGTGGAAAGGGAAGAAATACAGCTCAAATTCACCGCTCCCCGTTGGCCGGGTGTCTATACATTTACCGTTTGCCTGCGTTCAGGTATTTTTTTTTTCCCCCACTTTTACCAAATTTTGTTGTTAATAAATGTTCTAATCTTTAAGATTCATACCTTGGCATGGATCAGCAGCAAGAATTGAAATTGGATGTGCAAAAAGCTCCCGCACCGCCTACCGATCATCCTCAATGGGATTTAAGTGAATCTGAACCTGAACATAATGATCAACCAGAAAATCTGAGTGACTATCCGACCGATACTTCCGATGAAGAAGAAAATTCCGATTAAATTTAATTTTAAAAACAACAACAAAAATAACATCCCATTTTGACTATTATTGAACTCTACTTTTTTATATGTTAGAATCATTTTTATTACGTTATGTTAACTCCACTCCACCACTACCACTACTAATACCACTCTACCAAAAGAGAAGGCGAGTAATCATGAATTTTTCTAATTAAAAAAAAAAAAAAAAAATTTAGACAAGTGTATAGTTTTGTATCACACACATACAATTACATGTAATTTTTACTAGTTTTATATTTGAAAAAGAAAACAAAAACAAAAGCACTTCTATTATATAGTTACCAATGAAAGAAAAAGAACAAAAGATAGAGGAAATAAATTTTTATTAAAAATGTGAAAAAAAAAATTATAAACGGTATGAGTCTGTTAGAGAGAAAATAAACAGATGTAAGTGTTGTGTATAAAACGAAGTGAAGTTTATGAGAGAGGATCGTACTCACAGAAGAGGCAATCGTTTATTTTGCACTTCTTCGTATTATGAATTTATTTATTATACACATGTGTATAAAATATATTTACAAAGTCTTAATATTAATTTCAAACAAATTCCAACCGCTTGTAGAAGTAAATTACACTGCACCCTGCTGCTAATTTCATACATCTATGGCAGATTCTGATCTTTGTTCAATTACATCCGATTGTTCTGATAATTTATTATCATCGCTGTCCCTTTCTTCTGCAGTAGAGGTAGATAACTTTTGTTCAGTTTCAGATAATTTTTCATCAATATTATTCTCTTGATCAGTTTGTGAATCGCTCTTTTTATTATCTACCCCAAGGGAAATTGATTCATTTTCTTCAATACTCACATCTATTGCAGATTGATCGGGTTCATGAGTATCATTGGTGATATCGTTTTGACCTTCTACATCATCAAGTTCGTTTTGTTTGCCGTGGATATTTGTTTGGGAATATGTTTTATTTGTTTGCTCGTCTTCATTCAAATCTATTAACGTATCTTTACTATCTACTTCTTTGGATTCTTCCAAAACGGTTTCATTAGACTCCATTGTTTCGCTGCTTTTTGGCTGAGTAAGATCGTTATCATCATGACAAACATTTGCGATGTTTTCCTTTGAAGTCTTTTCATCCGTTGCAATTATAATCTTATTGAATAATGTGATATTGAGTGAAACGTTATAAAACGAAGAATTTCAGCAAAGAAATAATTTTTCGATTAACAAGATTTATTCCAAACAAGTGAAAAATTAATGAATGATTTAAAAGCCATGCATTCCACGCAATTTTCACAATTAAAAAAAATCCCAAAAACATTTAATATTTACCTCCTTTTTACTACCTTCTGCTGTTGCTGTGTCTACTACTACCACGCCTATTCCAATTATAAAATCATACAAGAATACAGGAAGAATGAAAAATAAATCATAACTACCTACCGTTACTTGTATTATAGCTGCTCTTCTGCTCATTCTCTATTTGATTGTTGGTTTCCCGCTCACTCTGTAATTTCGTTTGTACTGTACGTGGTGTTTCATCGTTCGGGTTTTTCTCTACCGTGGAAATTTGCTTTTCCTGTTCATCCTTATTATACTTGAAAATTTTTATGGAAACTTTCATTATTAAGTTAACTGTACCAGATGCCTTACATACAGCTGTTGATGGACGCAATAAACGCTTACACTGAACAAATTATACATGCAGAGAAACACACACACACACACAACAGCTTATTGGTTAGAAGAGCGTTTTTATATTCAAAGCACAATTTAGGCAGGATTTCTGTCTGTCTGTCAGTCTTTCTGTGTATTTTTTATTTGTATATTTATGTACGCTTACTGAGTACACGGTAGAATTGTGATCACTCCCTATTACATGGAAAGCATTCGTTATTCAGCACATCGGCACATAGCTGAAATTGTTTTTACTTCTCAAAAATTACAACAAAAATATTCAAAAAAATAAAAACCACCCTTAATTACTAAGTTACTTACAAAAGCAACAGTATTGCGTAAAAGTTATCTAATAATAGAAGCATGTTAGTGGTTTTTGCAATAATTGCTTCTGTACTTCAAAATACAAATTTATTATTATTATTATTCTCATTTACATATTAGCTTTTCATTGGCTCGCAAAAAAAATAATTGTTCTCGCCTAAAGTTACATATACACCTAACTCTCTTTTTGCACGAATTTTTTTTTACATGAATTTGATTTAACACGAGTTAAAACAAACAAACAAATTTTTTTGACACGAATTGTTGTTTTAACACGATTTTCAATTTTTTTTAAGTCTGGAACCAATCTAATATTATTATTCCATTTAACCAATATGTTTTTTTACACGTATCTATCGTGTAAAAAGAGAATTAGGTGTACATACATATATGTTATGTATGTAAGGTTGTGTTTCGTATATATATGCGTTCAATGTTGATCATGTTTTATGAATGCTTTAGTCTTTAAATTAAATGGAAAAAACTATCATCGAAATAGTGTTAAATGTATGAGTAAGTGTATAATGTTTTGGAATGAAAAGGATATTGAATATAAAATAAGTATATAATTATGAAGCAAGGTTACTTGCAGGACATTATGTATGCCTAGGGATAATACATATTTATATGTATATGTGTATGTATTAAAATTTGTTATGTTGAGTAAGTTTATTTCTGTTTGTGTTAAATTATCAAAAAAAAAAAAAGGATACAACAAAAAAATATGTGTCATACACATTATTATATAAAATACTTAGAGAACATAGAGAGAGAGAGATTTTAAAAAATAAAAATTTCATAAAAGTTTGCTTTGCAATCGTATTGAGAGAAAAATAAAGTCTATGTGACTTAAAAATGGAGGAGTTCTGTTCAAACCTCTGGTTTTTCGGCAGTTTCGTCTTCTTTGTTTGGCTCAGAGCCATCGTTTTCTTTATCATTCTCACCGTTGGCCTCACCATTCTCCTGCTTTGCTTCAACTTGGGCACTAGAAACATTTGTGGTGGTTGTTTCAGTTGTTGTTAGTTTTAGAAATTGTTCCAGAGTATCAATCTCATTAGCTAAGTCAAAGGCATCATAATCACCGCAATAGCCTTCATCATTGAAGAGTTGTGGCGGAAGAGCGTGTCTTGGTTCTGGATCACTGACCGTTGCCCCATTACTAGTTGATTTATTTTGCATAAATTCTTTATCACTTTCTCGCCCCGGCTCAGTTATATCAATTATCTCGTATTTAATGTTCTTACTGTCAAGTATCATCATGACACGTTGTTGGCGTTTTTTCACCTATTAAAGAAAACCACATAACTATTATTTTCTATATTTAAAAAATTTTTTTTTAAATAAAAAAGAAAAAGTTTTATATGCAACAACACCGGGATGAGTCTTTCTTTGTAGATGTTACCAATATTTTGTTATAATGAATGCATCGGTTTTTTTAGTACAGTGCATATAAAGAAAAAACAATTACGTGCAATTTTTTTTTACAAAATTATACATTGGGACAATAAAATCACACAATTGCCTTCTGTCACATAAGCAATTTTCGCTTTTTGCCACCCTTTCTTCATATCCAATTAGCAATATTTGAAAATGCTTTGGAAAAATCAAGCCTATTGGTTTGATTCATAGCTGCCCCACCCTCTCATTATAAAACATTTACCTCTTTATTGCCGGACATACCGCTTACATACACTTTCAAGACCATGGCGCTTTCTTTATTTTTTTTTTTAATTACAACAACTAGTCGAATTAATTATGCAGTTTTGTTGCTAAAAAGATTTCCTCTTATGAGAATAAAAAATATTTTTAGATTTTTTTTTGTTCTTTTTGCTGCGCTGACGCTAGGGATCCCGTCACTACTTCTTTAACAATTGACAGTTTTTCTTCTTTTTCTACTTGAGAATATTTTAATTCAATTCTGTTTAATAAATTTCAATCGTTAATGGACAGTGGAAATTGAATTCATACGCTTTTTATTGGTTTTACAAATAATTGCACGGATTTTATATTGCTTTAAACCTTTAAACAAAGAATATAATATACACATGCATAAACGGGTTGCCAGTATTGCCAAGCAATTTTGCAATGTTGCATTTTGCATTGAGGTCTCTACTACGAAAAAATAATATAACAAGAACAGGTTATCAATTGTGAAATAAAGGATTAAAAAAAACCTGTATTTTTTTTTCTTAAATCTTGGCTTTTTTGGCCTTTAGTATTAGTATACTATTTAATATGCAAGCGCAATTTCTATGCAACTACGCAAGCGTACCTGTACGAAAACATTATACTTTATGCACAATTCTATGATGCGACATGCTTCTTATGTGTTTCAACCTTTAGTCTACCGTTTATTATTATTTGCTATATGTTGTTATTGTTGTTGCAATATTACAAATGAAACAAGGTTGATAATTCTTTCACTAAATATATGACGTCATATAAAAAAAATGTATCGAAATATTCTAAATGACCATCGATCATCTCTAAAGTGTATTATTAAGAAAATTAAGATGAACTAGTCTAACCAAGTATACAAGTAGAAAAAAAGAAAGAGAACTTTAATCACTAAATTCACTAAATACGTTTCGCTTTGATTAAATGTTTTGTAAAGGTGTATAACAATATTCATTATAGTGAAGAATTACGTCATCATCAATGGTACATAAAGATGTATCTCTATTGTTACGGTGAACAATAATTTTTCATCCTACCATAATAATTTTTATACGATATTTCGAAAAGGAAAAAACCCATAATTTGCAGAATTATTATAAACTTGTTTGAGAAAAGTTTATAGTGTACAAAGCAGAAAGCAATTATGATTCATGTGGGTGATAACACTTGGAATCTGCGAGTCTTTATAACAGATTTGCAGATTGAAAAACAATTGCGAGTTCGTGGTGACCAGCATATAGGCGGCTTAATGTTACAACTTGTTGATCCAGAAAATCCAAAAGATTGGTCAGATCATGCCTTGTGGTGGCCAGAAAAAAATGTATGGCTAACACGTACACGTTCAACCTTGGATCAAATGGGTGTCCAGGCGGACAGTTTATTACATTTTACACCCATGCACAAAGTGCTCAGAGTCCAATTGCCCGATTTACGTTATTTGGATTGTCGAGTCGATTTTTCTATCAACACATTTGCGGCAGTGGTGAATTTGTGCAAAGATTTAGAAATCAGACATCCCGAGGAATTGTCCTTTTGCAAGCCATTAGATCATGAACATTTAAAGAAGAATTTCGGTAAATTTCCCCAAAAGAAAATTCCCATTGCCGATGGTAATGGTACAGTGTATTTACAGCCAGCTGCCGACACCAATTCATTTATACCCATCAATTCAGCGTACAAGGGCAGCAACGGCAGTTTGGATAGAACACAAAATGGCAATTTGTTATGTGCTCCAGTTTCACCGTATGCTAGTACACCGAGAAGAGCGGAAACCGCCCCCGGTACACCAATCAGTTCACCCACAGGTACCTGGAAAACCAGCAGTAATGGTTATGCCACTTTTGATTCATCATCCAGTCTGGGTGATTTTCAAGAGAATTTGGCAGCATCACCCAGAGCACCTAGTCCAGATGTCAGAGCCCGTTTATTAAGACCGAAATCTCTAATCGAAAAAGCTCGCATGAATGTGGGTTGGCTGGATTCGTCATTGTCCCTTATGGAGCAGGGCGTGCGAGAATATGACAGCTTGTGTCTGCGTTTCAAATATTACACATTTTTCGATTTGAATCCCAAATACGATCAAGTGCGTATCAATCAGTTGTACGAACAGGCAAAATGGTCAATTTTGAATGAGGAACTCGACTGTACCGAAGAAGAGGGCTTAATGTTTGCTGCCCTGCAGTTTCAGATCAATCAACTTGGCAAATGCCATGGTGGTTTTAGTGGAGGAGGTGGAGGTGGTGGAGGTATGAATACCTCCCACATGGATAATGGCACAGATGACGACATTGATTCTGCTCTAAATGAGTTGCAAATCACTTTGGAGGGTCCCAACAGTTCGGGTGTTGGTAGCGGTGGTGGTTCTGTGGACGGCAACATTACCAAAATCCCAGAATTGGCGGACTATTTGCGTTTCCTCAAACCGAAAAAATTTACTATGAAAGGTTATAAACAATATTTCTTTGCCTATCGTGATCTGCACCTGCATTTGTATAAGAGGGCGGAAGATTCCCGACGTGGTGCACCCGTCATTACAATTAATTTACGCGGTTGCGAGGTAACGCCCGACGTGAACTTGGCGCAGGGCAAATTTGCCATACGTTTGGAGGTGCCACCAGAAGGTCATAATGGTCCCAACACCGAAGTGTGGATACGTTGCGATACCGAAGACCAATACGCACAATGGATGGCTGCCTGCCGTTTAGCTTCCAAAGGCCGCTCACTGGCCGACAGTTCGTACGAGAGCGAAGTGTCCAATATACGTACGCTGCTGAATTTGCAGCGGCCATCCCATGAAGCAATCATCAACGTTGATCCGCGTTCGATTGAAGCGAACGATTATCTATCAGCGAAAATGATGCGTAAACTTTCTAGTAAAGCGGCACCGCATCGCATTCTGGAAGCGCACGCCAATGTCCGCCAGCTGAATTTGATGGATGCCAAAATGAAATACATACAGGCGTGGCAATCACTGCCCGATTTCGGTGTTTCGCTATTCATTATAAAATTTGATGGCCACAAGAAGGAAGAGTTGCTTGGTGTGGCCTACAATCGTATTATGCGTATGGATCTGAGCACTGGTGATCACATCAAAACGTGGCGTTACAATAATATGAAAGCGTGGAATGTCAACTGGGGCATTAAATGCATGATGATTCAATTTCATGATGAGAACGTTGTCTTCTCTTGCCTGTCAGCTGATTGTAAGGTGGTGCACGAGTTTATTGGCGGTTATATATTTATGTCGATGCGCTCCAAAGAGAACAATCAAACACTCAACGAAGAAATGTTTCACAAGTTAACTGGTGGCTGGGTGTAAAATTATATATATATCATAAAAAGTGGAATTTTTTTTGGCAATTTCTTTTATACCTAATATTTAATATTTAACTTAAACTAGTTATTGCAGTAAAGTAACGCACATTAGAACTGTTGTGAAAATTCAATGTACCTTTTCTTTGGGTACATGGAAGTAATAAACAAAATATCTTGCACAAGTTTAAGAAAAGAAAAAGAAATGAAACCACATGGGCAATTGCCAAAGTGCCTCATTCCTACACTCGTCATTTTATTTTACCGACATTTAATTAAACCATCTCACTTAGGAGTTATATTCCGCTTCTTTGATATAGTCAATTCTGTCCGATCACTTAATACCCTACACTATTTAGTTATTGTTCCATCTTGAAATATTTAAACCATTTCATAATTTCGTGAAAATAACCTGACATTGTTTTTTGAATGAAGATTGTTTGAAAAAAAGTTTTAATAAGAAAACTTAATTTGACTGAAGCCTCCACATCTATCATACTGGGCGTGACAGGTATGAGATTACGCCCTCTAAAAGTATATATATTACGTATCAGCTTGAAAATGGAGTTTTACGTGGAGCATGGTTTCTTGTAAGTTGTGGGCGTCTCTGTTATTCGATTATAAAACTATAAATATTTGTACCAAATTTCAATTATGACTATAAGAATGTCAACAACAAACAGACATATATGTCTAAATCAACTCGACTCAAACGAAACAACAAATCATTAAGGTAGAAGGTATAAAAATAATCCAAACTTGGTGTTAAAAATCACTCAAAATTGTCCATTTTCGTCACTTTTGTACATAGAGAGTGGCCCACATCATTTTCAATATAAATCGTTCAATTGGTTTAAAACTTAACATAATATCAAACACTTCAATCTTTAGATTGAACATAAAAACACATGGACAGATGGACATAGTTAAATCGTCACAGAAAATGTTACTACAATTTAAAAGTTTAACACTAATAATAAAGATTATATAAATAATATATATACACAGATATGTAAACTAATCAATTAAATTCAATGGTGTTTCATTTAACATAGTAATCTATGTTGACGTTTAATTCTTCTCAATATGGGGCCACAGTCTCATCGAATAATTGAAGTAAATTTTATTCAATTATTTTGTAGCAACTACTCAATGGATTGGTGATGTAAGAGAAACCTATAATTGTGCTAGAATTGTGCTTTTATATGATGCCACGCCCACACACTACAAAACATCTTGATAGCAAGCAATTTTTTGTACAAAAAAATTCCAAAATTATTACACATTTTTTTGGTTAGAGAACAAATGGAAATGCATTTTAATTTATTAATAAATTCCAAGCATCATCTTCATCTACCGTTGATTTGACAGTTGATTTAGTATTTTTTATGTCCAAATTTTCAAAACCTTCACTCAGCTTTTGTGTAGTGTTGTGTAATTTCATATGTCTGTTAACAACGGTTGATGTTGGTTTGCAGTTCTCCTCATAGTTTTGATAGCTTGTGGAGCTTTCGCTAAAGCCACACCAATCATCCTGATCTTTTTGTTTTGTACAAATTTCCGTATTATAATGAGTGTGTAAAGATTTTGACGAAGATAATTCGGTTTTGTATGGATTTTTATTATCATGCCAATTCCAATCGTTTTCATCACCCACCGAATGAGAACGTTGATAAGGTACATTGTCTGCATTAAAATCACCATAACCGCCGGACGTGTTGTTGGTAGGCGATGAAATGTTACTGCCGGCCAAATTATTCCAACCACGCTTCCCAATATCCGAAACCTATCTTCCATCAAGATAATTATGATTTAGTTATAAAGAAAACATTAGAAGGAGAGGGAGAGTAATGGACAGATCAATGTGTGTAAATCATAAGAAATAAACGAACCTTTGAAGCTACTTCGGTGACTTGATTTTGAACGGTTTCTAATAAACCGCCCTCTTTAATCTGTTAAAAAATAAATAAATAGTAAAAAATTATGAATTTTTATAAAAATGAAAAAAATTAAATAAATCAATAAAGGCCAGCATAGGCCAAATCTTGCATGTAAAAGATATGAAGGTATACCCTACACCACTTTATCTGGATTGCATAAGTGACATAGGGCAGGGTATCAATTTTCAGCATAAAATCAAAATTACAGAAATCATTCAAGCGCATGTAGTGGTGATGTGCACAAAAGTTGTTGCACTTGAAACATATCTGACCTTGAATGATGCCAAATTTACAGTATTTACAGCTTTTTCTTTAGCTGTTACAGCAATCTTGGAAGCACCGGCAGAAAGTAAATTCCAACCCTAAGTAAAATTAAAAAAAAAAAAAATCTTTTTCATAAAAAGCACACAATATTTTTTTTTTACATTACAAATCACTTGCCGTGGCTAATGATGAAAATGTTGAATCAAGCAGTTCTTGAGATTGCGTTTTTGGTGGTGCTTCACGTGTATAACCAAAACCGGCATATTTGCCTCCTTGACTGGGTGGTAAATTGCTAAATTGATTGTTTCCTATAAGCTGAGAAGGATTAATATTTCAATGCAACATTAACAACTTACTCTGGTCGTGTAGCATTCTCCAATTGTCGCTTGGCAAAAAATTCATCCTTTTGGTCTCTAAAATCTTGGCTGTTGTATTGTTGATAATTGATTTCAACATTCTGGTCGTTGCGACTACTCTGATAGCCGCCTGTTAAGGATTGATTGTTGTAGTTACCACAACTTCCTGTATTGGTTGTGTTTGAATATGAATTGCTTCCACTAGTTTGAGCTGAGAGTCGCTTTTTCGCCTCCGTTATATTCCACTGTTTACTCATTGCCAAGGTGCTTATTTTGTCGCGATATAAAGCTGAAGCTTTTGAATTATATTTTTGCTGGATGGGAGCTTTGTCATTCCAATCATCTTGTTCCTCTAGAAATTCGCGAGCTTTCCGATTGCCACCCACTTTCATTTTCTCTAATTCAATGTCTTTCCATTTGTCCATAGTTACCGAACGTACAAACGACAGATGTACACCGAGACCTCGATGTTTGCCTGAGCATTCCAAACATATCCATATTCCATAAGTCACGGACACCCATTGCGGATTATGTGTACCGCATTCAAAGCATAACTATATCAACATTGCTATTAAAATATTTAAGTTGTAATTTTTAATTTCTCACCGAGTTATCATTTTGAGGCTTGAGTTCTTGTAGTACACGTCGGGTTCTTGGACTGGCCATTTGCTATTAACTAAATTTGTATGAATAATCGTAATGTTATGAGAGGCAATTAATTGAAAATTAAGTGATTGGGTGAAGGATTTCTTTAAACGATGTAGCAAATTTGTTGACGTGGGTAATGATGTTTATTCAGTTTACTCTACAGAACTAGAGGTGTGATTTTTAAACAAACTATAAAAAAAGAATTTCGAATGTCATTCATTCGTTTGTTAGCAATAGTTTAGTACAAAGAACTATTTTGTATGACATAACACTAAAGAGTTTATATACACCCTGTTTTCCTTCATATCATAATTTCTATTTCTAGACTAACTAAACTATAGGAAATATTTATAAAAGCAGTCTGACCTATTGCAAAAAAAAAAACAGTTATATTGAATTTTATGTGTTTGAAATTGTAAAAAATGGACAAAAAAATTTCTTATATACTGCTTACGGGACCTCCCGGAGTTGGTAAAACAACTTTAGTTAAAAGAATATGTGAAGATTTAGCTAATAAACAAATAAAATGCAGTGGCTTTCTTACTGAAGAAGTGCGCGACTCATTTAAGCAACGAATTGGCTTCGATGTAATATCATTAAATGGACATAGAGGTATATTGGCAAGGTATAAAAGAAATTAATATCATAAATTACAGAAAATGATTTAAAAGATAAATATGTTTGCAGGTCCAACATAAAAGATAATGTAAAGCGACCAAAAGTTGGCAAATATGCAGTATATGTAAAAAGCTTCGAGGATATAGCATTGCCTTTAATGCAATCTCCAAAGGAACATGTTTTGGTTCTTGACGAAATTGGTAAAATGGAATTGCTAAGTAACCAGTTCGCCACGGCTTTGAATAATTGTTTAAAATGGTGCTATATACTTGGAACGATACCTTATGAGATACGTCAACCCATCCGTATAGTGGAGACATTAAAGTCTGATTCCAAAACGATATTATTCGTTGTAACTAAAGCTAATCGTAACCAATTGGTTCCTGAAATTGTTAGTGCTGTCATAAAAATGGTTAATCGTTAACTTTTATGAGCATATGGTTTTTTTCGCATAACTGTTGATCGTATCTGTTATAATATACGTTGATCACCTGTTGAAAATTTGAATGCTTAATTATGCAAAAATAGTCGAACTGTAATGTTGAAATAACAGAAATTATTAAAATAATTACACCGGTAAGTATATTATCTAAATAGATAAAATTTAAAATGGTTAATCAAATCAAGTCAATTAAAAAAAATGATTTATTAATTCATATTTATACGCATAAGCTAACATGTATTCATACATTTTAGTTTGACAAAAAGTTGAACAATATTGGTAGTACGCCCACATTATTGTAGCCTAAATTTATTGATTTGTATAATTATTAATTTATTTAAAAGTGCAATTATTTTTCATAATACAAAATCTTTATGTATTGCAAGCAAATGTATTATGTTTTATGTAATTGCGTACAGAAGGCTGCCGTGTCATCTGATGCGCACTGCATCAACGTACATAATCGATGCACTTTTATGCATAACATTGATTGTATAAAAATGCAAATTTGGTATATGTGTAAGAAAGGAAAAAAAGTTGAAAAAATATTGATTCAATTACGAAAAAAGAAACTTATTAAAAAAGTAGTGTTTTGTTAAACAATTTATTGTATGAAAGTGTGTTACCAATGATGTACTTTGCATGAAAATAAAATATTAAAGTGGGCTAACGCCCATATACAATTGACACTGACAAAAAATATATATTTTTTTATATTATGTGGTTGCGTTGCGAATGCTGCGGATAGACGAAAAGGGTAAAACGAAAATGTCCAGTAAAAATACATATAATAGATTAAGGCAACAAAAACATTGTTTGTATAAGATAATCCTGTATGGTGGCGGTATATTACCCAAATCGTTGCTATTTTGTCGACACAAATTGTCCACGCATCAACTTAAGTGAACTGAACCTCCCAATGGTTACATTGCATGTGATTGCATCAATAAGTAGTTGAAGTCCCTCAGCCTGTAACGTGCACTACTCCCATCGCCATCGCCAACACACATACACACACACACCTGCCTGCCGTCCTCTTTTTGATTTTCACTTTCACACAAACACTCTAAACATAGATACTGGGATAGATAGTGGTAGTGGTAGTAAGGATGCAAGCCAAAAAGCGATATATCCTTGTGTTTGTGTCCTGTGCATTTCTTGCTTACTGCTACTTTGGTGGCTATCGGTTGCAAAAGCACAATTATCGTCGCCATGCATCCCGTTTTGATTTGACGCTAACATCAGCGGCCGATAGTGACATGCAGTCTGCCAACAGTTTACCCCATTACATGTCACCAGCTTCTAGTTTGGATGAGATGCACGCCATTAACGCCAACATGATCGATACGGTACTAAAAAGCCGCGAGACACTATTAGGGATTACCGCCAATGCACAATCAACGGCAAAGAGTTCTTGTCGCATGGAAACATGTTTCGATTTTTATCGGTGCTATAACGAATTTCTGGTTTATGTATATCCACCTGAGCCCCTGAATTCTTTGGGGGCTGCTCCGCCCATTTCGCCCAATTATCAAAAAATCATTACTGCCATCCAGGAGTCGCGCTACTATACCACCGATCCCGAGCGAGCTTGCCTCTTCGTTTTGGGCATCGATACCTTAGACCGTGATTCATTATCCGAAGACTATGTACGCAATGTACCATCACGTTTGGCACGCTTGCCACATTGGAATAATGGGCGCAACCATGTGATCTTCAATTTATATTCCGGCACTTGGCCTGATTATGCCGAACATTCCCTTGGCTTTGATACCGGCGAAGCTATACTCGCTAAAGCCAGCATCAGTGTACAACAAATGCGTCCAGGATTCGATGTCAGCATTCCATTATTCCATAAACAATTCCCGTTGCGTGTTGGAGCTACAGGTTTGTCTTCATCGTTGAATTTTCCCTTAAACAAGAAATATTTGTTAGCTTTCAAGGGCAAGCGATACGTACACGGTATCGGTTCTGAAACTCGTAACTCTCTGTTTCATTTGCACAACAGTCGTGACATCATTTTGGTCACCACATGCCGTCATGGCAAAAGTTGGCGCGAATTACAAGATTCCAGATGCGATGAAGATAATCGAGAGTATGATCGATATGATTACGAGACACTTTTACTGAACTCCACGTTCTGTTTGGTGCCACGAGGCAGACGCTTGGGATCTTTTCGATTTCTTGAATCGTTACAAGCTGGTTGCATACCCGTTCTATTATCCAACGGTTGGGTCTTGCCATTCGAATCGAAAATTGATTGGAAACAGGCTGCGGTGTGGGCCGATGAGAGACTTTTGCTACAGGTTTCCGATGTGGTGCGTTCCATAACTGATGAACGAATATTTGCGTTGCGTCAACAAACCCAGGTTTTGTGGGAGCGTTATTTCGGATCAATTGAGAAGATTGTCTTTACCACCTTTGAAATCATACGGGAACGTTTACCCGATTTTCCCGTACGCAACAGCATTGTATGGAACAGTTCACCGGGCGCTTTGCTAACATTACCAGCCTTTGCTGATAGCTCCAGATTCTTGCCATTTCATTTGGACAATATTAATACTCGCTTGCATGCCAATTATACAGCCGTCATTTATGTGCAAATCGGTGCCTCTCTGGGCCCCAGCAATGCATTATACAAACTAGTCAAAACTATAACCAAAAGTCAATTTATAGATAAGATTCTGGTGTTGTGGGCGGCAGATCGTTCTCCACCAGCTAGGAAACGTTGGCCACCCACCTACCATATACCATTCCATGTGATAACATTGGGCAGCACTAGCAACGGCAGCCCAGAACAGAGGAGTCCCGTGAATGGTCGCGTGTCACAATCTAATACCTATGACCACCGTCAAAGCAACAACAATAATAATAATAATAATAATAATTTCAATTACAACAATAATAATAACAACAACGCACATTCATCTAACAAATTACCATTTTTTGGGCAGCAGCACACAACTAACGAACGACCCAGCATTTCAGAGCGTTTCTATCCCTACAATGATATACAGACGGACGCTGTGTTGTCGCTAGACGAAGATGCCATACTCAATACCGATGAATTGGATTTCGCTTATACGGTATGGCGCGATTTTCCGGATCGCATTGTTGGTTATCCGGCGCGGGCCCACTTTTGGGATGACACAAAAAATGCCTGGGGCTACACCTCCAAATGGACTAACTACTATTCAATTGTACTGACTGGTGCCGCTTTCTATCATCGTTATTATAATTATTTATACACAAACTGGTTGTCGTTGTTGCTTCTAAAGACTGTTCAACAGTCTTCCAATTGTGAAGACATCTTAATGAATTTCCTAGTATCGCATGTTACGCGCCGGGCACCTATCAAGGTAACGCAACGGAAGGGATATAAAGATCGTGAAATGAGTCGGTCGCCATGGAATGATCCCGATCATTTTATACAGCGTCAGAGCTGTCTCAATACGTTTGCTACTGTGTTTGGTTATATGCCGCTGGTGCGTTCCAATATGCGTTTGGATCCTATACTATATCGTGATCCGGTGTCAAATCTACGTAAAAAATATCGACAAATCGAATTGGTTGGCAGCTAGCATTCCATTGGTAATAATATTGAATAAGTCAGTCCTCCAAAAAATGCAACATGTCCAACAGCAACAACAACAACATAAACATAAACAACAAAGTTGGTTAATATATATAAAAAAAAGTTTATACATAATTGCATATAACCAAAAAATTTAAACATATGTATGTAATATATAATTCCATGTATATGTATACATATTTATATATATATATAAAAGTATATTTTATTAGTTTTTTTAAGAAACAAAATAAAACTAAAATATACGCAGACTTACATCTAAACACAACAGTTGCATTACAATGCTACACATATATACATACACACATACATACACTGGATAATTGTAAAATTCCATCATATAAATAATATGTACACCTAATTCTCTTTTTACGCAATAGATACGTTCCCCAACAATTCGTATATAAAAAAATATTGGCTAAATGGAGGAATATTAGATTGGTTCCAGACATAAATAAAAATTGAAAATCGTGTTAACACAAAACAATTCGTGAAAATATAATTTTTTTTTCGTTTTACCTCGTGTTGATCAAATTCGTGCAAAAAGACAATTAGGTGTATACAGGAAAAGCAAACACACACATAGTTACATTTTTTAGATATATATATTAAGAAGAACAGTTTATATGATTTCTTACTTTATATACAAAGAAGCATACCTACATACATACATGCATACATATGTAACTAAACATACTTTCGTTTATATAAAAATAATACTATTGTTATAAAAAAGAACAGCAACAAAACAAAACAAAAAAGAAAAACGATAAAGAAACCTAACTACATACTTATTACATACATACTAACGCAAATGCATACGTAATTGCTTCAAGAGCTGTTTGTTTGTTGGTGAAACAATGTTGAAAAAGTGAGAATTTTCAAAAATACCCATTCACTCAAATATATATACATACTTATGTATATGTATCTTATTTCATAAATATTGGATGAGTTTAGGGACAGAAGACATGGCAATCATTTCAACGTTGGAATGTTAAAGCAAAGGAATACAATTTAATACAACTTAATCGAGTAGGCCGGCCACACAATGTCTTTTTTTTTGAAGTATTAGGTTTGATTGTCCAGCAAAAATATTCATAAAAATTCAAAAGATCGTTTTTTTTCACTCTTAAAATTTCTAACACACGTGTGTTGATCCCGTTAGAATATATGAAACCTGTTACTCAAATTATTGCTAATTCGAATATATCCCGTTAGATCACATTTAAAGTGTTTCTCAAATCGAAATAATTCAATTTTGTCCCGTTAGATTATATAAAAAGAATCCGCGTAGTCCTGACATACGCTCGCCTAGTCCAAAAATCAAACGCGCACTGACTTTATCCTCTAATTAGTTTAATTTTGTAGTACCGTAAACTCCGCATGCGATTCTAGGAATGATCGACTTTCTACAGCAAAGCGTTTGCCATTTTGTGACGAAAAAAAAGAAAGCTATCTTTAGTTTAAACACAAATGGACAGACGTACATGAAAAAATTTATGAAGTGCTATATTAAATGGTAGGCGTCTTGGACGTTTTTGAATTGCAAAGATTCGCAAGAAACTCTACCAAAAGAAAGGTAGACTTTAATGGCCACAAAAATTGTTACAATGCAACATCCTTTCTAGTTTTATTCATTATCTACATTATGCCAGTGGACGTGCCACACTACTCTTAATGTTATGTTGTTGATATTGGACTGGCTGATGTTGGCGCATCTGGACATACTGATGCGGGACTTGGGTAAGTCTTGGAGTCGCGTTGAGATCTTTTCCGTGTACGTTTCGGTGATTTTTCATAATCCATTTCATTGTACGTTTGTTCGGTGGCCCGCCACACCATTTCTTGTCTTTGCACTAGCTCTGGATAACGTTGTTCAAAGTGTTTGTCAGGCCGCAACAATAATTCCCACTTTTTCTCAGTATTCAAGCGTGCTATAGATTTTAAGACTTCAGTGGCTTCATCCGGAGGTAGTTGGGTAGCGTATATGACTTGCTGCCGAAATAGATGATTGGTGCGTGAAAAGCGGAATAACTAGAAATTTTTTTAATATATTTTATAAATTAATTTTTTTAGATATTTATAAAAGATATTGTTATACCAAATAGTCGCGTGCCCTTATCATTAGTTCCGATTTGACGCCGTTGGCATTTGACAGCATTTCACTTGGATATAGAATCTCTGATTGTGGCACCCAGTTACCATGTATAAGTATACCGACTTGTGGTAGAGCTCTTATCACCTTTTCCGCGGTAATATTTGGATCTATGCTATTCTGCAGTATAGTCATTAGTTCGTCAAAGCATAACATGCGTGCGTCCTTCAATAAAACTTTTAATTGCTCTAACAGAGGCATCGTTTTTAAACGCATTTTACTAAAGACTCGAGATGGTAAAACAGCATCGATACCCTGATCTTGGCCCTCGACGGGAAGCAGTTTTCGCACATACGTTCTGGCATCCAAAGTCAGACCTAAAGTGTTCTGGCGATTTGTGGCGAATAGTTTTTGACGTTCCAACTCGGCGGTGGGTGATGTTGGCTTGTGCCAATACGTTTCGCACCATGGCTCTTCTACGCTCTTTTTTACAAAATGTTCATACCCTTGCCGCTCTTTACCTTTCTTTGCACCCGCACCGGTTCGCGCAAATTTCACAGTCACCTGCTGCAATTCTTCATCATCATCTTCCTCGTTAAGGGCCTTCTGTTCAGCCTTGTTTCGTTTATCTTCTTTATCGAAATATGAAAAGGACGGCCGCAATTGTAATATGCTTGTTAACGGTGACAAATGTATTTCTTTGTCAGCGTAAACACCCGCAATATATTTGTTAACATCGTGCAATGGGCGAGAACTCACAAAGGCCTGTTTGTCCATTACGCCTCGTTTGAAAGAGAGTCTTTCGCCTTTGGCCTGACTTTTGCCATCAGCCGCAATTGCCAATTGCTCACCTTTGAACATATCGTAAAAATGTGACTCTGTATCCAGTGCAAAATCAACTTTGACTTCTTGATTGATTGGCTTTACACAACAATTGGTTACAGTGCTGTTTTCGCAGTTGTAAGCTTGCGTTTTAGTGGGATATTGGAACACGTACAGATTATCTTGTAAATTTTTGGATAAAAACACCGGAATCTACAAAGAGGGAAAAACAATGAAAATCGTTTACTCTACGTAAAAAAAACTAATTACCTCCTCCACTACGGGATCATCTTCGTCAACAAAGCAAGCCATCATAGTCAGTAGAAATTAATTTTCCTTATGCAAATATTGCAATGTGCACTTCTTTTTTTTTTATGTGTAGGAATACCTAAGGCATATGGTTTATGTTGTGTTCTTCTTCTTTATAAAATAAATACAATAGTAACACAGCTGTTTACTTGGAATGATAACAAAGCATTTATTATTTATTTAGATGCGTGAAGTTAAAAAGTTTTAAAAAGTTATTATTCTCTGAGAGAGAAAAGAAGGAGAGAGAGAAAAAAAGAGAATCCGAGCCTCCCTCTATACTATAGATGGTGCAACCAGGCCACGCTTCTAACTTTTTAACTTCACGCTTTACGTTTTTACTACCTTTTTAAAGTTAGAATTACTCTCTCCAGAGAAATGTAAACAAACCAAAAATCACATAAACAAAGAACTGAAAATTTTTGACCATTTTTGTTTTAAAATTTTATATATTAAATAATAATGTTGTGAAAAAATTTTTATTTTACTGTAAAGTATGAAACATGTAGAACCTTTTTTTATAAAGTAATTAAAAATTAGTATATATTAACATAACCAAATAGAGGATGGTTTGTACCCTTATTTTTACTTATAATATAAATAAATTTATATGAATCACTAACTTTTTTTTTTAACGAGCAGATTGTCGAGCATCTGGACTAATTATTATTGGACTAGGTACAATGCTGAAGGTTTCCTAGTATAAGGTATGTCCCCAATTTTTTTTGGATCAGAGTTATTGGCACTTGTCTATGACGGTATATGTGAAAATTGCATTTTCATCAGGTAAATCACTAACTTTTTTTTTAACGAGCAGATTGTCGAGCATCTGGACTAATTATTATTGGACTAGGTACAATGCTGAAGGTTTCCTAGTATAAGGTATATCCCCAATTTTTTTTGGATCAGAGTTATTGGCACTTGTCTATGAGGGTATATGTGAAAATTGCAATTTTTATCAGGTAAACAACTAACTTTTTTTTTAACGAGCAGATTGTCGAGCATCTGGACTAATTATTATTGGACGAGGTACAATGCTGAAGGTTTCCTAGTATAGGGTATGTCCCCAATTTTTTTGGGATCAGAGTTATTGGCACTTGTCTATGAGGGTATATGTGAAAATTGCAATTTTTATCAGGTAAACAACTAACTTTTTTTTTAACGAGCAGATTGTCGAGCATCTGGACTAATTATTATTGGACGAGGTACAATGCTGAAGGTTTCCTAGTATAGGGTATGTCCCCAATTTTTTTTGGATCAGAGTTATTGGCACTTGTCTATGAGGGTATATGTGAAAATTGCAATTTTTATCAGGTAAACAACTAACTTTTTTTTTAACGAGCAGATTGTCGAGCATCTGGACTAATTATTATTGGACTAGGTACAATGCTGAAGGTTTCCTAGTATAAGGTATGTCCCCAATTTTTTTTGGATCAGAGTTATTGGCACTTGTCTATGACGGTATATGTGAAAATTGCATTTTCATCAGGTAAATCACTAACTTTTTTTTTAACGAGCAGATTGTCGAGCATCTGGACTAATTATTATTGGACTAGGTACAATGCTGAAGGTTTCCTAGTATAAGGTATATCCCCAATTTTTTTTGGATCAGAGTTATTGGCACTTGTCTATGAGGGTATATGTGAAAATTGCAATTTTTATCAGGTAAACAACAAACTTTTTTTTTAACGAGCAGATTGTCGAGCATCTGGACTAATTATTATTGGACGAGGTACAATGCTGAAGGTTTCCTAGTATAGGGTATGTCCCCAATTTTTTTTGGATCAGAGTTATTGGCACTTGTCTATGACGGTATATGTGAAAATTGCATTTTCATCAGGTAAATCACTAACTTTTTTTTTAACGAGCAGATTGTCGAGCATCTGGACTAATTATTATTGGACTAGGTACAATGCTGAAGGTTTCCTAGTATAAGGTATATCCCCAATTTTTTTTGGATCAGAGTTATTGGCACTTGTCTATGAGGGTATATGTGAAAATTGCAATTTTTATCAGGTAAACAACTAACTTTTTTTTTAACGAGCAGATTGTCGAGCATCTGGACTAATTATTATTGGACGAGGTACAATGCTGAAGGTTTCCTAGTATAAGGTATGTCCCCAATTTTTTTTGGATCAGAGTTATTGGCACTTGTCTATGACGGTATATGTGAAAATTGCAATTTTTATCAGGTAAACAACTAACTTTTTTTTTAACGAGCAGATTGTCGAGCATCTGGACTAATTATTATTGGACTAGGTACAATGCTGAAGGTTTTCTAGTATAAGGTATATCCCCAATTTTTTTTGGATCAGAGTTATTGGCACTTGTCTATGAGGGTATATGTGAAAATTGCAATTTTTATCAGGTAAACAACTAACTTTTTTTTTAACGAGCAGATTGTCGAGCATCTGGACTAATTATTATTGGACTAGGTACAATGCTGAAGGTTTCCTAGTATAAGGTATATCCCCAATTTTTTTTGGATCAGAGTTATTGGCACTTGTCTATGAGGGTATATGTGAAAATTGCAATTTTTATCAGGTAAACAACTAACTTTTTTTTTAACGAGCAGATTGTCGAGCATCTGGACTAATTATTATTGGACTAGGTACAATGCTGAAGGTTTCCTAGTATAAGGTATATCCCCAATTTTTTTTGGATCAGAGTTATTGGCACTTGTCTATGAGGGTATATGTGAAAATTGCAATTTTTATCAGGTAAACAACTAACTTTTTTTTTAACGAGCAGATTGTCGAGCATCTGGACTAATTATTATTGGACGAGGTACAATGCTGAAGGTTTCCTAGTATAAGGTATGTCCCCAATTTTTTTTGGATCAGAGTTATTGGCACTTGTCTATGACGGTATATGTGAAAATTGCATTTTCATCAGGTAAATCACTAACTTTTTTTTTAACGAGCAGATTGTCGAGCATCTGGACTAATTATTATTGGACTAGGTACAATGCTGAAGGTTTCCTAGTATAAGGTATATCCCCAATTTTTTTTGGATCAGAGTTATTGGCACTTGTCTATGAGGGTATATGTGAAAATTGCAATTTTTATCAGGTAAACAACTAACTTTTTTTTTAACGAGCAGATTGTCGAGCATCTGGACTAATTATTATTGGACGAGGTACAATGCTGAAGGTTTCCTAGTATAAGGTATGTCCCCAATTTTTTTTAGATCAGAGTTATTAGCACTTGTCTATGACGGTATATAAAATAATTTAAAAAAAAATAAAAAGTAATCCATATTCATATTCATTAATGTATGTATTACAATAAATTAATTTTCATTCATTGCAATAAAAAAATATTCCATATATCCATATTCAATTCATTAATTTATTATTATAAATTAATTTTCTTTTTGTGGCAATTTTCATTGTGTGTATTATCCTAAAAATATATGTTATATATTTAAAATTTAATTTTATTTAATATTTAATATAATATTACCTGTTCCTCCACAATAGAAATATTGTTAATTGTTGTTAAATATTGTTGTTGATTGGTTGTTGAAGTTGATTGTAATTGTGTATGTGTGCAAAAATTGCACAAGTATTATGTAAATTATGTTAGCTACAACATAACAAAATATCTAATTAGCCAACAAAGAAAACAAAACTTAAACCTAAGTAAAAATAATAATATCAGGAATCAGCTCAGGAACCAGCGACAACAACCGCCGAACCGTAATGATGAAAAAGTAGTGCTATGATATAACTAGATTAAGAAAGTTTGGCTTAAGCCAAATCTTAAATACCGTCCACCTTTATGAAGTTATATATATGGGCATGTTCGTTATTCAATCTTGTCCATTTTTTGCAAATTTTTTTTATTTGGTATACCAAATAGATATACCAAATTTGATATATATATATACTGCCTATATATAATTAAACTTAATAGGCATAATTTTGTTCGAGTTGCAAACGGAACAACAAACATAGTATACCCTCTATGCTAAGGTGGAGAGTACAATGAAGTTTAACAAATGTTTTATGCAAATTTCCACGTTACCTATGAGGTATTGCACATAACGCGTTGCCAATTGTTTTTGATGGCTAGCATCCCCAATAGGCCTACGAACCATCTTGTGTTTTTTTAGTAAATTTTATTATTTATCGTTATTTATAATTGAGTACAAGGTTATCTTTTACATATATATATACATATATTATATATACATATATACATATGTATAATATATATACATATATGTGTGTAATACACACATTTCAAATGTATGTGTCCCCTTACATACAGATCCTCAAATGAGAATTCTTGGTTTTTCTTTGCATAGATGCCTTTAAATTTAAGCGAGGACTAAGTTGTGTTTTACACAATATCGTCACAGACAAGTGCCAATAACTATGATCCAAAAAAAATTGGGGATATACCTTATACTAGGAAACCTTCAGCATTGTACCTCGTCCAATAATAATTAGTCCAGATGCTCGACAATCTGCTCGTTAAAAAAAAAGTTAGTTGTTTACCTGATAAAAATTGCAATTTTCACATATACCCTCATAGACAAGTGCCAATAACTCTGATCCAAAAAAAATTGGGGATATACCTTATACTAGGAAACCTTCAGCATTGTACCTCGTCCAATAATAATTAGTCCAGATGCTCGACAATCTGCTCGTTAAAAAAAAAGTTAGTTGTTTACCTGATAAAAATTGCAATTTTCACATATACCCTCATAGACAAGTGCCAATAACTCTGATCCAAAAAAAATTGGGGATATACCTTATACTAGGAAACCTTCAGCATTGTACCTCGTCCAATAATAATTAGTCCAGATGCTCGACAATCTGCTCGTTAAAAAAAAAGTTAGTTGTTTACCTGATAAAAATTGCAATTTTCACATATACCCTCATAGACAAGTGCCAATAACTCTGATCCAAAAAAAATTGGGGATATACCTTATACTAGGAAACCTTCAGCATTGTACCTCGTCCAATAATAATTAGTCCAGATGCTCGACAATCTGCTCGTTAAAAAAAAAGTTAGTTGTTTACCTGATAAAAATTGCAATTTTCACATATACCCTCATAGACAAGTGCCAATAACTCTGATCCAAAAAAAATTGGGGATATACCTTATACTAGGAAACCTTCAGCATTGTACCTCGTCCAATAATAATTAGTCCAGATGCTCGACAATCTGCTCGTTAAAAAAAAAGTTAGTTGTTTACCTGATAAAAATTGCAATTTTCACATATACCCTCATAGACAAGTGCCAATAACTCTGATCCAAAAAAAATTGGGGATATACCTTATACTAGGAAACCTTCAGCATTGTACCTAGTCCAATAATAATTAGTCCAGATGCTCGACAATCTGCTCGTTAAAAAAAAAGTTAGTTGTTTACCTGATAAAAATTGCAATTTTCACATATACCCTCATAGACAAGTGCCAATAACTCTGATCCAAAAAAAATTGGGGATATACCTTATACTAGGAAACCTTCAGCATTGTACCTCGTCCAATAATAATTAGTCCAGATGCTCGACAATCTGCTCGTTAAAAAAAAAGTTAGTTGTTTACCTGATAAAAATTGCAATTTTCACATATACCCTCATAGACAAGTGCCAATAACTCTGATCCAAAAAAAATTGGGGACATACCTTATACTAGGAAACCTTCAGCATTGTACCTAGTCCAATAATAATTAGTCCAGATGCTCGACAATCTGCTCGTTAAAAAAAAAGTTAGTGATTTACCTGATGAAAATGCAATTTTCACATATACCGTCATAGACAAGTGCCAATAACTCTGATCCAAAAAAAATTGGGGACATACCTTATACTAGGAAACCTTCAGCATTGTACCTAGTCCAATAATAATTAGTCCAGATGCTCGACAATCTGCTCGTTAAAAAAAAAGTTAGTTGTTTACCTGATAAAAATTGCAATTTTCACATATACCCTCATAGACAAGTGCCAATAACTCTGATCCAAAAAAAATTGGGGATATACCTTATACTAGGAAACCTTCAGCATTGTACCTCGTCCAATAATAATTAGTCCAGATGCTCGACAATCTGCTCGTTAAAAAAAAAGTTAGTTGTTTACCTGATAAAAATTGCAATTTTCACATATACCCTCATAGACAAGTGCCAATAACTCTGATCCAAAAAAAATTGGGGATATACCTTATACTAGGAAACCTTCAGCATTGTACCTCGTCCAATAATAATTAGTCCAGATGCTCGACAATCTGCTCGTTAAAAAAAAAGTTAGTTGTTTACCTGATAAAAATTGCAATTTTCACATATACCCTCATAGACAAGTGCCAATAACTCTGATCCAAAAAAAATTGGGGATATACCTTATACTAGGAAACCTTCAGCATTGTACCTAGTCCAATAATAATTAGTCCAGATGCTCGACAATCTGCTCGTTAAAAAAAAAGTTAGTGATTTACCTGATGAAAATGCAATTTTCACATATACCGTCATAGACAAGTGCCAATAACTCTGATCCAAAAAAAATTGGGGACATACCTTATACTAGGAAACCTTCAGCATTGTACCTAGTCCAATAATAATTAGTCCAGATGCTCGACAATCTGCTCGTTAAAAAAAAAGTTAGTTGTTTACCTGATAAAAATTGCAATTTTCACATATACCCTCATAGACAAGTGCCAATAACTCTGATCCAAAAAAAATTGGGGACATACCCTATACTAGGAAACCTTCAGCATTGTACCTCGTCCAATAATAATTAGTCCAGATGCTCGACAATCTGCTCGTTAAAAAAAAAGTTAGTTGTTTACCTGATAAAAATTGCAATTTTCACATATACCCTCATAGACAAGTGCCAATAACTCTGATCCAAAAAAAATTGGGGATATACCTTATACTAGGAAACCTTCAGCATTGTACCTAGTCCAATAATAATTAGTCCAGATGCTCGACAATCTGCTCGTTAAAAAAAAAGTTAGTGATTTACCTGATGAAAATGCAATTTTCACATATACCGTCATAGACAAGTGCCAATAACTCTGATCCAAAAAAAATTGGGGACATACCTTATACTAGGAAACCTTCAGCATTGTACCTAGTCCAATAATAATTAGTCCAGATGCTCGACAATCTGCTCGTTAAAAAAAAAGTTAGTTGTTTACCTGATAAAAATTGCAATTTTCACATATACCCTCATAGACAAGTGCCAATAACTCTGATCCAAAAAAAATTGGGGATATACCTTATACTAGGAAACCTTCAGCATTGTACCTCGTCCAATAATAATTAGTCCAGATGCTCGACAATCTGCTCGTTAAAAAAAAAGTTAGTTGTTTACCTGATAAAAATTGCAATTTTCACATATACCCTCATAGACAAGTGCCAATAACTCTGATCCAAAAAAAATTGGGGATATACCTTATACTAGGAAACCTTCAGCATTGTACCTCGTCCAATAATAATTAGTCCAGATGCTCGACAATCTGCTCGTTAAAAAAAAAGTTAGTTGTTTACCTGATAAAAATTGCAATTTTCACATATACCCTCATAGACAAGTGCCAATAACTCTGATCCAAAAAAAATTGGGGATATACCTTATACTAGGAAACCTTCAGCATTGTACCTAGTCCAATAATAATTAGTCCAGATGCTCGACAATCTGCTCGTTAAAAAAAAAGTTAGTTGTTTACCTGATAAAAATTGCAATTTTCACATATACCCTCATAGACAAGTGCCAATAACTCTGATCCAAAAAAAATTGGGGATATACCTTATACTAGGAAACCTTCAGCATTGTACCTCGTCCAATAATAATTAGTCCAGATGCTCGACAATCTGCTCGTTAAAAAAAAAGTTAGTTGTTTACCTGATAAAAATTGCAATTTTCACATATACCCTCATAGACAAGTGCCAATAACTCTGATCCAAAAAAAATTGGGGACATACCTTATACTAGGAAACCTTCAGCATTGTACCTAGTCCAATAATAATTAGTCCAGATGCTCGACAATCTGCTCGTTAAAAAAAAAGTTAGTGATTTACCTGATGAAAATGCAATTTTCACATATACCGTCATAGACAAGTGCCAATAACTCTGATCCAAAAAAAATTGGGGACATACCTTATACTAGGAAACCTTCAGCATTGTACCTAGTCCAATAATAATTAGTCCAGATGCTCGACAATCTGCTCGTTAAAAAAAAAGTTAGTGATTTACCTGATGAAAATGCAATTTTCACATATACCGTCATAGACAAGTGCCAATAACTCTGATCCAAAAAAAATTGGGGACATACCTTATACTAGGAAACCTTCAGCATTGTACCTAGTCCAATAATAATTAGTCCAGATGCTCGACAATCTGCTCGTTAAAAAAAAAGTTAGTTGTTTACCTGATAAAAATTGCAATTTTCACATATACCCTCATAGACAAGTGCCAATAACTCTGATCCAAAAAAAATTGGGGATATACCTTATACTAGGAAACCTTCAGCATTGTACCTCGTCCAATAATAATTAGTCCAGATGCTCGACAATCTGCTCGTTAAAAAAAAAGTTAGTTGTTTACCTGATAAAAATTGCAATTTTCACATATACCCTCATAGACAAGTGCCAATAACTCTGATCCAAAAAAAATTGGGGATATACCTTATACTAGGAAACCTTCAGCATTGTACCTCGTCCAATAATAATTAGTCCAGATGCTCGACAATCTGCTCGTTAAAAAAAAAGTTAGTTGTTTACCTGATAAAAATTGCAATTTTCACATATACCCTCATAGACAAGTGCCAATAACTCTGATCCAAAAAAAATTGGGGATATACCTTATACTAGGAAACCTTCAGCATTGTACCTCGTCCAATAATAATTAGTCCAGATGCTCGACAATCTGCTCGTTAAAAAAAAAGTTAGTTGTTTACCTGATAAAAATTGCAATTTTCACATATACCCTCATAGACAAGTGCCAATAACTCTGATCCAAAAAAAATTGGGGATATACCTTATACTAGGAAACCTTCAGCATTGTACCTCGTCCAATAATAATTAGTCCAGATGCTCGACAATCTGCTCGTTAAAAAAAAAGTTAGTTGTTTACCTGATAAAAATTGCAATTTTCACATATACCCTCATAGACAAGTGCCAATAACTCTGATCCAAAAAAAATTGGGGATATACCTTATACTAGGAAACCTTCAGCATTGTACCTAGTCCAATAATAATTAGTCCAGATGCTCGACAATCTGCTCGTTAAAAAAAAAGTTAGTTGTTTACCTGATAAAAATTGCAATTTTCACATATACCCTCATAGACAAGTGCCAATAACTCTGATCCAAAAAAAATTGGGGATATACCTTATACTAGGAAACCTTCAGCATTGTACCTCGTCCAATAATAATTAGTCCAGATGCTCGACAATCTGCTCGTTAAAAAAAAAGTTAGTTGTTTACCTGATAAAAATTGCAATTTTCACATATACCCTCATAGACAAGTGCCAATAACTCTGATCCAAAAAAAATTGGGGACATACCTTATACTAGGAAACCTTCAGCATTGTACCTAGTCCAATAATAATTAGTCCAGATGCTCGACAATCTGCTCGTTAAAAAAAAAGTTAGTGATTTACCTGATGAAAATGCAATTTTCACATATACCGTCATAGACAAGTGCCAATAACTCTGATCCAAAAAAAATTGGGGACATACCTTATACTAGGAAACCTTCAGCATTGTACCTAGTCCAATAATAATTAGTCCAGATGCTCGACAATCTGCTCGTTAAAAAAAAAGTTAGTTGTTTACCTGATAAAAATTGCAATTTTCACATATACCCTCATAGACAAGTGCCAATAACTCTGATCCAAAAAAAATTGGGGATATACCTTATACTAGGAAACCTTCAGCATTGTACCTCGTCCAATAATAATTAGTCCAGATGCTCGACAATCTGCTCGTTAAAAAAAAAGTTAGTTGTTTACCTGATAAAAATTGCAATTTTCACATATACCCTCATAGACAAGTGCCAATAACTCTGATCCAAAAAAAATTGGGGACATACCTTATACTAGGAAACCTTCAGCATTGTACCTAGTCCAATAATAATTAGTCCAGATGCTCGACAATCTGCTCGTTAAAAAAAAAGTTAGTGATTCATATAAATTTATTTATATTATTAGTAAAAATAAGGGTACAAACCATCCTCTATTTGGTTATGTTAATATATACTAATTTTTAATTACTTTATTAAAAAAGGTTCTACATGTTTCATACTTTACAGTAAAATAAAAATTTTTTCACAATATTATTATTTAATATATAAAATTTTAAAACAAATATGGTCAAAAATTTTCAGTTCTTTGTTTATGTGATTTTTGGTTTGTTTACTTTTCTCTAGAGAGAGTAATTCTAACTTTATAAAGGTAGTAAAAACGTAAAGCGTGAAGTTAAAAAGTTAGAAGCGTAGCCTGGTTGCACCATCTATAGTATAGAGGGCGGCTCGGATTCTCTTTTTTTTCTCTCTCTCCTTCTTTTCTCTCTCAGAGAATAATAACTTTTTAAAACTTTTTAAAACTTTTTAACTTCACATACGTTATTTATTTAGTTTTGTTGTAGGTTAAAAGTTATTTATTACGTTTATAGAGATGCCACGTAATTCACAAATTCAAATTTTTTTTTCGATGGGCACGGTTTTCTTCTTAAAATGAGTGCTGTGACTTTCACAGTCAAAAATAAAACACAGCAGAAATTTCATATAGGTGCTTGCAAATAGCTCATCTATTGATATAAAAATAACTTTGTTTCTTTTTTATCTGGATTTTTTTAACTTATTCTGATTTGTTACTGTGCTGTTTTTCTATCGCAATCGTATTGTATTGTATGTACCGTTTTAATACTTTTGTTAAGATGAAATAGAATTTTTTTTTTCTTTTTTCCTTTTAAAATGCAACTAATCTCACCTAAAATAAAAAATTAAATAAATTAATCAATCAAAAATGAAAATAAAATAATCTAATCCATTAAACAAAGGCGGGTACAACCCTGGCAGTAAAAGCTGCTGGCGTTCTTTCTCACACAGTATACCCTGGCAATATAAACCATATGTTTTAGACATTCTCTACTTATCAAACAAAAAAAAAATATGGATGAAGCGAATGTTTTAATATACGGTTTGGAGTTGCAGGCTCGAACCTTAGCCCCTCAATATGCTGAAAACAATGAGGTGTGCTTCTTTATTGCTACAAATTCTCTAAAACCAACAAATCAAATACATCTAGTAGAATATAATGAAGAAAAGTCTCTGGTGAGATCAAAAATATTTGCACATGATTTAGGCGAAATATGGAAATTAAATGCCAACCCTCACGATTTATATGAAATAGTTACTTGCTTCAATCAACTAAACGGAAATAATATTAAATCTAAAGTTGCTTTATTGAAATACCAGGACAATGTTGACAAAAGTGATGAACTAAACTCGGAACATTTATCGTGGCATCATACCGAAATATTACAAACAGAAAATTATGGAGATAATGTAAAGACGGTAGAGTTTCATCCATCGCAGAAGGAACATTTGGTTTGTGTTGTTGATAATAAGATCGTATTTTACAACCGAGCAGAGAGCCAGACGCGACAAGTAGCCGAAATAACATCAACTGGCTTAACGTCGAAGCATACCAATCATCCGTTTACAAGTGGAAAATGGTCACATCATCATCAGGGTCAACAGTTTGTGGCTCTGCATGATACGAGTATACGCGCTTACGATATTAGAGATGGTCAGCATTGTGCCTGGTCTATCGAGGATGCTCACATGATATTGGTGCGAGATATTGATTGTAATCCCAATAAGCAATGCCACTTTGTAACAGGTGGAGACGATGGTTACATTAAAATATGGGACTGTCGTATGCCTAAGGAAGCGATTTTCAGCCGCAACGATCACGCGCACTGGGTGTGGTGTGTACGTTTCAACACTTTCCACGATCAGTTGATTTTGAGCAGTTCAAGTGATTGCAAAGTTTTACTAACATGCGCTGGTTCGGTAAGTTCTGAAAATCCAGAGGATAGTCCCGACAACACAGATCAACGCTTCCTGCCTGATGGCTTGCTGCAGACTTTTAACCAACACGAAGATTCCGTATATTGTGTTGAATGGAGCAGTGTAGATCCGTGGATCTTTGCATCTTTAAGTTATGATGGTCGCCTACTCATAACCAAGGTGCCCAAGCAATATAAATATCAAATAATTTTATAATAAGTTGCAATTTGAGAAATACATAAATTTAAGCGGTATCTTCTGAAGTACAATCAGATGAGTCATTAGGGTTGGGATTTTCTAGAGAGCACACTTTCTTAATTAGCTCATTTTCTATGGGTTTCCCATTATCCACTACCTCTTCCATTTGCACATACTCTATGGTGGAGGAAGATGGTTGTTGTTGTTGCACAACGTTTGATTTTATTGGCAATTCCGCTTTATATGATTTGTTGGTAAAAGGTAATTTTTCTATTTCACTGTCATCTGTGGCTTCCTCAGCTAAGCTGCTTCTTTGAGGTTGACATTCCGCATAGGCTGTGGGATATTGATGACCCAACTTTTGCTTGATAGTTTTCATTTTTCGAAATATATAATCCAAGTCTTTTTTCATTTCTGCCAACACCTTGCAATGTCGCTTAAAGTCGTCCGTGGTTTGTTTTAAACGACTCTGAGACAGCGCATTACAATTTAAAAGCATTTCATTGGTCTTTTCAAAACGTTGCAACCTATCGGAAAATAAATATTTGTGTTTTTTCTTTAGATGTTGTGAATATTTTTTACATTTCTATATTTACATTTGCTTTTGAGCTCTTATCATGGACTCGACATCGCTTTGATTTACCAAGCCTGCAAGACCTTGTATAAAGGCTTCAGAAGCTGTAAAATTCTCCAAGCTATCCATGCCGTCAACATCTTGAATTGTATCTTCTCTTAAATTCATTTTTTATTAATAAAACTGTTGTGCATTTATAAAATTTTTTTGTATTATAGTAATTTTAAAATTTATAGTAATTTTATTAAGATATTTTATTTTTCACAAATTTAAAGCAGCGACAAGTTTGTTGCGTTTTTATAACTATAAAGTTACCAATCGTGCATTAAAATGCAAATCTGCATATTTTAGCTTGCACAAATTTAAGGCAGCAACAAGTATGTTGCGTTTTTACGAGTACAAAATTTTCAACCGTGTATTGAAATGCAAATCTGCATAATTATGATTTGAACTTGGCAATGTTTGGCAAATTTAAATTTTGTCTAAATAGCGCTTGGCTTGATCTTTAAAAGTATTCGAGTATCTGCATTATTTGTTTCATTCACTTTTTATAAATGAATAATAAATTAATGTTTATTGAAAAAAAAGTTTGCAACAAAAAAGATGACACAGTTTAATGATGCTATAAGCGTACGAAGTACGCGTTTAAATAATGTTTTATTGGGTAAGCGTCTCAAGAAATTTATGGTGGTACCCACGGGGTTATGTGCTTTTTTAAAATGTATTTTCCAGGTTTTGGACGTAATTATGGTGTGAGTTCTACCTTCTCCGAAACATTAACACGAGAATCTTTGCTGGATGCTTTTTGCGTGTTGTACAATGAATGCTCAAAGGAGGCGTTGCGTAAACGTGATAAAAATATTTCCGATTTTGTGCATAAATGTAACATATGAAAAGTGTATAAAAATTATACGTGTAGCTTTAAATTATTACAATTTTTAGTTCGTGATATTATAGGGGAGACACGCAAGTTGCGTGTAAATATCGGCGATTTTCATATACGTGCTTTAATAGGGCAAGGATATTTTGGCACTGTACATTTGGTGGTGGAACGCCATACCAATGATGTATACGCTATGAAGAAGATTAGAAAATCGGTCATGACCACCTCACAAGTCAAAGAAGAGCGCATCATAATGTCGCGTAGATGCTCTGAGTGGATAACAAAATTGCAATATTCGTTTCAGGTACCATTCGTAAACATGAAAACATTTTTACGTTTTAGAAATTAACTTGTACGTGTGTTTGTGTTAATGTAGGACAATGATTATTTATATCTCGTTATGGAATATTTACCAGGCGGTGATCTGTTAAGTTTAATGTCACGTCATGGACCCTTTGATGAAGATTTGACACGTTTTTATTTGGCCGAACTGACTGAAGCTATCCATTCCTTACACGAAATGGGCTATGTACATCGCGACATTAAACCGGAAAATATTTTAATTGATCGTTTTGGCCACATTCGATTGGGCGATTTTGGTAATGCGGCCGCTCTGGATCGCGACGGGTATGTTTTAAGTTTATCGCCCGTTGGCACACCGGACTACATTGCTCCAGAGCTTCTGCAAACAATTTCCACTTACAAATTGACCAAAAATATGCACGATGTAAGCTTTTTGTTTGTTTGTTTGTGACTACACTATATTCCAAAATGTTTTCATTTATTTATACCTTCTAGGTTAGTTGTGATTTTTGGTCCATGGGCATTATTGGCTATGAATTGATTTGTGAAGTGACACCCTTTCACGAGGACAACGTTCATGAGACGTACTCAAAAATACTCAGTCATTGCGAAGAGAGCCAACTGAAGGAACTGATAAGTTTTCCCAGTGATCTAAAACTGTCACACAGTTATAAATATTTGATAGAATCTTTGGTGACTAATCCGACCAATCGTCTGGGCTACAATGACATACGCAAACATGCCTTCTTCAACACCGTCAAATGGGAGAGTCTGCGATCACAAGTGCCGCCCATCATACCAAACTTGAAGGGTGATGATGATACATCAAATTTTGAAGATGTTATACGACACAAAACGCGAACAGCAGCTGCGACCACAAGCGTGAAAAAACCGTTAACGTTAACGATGACTTCCAATGAATTCTGTGGCAAAGATTTGCCATTTATAGGGTATAGTTTTGTTCACCTTGAACGCCAGGATGTGGAAGGTGGTGCTTTGGAGGATGCACGCTTTGTGGCTTTAAATAATAAGTTGAAAGATTTCCAATTAAAATATAAGGAGCGCCTAGAAGATATATCCAAATTGAATCAAAAACTACTGAGAGCTGAGTTGACCACCAAACAGAGTGCTACGCAAACGAAAATTTTGCAAGATGCCAAAGAAGAAATTGCTAAAATGAAAGATTCGATTAAAGAGAAAAACACCGAATTGGCGAAATGTCGCACACAAGTGAAAACATTGCAGAGTTCATTGAAAATTGAACAAGAAATGTGGGCCAAAAAAGAAGCAACAATAACGGAAGTGTTGTGTATGAATCGGCAAAAGTACGAAGAGGCAAAAAATGCAACTGAAATGCGTTACGAAAAGAGAATCGCAGAGAAAAAAGTGGAAATGGCGGCAATTATAAAGAAACTGGATGAACGGGAAGCAGAACTGTCAGCCAAAATTGAGGAATGTTTGCATATGCAAGAAAAAGTGGATAATTACAAAGAAATGCTAAAGCTGCACAAAGAGCAAACGCAAAAAGAAAGTGAAGAATTTGAAAAATATAGAACGCAACTAACGGAAACTTATGAACAGAAATTAGCGGATTTAAGAAATCGTTTGCGTCACGAACGCGACTCCAGATCACGCTTAACCATGGAATTGAGAGATGTACGTACCGAACTGGATGACACCATCAACTGCAGACATAACTCCGAGGAGGCGAAATTGGCAACAGCCAAAACAAATGATGAAATCCTGAAGAGACTAAACCATGAAATTGAAATTAATAATGAAATGAACAAAAGGAATGTGGCATTGGAACAGTTACTGTTGGAGACTCAAAGAGCCAAAGATGCCCTGCAACAGGAAGTGCACCGACTGGAAAGAGATTTACAGGTGAACAAAAAATACATTATGTTTATATTTATGTGAATCCGACGTTAAATTTTTTTTTATGCTCTTGATCGGTTTTCCCTATGACAGGTGGCCGAGTGCAGTAAAACGTTAACCGAAAGTGTTTTAGCAGCAGAGGCAGACGCAGTGGCAATGCTGTCACCTTACCAGACAGCGCCTGGTTCATTGACGGATGTACGTTCGATTGAAGAGAGTTTGCGGGCCGACTTGGAAGCCGCCAAGGAAAATGAAAACACACAAAAAGTACGCGCCGATAAATTACAAGAGATTGTTATCAAATTAGAGAAAATGATGGAGAAATTCAATGAACATTCCATGTCACCAACAAAACCCCTACCAGCACCACGCCTGAACTGTGCAGGTAACCACTCATTCACAGCCGGCGAGTTGTTAGAGAAACAAAACGAAAAGCTGGAAGATAAGCTGGCCACCGTTCGTGAACAAATGATTTTAGAAAAGCAAGCGGCTCGTACCGCCAATTTGGCTTTGTGGAAACTGGAGAAACAACTGGAAGAATCTGTGGCAGAGAAAAAAGCATTACAGCTTCGTATGGAGTTAAGCGAAGAGCGCCTTAAGAAGAGTATGAGCGAACGCGAACAAGCACAGCGTCAATGCCGGTTGACCGAAGAAGGTAAACGGCAACGGGAAGAGCAGATAGAAGAATTGAAAAAGGAAATGGCCTTTCTCAAAAAAGACCTTCACAGAGAACACCTAATATGGGAGAGAGCCGAACAGGAACGCATGAAATGTAAATCAGAGGTTTGTTCTAATGTCACAACATGTCTGTCATTCTAAAAATAATCCTCAATTATTCTAAATGTTCACATAAAATATTCTTCTATTTTCATTCATACCGATTACAGATCATTGAGTTTATGTCAAATTGCAAAAGATTGGAAGAACGTGTAGCGGAGTATCAACAGAAATTGCAGCAATCACAACAACGGTGTAACAAATTGGATGCGGAAAATAAACGCTTAATAAACGACATGGTCGATGAGAAAGAACGCCATACCAGTACCACTGATCAGGTGTGCACCCTGCAAATGGAATTAAAAAATCTTAAAGATAACTATGAACGCTTGAAGTATGCCTGCACGATTGCAGATAATCAACTAACCGAAATTGAAGTGATGTTGGAAAAAGAACAGTCGGCCAATAAGCTGAAACAGCAAAAGCTGGATCAATTGCTAAAAGATTTGCACAAAAAGGATGAGATTGAAATTCAACTAAGAGCTGAACTGCAAGCGGAACGTATGGAGAAGGAAACGGCTGAATCGCGTGTACAGACATTAACGGTAGATTTGGAAAAACAGTGCCAGAATGTCAAGCAATTGCAGAAACGACTTGACATGGAGCAGAAACATGTGGCGGAACATACCGCGTCGTTGTTTGCTACACACGAGAAAATGGAAATGTTACAAAATGAAAACAAACACTGGCAGAATCTTAGTGAAAATCGTGAACGTGAGTTGGTGTTGTTGAAGGAGGAAAATGCTCGCATCTTAAGTGATCTGTTTCATGCTAAGGAGGAGGTGCAACAATTGCAAAATAATCTCAGAGACGCCTTGGAGCATGTAACTGAAATGCAAACTGAATTGGTCAATTTGCAGAGCATCCTAGAAGAAAAGGAGCAATTTTATGTGCAGCGTGACATTAAGTCCGAAGCCACATTGGCCCAACATAAGAAACTGATCGACTATTTGCAGTTGAAAGTGGAAGATTTGACAACAAAGAAGAAGAAAACATTAGCCGACAAATTGTTCCGCACCAGCCAGCCCTCCTCAGCATTAACAATGAACACTAAAAAAGAAGCGGCCATCATTGAGTCATCTATTCTCTACCGTACCCTGCAACAGGAACTGAAAAGACAGCAGATGCAATGCAAAACATTGCAAGAGCAATTAAACAAAATGAATGGCGTGGGTACGCATAAATTTAAGTCACCGCTCAAGGACAAAGAAAATGTGAAAACGATTGAGCGCGACATTAAAGATGAAATTAACAATAAAATCGTTGCCACGCAAGACAAGTCGCCAAATAAAAAAAGCGAAATGAAAAGCAAGCGGGAGAGTGACACCGTGAATAGGCATCATCGCTTCGAGTTGGCATTGCAGGAATCGCATCTTGATGCCAGTCAGTGTGTGGCATGTGAGAAATTAATTGTGGCTGGTTCACCGTACTGGAAATGTAAAGAATGTAAACAAGTGGCGCATCGTAAATGTCGCACTAATGTTGTGGTTGCATGTAATGCGGGCCTGCCTGATCACGGCGTGGAAGCCATAGCTCCCAATAAATGTGACTTGGATACCGATTCTATGGGCAAGTATTCGTACGAGGCCAAATTAGATAGACCGGATGATTTCCCATCCGCTTCACATCCAACTCTGGAAAATGTTTACAGCGGTACTTTAGTATTTGCGCCCTCAGGTGCTGCTGCTGCAAACGACTGCGAAGCATCTTTGGAAGTGTTATGCGCCGTAGAAATGGAAGAAAATAAAATTGTACTCTTTGGCTGTAATGTGGGTCTGTACGCTTATCATATTGAAACTTCACATTTGGTACGCATTGCCGGCATTGATGCCATTAGTTGCATTGCCATCTGTCGGCCTCTAAACAAGACCATACTGATTGGCTCGAATGGCGACAACTTATATCAGTGCGACTTGCGTCACCTCCAATCGCGTAGCCAAGCGAATGCTTGCTTAAAATTAGCTTTGGAAGTTTCAGTGTTGGATTTGTCATTTGCTAAACGCGGTTCCAGCGAAAAGTGGCAAATGGTTCAGATATCTGAAGAATCGGAACAGCCGTTTGATGCTGTTGCTATAGCAGTTACGTCTGCACGGGTTGTCATTTTAATATATGACATAAATCAGCAAAAATTCAAACCTATTCGCGCTTTAGATACCGCTACTCCTGTCACGTCCATTACATATACGCGTCACACTGCCATCGTTACTTCGGACAAATTCTTCGAAATAGACCTGGATACCTATGGAGCTGAGGAGTTTGTCGATATTGCCGACAAAACATTATATCATACGCGTTCTTGCCAACCGATGAAGGCGTTGCGCATCTCTAAACAAGAGATACTGCTGTGTTTTATGGAATGTGGCATATTTGTGGATGAGTACGGCTGTCGGTCTCGTCCCTATGATTTAAATTGGGAATATACCCCCACAGGTTTTCTATACCGTTCGCCATTTTTATACGTTGCTCACTTTCAATCAGTGCAAATTATACGCTTACATCGCTCCTATAGTATGGAAGTTTGTGTCGCCACCTCTATACAAAAAGATTCTGATGCTGACAAGAACGAAGCTGTCTGTGAATTAAAAAGGGTCCATCTTAGGTTTTATATGCCGTCGTTGCTGTGCGAAAGTGGCCAATACAATTTGTACATATTAGCTTTGCATAAAGAAACTGCCCTACAGGAAATCTATCAATTAGAAGCATTGCAAGCTTTTAAACAATTACTTAATGAATCTCTGGAAACTTTGTCATCCATAGCTACTTCCATAACTTCAGATGCAGCGACCACAAATTGATTTATGTTAATTTTTATTTATATTAAAAAATAAATGCATTTATTTTAATAACGTACATGTTTGATCTACATTTATTTTCAATTTTCAATTCAATTTAGTTTTCTCATAAATTTATAGTGAAAACAACGAAACAATATGTCAAATAAAATTTTCGAAATATCACATCTCAACACCACAACCATAGTGGTGCGTATCTATACTAAACCTATCGATTTAATACAATATGGCTGCCAACATTTCAAATTCCTATAAGCAATCACTATTGCCAACTTTTTAAAGTTATACATCGTCAAGTCGCCATATTGCGCATTATATACCAAATGCTGTTTCTTCCACTTACGACAAAGGAGAAGTATGAACAATTGTTAAGTAAAGCGTAGAAAAGTGGACAAATTATATTTTTTTAAAGAAAAGATTCGTCAGATGTGTGGAAAAAACGGGTTTTATAAAAAGTAAAGAATTAAAAATAATAAATTGTGAATATACAACACTGGAACTACAATATAATTGATTTTCTGTATCTAACGGGAAAGTGTGACTGAAAAAACCTCGCCAAAGTCGATTTGTCGACACTGTGGTGACAGTGCAAAATTATATTGAATAAGTTCGTTCAAAGACAATATTTTAATTGATTTTTCTTCATTAAAAAAAATATATATATATATTAATAAAGGTGATTGTGAAATAAATAGGAAGATTAATTTAAAATGAGTGGTGGAATGCCAGAGCTGGGCTCTAAAATAAGCCTTATATCTAAGGCTGACATTCGTTATGAAGGTCGCCTTTATACCGTGGATCCTCAAGAATGTACCATAGCATTGTCAAGCGGTGAGTAGTATGTTTCTTTGTTGCTTAAAATGGTATATCGAATATTAATATTATAAAAGAACTAAGAGGAACCGTTATACAACGGGTCCAAAAGGTAAAAATTGTATTTTTTCATAATTTAATGCATAAATTGCACGTTCACAAAATATGCGCATATGTATACGTACGTATGTAAACAGTAAGAAAAATGGTTGCCCTTTGGTTATATTGCGCCTTTTCTATCATTAACATTTTGTGAATCCGTTACGCCTTATATATTTTCTCTTTGCTCTTGTTGTTTATGTTGTTTCTAAAACGTTTGCCACCATAAGTATATGTAATGTTAATAAGGTGAGAAAATACATATATTTGAACTATCTCTCTTTTGTTCATTTGTGTGCTTAAACGAAGAACGAATGTTTAATATATATATAAATACCATAAATACATTGGTAACTTAACTGACCGATATTTTCAATAGAATGGAAAGAAGCACACAAGAGCAAAACAGTGATAAATAACACATACACATCATAACATAATCAAGATATGTTATGTTATGTTGTGTGCGGTCGGTCTATGCAATTAATTATTTTATATATACACATTTTATGTACAACTTATATATAAAATCAATAAAACGCGCATTATTAATAAACAAAATATTTTCTTCCATTTTCTGATATTAAAATGTTTCATCTGTTAACTTTTGTAAATTTAAAGTTGTTTGTTTTTTCATATAGTAGTAACTTAGTTTTTTTTACTTGAACATCAATTATTCATTCTGTCTGAATAAATATTTTTTATAATTTAATAAAAAATAACAATTAATAAAAGCAAATTAAAAATATCCATAAATTTGTTTAAAACATCAATTCCACACATTTTTATAATATATAATATTAGGAGCTAAGTGGTGTAGGGTATTAAATAACATATTTACTGGTTTCTATATAATTATTCCAACTTCTCATGCCGTTTCTATTTAAATATAATTAAATCAATTCCTTATAAACATCTTTATGCTTTTTTGTAGTTCGTTCTTTTGGCACGGAGGATCGTGAAACTCAATACCAAATAGCACCCCAGGGTCAGATATACGATTACATTTTGTTCCGTGGATCTGATATTAAGGATATACGTGTTATTAACAATAGTTTGCCGCATCCCAATGATCCGGCAATTATGCAAGTACAATTACCAAATGGACAACATTTGATGCCGCATTTTTCCATGCCAAATATGACGGCCGCACAAGCGCCAGTTATGGGTACTGTTTCAGCTTATGGAGGTACATTTGGTACAATGGGTGGTTTGGGTGGTATAACCAGTACAGCAGCTACTGGTCCTGTTGCATCTTTGGCACCGGGCGCTCCAGCACCATATATGTTGGGCAATCAGCAGTCTGCTCAGCAACAGCAACCAAAAGGTGTACAATCTCAGTCTCAGCAGCATACAAAACAATCAAGTGAGTTGAAGAGTCATCATGATATCTTAATCAAAAGTCCACAGGTGCAGCAAGAACAATTGCAATCACAACAACAACAGCAACAACAACCAAAACAACTTCAAAATGAACCGATTCTGCACTCGGGAATGGCAATGAAACCTAATCCTTTACAACAAGTAACCACTACAAGATCACCTTCGGCTATGAATTCGTCTTTGTTTAACAGTACTGTCGGAAGTAATGCTCTGGCTGGAAATAATTTAACTTCATCATCTTTATTAACAACAGTTGACTGCATGAGTGGTCTGCGGGGTGGTGGTGGTGTTATTGTCGGTGGCATCACCACCAACACTGTGGTAAATAACGCAACAAAGAACCACAATATAGCTCATATTGGTATCGGTATTGGTGGCAATAGCACTGCAATGCCAATTGACGCTAATTGTGGTAGTCGAATGATTGGTGTAGGAATGGGCGAACTAAATTTGAGTGCCGCTGGTACAACCACAACCAAGAAATTGGGCTTACTCAAAGATAAAGATCAAGGTGCGCGAACAATCATAAAGTGAAACGAAAAATATACGCTTTTCAAATATTTTTTATATTTTTTTTTTATAATATATTTCATTCTCTTTTCTGAACGTAGTGAATTTTGTTTCTTATCATTTTACGCGGAATTCTGTTGTTGATATAAATACATCTACATCTACATCTACTTGAAGATTGAAGCTTTCGTTGCTGATTTTGTTTTGGTTTTTATTTCGTTTTTTATATTTTGCTGCTGTTGTTGTTGATGATAAATATATAGTTTTTCTTTTTTTTTTTTTTTTTGAATACAATAATTTCAGATGCTTGAATTAAGATAAATATAATATACACGCACATACTACATTCAGTTATAATTAAGATGACATACATTTATATATAAAATCTAATTAAGTTTCGCCCATATTAGATATATTAGCCGGTGCATCACGTTCAACCACACCTATTAGTCTCATATCACGTAAAAGTCCCTCCACTGCTGATGTGGGTGCAAATCACCAACAACAACAAAATCATCAATCTCAACATGCCAATCAGCAGCAGCAGCATTTGAATCAAAATAATGTTGGGCATGGTGGTCAACTGCGCGATGGTGGTGTACAGAAGCGACAAAATCATCAACAACAATCACATCAACCACAGCAGCGTGGCAATGTCAATCAACGCAATAAGAATGATTATTACCATCAACAATCGCAGCAACAGCACCACCAACAACAGCACAATATTAATAATACTAATAATAATAATAGGCGCGATCGTCGTGATAACACTGGCCGTACAGATTTCATCAATCATGCTAACGCAAACATTGGCGCCAACATTAATGGTATTCGCAGTTACAATAACAGACGCGGCAATACTCTAACCAATAATCGAAGCCGTTGGAATGATGGCTATTCCTGGGCATCTAAATCGGTATGTTTTACCATAGCTGAGCTACATTTATAAGCTAAATGACGCTGATTGTTTTTTCTTTTTCTTTTTTCTCTTTATTAGCAGACCTTCAAGCAAACGCTATTGCCACGCAACAATAAGAATCAAATTAAGTTTGAGCAGGACTTCGATTTTGAACAAGCAAACAACAAGTTTGAAGAGTTGCGCTCTCAGTTATCAAAACTTAAGGTGGGCGATGAACCCAAATCTTCTGAGCAGGTATCATTTTTTATGCTTTTTTTAAATATGTTTTATTATCTTTACGAATCTATGAATAATTTGATTTCATATATAATTGCTCCTTTTTATTCCTCCTATTTTAATCCTTTTACTTTTCAAAAAAAAAAAAAAGAAAAGAAATTTTTTCCTGATATATAATACTTTTTATTATTGTATTAGATAAATGGTGAAACTGATAAAAAAGATGATTCTGGTAACGAAACTGGTGCCGGTGAACATGAACCCGAAGAGGATGAAATCACCGTGGGTTATGATAAGACCAAGTCTTTCTTTGATAATATATCATGTGAGGCGGCTCAAGATCGCAGCAAGAATAAAGGACATGACTGGCGGCAGGAACGCAAATTGAATAGTGAAACTTTTGGGGTTTCTTCAACAAGACGTGGAGGGTAAGTTTATCATAGTCTAAGTGCAATTTTTTTTTTTTTTTTTATAATAAATATTTGCGTTCTCTTAGATACCGTGGTCATGGTAATTACTATAACAACCGTAATATGGGTGGTTATAATGTTGGTGCCTATAATCGCGGTTATCGTGGTGGCAATAGTTACCGCACTCGCATTAATAATCGTAATAATCTTACTCATAATCGTGATACCAACGCCATGGGTCGTAATTCTACTGATACCTACAGTACCAATACTACTACTACTGCTACTACTAATAATGTCAATGCAATTAAAAATCAAACGCAACAACCTCAAGCTCAAAATCAAGATGGTGGTAGTGAGGTAAATGTAAATGGAATAGCTCCATCAACTTCGAAATCAGTAGCAGCAGCGGGCTTGCCAGAGAATGCTACTCAATCACCATTAATGACTACCGTTAATGCAGGTATGTTATGTAAACCTTACTGAATCATATGCCTATATCTCGGTCTATTTCATATATTGGAATAATATTGGAAATTTCCCCTTAAAATCATTTCAGAATCAAAAAAACCATGTCCGTCTGTCTATCCATGTGTATTGTTGTGCAAGCTACAGGGCGCTTTTTTGAGATATTTCAATGAAATTTTGTACAAAGACATGTACTACTGACCCAAAGAGAAAGCCTATTGAAAACTGCCCAGATCATCCGATTTTTAGAACCACTCCCCATATAAGATCCTGTTAAAATCGAGGTCATTAGACATCAAGTCGTATAGGGTATTTGATGGTCGGGCTTGACTTGACAGTCGTCTATAATATTTTCACTTGTTTTAAAACAAACGTTTTGTGAAATGAAAATGAAGATGAAATTTTACCAGTTAGTTGTGTCACCCTAACGACGTATCCTACATAAAGTTTAACTAATAATATTTTCACTTCACCTCATTAATTACAAATTATATATATTTTATACAGGTCAATAATCTCTGTCATTAAAAGGATTCTTCATATCTGCATTCATATTGTGAAGAGAGAAAGAAAGAAAACACACAGTACGAACATTTTACATTAGCATTAATATTTTACATTTTTTGACGTCCTTCTGCACCTCCGATTACCATCAAGCACAACCACAAGCAGGAGCAACATTTGTTATAATGCTACAACAAAAATAACGTCAAAATGATTAATATTTAATTAACGTAATGTATTGTGAATAAGTATAAAAAATAAGAGAAGACAGCAGCATACCTACTGGAACATAAATTGTAAACCACAATGGAAGTTAATGAACAATTCTAAAGCTGTAACCATATACACAATTATATATGAAAAAAAAAAAAAAAAACATAATAACAAAAAAGAATTATAATATAAATATGCGATGTTAATAGAAACGCTAAAGATACGATTTAGTGACATTTTACAAAGATTTGAAAACATTTATAAAAGAAAGAACAAAATAAGAAGAATATCTATATATATATATTAAAATGTGAAAGAGAAGAAATGAATGGAATAAGAGGTATAAACCCAAATGAAATGAATATTTTTAAATGAAACTTTCTTTATATAAAACACTTTGGTTTTCTTTACTACTACTATTATTATTATTATTATCATAATTATTAATTACAACAATAACTAAGACAATGGTTAAGGTTAAGTTGATAACGAAGAATTAACGCGATTTTAAGATTTTTTTCAATTTGGAATTCAAACAACATATGGAGCATTGTTTATCTGCATGGTTGTATTAATGCTTAAAAGCACACACACACACAGGCAAACACACACACTATATAAAAACGTTTATAAATGCAACAATTTAACAAACCCGGTAAAGAAAAAGACGCATATATGAGGCGTCTGAAAAGTAGTGGAATAGAGAGCATTCATAAAATGTAAAAGAGATGTAAATGTAATCAAGTGGAGTAGCATTTAGCAAATAACAAAACAAATATAATCTAAACTCAACTATAATATATATTTAAAAAAAACTCTACAACAAAGCAAAGTGAAAAATAAAAATCTTGCTTAAGTTCAAATGAAGGTGAAATAAAAGGAGCTGAATACGAATTGAAAACTATAACCAACCTTAGCATAATAGTTGACTTAAATGTATGTGAGAGAGAGAGAGAGAGAGAACTCTGGCATATCTGAACTTAACAGATTACTTTTTATTCAATGTAATAATGTGTAGAATCATGTGTCGCCAAATAAAAATATGTTTTCATAACCATTTTCAAATTAACATTGTATTGTATTGTATATATACAACACTAGGGCCAGGAGAGAAGTGTAACATTTATATACAATTCAAATATAAATGCATGGTTTGTGAGTATATGGTGAAAAGAAAAACATTAAAAAATTCCTAAAATGATGTTTTTAATGACTCCTTGAGCACTTTTGATTTAATGCGAAAGGCTTAAAAGCTATCCCAATGCAATGTGAGCATATTTTATTAATGAGAAGAATATTTAATAATTATAAAATCTATTTTATCAGCACACTATGTGTGTGTAAGTGAAGATTGCTGCATTATTGTACAATTATCACATGTGAAACTTTATGAAATCGTTTCTTCATTTGAGAATAATAACGACACATTTAATTCACTTTTTTTAATATTAATTAATAGTTACAACGATCTCTTTTTTTTTTTTTTTTCTATAAACCTTATCATTATTGTTTATTATTTTCTATAAAAGAAGTCTACTCCATTTGTAAGCATACATGTACGATAATTGCCTGTTAAAAAACGAAAGTAAAAGTTTATCTATCATACATTACATACATACATACTTAATTTTATACATATTGGAATTGTACCTCTGCTGTTCTGTGTGAATGACGTGCACTTAACATTATAATGAGCAAATAATAAAATAAAATAAAAAAAGCAAAACAAATATGTTTTACTTACAAACACACCCACACACACATATATGTATATATATATATATATATATATATACGAACCAGCCCAGATATATACATAATAGGTTTTTTTAATTTTCTCTTTATAAAAAATTGTAGCCTTTCATTATATTTTATACAAGTTGAGTTGTTTATCACAATAATTATTTCAATTAAATTGAGATCGTTTTCTCTCTCTGAATGGGGACTTTTTTTTGTATATATACTGGCTAGGATTTATGACCCAATTTAATACATGTTAAATATTAAATTCAGATCATATATAGAATCCGTCCTTATGTACTAACTAAGAAGATAATGAAAATTGTAATTTTTTATATTATTTAACAAAAATTAAAGAGATGGACAATAATGCATAATTAGATGGACTAAATTTAGATGCATAAAAATCACTTTTAAATTTGTTTCCATTTTTGGGATTTCTTCCCACAAAAGTTTTTCTTTTTTTTTTGTGTTTAATTCAATACAATACACACGTAGTATAATTTTGTTTTTTATTTACACCACCTTAGTAATACTAAGTTTGTCATTTCATTTGCAACGCCCAGAAGGAAACATCAGAGGGCACCCTTCAAAGTATATCTAATTCTCTTTTTACACGATAGATACGTTCCCAAAAAGTTCGTGCAAAAAAAAATTCGTGTAAAAGAATATATTGGCTAAATGGAAGAATAGATTGATTTCAGACCTAAAAAAAAAAAAATTGAAAATCGTATTAAAACAAAACAATTCGTATAAAAAGAGAATTCCTTTTTCGTTTTAACTCATATTAAATCAAATTCATGTAAAAAAAAATTCGTGCAAAAAGAGAGTTAGGTGTATATATGTTCTTCATCAGCATTAAAATTAAAATCGATTTAGAAATGTCCGGCCATTGTGGCACTGTTGGTCGAAAATGTTGACATTTTGTACCCACATTCATTCCTAGAGATTGCAGATCGCTATTCGAATTGTTCAGAATCGACAAGAATCCATTCATCTGCCACAAAAATTGAGCTGAAAAATCGAAATTGTGTCCACATATTAATATTTAACTCTTTCATATTCGAAAAATGGACACATTCGGATAACTAACACGCCTACAATTAAGAAAAAGTTATACTTGGTCAAAAGGTTAACGCATAATACATATATATCTTAATACAGAGGGGAACGCGTTGTCCATGATGGAGGTAGTGAAGGGTATATAGGATTTGGTGTAAGCCAAACTTGGTTCTTTTACTTGTTTTTTACGCATGATGATAAATTTAGCAAATATAATTATAAGATGCCTACACAAAGCATGTGCATAAACGCTTCTATATAAAAATAAAAAAATCGTTAGCAATTTCCTTTGTATTGATTTTAATTTTGTTTTTCGTATGATGCAATTGTGTGTGTACCAGCGTAATATTGCCTTTGTTTGAGAGATCGTTAGCATTTGCATACGTTTGTACACAAAAGTACATATATATATATATACACCTACGTAGGTTGTTCATTATGTGCACACTCAGGAAAATGAACTTTTTTTACCTCTCCATCTTTATAAATAATGAATTTGAAATGATTTACATTTTTATGGTTAAAATAAAATACATTATACACACTTTACATACATACACTCTCACATTCGATAATATAACATTAATATTTACATATCGTTTATGTATGTTTGTGTGTATATGCCCATGCTAACAATTCTTCTTATCAATATTAATGTAAAGAAATTATCAACAAAGAGTCCAAGACAGACAATTGGGATAAATTTTTTTATATAAAAAGTCAGTGGATTCTGTATATTCAACAACAGTCACTGAAAGACTTTCGCATCATATTCAAACGAAATTTTTATTTAATAATTAAATAATTAAAGAGAAGAAAAGTTAAAGATGATTAACTGGAATAATAAAAATGTGGTTTATGTGGGAGATTTGAGTGGTAATGGTTTACAGATTGTTCAAGTTGTCGCCCAAAAATCCATCAAGGTATTTATTATATTTCAATAAAACTCAAAAACTATATTAATGTGAATATTTTGTTGTTGCATTGTTAAGAACTTGGTGTTGGCTATTCATTCTGACAATGTGGAGGTGGTAAGGAAGTTGCAATCCTTGAATGGTAATGTAAATATTACCGTTGTTCTGGTAAATGTAGCCGATCACTCCAGTGTTAATAAGGCTGCTCAACAAATCGCTTCCCAGTTGGGACACGTTGATGTTCTGATCAATGGGGTGGGCGTGTTGGCTGATAAGGATGTAGAAACAACTATTGCTGTGAATTTGGTTTGTTTACAATTTTTGTACAAAAAGAAAAAAACTAACTTTACATTTATTTATTTTAGACGGGAGTTATAAATATTACCCTGGCTCTGATGCCTCAGATGAATAAAACTCAATCGGGACAAGGTGGTGTAGTAGTAAATATTGCTTCGGTATATGGCTTGGAACCAGGACCAGCTTTTAGTGTTTACACTGCTGCCAAGCATGGGGTTGTCGGTTTTACTCGATCAATGGCTGTACATTTTATGCATAAAAATTTATTCATTTCTTTTACTTTAATTTACCTTGTTTTTTATGAATAGAATGAAACGTTCCACAGGAAGACTGGTGTTTCGTTTATTGCTATTTGTCCCGGTCTAACCAATGCCGAATTGATGATTCACAAACGTGAAAATAATTGGTTGAAGTGGATTCCTCATTCTGAAGAATTGTTTAATACCGTACTGCAAACACAAAACACTCAAACACCCGAACAGTGGGCTAAACACATTGTTAATGTTATTGAACAGGGCAAAAATGGCAGCGTGTGGATATCTAGTAAAAATGGTTTAAAGGAAATTACTCCCACCATTTATTGGACTAATTAATTAATTAAAATCGTAAATGGAATAAATTTCATCATTTTGTTAAAACATTCAATTTGTAACTGTAAATAAATGTTGTTTTGTTGCGAAATGAAAAAGCCTTACAAATGTACATTTTTGCAGGAGAGTACAATAATTAACAGTTTATTAAATTCTTTCTAGCTTTAAATGATTTATAAAATTATTTCAAAATTTTATATTTACTGTACAAAAGTGTTCAGCCGCCATGGGTATATTAAAGTTGCAGATTATTGTTGTATTTTTGGTTTCCATAATACAGAGAATTCCATTTCCTCTAATTTACCATCAGAAATTATCCAAACCGAACCATTTTTGTTGATTTCCACAACCTTAATAATCAATTCAGCACAAACGGAAGCCGATTGACGTGAAACTTTTGTAAGTTTTTCTATCACTGGAGCAACATATTCGGTAAGCGTTGCTTTACTATGCAATGACTGCAGCAATGTGGTATCTGTTAAGCCGGGACATATTGTAATGAAACTTACTCCCGTTTGAGAGTAATATAAACGGTCCTAATATGAAAATAAACAAGAAAGTGTTATATTTAACAGTCAATATAATTGTAGGTTACCGCCATAGCTCTGGTAAAAGCGGTTACACCACACTTAGTGGCTGAATATATGGCAAAAGCAGCTGCAGGTTCTAAGCCGACAACGGATGATATATTTACTACCACACCACCCTTGCCACCTTTAGATTTATCCATATAATCCAAAGCTTTCAAAGAACTGTAAATGACACCGCGCTGTAACGTTTAAAAAAAAATATTTTTTCTAAAAATTTTTTTCACACTTACACATTCAATATATTACTAAATTAATGTCAATGGTAAGATCAATCAAGCGATCATTAAAAATACCGCAACCATTAATTATCACATCAATGTGGTTGTGCGGCACTTGTTTGGCTGCCAGCTCATACGCATTATCAATGCTACTACTATCCCTAACATCAACAGGTATATACAGTATTTTCGTATTGGGATAAGAATTTTGTAACAATTCTAATAAACCGTTGTTCTCCTGTAAATCACATACTACCAAACTCTGCAAAAATACTCAATTTTAATTTCAATTTCAATTTTCTCTGCAATTACTTACTTGGATGCTTTTTCCTAATAGGTTATCTAAACATTTTTGCCCAATGCCACCAAATCCACCGAAATAGATAACATTTTTATTTTTTAAATCCATGTTTTGTTAATGTATTAAAAATTAAATGTATTTGCTGAAGATAAGAACTCGTTGGAACTTGCCCTCCTTGTGCAAGCTACAGATCTCAATTGAAAGAGATATTTATTTATTATTATATATGCGGTATAATCAAGAGCACTCTAATTAAATAAAAAATATTTTATCATTTTATATCACCTTGCGGTATCAGTGATGAACGAAGACACATACAATTATGAAACTTTACTTTATTCGTGCGTTCGCCTCATACTGTATGGGTGGGTGTAGGGAAACCGCAAATCTTATTAAAATGAGGGGTTTACTAAGTTTGCCATACCATTTGAAACATACACAAGAAAGCCCTATAAGTATTTATAATCTGGATCAGTTGGTCTCACGATCATACATTTTCTACAGACTCTTGTCGTTGCTGCGCGCAGATTGGTATTTAAATTGGATAACAGTTGGTTGAGCCATGCCCACAATCGACACTAATCTATTCATCTGCCACCAAAAATGAGCTGTAAAGTTGAAATTATACATATTTATAATTAACCCATCCATTGATGTGCCAAAAATGATTGTATAACAGCCAGTTGTGCAGTGTATTTGAGATTTGGTTTAAATCAAAATTTACTTTTCTTACTGCTTTTTAAATATCATCTGTAATAAAATCTAGTCTCCATTCATGTAATCTTATATTATTTTATTAGATTCTACATAATAAAGATTATTTTTAAAAAAAACTGAATTCCAAAAAACATTTGCTTGACATTTTAAATGTGATATTAAAAAATGCATTTACAATTTTTTTTTTTTTACAACATTGCATGGGAGAGTTTTCATTTTAACAACAATGACCATCATGAGAGGTGTGATGCAACGATATAGTGGCATTACCAGATGTAGTGCGATAATTGATTTTATTGTTGTCATCTTGATTTTCATCATTATCGCTCAATTTTTCATTAGATTTTGGTGGATTGGCAAATTCACTCAAGTCCCGACGCATACAATACGCATCCTCACCATCTGCATAATATTTCGGTTCGATTTCAATGATTTTAAATTTTAAAGTGTTGGTATAAAGATTTAATGCAGCCCGATTACTTTTACGTACATGCAACGATACGTATTGGGCATCGAAACACTCTACCATAGCTTGTGACGCTTGATTCATTAACTTCTGTGCCAAACCCAAACGGCGATAAGAACGTTTTACAGCCAATGATGTAATATGTCCCCGTTTGCTGTCCTCCCCCGATTCAGGTTCCTCCATTTTGGCCAGCACATAACCCACTATATTGCCTTTATCGTCTTCGGCCACATAACTCAATTGTGGCCAGGTTAGTCCATGATAGAAGTAATATTTCATTTGATAATTCTCAGGCAAACATAATAAATTACAATGTTGCATTGTCATAAGATCCTCCGGCTTGGCACATCGTATATTCATGGTTAAAGTTGATCGAATTGGGTTATGTTTGAGGAATAAAAGTTCTGATATTCTATCCTATCAGTCTTTGCGTAACTTCTTCGTTCTTAAATGTGTTTGAGCTGACCTGCTTATATTTCCACTACCTGTAGTAACGGTAGTTCCCTTAGAATCTGTGTGACCCAACAACTCTTGTACCAAGCGAAATTTCGATAAAAATGTTTTCCAAATTAGAAACCAGCCTAAAAAATATTAGTTAAGAATTAATAAAAATTCTCCATGTTATATAGATTTTAATAATGTGATATTATTACTTCGTTAACAGGTAAATATTATAAATGGTGTCATGGCAGTTAAGATACGTAAAACTAGACTCCAGCTTACCTAATAAAATAATTCCCGTAACAATACAAATAGAAGCTAATACCGCAAATATTATTGCCAATGTTGTGGGTAAAGACATTGCTGTTATCGTTATCACGATTTTAAAAAATATGTTTGTACGTAATTAATTTCTCATACACGTGCTTTAGAAAAAAATTGAAAATGATTTAAGAACGGAAATATGCAACACTATAAAACTAAATTTGAAATAATTAAAAAATTGCTGAATTGAACTTTGTCATTGGAATAAACATTCTTTAAAATACAAGCACTACACAAAAAAATGTATTGAAAGCAGCGCTCACACTTGAAAAAAAGAATTAAGAAGAAAAAAGGACTACGTGATAACATGACATACTTACGAAAAATAATAGACTGAGTTTGGGAAAAAATTCTTTAAAATTATATTCATTTTCACAAATTACTCAATAAAAGAATTTTAAACGTTTAATAATGTATTTTAATACAAAAATCAAAAATTGTTTAAAGAAATCACCAAGTTGAACGCCCTCGCTTAAGCCTACCTACCGGTTTCTTTAAGGCATTGTATGCAAAGATTACAAAAAAAAACTTACAATTGTCTAATTCATTAAATGTATCCTTTTATTAATTCGCCACAAATTACTTAATTAACAATTGCAATAATTCGCCTTTATATTGTACAATATTGAAATATAGCACTGAACAAAAAATAAAACGTACTCTAAACAAGCAATATTACAAAAACATGTGTTCGTAAATAAATTTGCTTTAGATCTAATTAATCAAATTAAAATTGGGAATTAGTGGACTCTTAATTATTACTATCTTTAGTTTATTCTTTCTTTCAAAAAGGCATTGCCACATGATTTTCTTCTTTTGGCTAGTTCAGTTTACAGTTTACAGATTGGTTGATAATTTCCCAGGTTTTTATTCATAATATTACAATATTTAGTTATTTTTTTACAAATTAGTTTTTAGAATGTTTCATAAATTGATATTATTAACCAAAAATTTAGGTTTATTAAATACAAAACGTTCGTTTGCTAGTGCTGTTATCGGTAAAGAGAAATGGGATTTGTGTGCCGGTATTTTGGTTGCACGTTTACCAGTAGTGACTAAAGCGTTCAATTCTATTGAAAGAGAATTCCAACAATATCTCGCTCAAGTAGAATTTGAAAAAAGTTTAAAATCCAACCATGAATTACAACATGAACACGATCTCAAACAAGCTGAATTGTTGAAAAAAGGTCAAATAGAAGTGGATTTGGATGAAGCAGCTACTAAACAAACAGCTCAAGATCTTAAAGATGCCTACACAGATGAATTAAGTAAATTTAAATTTGCATCCCGCCGCACATCCGATGATACAACAAATAATCTTACTTCCATCAATCGCTGTTTGGACAATTATTTGTATTTACTAGTTGAACAAAAGATAGGAAATGATAATCTTTACTTGTTACCTCAAGGTCGGCGTGTAGAAGGAGAAACAATGCGCCAAACTGCTGAGCGTATATTAAGAGAGGAATGTGGTACACAGTTGCAAGTGCAATTCTATGGAAACGTTCCGTGCGGTTTCTATAAATACAAGTATCCCAAATCATTGCGAAATCAAAGTGTGGGAGCTAAAATATTTTTTTATAGAGCTTCTCTAAAAAGTGGAAATGTCAGAACGTCTGCTGGCAAGAAGTATGAGTGGTTGTTGAAGGAGGCATTAGTTGAAAAACTACAAAACTCTTTATATTCAGAAAGTGTACAAAAGTTTATGATTTAACGTAAATGTAATATTATGTTAAATAAATAATATCCACAAACAATTCAAAGAAACATTTTTCTTTACAAATTTGAGCTAAAAATGGATTTTATTCGGTTTTCATTCTATTTTTGTGTGGTGTAAATAGACTATATATGAACGTTTTCTTTATAACGTTTTTGAAATAAAAATTCCGAAATTAGTTACTTGTACTATTTGCTAAGTTCAGACATTCACTAAAAATTACCGTTTGTTGTATATACACGGTTCATAATATAAATAAAATTTATTTTAAATAACTAATATTCACAAAATAATTCTCTCACTCTCATTTAAAAGTAACTCAAAATAATCAAAACAAATTAATATTCATTCACAAGTTATGTCTACAATTAAATGTGAAATAATTGATGAAGAGACTAATGAAATGCATATTGCGCACATACAAATATTAGACAATGAAGAGGAGTTCAGTGAAAATCAATGCAATATGAGTGAAACGACAAATAATTTATCAAAAAATGACGAAAACTTGGAAAAGGAAGAACAACCGTCCACATCAAAAAAATCTTTAAAGAAAAAAGGCAAAGCGCCCAATCAATATATAAAAAAAAGACTTTTAAAAGAAATGATGAAGGAAGGATCTAATTCCGATACATTCAAGAAAATAACACGTAATTTTAAAACGCCTATATGTGAAATAAAAGGTAAATAATGACAGTATGCAATGATAAATTTTCCTTGATTAAAAATACTTCATTTTAGAAAAATTAAATGTTAGCGTTAAAGAAGCCCAAGATTATGTTTATCAAGAGTGCGAATCATTGAGTTTTCAGAATATAACGGCTTGGCTGGAATATTTTAAAAAAATTAAAGCACATCAACATTGCTCTCACGAGTCAAGTATTATAATCAATGCCATTGCTAATAATGAAAAACATGCCAAACCGCAGGAGTTGGATGGAGTGGATTTAAAGTAAGTGTAAAACCAAAATGATTCATTTATAAAATATTTCAATTTTAGAGCAATTTATAATTTTCTAAGTAATGCTTTTTTGGGTTTACCACAACCACCACTAAATGATAGTTCACGTGCATTTTTAGTCAGAGAATTTGAGGTAAGGATTTTTAATTAAATATAATTACAAAAATATGCATACAGCTTGTTTACAATGTAACAGAATATCATAAATGAGGCTAATACCGAGAGTGGTGATTTCGATACGTTTAACATACGAGAGGATCTGTTACAAACTCATAATCCCTTATCCAGTTTAAATCCATTAAATATAATAACTAATTTGGGCGATATATAGTAAATGCGTGATAAAGTGTAAAAAAAATCTAATTTATTTAAAAATTGAAAATAAATAAAATACTTTTCTCAAGAATGTGGAAGCTTGTATATTTTGAGCAATTATTTATAAATGAGATAAAATATTTTCATAAAATAAATTTACATATAATTGTACATTAAAATACAAAGTCATAATGGCAGTGCTTGTAGAAAACGATTATATATATAAAAACATTTTTAATCCTCATAAGCACCTGGATTAAGATAAAGAGCCTTATTAAAACCCATATTAACATAATTGGCCATTTGCAAATGGCCCTCCACTGTACGTAATTTGGCAGTTTCTGCTTGCACCATTTTTACAATCTCTTCAAATGAGGTATCATGCGCATATTTGGCCATCACCTCGACAAATTTTTGTATATACCAAGACCCCTCCGTTACGTCACGATGCGACTTGAAGCCAGGCGAAGCTGCATAACATATAAATATATCCGACAATTGTGGTATATTTGTGCTGCGGAAAAACCCGGAATCTGTTTGAATTCTCTCTTGTACACCACTATCAGCAATATTGCCCCGACAAAATGGAAATATAAAGATTTTCGGTTTGTTTTGTAAATTGGGACACACATGATTGTGAAAATATCTCTCGATCTCTTCCACCCTCACTATGGAACCATCGTGAAAGGTAACCCGTTCAAAACCATCATCATCTCTGGTGCCGTGAGTCATGAGTGCCATCACAAAACATTCGGTGTTAAGAGTATAATCGGAATGCAGCAGATCATCCAATGATTTAAAGAAATCAGCTCGATTCAAATTTTCATGGGGAAATAATTTAAAGCCCAATTCGCGGAATAAAAGCAGCAAGGATTTAGCATCTTCTTTAGCACCACGACGCGGTTCACCATTACTCATGAAATCGATAATGTTTACCATAAAGAATACACCACGATTCTCACGACTCTTCATGGGATACGTGGCTAATTTGGAATGTGTATGTATGTGTGAAGACTTTTTAACCACAAGTTTTGGTTTCCCTAATATGTCATCAGTAAACTCCTTAAGCATTTGATCTTTATTCTGAGTATTAAAGAATGTATAATCCTGAAATGAAAATCAAAACCAACAATTAAGTGAATTTTCTTCAATTACAAAATGTTCTATTTACATCGTCTCTATGATCCGAATGATTTTCCAGGTCACTGCTACTCTCATTTGTTATTGCTGTCGTTGTGGTGGAAGTATTTAAAAGTTCGGTTTCTCTAATATCAGGTAACAACCCATGCTCGTTAACTTTATCTTGGCGCCTATTTAAGGATATGGCGGGTGAGTCATTCAAAGCATTTAACAAACGTAACGCGCTGTCATATTTTAAATCACTTAATATTATGCGCAATTCCTGATAGGCTGCTGGACCACGTTTAGTAATTTTAATAAATAATCTTTTATGTCTTTCGTACAATTTCTGATCCTCGGTCCAGTTAACGCACAAATCGGGCTCAAGTTTTTCCAAATTTTGTAACATAATGGCCGATATTAGACCTTTAGCTCTACACGCATGCGCCAATTTGTCATAATCGGTACAATTAATAAGATTATCCACATTATCAATAATACGCTTCCGTAGAATATCTTCCATAATATCTGTTTATGAATAACCATATATGGTATAATGGTGATAAATGTTTTTTTTTTTGATCAATGTTTGTGTGTGTGTGTGTGTGCGTGTGTGAAAACTTTACTTGTACGTATGTACTTACAAAGTAATACTGTGTAAATATTTGTATAGGAAGTTAAGGTTTATATGGAACGTCCTCTACTTTACCAGTTATGTGTAAATATTCTTTGTCCTTATTTTTTCAAAAGCAACTTAATAAATTACTGTAAATCTTATAAAATTTTCTTAAAGGATATCTAAATCCTATATTAATTAATTTATTTGTACAGTATAAATTCTCTTTTGAAACAAAAGGTTTGTCTTTTATATAAAATCACTAAACTTTGATCAACTTCCACAACTTCTTATTAGCGACTGACTAATAGTATTAGTATTATTAAAAAAATAACAAATCATCTCATAGCTATTGAAAAGAAAATATCAAGAGGTAGGTAGCAAGTTGGAATGAAATAAATATGGAATGTTGTAAAATTCATCTCTAACGATTTATTTATTATTTGAATATGTTTTTATAGACAATGACGAAGGATTATTATTATTTTTACCAAAAATATTTATAAATACTATAGAAAATTAAAACAAAGTTGTTCTTTTATGTTGTTTTATTATCAATTATACCGCTTCTTTTCTTCATACATAACTCGCACTCGTAATGATATTAATTTCTAATGCGTGTTCCAAAACAAAGAAGCAGCATTATAGAAAACAATTCTAAATATTGAAATTTATTATAAATTATGATAGATCAAGATTTTATAAAAAAACGTAACGCTTTGTTTGCCTGCTTGGACAATGCCAGTACTGAGTTAAAAGGTACTTCGTTGGATCAAAGTAAATCATTGGTAACCGTGCGGGAGAATACGTCCGGTGAAATACAATTGGTTTATAGGAATCGTTCTAAACGTATACAGGCTGGAAATTCACCAGAACGTAATTTAAAACACTTAAGAGGAAAAGAAAGTATATTTAAAAAACCCGAATTGCCCATAAGTAAATGCCTAAAGCCGCGTAAAGCTCCAGACTATGAGGTATTTGTAATGTATCATTTGTATAACTTTTACGAAAATATTTTATAGATTAATCCGCATAAATGGAAAAAATATTCTCTTGCCGATGTGGATATATCAGAGCAAACCAATTGTGCAGCAGCTTTTGCATTCTTGCGCCAAATGGATGAACAAAAAGAATCACAAGAAAAGATTAAAGATGACATATGTGGGCTAGAACACAAAATAGAATTTAAAAGAATCTGTAAAATACAACTAAATATAAAATCATTAGAGGAACAAGATGAAGCTGATGATCAGTTGGATGTACCAAAATTAAAGGGCTCTAAATTGATTATGCCAGAGTATGTGGTGGGACAAAAAAATAAGGTAATCAATAAAAAGAGAGTGAATAATTCTTTGGTCAAAAAAGAAGAGAGTAGGCGTGCCGTGGGACAGCTGCCTTTAAGCCATCTTTTTGAAGATGAAAAGGAAACAGAAGAGGAAGAAAAAGAGGAAGGCAATTAATTATGCTTAATTTAAAATATGTCATAAGAAATTCATATATTTTTTTCAATGGCATGAATCGAATAAATGAATTGAACCAATACTCTAATTTTAATACGATTTTTAAACTCCACGGTATATTTTTGATAGGAATATTTGCTCATATGATACTATACTGGGTTCTACAATTAAAAGGCAGTTATGTATATATATATAATGTGTATACATTTATTTAACATTTAAAATTTTATGTTGGAATCATTTTACCGTTACTATAATACGTTTGACTCTCATTTAATAATTTTTTCATTAAATCCTGCATCGCTTATAGCAAAGGGTATATTAAATTAATGTGGATGTTTGTAACTCATAAACGGTACAATCATCTCCTATTTACCGATCGATACCGAATCAAAATCTGAATCGATTTGATCATGTCTGTTCGTACGTCCATGTAAACTTGTTTGCCAGCTAAAGGTTGCATTTTCTGCTCAAGAGGGAACCTTATTGAAAACGGACTGAATCGGACCACTTTTAGAACCCCTCTCCATATATGGTCCTTTTATTTTTTGATATATGTCATTGAAATTCAGTACATTGAAAATGGACGAGATCAGATCATTTTTAGTATCCCTCCCCATATTATAATGGAAGTCTTTTTATGGAAAAAAAAAGTAATTCTTAATATTTTTGGACAAAATTTGGTGAAGTTAATTAATTAATTTCAATTTCATCATTAGTCAAATTTGTACCCGATCAGAGCAATTTTAGAGCCCCTTCCCATATAACTAATTATGTTTCACGAAGTAACTTAAATGGAAGTGTCTCACGTATGCAGATGCAACCAAACTAATTGTAGCATAATTTAAGGGCTAAGTGGTGTGGGGGTTTTAAATTATCGGTCCTGACCGACTATCACATTTTTACTTGTTTTTATATTGAATTACATTTTTAAAATGTTTCTTTTCTTTTAACAATTATTAGGTATTAAATGCTTAATAGATAAAAGAACAATTAATATTTTTTTTTTAAATAATTTTTTTATTTGAATTACTTTCTCCATATACGAGTATGTGTACATTGAGCATTTGGTGCTATTTATTTTTTCTTAACGTAAAAACATTTAAAGAATTGATTTTTTTTTTTTACCTTAACATTTATAAACTGACTTTATATAAGATTTGTTAGGAGGGACATTTTGTTGTTAATTTTTTTTTTGTTACTTTCAAATTTATTAATATTAAAGTAAATATTCATTCTTCAGTTATTTACATTTAACAAAATTTTAGTGGATTTAAAAAAAAAAAACTGTTGTTATTATTATGGTATTTTAAAATTTAAATCGAAATTCAGTTCGAATTGAGCTTTTGTTTTCCCCTTTTTCTTCATTACATTTTATTTTTAATATTTATTATGTTTCATTTACAACAATTTTGCATGAAATTTATTCAACATTTCGATAAAGAATACAAAAAGCAATTGTAGGAGAGTTAACTTTGTCAAATGGCCCTGCACTGTAACGTACCGGGTCGTTATCTACTTTAAAATTCCCATTTAAATGAACACGAGAGACTTTGATCGCTTAGGCTCAACTCCCTCACCTCAAGAAACCTCGGAAATCCTGTAAAGTATCTATTTTTGATCAGCAACAAAATATGAGTTGATCTCGCCACGTCATATAAATTACAATTAGAGCATTTAGGCGCAGAATTCGACAATAACATGTCATGCCTACTATATTGAGGTGAAAAGTATTGAAAACCAAAATCTAAACCAAATTTTTTTTTACTTTAAAGGTAAAACATTTGTTGGCCGCTTTGTGTTACGATTGATTTTTGTTGATTTGTTATTCATACCTATAGCGCTATATTGTAGTTGTTTTTGTTTTCTCTTATTTTTTTTTTTTTTTTGTAATTTTTCCATAAAGTAATTGTTGTTGATTTTTTTTCGGCATTGATTTGAATAAAGTCCCTAAAAATAATATCATTTGTGTGTTTTTGTTGTAATATTTGTATAATTTGAACTTGTTGGTTTTTGATATCAATTGAAGCGAATTAGATGTTTTCAATTGAAAGTGATATTTAATACATATACTATATGTAATTTATTTAATGATTGTCCGTTTTTTATAATATTGAATCCATGTTGAAATTACTTGATTTTATTTAAAAAAAAACTTGAAATAAAACTAAATAATTAACGAATTATGTGAAGCAAAAAAACCATGAATGAAATAATGAGAGAAACTTTGATGAATTAAAAACGGCTTTTGATGGTCATGGATCAAGTATTGCAGTCACTGAAATTTGTAGTTTTGATTAATAAATGTCGATGTATGCAGAGGGGTTATGATAAATATATATATATTTAAAGAATGGACATAGAAATCGTGTACGCGTAATTTTTATATCCCCTCAATCCAATTAGTCAATGGATGAAGTATACAACAAAGTCTATATGGAACTCGTCATGTTTGTCCATTTTTATATCCACCTAACTGAATATTATAAAAATATGTACCGTTATATGGACCACAATCAACCAATTTTCTAAGAATAGTCAGATTTAAGTTAAAAAATATATAATTTTTTTGTGAATTTCTCACAAAATATTTTGCCAAAATTAAACTATGTAATTTATATTTAAACATTTTATACTCTTTTAAAAGAGACATTTTTACCGTTCTAACGGTATAACATTTTGTACAAAGTGATTAATAGAAATATTGATTATGATTAATTGAAATTTGTTGTCTATTCAATGGTTACCCTTGTAAAAATGAGGCTTGTCTCAATGAGATTATATAACGGTAAACAATAGTTGTACAAAATCGATAAGGACTAAGGATTCTCTAAGGGACTTGGTACTAGCTTTCTTAAATAGTGAGTTATTTATATCCCCATAAGATGGGGCATATATTAAGGTTGTCATTCCATTTGTAAAATCCTTAAGGAGGCGGCAGAAACTTTTCAAAGTGTATGTATTCTTGATCAGTATCAAAAATCGATTCGATTTAGATATGTGTATCCGTGTGTACGTCTGTTGTTGGTAGTGAATTTTGAAGAAATTAAGACAGACACTAAAAGTTTCTCTCTTACTTCTAGTGTCTGTGAGAAGATTGCTATTTAAATTAGGTAAAATTGGTTAAAAGCCACGCCCAAAATCTAAAAAAAATTTATTTATATGCCATAAAAATTAAGTTGAAATTTTAAACAAGCTAAAAATAGGCACGGTTTGTTATTAGACACGCCCATAATTTACAAAAAACGGAAGAAACCAAATACTTCTACACTACTAGGGGGCGTAATTATGTACCTACCCCCCCGCCCACTCATTATATATATTATACATGTGGAGTGTATTTAAGATTTGGCTTAAACCGATTTTAATTTTCGTACTCGATTTTGTTGTTTATTTTTTTTGCTGATTTTTTAACATTCATTTTCTGATTGTCCATTCAGATACAAGTAAACAGTTATGCTAAATAGTTGTAAATAGAGTATTTTTTTTTCTTTATCTTTCCTGTTCCTTTCATAAAATTTAAAATACACATGACGGTATATAATACAAAATAGTATTAGTGCTGGTAAAATATATCCATTTAAGTGCTTAATAATACATTAATAATAAATTGATTTTGAACAGGTGTTTAATAGATATGTAAACGTGTGCATGTGTGGTATGAAATTTGATATCAATTTGTTTCTCAATTATATATAAACTCTCTCTCTTATGATCTAACAATTATGTAACAAATTATATATATATATATATTAATTAGAGACTACTTAAAGGTAACGAGTAGAAGTAAAAATCATGAATATCTCGATTATCTTTGACTTCCTAATGTTTAGATATCAAGAAAGCGATTTTCTTTCATTTATAAAGTTTATGTATCACTTAGAACGACTAAAGCAATCGAAAAAAGGATTGAAAAAAGTTAAAATTATATCGATTTAAAATAAATTAAACGGAATATTCGTGGACATATTGACACGCCCATTTCTGGTATTTACATGGCCATATCTATACGTAAGTGAGGAGAATTTACCATTTTAGTACATTTAGTAAATATGGGCGTGTTTTTCTGATACTTTCAAAATAAAAGCTGGTCAATCAATGCTCTTTTGCCTTAAAATTATGAGTGCCAAATATTTAAACTATTCTGGTTACTAGCATCATTTTTCAATTGATGGACGTACGGACAAAATTATTTAATTAATACAATATATGCTATATGGTGCTATGTGTGTTACACAATCATTTTTTTGCTGTTGAACAATGCAGTTAGCAGGCAAAATATTGTTCCAAAATGTATAACGTCCATTTCTTACACATAATTGACCACATCTATGAATAAGAGGGTAGAAAGAGTTATTTTTTTTTAATTTTGTATTATGGGCGTAAGTGGTCTTGTAATATCTGATCATGTTCAATATTGTTCGATCATATGCTGTTTTCTACTCCAGCTTTTGCAAATGTATAAAATAATTTATTTTGTCCGTACGTCCCACAATAAAAAATAGAGATACGTCAGATTAGTTTAAAATTTGCTACAGATAATTTTAAAGACAATTGATTAATTATAATTTACCTGGTCTATCTTGCAGCTACATGTACCCGAAATGAATGCACCAGTTTTGTTAGTTAATATGTCCATGGAAAGTACTTCAAACTTGGGTTTGTTTGATAAAATTTGAACGATTTTTAAAAGAACTAAAATTTTTAAAATTAAGCGATTGATTAAAACGCTATTCTTGGTTTTTAAAGTTTTGTATAAATTACAATAAAATTTTAAATCAAATTAAATTGTTTAAAACATCGATTCTTTTAATCACTAAGTAAGGTTTCTAATATAAATATATTCAATACCATTCAGTATCAGTATAGTTATTTTAAGTATTTTTTCATTTATGGTTTTTCAGCATATTACATATACATATATAAATATTTTGTTTTAATAAATTGACAATTTATATGAATAAAAGTGTTTTTTTTTTTGTTTTGATAAATATTAAAAAATTTGTTTGAATGTGAAGTAATGCGTGAGTACAAAATGTTTAAAAAATTTTCTAAATATTCTTTTAAGCAACACTTTTCATAACCATTCTTTTGAGACCGATGCTCTAAGGCAGATGATTAGAAACTAGCTGAGAAGCAAAGTAAATAAGTTTTTTGCGATTTCTTACTAAAAATTTTTATTAGGACTATGCTTTTAATTTATTATTTACACATATTTTGAATCGCTTTTACCATGTCCGTCCGTCCGTTTGTCTGTTGAAATTCGTGCACCAGCTACAGTTTGCATTTTTTAATTTGGAACAAAAACATGTATTAGTCCAAAGAGGAACCCCGTTGAAAATGGACTAGATTGGATCATTTATATAACCCCTTCCATATAAACAAAAATCGGACATACGTACAGGCAAGTATTATTAGATAGCCTCTCGGTCCGTAAAGCTGCTTTATAATTAAATCAAAACTGAAAAACATATTCGTTGCTTGATACTCTTATCATAAAATATAAAATAAAGAATTTGTGGAAGTGGAAAGGAGTTCACATCTCTATCATGACTGATAGATGACTAATCATGCTTTCTCTCTTTCTTTACTTCTTTATTGTTTCTTTTTAATCAACTAACTATTAGTAATAAAAACTATAATTACAGTCGAAAACAAGGAATAACTACAATTACTTTGTACATTATTTTGCATATTCACTTAATGGTTATAAGCTAACGGATACATGTTGTGTTTACAAAAAGTTTTCTACTAATTAATAAACATTTAATATTTAACAATATAGGAATGTGAAAAAAGACGTATATACATCTATTAAATTACACAACATTGCTCTGTTGTTATGACGGTTGAAGCTCTAAAGTTTCTTTTGGAGGGTAAATGTTTTACGTTTTACTTGTAATTGTTACATTTTTCATATCTCAACCCTTGTTAGCTTTAGTTGCGACCCGAAAAAAGTTGATACTGTAATGTATAAATGAAGTATTGGTTTCGGTATTTGATTTCAATTAAAAAGGACTTTTTACAGTTAGATTACTTTAATGATGATACACGCAATACATATACTTACTGAAAAAATAATGGAAATATTTTTTGGGAGGTATGCATATGGGGTTATATACATATGTCCCTACTCAAGCAACGCTCAAAAAAAGGCGTTCACAAACGATATATTATATTCTGAATCAGCATCGAATACAAAGGCGACCTAGTTATGTCTCTTTATCCGTGTGACACGACCATAATGCATGAAATGTTTTAATTCATTGTCTTAGTTCAAAATTGTGGGTGTGGCTTTTAACCAATTTTGCCTAATTTAAAAGCGATGCGTTTGTAGACACTGGAACAGCTCAGTATCTCAAAATTTACGACCGTGAAAGTATCATCAAGAGACGATTTTTATGAATAGAATCAGGTTTTTATTCTAATCAAGTAAATAAACTCTTTATAGAGACTCTAACACCTGCTTTCGAGTGTTGCAAACGGAACAGGAATCTTAGTATACCACCCATTTCAATGAAAAAAAAAAATTAATAATTTTATAATAATAATAATAAAATTAAAAAACAAAAAAAAAAAATTAAATTAATATTTTTTTCAATAAAATTTATTTTTATAAAGATGATAGTCATTTAAGTAATTAAAAAAAAAAATTATAAGGAAAGGAAGAGTGACAAAGCTTTACTTCTGTGTTTTAATGTATAAAATATACTTTTAAGTACAACATAAAATATAATAAAATAATAAAAATAGACACCTGTACGCGCGGTGATATCATCAAATAAAACAAAATCACCAACTAAATATTAAGTAGTTTACAGTTACAAATAAACCGACAAAATATTTCAAGAGAGTCAAAATGTCACTGTGTAAACACAGTAACTTGTGTATGCAAGAAACTATTTAATCATAATAAACTAATTTAATTACATAATTGCTGCTTGGTAGTCCAAGGTAAAGGCGACAAGTATGATATATACATACATACATATAAACGAATGTGGTTAATGGTATACAGTGTTTGTGTTATCACTTTGTTGATATTGTATGTACGTGTGCATATATGTCCGTTACATTATCTTAGGCCACTTTCTATATGCACTATATTGTTACAAGTGTGCACTACAAGCACATAATTGAGTTTTATCAACCGACAATGAATTCAATTATTAACTGTAAGTGTGTTTGTTTTGAAGTATCTATAGCAAAATTTATATATACACTTTTGTACACACATATATGTGTATGCATGTATGTGTGTAATTAAATTAAATTTGTGTTTAAGGCACTGTCTAAACTTAAACAGAAAACACAAAAGTGACAATTTATTGTATTTGAATGTAAATATAAAGACAAGTCTGAAATGGATCTTCCGATTCAAAATGTTCAAGTACAATCCATGCTTTCAAGTGTTATGTCCATGTTATTTTATTATTATTTCAAGTGTTTTTATACCCTGCACTACTTGTGGCAAAGGATTCATTTAGTTTGTACGGATATTTGTAACTCTTAATCGAAAAATGTCACACCCACCTTCAATTATACCAATTGATTCAGAATCGAAATCTGAATCAATTAAATTAATTACCGTAATATAAAGAAAGGCAATTGGCAGGTTGAATTGAACACAACATTATTTGGACGTACAGACAAAGCATTACAAGTGCAGATAACATATAAATATAAATAAAATATTAATTAACTATATATATACATATATATATTATAAAGTATTCTTAATTTTATGATGCCACCTTATGGTAGAAATGGAATATGTATGCAATGCAATGCAATCAACACATAAAATAACAATAATTTCAAAATGCATACAAATTACATAAAATAAATCTGTACATACGAGTATATGTAGTCATTATTAAGTTATGTACAATATGTATTTAGATTAATAAAGTGTAAACATAAGATAATAAGAAAATCTTAAACAATATAAGACAAGTAAGAGAAGGCTATATAAGGCAAATGCCAAATCTAAAGTACCCACCATCATTGCCAATGTTTAAATGCAAATCCTGCCCAAATAAATAAGAGCACAGTATAGTAGAGGAGTGCAGTTTTTTTTTATAAGTATTCTAATTACATGTTGTGAAATGTTTCTATGGAAAAAGTACAAATCTTCTTTTTAATGTGTCTTCCGAACGGCTTAAACCATCTCTTTTATTCATTTACCTTTAGAATCTACAGATACAATACTAATTTCAATTTTCTCTAAAATTGGATTTTACTATATTGAAATGGAAATTTATAGTTTTGCTTAAAACGTTGGATTTTTTAAAGTTGTAGGCCAGTTCATTTTACCTATTTTTAGAACCATATCTAAAGAGGCACGGAGGGACAGAAGGGCTAAATCAACATAAAATTTCATGCTGAGAAAGAATATATATACTTTTGGGGGTGTGACTTGCCTCTTTTTAGTATTTACAAACATATATTATGATGGCGGGCTTAAAAAAGTGGTTAGTGTCTGTCAATCAATTTGAGAGCTTTCGCAGAGTAATAAAACTTAATTGCAATAATATGTTAAGAATTATGTAAAAATACTAACTGATGAAATTTTGTTTATATTTATTTATATGTATTTTATTTACACATATAGTATGTTGCAAATGAAATACGTTCAGTTTTTTGTTAGGAATTTGCTATTCACCAATTGTAAAATTTTCTAAATCAATTTTTATTGTACTTGTAAATAGATTAACTTTTCATTATGTTGTACATATATATATATATTATATATTTGAACTAACTATAACGTTGTTGTTGTTGTTTCTTTTTCTTCTGATATCTGTTAGATGGGCAGAAAGTAAAAATGCATACGAGATGCCAAGCAATTCCAAGCTATTGGTTGTAATGGACAGGAAAAGCATGCAGAAGTGTTGATGAATATGAATGAAAAAAAAAAAAAAAAAAAGATTTATTCTTTAAGTTATTTTTATGCAAATGATTTTTAATTATCATAAAGGCATGCAAATAATTCTACAAAAATATACACTTTCATGCTAAATGATAATCAAGTAAAGCAACAATCGCTTTATGAACAAGTGATGATGTTACAGTCGGTCAAGGCCGACTATTTAAAATCCTAAATTGAAATTTTGTACAGACATTTCTAGTTTGCAGCATACAGATCGCTATTTGAAATGGGTAGAATTGAATGATAGCCACGCCCACAATCGAAAAAATCTACCTATCAATAGCAAAAATTAAGCTACGAAGTTTAAATTCAATGCACATATATAAAATTGGGCGGGGTAAGATAGTCGACATACCCATAATTTGGGAAAAACTTTTTCTGTTTAAAAACCCGCTTTTAAGTTGATACCTATTACATATAATGTTAAAAAATGTAATGAGAAACCAGCCGTGCAGACGCCCACGATTTGGATATAGATGTGATGCCCTCCGATTTGTTCAAAATATCTTGAAAAATTACCGGTAAAAATTAAATTTCAGTTTATTATCCAAATTTTTTTTACTTGTTTTAACGCAGGCTAGACAAGGCTAGACAAGGTTAGACTGTAGTTGAAAATTTTGAAGCTGTTCATAACGGAATGACAAATTTATATAATTATTCAACTATAAAAACTATTCATAATCGTTTGTTTTGTTTGATTTAGTTATGTGAATGGGATGATATTGAGTTTGGTTTAAATTTTGATCTCATGATGTTTTACCACACGTTGTCACAGGTTTTATTTTATAATTCTACATTGTTTATTTTTATATCTATAACTCATTATTATTTATATATTATTAAATCATTTTATATATGAGGGTTGGGCAAGAAATTAACAACTTAGTACAAATTTTAGTTTAGTTTTATAACAAGGACTACATACAGTATATATGTGAGTACACCATTATCATACGTTTTAAAAAACAAAACAAAAAAAAAAAATATTCTTAACAATAATTACTTTATTGATTTCTTTTTTTTTAAAGAATTTTCGTAATATTTTCATTTTATTATATAAACTATTTAAGATTGAAAAACAGTCATCGTTTGTATATCTAAGAACACTTAAAAAAAAAAACGATTATTTCTACAAGTTTACTGTACAAGTATATAAAATTGTACACAAAGTATAATTATCATATTTGCTTATTACCAACTAACATTTAGATTTAGTATAAAATGAAGGTAAAAGGGGAGGGGGAGGTATCAATCATCAATCATCAATCATCAATCATCAATCATTAGCATTTACTTAGCACAACTAATTGTGTGGATTTACATACACATTTAAATTTATACACCAATTACACAGTATATAGACAAACATTTATATATAAATATATATAAAATTACCCTCTGCCCCTCTTTTCATATTTTTTTGTTTGTTTTCAAAACTGTTATTATACAAATTTATGTTTTTTTTTCGCTTTTTAAATATTATTATTATTATGAATTAATCCAACAACCATTTGATTTATTTATTTTTTATTTACAGTAAGATTTTATATTATTACTGCATAAATGTTATATTGAGTGACGGACACTTGCGGACATTATGTCGTTGTCCATTTATATTTAGTAACGGTACTGGACTAGCTGTACCCGATACAGATGTTATATGTCTTACCATTCCGCTGCCCAATTGTTGCAATAGACCCGAACCCGAACCGGAGCCTAATGGGCCCGTCGATAATACTGTGGATGGTCGTCTGGAGCGTATCGATTGCATACTAGATGAAAGTAAAAATGGCACACTGCTTGATGTATTTGGCATAGATCCACCCTGTTTTTGGGATGATAACAAATGAGATTTCTTCGCAAGATTAGTTATTTAGTTTTTGAATCAATAAAAGTGTAAACAATGATCTTTTAAATATTATATATATGTTTTTTTCTATAAACTATATATTTATAATTAAGTGGAAATTAAAATAAATTTATGATTTAAAATGAAAAAAGAGAAAGTAAGAATTTACAGAAGATGGGCAAAATAATATGAACACCTGACATACACCTAATTCTCTTTTTGCACGAATTCGATTTAACACGAGTTAAAATGAAAAAAAAAAAATTTCCCCTTTTATACGAATTTTTTTTTTAATCTAGAACCAATCTACTATTCTTTCATTTAGCCAATATCTTTTTTTACACGAATTTTTGGGAACGTATCTATCGTGTAATCGAGAATTAGGTGTATTTATTTATAAATAAGGTGTTGGGCGACCATTTGCTTTAAAAACAGCTGAAATTCTTCGCAGAAGTAATGCTGTCAACATGCAACAGGATATACTTAATTATAAGTTGTTCATATTATTTTGTCCAGCTGCTGTATTTTGGTAATTAATCGAAACTAAGAAAAACGCTTTAAAATTTTACTGAATCAATTGGTTTAGCTTTTCACCCTGACAACCCTAAAGTGAAAAGATGTGAAAATGTGATGAGAAAATGTGATTTTACTACAAAAAACGATACGTACACGGTTTAACAAAAAAAAAAAAACTGTTTTTGTTTTTGAATTGTGATAATAAATGGCCACAATGCTTTACTCTTTGGCTATTGATAAAAAAATATTTATATACCAGCTCAATCAATATCATTTGACGTTTATTGTATTTTAATATAAAACATCCTTTCTCTCTTTTTTCATCGTATTTTTGTTATTAAATATTTTCCATAACTTTAACTGAATGTGTGATTAATTAAAAAACGAAATAAAGCAAATGGAGCAAAACAATACAATTAAACTGGAACCCATACAGAACATAACATAAATTTTAATTACAGTAAACACTTATATAACGCAAAATATTATTCATATAAATCACTGCCATATGATATATGTATGAGTAAAGGTAAAGTAAATTTTAAGTTTTCATGATTTTTAAAATTGCAATATTTTCAGCATTATACGAAAAGCTACACATATGCCGTAAATATATACCAATAATGAACATAAATTATTTTTGGGTTTTACAAAAAAAAAAAAAAAACATATTAGGCTATATTAGGGGTGTGGCAAATCTAGGATACCCATCATCATTAATCTCTTCCAAATAGTTAGGAAATAATATTTCAAATTTTTTTGAAAGGAATTAAAATGTAAAACTGTTAACCATGCCCGTTAACCGATTACACCCATTTTCACAAGTTTTTTCCAGCCATAAAGGACGAAGGGTCACTGTAGGTTTTATATGTATATGGGGCAACCTATACCAAACCTCTAACCTCTAAAATATTCTTTTTATACTATAACTTTAGATGAGCGCGGTTAATTTGAATTTTCCAAATATATACATAAATAATTAATAATTAAATTTTTAAAAATATTTCTAATGGTTTATACGCAAATAAGAAAAAAACCCTTAAAATTATACGTTTAATAAAATTGTGGGAAGGTCCATGGTCTGATTTTGCCAATTTTCAACAGAATACTTTTAAAATTGATGAAGAAGATGTGAACCAAATTTCAGTGCGATATCTTAATGTTGGCGACTGTGAGAAGACCAACAAAAAAATGTATTATTTACACGGACACACGGACAGACAAGAACATATATATTTTTTGGGCTGTGGCTCACCTGCTTCTGGTACGTACAAACGTCTGAACGAAAACAATATACCCGCACATCATTATGATGATGATATAAAAAAAACACACATATGAAAAAAACAAAAAAACATGTTTTTGACAATTCGGAGCTTTTATTTTTCATTAAATGCGGAATAAAATAATATTTAAAAAAAAACATATGAATTATAATAATGCATAATAATATGTCTGTTTATATAATAATAAAAAAAATCTACAGAGATTATATTTAAGTCATTGAAAAAAAGCAAGAAATGTAGAAACGTGTACTCACGATCATGCTCCGTGCAAGCTGCAACGTTTATTTTCAATTTCACACATACACACACACATATATATATATATAGTTCCGAAAAAAGAAACGTAAAACATCAAAAATACATTAAAAAGGAAATATTTACATCACATTAGAACAAGAGATTTTTTTGTTCCCTGTGAAGGATGTACATACATAAAGAACTGTTTTTTTTTTTTTTTTTATTTCAAATTTTATACAATGCGTAATTTATAATATATATAAGTTTATGAGGTATGAAGACGCCTGCCCTATAATTAATAATACACTCTTTAATTGTCTTTTAAGCCTTCGGAATGGTAGGTATTTGAGATAAAGTATGCATGAGCGACACAGCTTGTAGATGTTCCTTTTTTGGTTATAATTTTTGTAACGGCTGTTAAAGCACAAGTAAAAATCTAAATCTAAATCTGGCTTAGATCAAACCTTATATATCCTCCGCATCTATACATATCTAACAGGGGCCATGGGGGGTATTCTAATAGGGTACTTGTTACCTATCAACTGGAAAATTAACTTTTATGCTGGCTTTTGTAAATTGAGGGCGTTTCTGTTTTACGACCACGTCTATTTTTAGAATATTGATGTGATTACTCATTTCACATAGGAATTTACGTATAGTAAATAGCATTGCCTGTACAACATATCAGCTTCATGGTTCAAAATTTATGACCATGAGAGTGCCAACAGAACACATGGATGGTTGTGATTATAACGATTTAGTTTTTAATATTAATCAGGGTCTGTAACGGACCTTTCTCACTATTGCGAAAGGACTTGCAAACTTAAACTCTGTAGAGTGCATAACAAGTAAGACAAGTCTATATAATAATTAATAATTTTAAGTTAGTTTTCTAAAAAAAAATATATATATATACGAGTATATATAACTTTTAAAAATTGGTAAAAAAATCTACTTTTATTTATTAAATTTTAGTTTATACTGAAAATTTAAAGCCCTCCCTCGTAGAAACGTAGATTTATTCTATCTAAAAAGAATCATTATTTATGTTTATAAAAGTATTTATGTAGCACACTTCTAGGGTGCTTAATGAAGAAGGTCTTCCTAATATTTATTACGCATAGAGTTGTTAGTACATTTAACTAAACAAGTTAACATTTTCAAATGATAAAAATAAGGGGACATTTTAGAAACAAAAAAAAAAGCAAAGCAAATTACGAAAAGTAGAGATTGTGTAAAAAACATATTTCAAAATCAATCAACATATATGTATAAATATATAAGTATTTTAAAAGCATTAGGGGAAAATGTTTTTAACATATGTACGTGGTATGTGGTACTATGTATAATAGAGTCGTTACGTGTTGATGTTGTGTCAGAGTATTATTATTTAAGTGCAAATCTTAGCTGTGATTATAAAAGTATTACAAAAGTATGTACAACTGTACACTTAAGCACATTTAAATTTTTATTTTGTTGTTTCATATGAAATATTTGATTGTTTTTCTGAATACCTGAGTATAATGTATATATACAATGAATAGTACAGATTGAAATCTATAATAAAAACCTTTAAAATGTAACATACTCACACCCACACACAACGAAGCTTAATTTTTAATAACAAATTTCAACAAATATAAATAATTGCCGCATAATACAAGCCTGTCTGGTTTACAATTCTTTAAAAGGTCATTTTGTTAACCACAAATAGAAATTTTTCAACATAAATTTGAAAAATAACAATGCATTTAGTAAAAAGTATACTTAAACAAGTAAGAAAATTGAATTTGGCTCAAGCCAAATCTTAAATAAGCTCCACATCTGTATACATCTCCATACAAACAGTGAGCGGTACAGGTTTATAATTACGCCTTCTAATGTAGACGTACTAGGTACGTAGTATGTAGTCGAGTTTTTTTTATACAAGTGGACGTGTTCGTTATTGGGGTTTTTATAATTTAAATAAAAAATGTCAACTTCTACTTCATAGCTTAATTTTTGTGATAGATAAATAGATATTGGTCAATTATGGGTGTGGTTCTTGACCAATTAAATCTGCATGCAGAGACTAGAAATAACTTTTTGTACAGTTTCAGCTAAATATGTCAAAATTTAGAACACTGTCAACAATACATGGACACACGTACAAATCTCGAACGAATTAGAAAAAATAGAAAAGAGGAAAAATAGTATAAAACAAACACAATAAACAAAAGTAATTTTTTTTTCAACAAAACACACAACTGACGGCACATCATTATTATTATCACGATAGTAGAAGATGCAGCATCACAGCATCATTAATAGTATACAGTATAGTTCAAATGTAACTCCAATAAAAATTCATTCGAATAATAGCAATAAAACAAGAACAACAAATAACCACAATATGGTTGATATTGTGAAAAGGCACAATAGTTTCGATATTGTATTGTAATCGTACAATATTTTGTTTAGTTTTTTTTATTTATTTAATTTTTTCTTCTCGTTTTTCTTGTTATGTGCTCGTGTGTGCTTGTAATGTTTTGACGTTTTTTACACTTACAACATAGGACGAAGTTGAGGGTACCGAAAGACTTGATCCTGAGCCACCACGCACAGTAAAAGCATACTATTGTTGTTGTTATTATTAATATTATTATTGTTGTTATTGTTGTAGTTGAGTATGAATATAAATATATGAGTATGTTTATTTATATAATATATAAATATTACGGTATTATGCAATTTGTTGTAATGTTGTTGTCGTGAAGGAGTAGATGCGATTTGTCGTTATTGTTATTGTTTTTGTTATTTTATGTTATGTTATGTGTTATAAAATTTTAATTATTGTTGATGTTGGCGTAAAAAGTTGTTGTTGTTGTTATTATTATGGAAGAAGATTTGTTATTGTTGTTGGAACGGGGGAAAACGGAAATAAGAAAAAACATATTTTTAAAGTTTTAGTTTTTTTTTCTTCTTTTTCAAAAAAATTAAACAATTCAAATCCTACAGACATAATTCTATATATTTTTTTTTAATTAATATTTTTTAAACGTCTTATCTAATTTATGTTTAAAATGTAATCTTTATATAATATACATGAAGAATAATTGAAATGAGAATTCTTGAATCTACAAACAATCGTGTTCATTATTATTATTATTAAGAAGTGATTGAAATGGTTGCCAAGCAAACCACCCTTGTAGAGAAAGCAAAAAAGAAAGGAAATATTGGTTGAATTTGTTTACCCTTCACCTCTTTTCAAATTCTATTAGTCTCCTAGAAAAGAAGATCTCATATCGAATGGGTTAAAAAAATATTAATTTCAATTATTTGGACAGCAGCCATATTGGATTTAGTATGATAGCTTAGCCTATGGTAACCCATGAAGCCCTCTCTCTCTAAGACAAAGATTAAAAAGAACTATACACATAATACAGCGCCAGTCTGAATATTCTACAACTTTGAAAGTCTAAAATTGTATTCCGACCAGCACTAAAACTATATGGACAATGTCAAAATACATAGAGCAAAATTGGAAATTCTCCATTTTGAATGTTGTCTCATTTAAAACTATTACGGCATAATGAACACAACTTTCAACCAGTTTAAATAAAACTGTATATAAAAGTTATAATAGCACTGCTAGAGAGTTGGGTGTAAGCATAGTGCTATGGTTAGGGGTAGGGGTTAAATAAAATACATATGATATTTCTAAATTCACTAACAATTGCTCACATACTACAGAGAGACATAGAAAAAAAGAGAGAGAGAGAGATAAAGAGAGACAACATCTGAAAGAATTACAATAAAAAAATAATAATTACACTGTAACAACTTACAGTAGGTGGTGATAAATTGATTGTCGAACCGCGTCTCTCTTGTGGTCCAATACTGGAATGGCGTCTGGTTGGTAAGCCACTACCTGGCGTACCACCCGGTGATGAAGCGCAGGATGGTGCAATACGTATTTTTGGTGTCATCAGCGTATTGTCCGATAGGCGTCGATTTGGAAATGCATTAGCTACACGTAAGAAATTGCTATCAGGTGAGGCTGGACCACCAAACCACCAACCACCCAACATACCGGAACCTTAAATTAATCAAATGTCATTCATAAATAGGGCTGTGCATAAAATAACAGGAATAAGAAAATGAAATTCGACTTCAATTCAATATAATATAAAATGTGGGCGTGGCAGGTGCATATATTTTGTATTATTTTTATTATAAGTTGAATACTAGTGAAGTGAAGAATTTAATAAATTGTGAGCCACGCCCACTTTTGCATTTTCAATGGATGAGCCAATTGTAAATATGTAATTTCAACTTCATGGGCAAATTTTTTCGGTAGATAAATAGATTTTTGCCGATCTTTTGTAGAGCCTCTGAGGCTTTGTTCTGAGTGTTGCAAGCGAAATAGTAAACTTAGTGATTTATGCCATCTTATGTACAGGATATAAAAATAATTGGAATTTAATGGTAACAATAAGTGCAATCATAAGTGTGTTATAATAGCAACCACCGATGGCAGTTAATGAATTAATGGTTAAAGCATTATATTACATTCTATCTTGGTCTTGGAAAATAAACTCATTGGTAAACATTGATATTGACATAATAATTAATTATACTTAATAATATCGGGTTGTTTGGAAAGAAATTTCAATTGAAGTTGCAAGCGATGGTGACAAAATAATGCCATTAATTGTATAATAAGTCGATAGAGACCTTTAAGAGACTCAATTTAGACGAATTGTGATCTCTAATGATCATGTGAAACCACAATATACACGTTCCACATATTGTAACACTAAAAAATCTGATCCGTTGCATTGATAAGTGGGATTTTCTTTCGCACTTAAAGCTATTTTTGTATTTTTATATTTTTGTTATCTCAGTTAGAAGTCAAATATAAGTATAAACCCTTATAAACTTGCCGAGTTTTTTACAATAATAAATTGTTTGTTAGAGAGCATACATAAAATTATAGAATTTAAATCCCCTTCTATTAATTTTATACATTCTGATAAATAATCAGTCTCTTTACGCTATTATTCTATTTGTGAATCTTTTAATTAACTGACATTATCAGTTAGATGGGATTTATGAAATAATTATAAACACTTCTGCAATGAAATCTTTAATTACAATTCATTTTATATTATTATTACGATTATTATTATTAATGATTTGTAATTATTAAAACAATAAATTTGCCTGAAGTTACTTAAAGTATGAAATGAAATGAAAAACATTTACTAATAGGTTGTGAGGTTAATTTTTCCTAGTCCAGGGTAAGTAAGGAATTGTTAGGGCATTAAAAGAAAATTTTATTAAATTTTTAATCTGAGTATACCCAGCACCACTTGCGGCAAAGGGTATATTAATTATATTTTACAAAGTAACTTATGTCGCAGTGTAAGCACTTACAATTAAACTAATTGTAGCATAGTTTAAGGGGCCAAGTGGTGTAGAGTATAAAATGATCGGGTTTAATCGAGTTTTTACATAAAAATTTCGAAAGACTACGCCCATAATGTATAAGTATTACTTTATTTTGAGGTATTAAGGAGATGGGAATTCAAGATTTGACCTTTTTACTTGTGAATTAAACTGTACTTGTTACGCCCACTTTTTACTTGTAATGTAAGAGTATTACACTGAGAACCCCGCCCACAATATTAAAGCATCATTGTTTGTCAAAAAATTATATTCACGGTTGATTTTTTTTCTTGTAGTTTATGTAGTTCGATTAGAATAATATAAAAGTTGTGTAGATTACTAAGAGATGAGAGCTTGACCAATGAATTTATTTTATGTGTTTTTTTTTTTTTTATATTAAATTTATTCATACGTAAATCTGTTCAATGTCGTCTACGGTGCAATACAATTTTTTTTATTTAACCTGTCAGTTACAGATTATTACAGACCTACAGACATACAGCTCCAATGGGAATATGCAATAAAGAAAAAGCATTAAATATGTATGAGATGTACGGGTAAATATTCATATATTCAATATTCGTTAACAATTTATGAAATCACGCACTAACGAACATTGAGGGAAAATTTTAAAAGTTTTTTTTTTAATACTTTTAAAAATTTTTATTTTTCTATTAAATTTACATATTTTAATATGCAATATATTTTTTTTAACGCAGGCATTTAACAGCAATAATTGTGTTATTGTTATATAAAGAAAAGAATACCATAATATTTACCGCCGGAGTTCTTTCGGGCCATATCTTCTGCACTTGATGTTTTACGTTGATCAATACGCAAATTGGGTATATTAAATGGTGGTATTGCGTTCATATTATCCGTTGAGAATTGATGCCTTAGAGGGCGGTGGCGTTCAGGCGAAGGTATTGAAAGATTGTCCAATTTCAAACGATTCCGTTGCTGTCGATCAATGTATTCCAGAATACATTGAATAAGCTGAATAACATATAAAAACAAATATAATATAAATGACATATAAATTAAAAATTGAAATTAAATCAAATTAATGAGCGTTATAAAAAAAAAAGAAAAGATTTTCGAATCGTGTAATCCTATTATAAAAATCAGTGCCAGTTGAGAGTTAACTATAAATATGTACGTACATCCAACAATTGACAGTATTGTTCGTAATTTAATCCTGGATTAACCGTATGTGGTATTATTAACGGTAAAACATTAATAGCCATAGCTTCTACAGTTAAACCATATGATTTGTCCATAAATAATTTCTGATAAATGCCTGTAATTCAATAATAAAAAAAATTATCTCCCGTTTAATATTGTTTATGAAATTTACCACACAAACAAATTACACATATACATGAAATATTATTTACTACTTACGCACTGTACGTAATATAATATCTGGTTCCGGTATACGAATATTATTGAGTAATAATAAAAGCTCCTCTGTTATCTGTTGCCACATAATTCAATAAATATAAATAAAATTATTTTTAGTACTTAAATATTATATTGGAAGAAGGAAAAATAGTATTAATCAGAAAATTCAGAATCATAAAAAAAATTTTACTAATTGCGCTCAACATAATACTCACATGTGGTTTTTCAAACTTATCCATTGTACGCTCGATGCAAATTAAAACATTTTGGACAATTTTCGGATCATTTAAGTTCTTTTCAAAAACCGATTTCACCTTTGGCAAAACCATACGCCTAGTCGACAAGTCATCGATTGTATCATACACATTTGTAACAGCTATGACGGCGGCATTCTGTTGATAAGAGAAAAAAAAAAAAAGATTTTAAATCAAACTTAAATTTTTGTTTAAAATAAAACAAATAACCTTTAAATCTTATCCTTGCGATTTGTTAACCTTTTGTGTACATACATAAAGTAAAAAAAAAAACTCCTGCACAAGGAAAAGGGCACCCGATAGATAAAGGGATTTAAGGAGGGTATGTGCAATCCATGAATAGCATTTATATTTCAAATACAACATCAACAGATTGTATTCTGAGATGACTGAGTTTCATGAGTCATAGCTCTGCCTTAAAATTTTGTATTTATTGATTTTTATTAAAAAGGATTTTAATGATATCACAAAAAAAAAATTTTATAAAAAAAAAATCTGAAAAACTGTATAGTTTAACGGGAAATCCTAAAATAAACGCAGATGGCAGCGTTTCTATTGGCTGCACCAAAATACACAAACACAACGTGAACAAAAAAAAAAATGCACATGTGTACAAAATGCAGAAGTGGAGAATGCTGCTTGGGGTACCTATTTGTTTGTTCTTCCAAACGCGTTCATGCACAACTGTTCTTTCTTCCTAGTCGAAGCAGCGTCAGCAAATAAACTTTGAAGTTTGCTTTTATAAAAACACTTCAACAAAAGTGCTTCCTTTCACTACTTTTATTGCCAATAATGCTAATGGGTATGTGGGTGTATATGGTTATAACTGTCTGTCCCCCCGCCCTCTTCCACTTACCTGCACTTGTATGGTGGAGCTGTCAAATGAGGCAAACAACATTGGCATTATATCGCTATTGACATCTTCCGGTTGAGTTTTCTCAATAATCAGATGCAAATTCTCCAACAACGTAACTGTTGCTTGTATGGTCTTGGGTGAACTTAATATTATTCTGGTAAGTAGAGTAAAAAATAGATATAAAATGTCAACAACAATAATGGTAAAGGAGTGTTAGTGGGTAGGAAGGTCGCTGTTGTAGACAAATTATTTAAAAAGAATATTTATTATGGTATAGAGATAGTAGTAATATTTTTTTTTTTTTTTACATATTAAAGGCCGTATAACACAAAAAGTAGTAGTAACTAAATTTGCCTTAAAACAAATCTTAAATATCATCTACATCCGCATACAAAAAGTGGATGTGGCAGGTGATTAATTGTGTATATACCATACAAAACGGCAAATGCCACACCCATCTTCAATTATACCAATTCAGAATCAAAATCTGTACCATGTCCGTCCATCTATTTAATCTATGCGCAAGGTGCAGGTTGTATTTTTTGTGGTATTTCAATGGAATTTTGTACAAGGTCATGTGTTGATCCAAAGAGGAACTCTATAGAAAATCGCTGGGATCGAACCATTTTTAGAATCCCTAAGCTATTATAATAAAATTTCCAATTTTTAATATTTTTTTGATCAAAATTGGTAAATAATAGTTAATTATCTTTATATACACGGCGGTGTGTCAAATTTTGATCCGATTGGACCATTTTTAGAACCCCTTTTAATATGATCATATGTAACGAAATAAATTATATGGCAGTGCTTCATGTATGCAGATACAATCTCACTCACACAATCACTTTGTAGCATAATTTAAGGAGCTAAATGGTATAGGGTATTAAGTGGTTCGGCTTGACCGACTTGTTTACTTTATACTTTAATAAAAAATGTTTTTTCAATAAATTTCAATTTTTAATAAGTGAGAGTTTTTAGTGTCTAATATACTTTTTTAGCTTTTGTTTTATGTTAACATATATTGTAAATAATTATAAATATATGACAAACTTACTTCATTGTCGGTGCCATTATATTCTCATATTCAGTGGGGGTAGCTTCCTGTAATAGACTGATGACAGGTTGTAAAACTGCTGCTAGGACTTCACCGTTGTTAATTTCCGCCTGCAACATTGGCCATACATTTTGCCACCACAATTTCTACAAACAAAAAAGGTACATAAAGACACACAGGTCCACCAATTGTACACTGTGTAGCAGCCAATTGATTTTAACTTGCTCCTAACTGATAAACTTTGAATGGTCGTATAATTAAAGCGGTGAGTTAGGGGATGAAGGATATTTGTTTTGCTTTTTATTCATTCCTTTGTTACTAAACTTATTTGATTAGTGTTTTTCCTTTTGTTTTTCAGACTATAAATTCATTTGCATTTAATTGAAAGTTACCGTTTAGGTGGGAGGTGGCTACGGGTGTTAAATTTTATTTTAAATTATTGTCAGTATAATAAATATTTATTTAACTAAAATTTGCATTGTTTCTTGCGGTATATTAGAGGTAGTAGTCGGGTTTGTTGACGAGAGGAAAACAAAGAGGTAAAGGTAAATTAAGAATAGGAGAAATATTTTAAGGTACGGAGTAGAGTGCTTTTTTCGTTTTATATTTTGAAATTTGCTTTTGTTTTTATTTTCTTGCGCTATACTACTTACTCTGGGTATTAGGGGCATGGTTTCCATAAGTGTCACTTTATAAAAATGTGATTTTTGTGATGTATCCTTCATATTAATCACATCTAAAAATTTTAAAGCATTCACTGCGGGATCTCTGAAAATATTTAGAAAAAAAATGCAATATTTTTTTGTAATATTTAAAAAATATATCAAATTTAAATTTATATGTATAAAGAGAGTACATATATTACCCTACATATAAGATGGGTATACTAAGTTTGTCATTTCATTTGTAACATCTAGAAGGTCTGATCAAGAATATATATCCTACAAAGTATATATATTCTTAATCAGCATCAAAAACTGAAGCGATTTAGACATGTATGACTGTGTGTCCGTCTGTTGTTGGCATTCTCACGGACATAAATTTTTAGATTTTGAGTTGAAATTTTGTACATACACTTTCAGTTTTTGCATGAAAATTGCTATTTCTAAATTGGGTAAAATGGGTCAAGAGCCCCACCCACAATTGACAAAAATCTATTTATCTGCCACAAAAATTGAGCTATTAAGTTGAAATGTGGTACATATCATTATAAGTATCGCATTCATCAATATATCAAATAGGGGCGTGGTCTGTATAACAGACACGTTCACAATTTACAAAAAATCATAGTTTACGTAAAACTCAACTTGCAAGTTCAATACGTAATACATACACTATTAGAGTTTGTAAACGTATACCTGCCATGCCCACCTTTGGAATTTAGATGTGGAGGGTATGTTATATTTGGTCTAAGTTATATTCAGTTTTCTTGCTTGTTTCATTCATTATTAAGTTACGTATGTACGTATAATATGAAAAATGCCACCTTCCCCTAAGATAAGTACGTCAACGTAACAAACTCAAAAACGGGAAACACAGTAATAATCAATTTCCGCTTGACTTTATCATACCATCACCGGTATGGTATTGAAATGGTGCTTAAGTGGAAAATAATATAAAATTGTGTGTGTATGTGCTGAAATGGATATATTATATATAAATTTACTATGTGTGGATATACCGCAGAGCAGTTAACAAATTCCCTTTACAAACTTCATTAATTGATTGGATGGTTTGTGAAGGGATTCATTGAGTGATTTACGTTCAAATTGATTTTCCATTAATACAGTTCACAGATTTACATATTGATTAATTATATTTTTGGTTTTGTTATAATAACAACAAAAAACAATTAACTTCTTTAGCAACTAAAAATTACATAATTATGATGTGGGAATTATTGGGTTCATAAGTACATTAAATAAAAATATCTTCTTCTTTATTAAACTAGTATAGTTCGATTTTAAAATTGAACTCAATTACTTATAGATATCACCCCAGTAGGAGTATTATTTTCCAATGTTGCCTGAAATCCTATTCACTTGATTTCTCAACTAATGACATAAATCTAAATGCAATAAAAACATATTTACAGGATTTTTTTTTTGCTTTAGCACGTGTACACACGCGCTCATACATGTACATATAGAAAAATCCAATTATCATGCTAATCAACTAGTTTTACACGTATGCACGACCAATACTTTGTCTTCACTATCAACTCTCGTTAATTACAGGATACGTTCTCTGTAACACAATTTCATACTAAAAGTGTTAAGTTTCCAATTTTTCACATACAATATCACACAGATCTGTACAATATATCGTTATGTAGCATGCTAGGGATGTGTGTGGCTGTATGTGTATCCGTATTCTCACGTATTATCTTGTCCACAACGGGGATTTATGTTAAGTGTTAAATGTTTAAAGGGTAAGGGTTGCCATGTTCAATTTACGAGCAACTTGTGTAATAAATGGGAGTGTATGTGTGTGTATGTGCGTTGGGAAGTGTGTTTCTACTTACATAAAATATTTAATCAATTGCAACAATTGTGCTGTGGGCCGTGCTGTAGCTTCTCTACTAACCAACCGTGATGTGGCCTCTTGCAACGGCACCGGAACTCTTGGCAACATCTTCTGTACATTATCCTCCAGCTTAAGTGTTGAAGTTTTTTAAAATAGAATAAGGAGTAGACAAATACAACAACAATCACAACAATAAAATAAAACAGACAATCAATATTTTTACAAATTGGTGAAATTGGTTTGAGAAAGAACAAGCATTATAAAAAAAAATCACTCTTAGGTTACATCTTAGCTATCCTGCCCATTTATAAGTGAAATATAGGCGTTTCAGGTATACAACAGTGACCATTCACAAATGTTCGTCTTGCAATTCTACGACTACGTCTATTTCTCATACCCCGATGGATGGGTTACTACATCAGAAGAACTTTTGCACCAAAGGGAATTATTTTCATTTTATGGGCGCGACAAATGTATATTTCAACGGACAAATGTTACTGCAAAACGATTTTATGTAATTGCAGGCGTGTCTATTATTAGACCTCGCCTACTTACAATCTTTCAAGCTGTTTTTTAGTCAACAAATATTATTATTAGAGGGTGGTTTAAAACGAAAGCATTATATGCAAATATTCACATGGGAACTATACTTGTGGATTTCTTTTTATCAATAAAAGGACATACAGACATTACATTACTTAAATGTAAAAGTTTATATAAAGCTACCATTTGGTCACTGCAAATTGGAAAACAAAACCAAAAACGAAAATTTAATATATGTTAAAAGTAATTATTTAATCATGTTGTGTATTTTTAAATAAACCTGAACGGAATTTAAAACAAAAGTGTTTTTTTTATGAAGATACACCAAGAGTGCAAAAAAAAAAAAGAAAAAGTGAAGCATTAAAAATGTTTTCTATTGTACACGGATTGAGTGCTTTTCATACACAACAACTGCGGTGGAGGTTTTTCCTTTTTTTTTTTTCACAATGAATACGACTGAAAATAACAAATGTTTACCGTGTCCAATTGTTTAAAATAGTTGGAGGTGGAATGGGACGCTTGTATTAAGGGACGACCTCTGTTGAAAACAGCGCATATAACTAAACCCAACGAAAACATATCGCTGAATAGACTGCATCTAGAATGTAATAGAATTTCGGGGGCTATGGCGTAGCATTTCCATAAAAAAAGGAAGGCATTCTTTATTAATTACTTTTATGTGAACCATTTAATTTACCCATAAAATCTAAACTTGGTTGCGCCATTTTCGATACACGATTAGTCCAAGGCTGACAATGGATTGAATCATTTAAATCAGTCTCATTCATTCTTTCTATTAAAATTTCCAAATAAATATATTTATAAATATTAATAAATATATTATAATATATATAAATTTAATATCAATACCTAAAAACTCCAGACCGCCTAATTTCCATGTACCCCGTTTTGTTATAAATATTGAGGAGGGACAAACATTACGATGTATCACATGACCAGAATAATGTAGATAGGAGAGGGCTTCCACTAACTGTAATAAATAACAAGAGAGGAAACTAAATTTGGCTTAGGTCAAATCTTAAATAGGTACATTGGTGTATGAAATAATTATAATTATGCTAATGACAACAACGGACGAACACACGGACTTAGTTTATGGTGTTGTTATTTTGTAGGGTCTCTGAGTATTGCAAACGGAATGACAAACTTAGTATACCACCCATCTCATGTGAAGGATATAAAAATATTAACATAATTATGCATGCGTTCTGGCGGTAAACGTTTCATATTCATAATTGTTTTGGAGAAATGCTGAAGCATTTCATGAATACTAAAGCATTTCATGAATATGGAAAAGTAAATGCTGTATTAATTAACTTAATTCACTGAAACAATTTATTTTCGTACGCAATGCACGTTCAGACAACACAGATTTGTGTGGATTCATATTAAGGGTTATTACAATGTAATTGAATTGTTCTGTGTAAAGATTTAATCTTTTTTCTTTGATTGAATTTTCATATAATTTTTTTTCATTCCTCTTCGTAAATTAATTAGAAATATTATTTGGTTTAGGCTAAATGTTGAACATCCATAATATTTATATGTAAAATATAGGCGTGGCAAGTAGGCAATAGTGCTTACTTTTACTATTTTATCTTAAGGATGGAAATCTACAAGGAGCTGTGGGCGTGCCTTAGCCTATTTTAATTACAAATACTCTATATATCTATCTTATGTGGAAAGAGTAAAAACAATTCATTCTTCCATAATATATTACCTGTAAGAATCCATATTTCAATTCAATATCTAAAAATTGATAGTCTTTGGCATGATGTGGTCTGGGTGGTAGTGGGGATGAGGGTGGCCCAAACGATGCATTACTGCCAGCAGCAGCAGCAGCTGGTGCTACAACATTTTCATAAGTTTTTGTCTCCTAAGGATGCGCATGAACATTCATGTGAAAAAAAGAATCAAATATACCATGAAAGTACTCTTTCTTTGTGCAATATTTCGTTTTTCTTATATGGCACGCATAAAACTTCTGTTAGTTGAAAAAGTTTATACGAGGATAGTTCAGAATTTAATGGTTTCGAAATCTATGTAAAGTCTATTGGTTGTATGAAACTCTGTATTATAGTTAGCAACGAATTTAAACAGGTAAAAAACTATATTTGACATAAACAACAGTAGGCGACGGTTGCACTACAAAAGTGGAGAAGAGTAGTAGAATTCTCTCTTACAACTTTAGCCAGCAATAATGATTTACGTATATTATAATTATTAATGACCTTACAGCGTATTTATAGCCTTCTTCTAAGAGTTATAAACCTTGCGGCAAAGTTTGCCGCTAATATTCACGATAACTTTGTGTTGCGTTTTTTTTTTCAATAGGTTAGATAATTATAAAATTATCCTCGTATATAAACATATAAGAAAATGCTTATAAGGATAAAAATATATTTTTAATTTTAAAATACGTTGAGAATGACACACACACATATATATAAACAACATCAACGACAACGTTTTAGTTGTTGACATACATGGTACATATGGTACATATACATATGTATGTGACATGTAAAATATTTTAGTGTGAAATTCATAATCAAAGAACTTTTTTTTACATTCACACATAGTATAAAAGTGAACCTGTGTGTACATATATTTATAACCTATGTGGGGAGCCGTTTGTACATTTAATTAAATTCTCTTGAATTCATACAATTTTATATACTTTGTTTTGCTTTTATTTAAAAAGCCTTAACTATAGATTGCTGACAGTTTTTGTGTGGATGATTTTTTTGTTCAAAATATTAAAGAATTAATTAGAATTTCAATGTGATTTTGAAAAAATAAATTTTTTTTTATTTTATATTAGTTCCTATAACTATAAGCGACAGCGCTGCTTGCTGCTGCATGAACAATTGAATTAATTGAGTGAATAAATTATTTAAAACTTTAAGCGGCCCTATGAAAAAAATTAATATATTTTGTTGTACAAATGCTGCACATAAACGCAAACGATATTTTACAGAAGCTTTTGCTTTTTTCCAAGTTTGTTTCCTTTTCTTTTGTTTTTCGTTTTTTTTTTTCAATCGATTCATGTTGGAGACAGCAATAAATATTAAATGACAGACTTTGATTGTTTTACTTTATTTTTCACTTGAAAGATAGCCTGAACAATACATCAACCGAATTGAATTTTAAGTTATAACTCTAAATCAGTTCGTATGTCTTTATTTCTCTTTTGTTATTTCCGACATAAAAGTGCATAAATTACTAAAAAAAGTTTGAATCAAAAATGAACTCAAAATCAGAAATATTCATTGCAAAATGTATGCAAAGTGATAGGGAAATTCAAAACAAAACGTAAAGTATGTTAAAAATAAATTGTCTGTACGTCCATATTTATCTTTATAAGAAACCCACAAGTTAGAAAATTTAAGAAGAAATTGAAAAAAAAAATTAATTTGGTTTAAATCAAATCTTAAATACCCTTCATATTCATATGTAAATAGTAGGCGTGGCATGTACTTAATGACGCCTTCTATAGTTTCTCTTTTGTATATAAGCATTTAATTTAATACAAAAACAACATTTTTATAAATTGTAGGCGTAACTATTATCCGATCACGTTCAAAATTATAAATATGTGTACGAAATTGTAACTTTAGTAATTAATTTTAATTGAATATTTGATCAACAAGCAGGCACAAGGACGTACGGACATATATGTCTAGAGTATGTCAGATTTTCATGCTAATGAAGAGTCTGTGACGCCTTTTTCTGAATTTTACAAAAGATAAAAATGATAAGAATTCAATTGCATAATTCAAGTTGCCCATAGCTGAGCTGATATTCGTTCACTTGCACCCTACCGATAAGTATACATATGGGGAACTTAACTTTGTAAAATATGCATAAAAAAATATCGATTCGAAGAAGGAAAAAGTAAAAATAAATGCCACTCAATGAAATTGAATTTCGAATTCATCCATATTTCATTTACACAAAGATGATGATCTCTATAGACACTCAGTGTGTATTCTATGCCCACGCGTACATAAAATACATATGCACTATATGTAAAGCTTAGTGGCAAACAAGTGTTCATGCATATCCACTACACTACACTACACTCTGCTTATCAATATGAATTTATCGTCACAAGCGTAAATACGTGTGCTAAACATATATCGTACATGCATGTACGTGCATGGTTGTTATAGGATAACTGACTTATCTGCGCATAAATATGTGAAGGCGTTCCATTATAGTAGCTTACCCGCAAGCCCGCTCTTGCAAACATAAATTGCACTTTGTGCAGAGAAGGTGATAAAGGGTGAAGGTGCAGGAGGAGGAAGGATGTGAATGCGGATGTGTTTGGTTGGAATCGTTGGCTTACCTACATGCTCAACGTTTAACATTTATTCATACATTCGTACATATATTAATGTCTGCCCAGCACCTGCAGTAATTTATGTTTGACTATATGAATTATACTATAATTTATATTTATATAGAGCACATCGCCCTCAGCCATCGTAAGGAAAATCATATATAAACACAAAATTTTTAAATTGTGTGATATACGTAGTAAGTACGTAAATGGAATGCAAATGGATAATTACACAATAATAATAATAATAACAACAACATAAGTAATAAATGTATGTTAAATATATAACACTTACATGATAAGCTAAAATATTAGCAAGACTGGCATAAATTGGTTCAGCGGCAAAGGCCAATGTTTCTGAAGATTCTTCGACTGAATGTAACACTTGTAAAATCTTATATAAATATTTTTACAATTATTACAATTATCGTGTAAATGGATAATTTAGTTCATTACTCACTTTGGGATGGCGGAATCTCTCTAATGTTTTCACAGAAGTTTTCAACAGTTCGGTAATAGTTTCTTTGCGTCGCGGTTTATGCAGCTTTTCCGCAATTCTTTTCTCAAACACAAATATCGAACATTCCTGGATGGAATAAAAAAAAAATTTCTTTAAATTACAACTTAATTAAGTTAGTGGCTATGCCCACTGTAAGGGTTTACTTCTACTTTTTAAATTTTTGTATATAAGTGTGAAAATTTTGGTTTTTTTTCTTAAAAACTAAAAAGAAATTACTTCAATAAAAACATTTATATATAAATCCAAACAAAAATCTCTCTTTTTAAATTCATTTATCGGCATCTATACCCACAATTAGAGTACACTCTTTCAGGTGTTACAATCATGAATGTGGGTATAAGGGAGGAGAGTTTCTTAGTTTCTTAAGTAACAAAATCATAGACTGCTTGCGCCCAGCATACGGAACGGAGTTATATATACATTGACAATGTACTCATATTTTACTGGGATATTAAGAGTGAAAATTGAGAGTCCCGTTCTAACAGACATATCTGTCTATGGTTTACAAAAGTGACATCGGAGAACATTTTTTAGCAATTATTCCATCAACTTATGGGCGGTATCTAATAAGAATGGGCGCTTTATAATTGTAGACACGCCCATAATTTCACAAAACCTTCTTTGAAATAAATCTTGTTGGAAAGTTATTGTATTTTATCTAAAAAATATTTTAACACATATTCTAAAATTTATTAATTTAAACTTACTCGACCATCACTTTTCCGGTAAGCATCATGTATTCGCCAGAGTAGTTCGGGGCCAGCCCATGCAATCTGTTTACCAATCTCAAAATATTGCCTAATGGGATTGGTATCGATTGCACTGTGTGGAGTAGCGGGTGAGTTAACGATTTTAAATTTTGAAAACATTGTACCGGCGGGCATACCATCAATTAACTTGGCAAAAACATTGGAGAAACTGCCCTGGCGCTTGGGGCTGGCAAGCGGTGGACCACCTGTAATACCGCTACTGTTGCTGGCAACATCAACCACACCACCAACAGCACTTCTACTGGGGCTGCCGCTACCAAATAAACCACTGCCAGTAGTCGACGAGATGCCAGCTGTTAGATTACTACCTCCTACGTATTTAAACGTGCAAGTGTATAAAATGAAAGTAAAAATCATGAAACTCTTTAGGTTTTAGAGCTCCACATGCTGCAACTGTATTAATGTTTGTGTTACTCATATACATTCATACATACCTTGATTACCAAGAAAATCATTGAAGCCAGGCTGCGTTTGGGTATTTATAAATATTCTTGTCTGCATGGGTGTAATAGTATTTGTGGTCAACACACCACACGTGTTACGACGTTGAACATTTTCCGATAATGGTTGTTGCTTATGTTGTTGTTTTTGGCCTCCCGCAGATGACGCATCACATCCATTTACCAATCCTATCAATAATGCAAGAATTTTTTTTTAATTCACTGTTACAATCTAAACTAAAAAAGAAAAAAACGTTAAAAAATGGGCAAAATCGAAAAAAGAAAGAAACAGACACGCCCACATTTGAAGAAAATAAAGTTCGTTACATCTACTTATACAAATTCCATGCAATTTACGAAAAATCATATTTCGTTCATATTTCCACTTCGCAGATGATACGTGATACACGAGGATTAGAGAACGTGAATATGTTACCCGCTACACCCACAATTCTGATTAAGCATTTTGATCAAATTTCGTACTTATCATTCAAATTGTAAATTGTAAACCAACCTATTGGATTTGAATCGCTTGCTGGTAAACATTCACTTTGATTGGTTTTATGTTTGCTAACGGTTTGTGTTTTAATACCATTTACTGAATCGATTTGTTGCTGTCGCAGTGATTTTCCTGGAATTATTATTGCTGTTGTTGTTGGTAGCTGTTGTTGATGACTTTTGGTTTGTAAATTATTTGTAGTGTGAGTTTGGGAAAGTTTTCGCCTGTCATGTGTTGCGCAGATGTTTGGCTTTGTGCTGGTTGTCAAAGTGTTGACATTGGTAAATTTTGTTGTTGGTGCTGTAACTGTAACTGTTTTTGTTTTTGTTTCTCGACTAATATATTGGTTTGCAGTTGTTGTTGTTATTGTTATTGTTGTTATTTTTGGTGTTGATATTTCTAGTTGGACTTCTTTATAAGGTTCACCACAGCTATCATCGTCATGCTCGTGTAATGATAATAAAGGTGTTTGTTGTACTGTTGTTGCTGTTGGTGTTGGTTTCTGTTTTTGATGTGTTTTTCCGATACGTTCGAACCTATATTGTGGCGATGTTTGTACCTGTTCATGTGACTGTTGTTGGCGTTGGCCTTGGTATTGATTTTGGTGTTGTTGCTGTTGCTCTTCCCTTTGTTGTTTATAACGCAAAATGTGTTCCTTGATTTTTCTCCAATGCAGCGCTATTTTGGCAATTTTTCACTTGACTTGATTAGATTGTCAGAATAATATCCCAAAGAAGGTGTTCACTTATGCGCGTTAGTATTCAGCAACTTATCGTACATATGCAACTATTCAGATTTCCTTTTTTAAATAAGCCTTTTTTTATTATTATTTTTTAATTTATTGTATTTATTATATAAAATTCTGGAGTTTAACATATAAAAGGTAATGAGATTATATTGGTTTGGGCATAGATTTAAATTATCATAGAAACGGCTAGAGTGGGTCAATCATGTTAAAAATTGTAAATATATTCAAGATTGTGGATTTTTTTAAATATATATGTACCAACGATCTTTTCGTAATGAGTTAAACGACACTTTGCTTTAGGACAACATTTTAAATTGATACAACTTTTATAGAAGAGATAAAATTAACTCCATATAAAAGGTAACATTCTGAGGATTCGTTGGAATACAAAAATTTACATATATACCTTAAATTAATTGAAAATGTATTAAATTTCTGTGACTCTGTTTTAAAAGTAGTTTTTCATATATCTTACGATTGATTTAAACTTTCAACGAAGATGTTAAGATGGTCCAAAAAACTTTAAACTTTTGGAGAAACTTTTCGAAAATTTACAAATTTTTTCTTTGCCAAAACCATTTGAAAAAAACCTAAAAGATTAGAAATCTACCGATTGCAATAAAACTTGAAATCTTATTTGTTACAAAAGGAATGATTTCTGCGAAAATATTAAGAATTGTGTTATTATTCGATTTTTATACAAACCCTAAGCTAAGTTCTAATTTCAATAGTTTATAACTCGATTAACTTTGATGGGATTTTGTACAAACTTTCATGAACGATGGTGTAAGATTTCTAGTTTCTTATGATGTAGGTTTTTATTACCTAAAAGTACGCCTACTATTTATAATAATAGTTAGAAAACCAATAGTTCCAATAGTTTTAATTTCGGGGCCAAATAAAACTTCACATTAAAAGAATTTACAGTTTGACCTTTTTGTTACAATATTGTATAGAAAAAAAATGAACTGTTATGAGGTGTTAATAATAACATTTATAAAACTTATCATCCACCATGTCTATGGTGCATGATCCTTAATAAGCTTAACGCAATATTATTGGAAAAGTTGCTAAAGCGTAGAAGAAGAAAAGCAATTGAATTTTTTGCGTAAAGTACTTTCATCTAATGATATTTAATATCATGAAAATACCCAGAAACTACTTGAGTTTTCTTTGCGTTCTTTTTTTTCTCTCTTTCTTATACTCTGTCTCGAATAATGAGGGGACTTCCATGCTAGTTTAAAATAATGATGTTACCAACTTATGGTGTTGGCGTAAATAGTTATCTTTAAAGCGATAAGGTGTTATAAATTATTGTAGCTACTCTTAATATAGTTGAATGTTATCTTAGCCAAGGACTTCTGTTTCCTTATGTACACGTTTTTGCCTTAATAATGTACAAGAATTATGATTCTTTCACTTATTGGGCTATTTTTTCATGGCACCCAAGGCAAATTGAATAGTACAATAATAATATAAAATGTGTATAAATATGTATTTCCACAGGAACACTAAGTTATAATTGTCAAAGAATTTTTCTTTAGAATCATTAAATAGTTACTGCTGCTACAGCTAAAAGGATGCAGTTGGCGTTAAATATTTCATAGAAATTTCACGAACAACAATAACTTTTGTTTAAGTTTTAATTTAGTTTAAACAAACATAAAGGAAATCTTGAAAAAGTAAATGAAACTTGAGAAAAAGAAAAACTTTCAAGGAAAAAATTTTAACAAGTTACAACTTGTTTCTTTATATTATTTACATATTATTTCTAAAAAAATCTTAACTCAAATATTATCGGCTTCGATTAGTTGTTACACAATTTTTTTTTCACTTGAAAAGTAGTAAGGCAACCAAATTTGATTTGAGTCAAATATGAAATACCCTCCACATTGTGGGCGTGGCATGTACGTGGTTATGTTTTTTAAACAAACAACAAGACACAAGTTGAATTCTGCATTTAAAAAATCCTTTTTGTAAAATGTGGGCGCGTCTATTGTTCTACTTCGCCCATTTTAGACAAACCGATGGGTGCTCTAATTAATGTGGCCAATAATTTTTTTGTTAACTGTGTGGCTAGAAATGTCTGTTCAAAATTTCTGGAAGAGAGGAAGTAGTTTCTAGGGTATCTGACGTTTCCTTCTAGGTGTTGTAAACTCAGTGTAGTCTTTATCTTATGAGGATATGATGGACGAAATAAAATGTCCACTGAATTACAATTTTGCATTTTTTGTAGCTATGTAACGTATTTGACAATTATGGGCGGCTCTATCAACTGATTTTTGCCATTTTAATAATAGTCTACTCTCA